>CM030012.1:67755029-68387764 GCA_017639485.1 Pluvialis apricaria | reverse complement strand
TGCCGGGGGCACCCGTAGGTGCTGCATGGGGCTCAAGGAGTGCTCTCGCCCACAGCTGTGGGTGCAGGAGCGGCTGCCCCTGGCGAGGTCGACGGAGCATGGCACCGACCTCCCGAGCGTGCAGCGCCTGGCCAAGAGGAACGAGGTGAGCCCGGGTGCAGTGGTGGCACCCACAGCCCCGGCTGGTCCCTTGGGGCCACCCATCCCATGGGTGAGCCCCACCATGACCGCCCGTCCTGCCGGCAGACGCTGCAGAAGGAGTTGGCGGGCCATGCCCCCCGCCTGGCTGAGGTGCTGAGCCGGGGCGAGGCAGCGGTGAGCGGCGCCGAGCCGAGCCCGGAGCTGGAGACGCGGGTACAGGAGCTGCAGGGGCTGTGGGAGACGCTGCAGGCGGAGGCGGCCGCCCGGCACCGGCGCCTGCGGGAGGCCGGCGAAGCACAGCAGTACTACCTGGATGCCAGCGAGGCCGAAGCTTGGGTCAGCGAGCAGGAGCTCTTCATGGGAGCTGAGGAGAAGCCAAAGGTGAGGGGTGGCTGCATGTGGTGCATCCATGTCTTGCAGTGGGGGGCTCTGTGCCATGCTTGGATGTCCTGTGTCAACCTGGACTGTGCCATGCTGATAGAATCACAGAAGGGTTTAGGTTGGAAGGGACCTTGAAGATCATCTTGTTCCAACGCCCTGCCCTGGGCAGGGACACCTCCCACCAGCCCAGGGTGCTCCAAGCCCCGTCTAACTTGGCCTTGAACACCTCCAGGGATGGGGCGGCCACAGCTTTTCTGGCCAACCTGGGCCAGGGGCTCACCACCCTCACAGGCAACAATTTCTTCCTGATATCTCATCTCAATCTCCCCTCTTCCAGTTTGAAGCCATTCCCCCTCGTCCCATTGCTCCCCTCCCTGACCCAGAGTCCCCCCCAGCTCTCCTGGAGCCCCTTTAGGCACTGGAAGGGGCTCTGAGGTCTCCCCGGAGCCTTCTCTTCTGCCGGCTGAACACCCCCGCCTCTCTCAGCCTGTCCTCCAGCCCTCACAGCATCTTCGCTAAACATCATCCTGTACCACGCTGTGTCATGCCATCACACGCCATGCTGTGCCATTATTACGTGGCATCCATCCTATGGCATGTCATGCTGTGCTATTATATGCCACGTCATGCTGTGCTGTACCACACTGTCCATCCCATGCCATGTTGTGTCATTATATGCTGTGCCATTACACGCTACCCCATGCGATGGCATGCTGTGCCGTTATGCGCCATGCCATGCCACCGTGTGCCATTCTAGGTCATCCCATGCCGCACCTTGCCATTACACGGCATGCTGTGCCACTCCAGGTCATCTTATGCCATGCCATGCTTGGCCATTGCAATCCATCCCATGGTGTGCCATGACATGTCATGACTCCCGTGCCATTACACACCACCCCATGCCGTTCTGTCTGTGCCGTGCCGTGCCGTGCCATGCCATGCCCCACTGAGCTCACCATTGCTCCCCGCTGCACCGGCTGGAGGCAGGACATGCCCATAGGGTGGGCACTGGGGCTGGACCCCACTCCCTGTCCCATGGCCATGCCGGGTGCTGATGGGCACTGGTGTCTGCTGTGCCACAGGACGAGGAGAGCTGCTTGGTGATGCTGAAGAGACACGTGCGGCAGCAGCGGTCCATCGAGGACTATGGCCAAACCATCAAGGAGCTGGCAGGGAGGGCTCAGCAGCTGCTCTCTGCCGGCCACCCTGAGGGGTAGGTGCCACCACCGCGTGTCCCCTGTCCCTCAGGGCGGCCCCGTGTCCTCAGAACCAGGGTGGGCGGGTGGTTTGGCTGCAGCTCTGGTGGCGTTGGCTGCCCCGGTGTCTCGCTCCAGCTAGGTGGCATTGCCCCAGCTGCGGCAGGGAAGTGGTGGCAGAGGGACACAGGGAGCACAGAGTGGGTTCCTCCTCCCAAAAAAACCCATAGCTGGTGACACGGATGGGTTGGGGACATCTTTTCCCGGGTGAGAACTGGGGTGTCTGTGTGCCGGGGCCGCGCAGGGAGCAGATCATCCGGCTGCAGGGCCAGGTGGACAAGCACTACGCCGGGCTGAAGGAGGCGGCCGAGGAGCGCCGCCGGCGCCTGGAGAACATGTCCCACCTCTTCCAGCTGAAGCGGGAGGTGGAGGACCTGGAGCAATGGATCGCCGAGCGCGACGTGGTCGCCTCCTCCCAGGAGATGGGGCAGGACCTGGATCACGTCACGGTGAGGGTGCCGGGGTGGGCATGGTGGTACCGGCAAGCGGGTTTGGGGTGTGGGGGGCAAACTCAACTCTTCTCTCCCCTATGTAGCTCCTGCGGGAGAAGTTTCGGGAGTTTGCGCGGGAGACGGGCAGCGTGGGGCAGGAACGTGTGGACCGGGTGAACCTGACAATTGAGGACCTCATTGACGCGGGGCACGTGGAGGCGGCCACCATGGCCGAGTGGAAGGACGGGCTGAACGAGAGCTGGGCCGACCTCCTGGAGCTGATCGACACCCGCATGCAGCTCCTCGCCGCCTCCTACGACCTGCACAAGTACTTCTACGACGGCGCCGAGCTGCTGGCCCTTATCGCCGACCGGCGCCAGGAGCTGCCCCAGGACCTGGGCGAAGACGCTGGCACGGTGGAAGCTTTCCACCGCATGCACAGCGCCTTCGAGCGTGACCTCCAGCTGCTGGAGGCGCAGGTGAGGCTGCACCCCGGAGGCAGTGGTGATGACCGGCACCGCCATCGCCGACACTGAACATCTCCCACGCTCTCCGTCTTTGCTGGGCAGGTGCAGCAGTTTCGGGAGACGGCGGCGCGCCTGCAGACTGCCTACGCCGGGGAGAAGGCGGCCGGCATCCAGGAGCAGGAGCAGGAGGTGGCACGAGCCCTGCGGGCGCTGCTGGAGGCATGCAGCGGGCGCCGGGCCCGGCTGGTGGACACTGCTGACAAGCATCGCTTCTTCAGCATGGCGCGGGACCTGCTCTCCTGGATGGAGAGCACCGTCCGGCAGATCGAGACGCAGGAGAAACCTAGGTATGGCTGCACCCGGTGGGCACCTGGTGTCATTTGCCACCACCTGGCACCAATGCCACCACTGACAC
The DNA here is from genome assembly GCA_017639485.1 of Pluvialis apricaria. Classification (NCBI taxonomy): domain Eukaryota; kingdom Metazoa; phylum Chordata; class Aves; order Charadriiformes; family Charadriidae; genus Pluvialis; species Pluvialis apricaria. Next base: position 68,384,673 of record CM030012.1, on the reverse strand, counting down.
CGGCACCTCTTTATCCCCAGGGACGTCTCCTCGGTGGAGCTGCTCATGAAGTACCACCAGGGCATCAGGGCTGAGGTGGACGCCCGGAGCAAGAACTTCACCACCTGCATTGAGCTGGGCAAGAAGCTGCTGCAGCGCAAGCACCAGGACTCGCCCGAGGTAAGGGCAGCCGGGGATGGGGGGTGGCGGGGACGGTGCCACCGTGGCCACCCCGTGACGGTGTCCCCTCGTAGATCAAGGTGAAGCTTGCAGAGCTGGTGGAGAAGAGGAAGGCCATGATGGAGATGTGGGAGCAGCGCTGGGACCGGCTGCGGCTGTGTGAGTGTGCCGGTGGTGCCGGGGGACGGATGGACCGTGGTTCGGCTGGGGGGGGGCAGTGGTGACAAGGGGCTGAGCGCTGCCCATCCCTGCCCGCAGTGCTGGAGGTGTGCCAGTTCTCCCGGGACGCCTCGGTGGCCGAGTCGTGGCTCATAGCGCAGGAGCCCTACCTGGCCAGCAGCGACTACGGGCAGACGGTGGACGCGGTGGAGAAGCTGCTCAAGCGACACGAAGCTTTCGAGAAGTCCTCGGCCACCTGGGAGGAGCGCATCGCCGCCCTGAGGAAGCTGACGACGGTGAGGAAGGCTCAGGATGGGGCACGGCCGGTCCCGGCTCCCCTCTGCCCTGCCCTGCCTCAGTTTCTCCACCCCACGTCCCCACCAGCCCCTAACGCCGTCGTCCTCTTCCCCGGCAGCTGGAGCTCCTGGGCGGGCGGACGCTGCGTGAGGGGCTGGCGCGGGATGGGGCGACGCGATCCGAGGCTCCCGATTACCGCTTGGATCTGGACGGCGAGCTGGAGGCCGGGTAAGAGATGCCGGTGCCGGGTAAGAGATGCCGGTGCTGTCCCAGGGCAGCCACGGCAGCATCTCAGGCAGGGGCAGCCTGCGGTGCCCGGCCGGCTCCTGGGCATCATTTCCAGCATCCCTCTTCTCAAAGCATTAAGGGGAATTTTTTTTTAGCAATTTGCCCTTTCAGAGCAGTAAACCGATGAGGGTGAAGAGCAGAGATGAAGGCTGAGCTCTGCCGTGCCGGGGCTTTCATTCCTCGGGTTGAGGGGGGGACGGGAGAGCAGCAGCCGGTCCCAGGTCCCTGCGGGACCGTGGCCGCATTTCCCCAGCAAGTTGGCTGGGACGGGAATTTCGGGAGTGCCGCGCTCTGTCGGGGACGCTGAGCGGGCTGCCTCCCTGCCGCAGGTCCGAGGAGGAGGATGAGGAGAAGAGGAAGGACACGAGCACGCAGGACACTTCTCCACCCGCCACCGACGGACCAGAGCCGGTCAGTTCTTGAGTTTAGCTTTCTCCTTCCCCGGCGGCAAAAAAAGGTCTCCCCGCATGTCCCGCAGGCTCCTGGCAGACCCCGTAACCGTGACCGTGACCGTGGCATGCCGATGGCTCCCCGCACCCCCAGCCCTTGCCTTGTTCCTTGCCTTGAGTTGAATAAATGCGAAGTGACCCCCAAAAAGGCTGGGCGGGCACACGGGTGCTGCACCTTCCCCTTCGCCCCGGCTCCTGGGGGGTGGCCGGGGGTCCCTGCGGTGGCTCAGAGCACCCCTGCTGCCCGTGACGAGGCTCGGGCCAGCTGGCAGAGGCTGGCACCCATGGGTGCAGGGGTGTCTCTGGGATCGGGGCAGCAGCCGGAGGTGGAGCGTCTGCCCTGGGGCGGGCAGATCCCGGTCACCGTCCTCTGCTGTCGGCGAGGCAGCATGCATCCCAGGAGAATCCCCATGGGCACACCGCGCGGCACCGGCCACGTGGCACGCGGCTTTCCGAGCACCCAGCCTTGGGAGCGGGGCCGGCACGGAGGGGACATGGGGCAGAGCTGCCCATGGACACCCAGCAGTGGCGCTCCTGGCTGGCCTGTGCTCATGTCAGTCCCACGGCACGTGGCCCTTGGGGCGTCGTCATCCCTTGGGCATTGTTACCCCATGGGGATGCCACCCTGCGAAGCATCATCACCTCAAGGAGCATCGTCACCCCAAGAGACATCATCACTGTATGGGGCATCGGCACCCTGCAAGACATTGTCACCCCATGGGATATTGTCACCCTACAAAGTGTCAGCACCCTGTGGGGCATCATAACCTCACATGGCATCATCACTCTGCGAGACATCGTCACCCCACAGGGCATTGCCACCTTCGGGGCATCATCGCCCTGTGTGCCAGCCACCTTGCGCTCGCTGCCAACCTCTCTGCTCCTCCTGCCTGCTCTGTCTGCTTGGGGACAGCGTTGCTTTCTGGTGGCTCTGCCTGCTTGGGGACAGGAGCCCTGTCTGCCTCTTCTGCCTGCTTGGGGACATGGGTGTCTTCTGGCTCCTTGGGGACAAGATCACTTTCGCCTGCTTGGGGAGAGGATCCCTGGGGATAAGATCATTTCTGCCTGCTTGAGGACATGGCCACCTTCTGGCTCCATGGGGACAGAATCCCTCTCTGCTTGGAGACACGGTCATCTTCTGGCTCCTTGGGGACAGGATCCCTCTCTGCTCAGGGACATTGGCATTTTCTGGCTTTTTGGGGACAGGGTCCTCCTCTGCCTGCTTGGGGACACAGCCACTTTCACCTGCTTGGGGACAGGATCCCCCTTTGACTGCTCAGAGACATTGGCATTTTCTGGCTTTTTGGGGACAGGGTCCTCCTCTGCCTGCTTGGGGACACAGCCACTTTCACCTGCTTGGGGGCAGGAGCCCGCTCTCTCTGCTTGGGGACAAGACTACTGCCTGCTTGCTTGGGGACACAATCCTTCTCTGCCTGCCTGCTTGAGGACACGGTCACCTCCTGGCTTCCAGGGATGGCGTCCCATCCCTCTTGGTGGGACACACCGCAGGACCTCCACGTCCCCCCCGCCGCGGTGCTGGCAGACACGTGTGGCACTTGGGGCTGTCCTCGGGCGCAGGAGGAGGGGACGGGCACCCCGGGATGGCCATGCCCCGGTCCTGCACCCCCCCGGCCGAGCCCCTCCTATGGCACCCAGCTGCTGCCCCTGGATGGGTGTCCCATTCCCCGGGCACCCGCCGGTGTCCCCTGCCGTCCCCAAGCCCCCTGGGTGGGGGACAACCCCAGGGTGGCTTCCAGGGTTGCTTGCCTGGCTCAGCTCAACCCCCCAACACCCCCCCCCAAATCCTGGGGGGGGGCCCTGGCACCGCGCCGAGCCCGGGGTGCGGATCCCAGGGCTCCACCGTGTCCCAGTGGCTCACTGGGGGCCTCCCAGTAGCCACCAGCTCCTGCGTGCTGGAGCTGGTGGGGTCGCTGGCACCCACAGCTGAGGGTGGCCCACCCCCGGCTTGCACCCACCGCCGCGCCACCGGCTTGGGGACCGTGAGCCCCCGGCTGGGGACAGGGACCTATGTGCCACCGTGGGAGAGGACGGCACCTCAGGATGTGGCTTTTGGCGGCGGGCGGTGACACCGCGGTGTAACGGGGCTGTTGCTTTGCGGCAGCTGGCGCGGACGATAGGCGATGAAGAGCCGGCGTCACCCAACTCACGGCCACCGCGGGAGGAGCCGGAGGAGCCGGCCACATTGCCGGCCCGGACCTGCAGCGTCCAGTTGGAGGGCTACCTGGGCCGCAAGCACGACCTGGAGGCGGCCACCAAACGGGCGTCCAACCGGTAGGCACCCCAGCGGCGGCGGTGGCAGTGCCGGGCGGTTGCGGGCGCGCGCCGGGCTGACGGGGCGGTGTGGCGGCAGGTCGTGGAGCACGCGGTACTGCGTGCTGCGGGGCGGCCAGCTCGCCTTCTTCAAGGATGCCAAGAGCCGGGCGCTGGGGTTGCCCTGCCACGGCGAGGAGCCCCTGGGGCTACGGGACGCCCTCTGCGAGGTGGCCGCCGGCTACAAGAAGAAGAAGCACGTCTTCAAACTCAGGTAAGGCCCCGGCGTGGCATGGCACGGCGTGGCATGGCACGGGGTGGCACACGCCTCACCGGCACTCTGTCCCCAGGCTCAGCAATGGCAGCGAGTGGCTCTTCCATGGCAAGGATGAGGTGAGGGGTGACCCAAGGGGACACGGGGTGGTCAGTGGTGCATGGGGGGACATTGGGGGGGGGGGGGGCTGGAGATTCCGAGGGGACCAGCAGTGGCCAGGAGGACACCAGGTGGCTGGTGGTGCCCAGGGGACATGGCGGTGGCCAGCAGTGCTCTGGGGGACACAGGGTGGCCACGGGTACCCAGGCGGACAGAGGGTGGCTGGCGGCTCCTAGGGGACACAGGGGGGACTAGCAGTGCCCAGGGGGACACAGGGTGACCAGGAGTGCCTGTGTGGACGTGGGGTGGCTGGCAGTGCTCAAGGGGACAGGGGGTGGCCAGGAGTGCCTGTGGGGACGTGGGGTGGCTGGTAGTGCCCAAGAGGACACAGGGTGGCCAGTGGGACACGGGGTGGCTAGGGATGCTCAGGGGGACACAGGGGGGACCAGCGGTGCCCAAAGGGACACGAGGTGGCCGGTCATGCCCAGGGGACACGGGGGTGGCCAGAGATGTCTAGGGAGAGAGAGGATGGCTGGTGGTTCCCGGGGAGACACGAGTAGTGCCCAGGGGACATGGGGGTGGCTGCAGATGCCCAATGGACACTGGGGGGGACCAGTGGTGCCCAGAGGGGGGGGGACACAGAGTGACCTGTAGTGGCCAGTGGTACACAGGGTGGCTGGCACTGGGCTGCAGGGCCACGGGGTGGCCAGGGCTACCATGGGGGACAATGTGGGGGGCTGGTGGTGCCCACGATGACACGGGGTGGCTGGGGGGTGCCATGGCGGGGACCAGGGGGACACGGGTGCCTGGGGAAGATGTGGGGCAGCTGGCATCACCCGGGGGACACGGGGGTGGCCAGGAGGTGATGGGGGGGGGTCAGGGGAGCCCCTGTCCCCCCTGTCCCCCCTGTCCCCCCCGTCCCCCCCCGTCCCCCCCTTCCTCTGAGCCGGTGCCCGCGCCCGCAGGAGGAGCTGCAGGCCTGGCTGCAGGGGCTGAGCGCGGCAATAACCGAGTGCCGGGGCAGCCGGGGGAAGGCGCAGAGTCTGCCCCTGCCCCTGCCCCCCGCCCCGGCCCCCTCCGAGCCCCCCCTGCCCCGCAAGGACAAGGAGAAACGGTTCAGCTTCTTCCCAAAAAAGAAATAACGCCACCCACCACGCGCACACACACACATCCCCAAAAAGGGGGGCGGGGAGGGAGGGAGGGAGGACACCCATCACGCCGGCAGCACCCGCGGCCACGCGTGCGTAGGGACCCGCGTGTGCGCCATACCTATAGGTACCGCCGGGTCTATAGGGGCGGCCGCCGCGTTTCACGCGTGGGCCGGAGGCGTGCAGCCCCTCTCCGGGCAGGCGTCGACGCAGCGACGTGAGCCCACGCGTGGGCGCGCACCTACGTGGATGCTGTGGGGCACATATCCGAGCGCGCGCAGCGAGCACGTGCCCGTGTGCACATGTGTATATATATATAATTTGTATTTATATATATACATACGTTTCCATGCTTAAGGGTATGCACACACCTACGTGGAGGCGAACACAGATGTATACGTACGTCCCCGTGCACACACGCACCCAGGGGTGCCCACCCCCCCCCATCCCCACGCACAGGGGTGTGCCGCAGCCCCCGCGCACACGCGTGTCCCTGCATGCACACGTCCGCACACGCGTGTCCCTGCATGCAGGTGCAGCCACCCCCCACCACCCTCCGCGCGCACGCCCCACACGTGTGCATGTCCCCATGTCCCCCCCCCCCAGCACCCACATAGGGGGCCGCCGTGGGTGTCCCCATCCCCCCCCCAAAGCCATAATACCCCCCGGCCCCCCCCCCCCCCAACCTGTGGGTGCAGAGGGGGCACCCCCGGCCCCCGTGGGCACCAACCAAAGAGCGTCAGCACTGGGGGGGGCCACCACACCCACCACCCCGTGCCCCCGCATTGCCGGGATTGCGGGGAGGGGGGGACAACGACCCCCTCCTTGCACCCCGCGGCCAGGATGAGCCACCCCGGTGGGAGCGCGGGCGACCAGAGAGGAACTTTTGGTTCAGTTTGGGTTTGTTGTTTTTTTTTTTTTTCTAATAAAGATGTGAAAGCGAGCCGGGCGCAGTGCTGGGTGCCGGGGGGGGGGATTTGGTGGGGGACATGGGGTGACCCTGCTCCTGGGCAGGTTGGAGGTTCATGGGGTGCCCCTTCTGCTGCAGACTGGGGGGGCCGTGGGATGCCCCTTCTCCTGCGTAGGGGGAGGGTCCCCAGGGTGCGCCTTCTCCCAGGTGAGCTGGGGGTCCATGGGGTGCCCCTTCTTCCAGGTAGGTTGGAGGTCCACAGGGTGCTCCTTCTCCCAGGTGAGCTCGGGGTCCATGGGGTGCCCCTTCTTCCAGGTAGGTCGGAGGTCCGAAGGGTGCTGCTTCTCCCAGGTGAGCTGGGGGTCCATGGGGTGCCCCTTCTTCCAGGTAGGTTGGAGGTCCCCAGGGTGCTCCTTCTCCCAGGTGAGCTGGGGGTCCATGGGGTGCCCCTGCTCCCGGGTGAGCTGGAGGTCCATCAGGTCTCCCTTCTCCTTGGCAAGTTGGGGGCCCCCAGGGTACCCCTTCTCCCAAGCAAGTTGGGGCGTCCGTGGAGTGCCCCTTCTTCTGGGTAGGTTGAGAGCCCGCAGAGTGCTCCTTCTCCCAGGTGAGCTGGGAGGGGTGTCCATAAGGTTCCCCTTCCCCTGCACAGGCTCGTGGTTCACAGGGTGTCCCTTCTCCCGTCTCCTGGGTGAGATGTGGGTCCATGGGGTGCCCCTTCTCCTGGGCAGCTTGGGAATCCCCAAGGTGCTCCTTCTCCCAAGCAAGTTGGGTGGCCATAGGGTGCCCCTTCTTCTGGGTAGTGTGGGCCTCCATGGGGTGCCCCTTCTTCCAAGTAGGTTGGAGGTCCACAGGGTGCTCCATCTCCCAGGTGAGCTGGGGGTCCGTGGGGTGTCCCTTCTTCCAGCTAGGTTGGAGATCCACAGGGTGCTCCTCCCAGGTGAGCTGGTGGATCCATGGAGTGCCCCTGCTCCTGGGCAAGTTGGGGCTCCATGGGGTGCCTCTTCTTCCAGGTAGGTTGGAGGTCCGAAGGGTGCTGCTTCTCCCAGGTGAGCTGGGGGTCCATGGGATGCCACTGGGCAGGTTGGGTGTCCATGGGGTGCCCCTTCTTTCAGGTAGTTTGGAGGTCCGTGTGGTGCCCCTTCTCCTGGGCATATTGGGGGTCCACGGGATGCCCCTTCTCCCCATCGTCCACCTAGCTGGCGGCGTCGAGGGTCTGAAATTTCTGCCGCAGGTCCCTGACGAGGCCGTGGCGAGGGGGCGAGGGGGACTCGGGGGTGTCGGGGGGCTCGGGGCATCGCCGCCGATATTCCTCGGAAGCCTGGTAGGCTTTGCAGCGCTCCACCACTGCTTTCAAGCAGATCTTCTCCCGGGTGGTGGGTGAGCGGATCTGCACATAAGTGGGGGGCTCGGCGGGGGCCGGCAGCCGCTCCAGCACCAGCACCCGCTGCCCGGGACCCAGGGGAGCCTCCGCCGCCACCCACAGTGCTCCGTCGCTGCTATGCCGTGCCGGCACCGGCCCGGGGGTGCCGGACCCCACGCCTGCTTCGGCACTCCGGCTTCGGCCACTGCCCCGCTCCTTCTCTGCCGGTCGGCCACCCCGGCACGGTCCCTCGGGTGCTGAACGGCTGCGGCTCACCGGCGGGGGCCGCGGGGCGCCGAAACGGGCACGAAGCTCCCTCACGTCGGGCCAGGCAAAGGGCTCAGCACCGCCGGGGCTCGGGGGGCTGCGGGGGGCAGCCGGGGATGGGGGCACCGGTAGCGCCCCGTCTCGCGGCACAGCCACCGAAGGGGTGCTGGCACACGGGTTCCCCTGCTCCGGCTGTGCCGGGGCGCATCGGGCGCCAGCGCGGCGGCTCTTGATGCGGAGGCTGTACTGCCGCGCCAGCTGGTACACCTTGGTGCCGGGGTGCGGGGGGGGTCAGCAGCAGCCGCGGCAGTGGCCCGGCTGGTGGCCCGGCTGGTGGCCCCTCGCCCACGGCAACCAGGTCGTCCTCCTCCAGGATGAGCAGCGGCTCAGGGGGCTGCAGCCCGTTCTCCTGGCACGGCTCCTCCGGTGATGCCTCAGGCCCCCCCAGTGCCGACTGTGTGGGGGGCTCAGGGCTCGCGGGGGGGGTGAGGGAGGCCGTTGAGGCGGGAGACGGAGCTTCGCACCAACCCCTTGGGGATGAAGGAGAGGCTCTCGCGGCGGCGGACGCTGAAGCCGGCATCCCGGTTCTCGGCGTGGCCGTAGTAGCTCTTGATCTTGTCAAGGAGCAGGCGGTCCCGGCTGGAGAGCAGCGACTCTCGGCGGGCTCCGGCGAGGGGCTCGGGCGAGGGGATGGTGCTGCGGGACCCCCCAGGCTCCGTGGCCTCGAGTGGGGGACCACCATCCAGGCTGAGGGCGCTGCCGCTGCGGCTGGCCAGCCGCCCCGCCGGCCCTTCCAGCGCCAGGCTGCTGCGGCGGGAGAAGCTGCCGCCGCCGCCGAAACGCTCGGCGATGACGCTGGCCTGGTCCAGCACCGAGGGCGGTAAGATACTGCCGGCGGCTCCATCTTGTTCTTCCTCCTCTTCCTCCTCACTGCTCAGCCCCTGCAAATCCTCCGCAGCGCGTTCCGGCTCCCCCTCCCCACCGGGCAGCACCGGTGCCGGCGTCCCCACCGAGGATGGGGCTTCGGGTACCCCCGGCCCCTCGGGGCGCTCCTCGGTGCTGCCGGCCTGCGGAGGGGTGGGTGGGTGGGTGCTGGGTCCCTGGGGACCCCCGGGTGGGGGCTGCGGGGCCGCACTGACCTTCTCGCAGCTCCCTGGCCCCCAGCTGCTCGGCCGCTTGGGTCCCTCCGGCGCCGGTGGGTGCCCCCCAGCCTGGGGAAGAGCAAACGTGGGGTGTCAGGGGCTGTGGGGGGACACCCCAGCTGCTCCGAGCAGGACCGCTGCCAGAGGTAAGTCCTGGCCAAGCCACAGCTGAGCATCCCGCAGTGATCCCGCGAGCAATAAGGGGCCCCGGGAGTGATGTGGGGTGCCCTGGGAGCGAGGTGGGGTGCTCTGAAAGCGATACGGGGTGCTCCAGAAGCGATGCGGGATGTACTTTGAGCAACGTGGGGCAGTCCAGGAGTGATGCTGGTTGCCCTGGGAGTGATGCAGGGTGCCCCAGGAGTGATGCGGGGTAACCCAGGAGTGATGTGGGGTGCCTCAAGAGTGATGCTGGGTACCCAGGAATGATGTGGGGTGCCCCAGGAACAATATGGGGTTCCCCGGGAGTGATGCTGGGGACCCCGGGAGTGACGTGGGGTGCCCTCAGAACAATATGGGTTTCCCCGGGAGTGATGTGGGGTGCCCCGGAACAATATGGGGTTCCCCGGGAGTGATGCTGGGTACCCTGGGAGTGGTATGGGGTGCCCTGGGAACAATATGGGGTGCCCTAGGAGTGATGCTGGGTACCCCGGAAGCGATGTGGGGTGCCCCCAGAACAATATGTGGTGCCTCAGGAGTGATGCTGGGTACCCCAGGAGTGATGTGGGGTGCCCCAGGAGTGATGCCGGGTACCCCGGGAGTGATACAGGGTGCCTGGGGTACCGCTACGCGGTGGGTGACCTCCCTGGGGTTTGGGGGGGCTGGAGCAGGTACCTGCTCCTCCTGGGTTTCCACCGGCAGGTCCCTGGTCCCGGGCAGCTCCTCCTGGTTGTCCTTGCCCAAAGCCGCCTCCTCCTCTTCCTCCTCCTCCTCTTCCTCCTCTTCCTCTTCCACCACGTCCTCAGCCGCCGTCCAGGCTCTGGGGTGCTGGGGGGGCTCTCCCGCCTCCAGGAGAGCCCCGTCGCTGCCGGCGTGCTGCTCGGGGGTGAGCGCCGGGCTCAGCGCCCCGTTTCCCACCCCCAACCCCGGCAAGCGGCATGCCAGGGCTGGGGGGGCACCGGGCACCCCAACCCACCCTGCGCCCCAGCCTTACCTTGAGCCCTGCCAGCCAGGAGAGAGAGAAACGTGGAGGTTAGAGGGGGGGGGGGGGGCAGCACCCAAAATGTGCCTCCCCCGGCCCCTGCCCCAGTTCCACCCACCCCAGCAGCACCAGTGGCCGCGCCGGCTCACCTTGCTCGCCCAGCTGCCGCAGGATCTGCTTGGCGGGCTCTGCGGGGAGAAACCGGACGTCCGAATCGGGCGACGGTGGCATCGTCCCCACGTCCCCCAGCCTGTCCCCAGCTCCACCAGCATCCCCAGCCTGGCACCCAGCCCCCTCCCCCGACCCCAGCTGGGGTCCCCGCTCCCCCACCGGCGTCCGCACCCGACTGCCTGCGCCCCGTGTGCCCGTGCAGCCGGTCCGGCAGCGTCTCCGCGCGGTCCCGGGGCTGGAAGGGTTCTGTGGGGACAGGGACGCCCGTCAGCACTGGCACCCGCTGCCCACCATCCCTGCAGGCATCGGGGTGACCCCCGAGGAAGGGCCGGCGGTGGCGGTGGTGGGGATGCGCGGCTCTCACCGGACTGCCGGCGGCACTGGCGGGGATCGGCGGCGGTGTCAGCCAGGGGCTGGCAGGACCAGCTCTTCTTCAGGCGCTCGGGGCTGCAGCGGGGCAGGCGAGGGGGGTCTGCGGGCACAGGGGGTGACACTGGGGGACGGCGGCGGGGGGGGGGACAGGTGAGGGCAGGGAGGGGACCGCGGGGCACCGGCAGCACTCACAGAACAAGTCCATCTCCAGGATGGCTTCCTTAGCCTGGGATGGAGGAAGGATGGAGAGAGATGGAGGGTGAAGCTGGGGTGCAGCCGCCCCCCACCTCACTGTGCCAGGGGCGGGGGGGGGGTCCCCAGTGCCAGCGTGGTGCCTGTCCCCCTCTGCCCTCACCTTCTGAGGGATGATGGCGTGGTGGTTCTCCAGGATCAGGCGCTTGATGTGGTGGGTCCACATGCGCTTCTCCTCCACGCTCTTGGCCTGGTGGGGGGGGAGGGGAAACGGGACACAGGGAGGGTGGTGAGGCCGTGCACGGGGGTCCTTAGGGTGCCCCCCACCCTGTGCCCCCCCCTACCTGCAGGCTGTGCTGCTGCTTGCCGTGCTTGTAGTGAGCCAGGGTGAAGCAGAGCGAGTCCCGCGTGCTCTCGATCAGCATCAACGAGGAGCACTGTGGGGAGAGGCCGTCAGCCCCCAGGCACCCCCCGGGACCCCCCTTCCACAGCACCCCTGGGTCCCCTATCCCTGGCACCACCCATTCCCACCATCCCCAGGCTCCCCTTCCCCAGTACCCCCCCAGACGCCCTATCCCTGACCCGCTCCAGTCCCCCACATCCCCAGGCACCCCCAAGTCCACCATCCCCAGCACCCCCTAGGTCCCCATCCCTGCCACCCCCAGTCCCACCATCCTCAGCACCCCCCCAGATCCCCACTCCCGGCACCCCCCAGTCCCCCCAACCCCAGCACCCACCAGTTCCACCATCCCCAGGCTCCCAATCCCCAGTAGCCCCCCAGACCCCTTATCCCTGGCACCCTCTGGTCCCCCGCATCCCCAGCACCCCCAAGTCCCCCATCCCCGGCACCCCCCAGGTCCCCATCCCTGGCACCCACCAGTCCCAGCAACCCCAGCACCCACCAGTCCCACCATCCCCAGGCTCCCCATCCCCAGTACCCCCCCAGACCCCCTATCCCTGGCACCCTCCGGTCCCCCACATCCCCGTCACCCCCCAGGTCCCCCAACCCCCAGTATCCACCAGTCCTACCACCCCCAGGCTCCCCATCCCCGGCACCCACCGGGATGTGGCTCTTGTAGACGTAGTGGTCACCGCGGCGCTTGGTGATGAGGAGGGTCTTGTCGAAGAGGAAGACGGCGCGCTCGTGGCGCACCCGCTGCACGCGGAAGGTGCCCTCCAGCACCAGTTCCCCGTAGCTGGTCAGGTCCGGCCCCTTCCAGCCCAGCAGCAGCGACTGGATCTCCTGCGCGGGTCCCCGGGGACGGGTGCATCAGGCCACCCGCTGCCGCGGTGGTGTCCGCCCGGTGCCACCCGCCGCGCCGCCGGCACCCACCTGCTGGCGGATGGCGTGCTCGTGCTTGCGCTTCATGTCGTTGATGTACCAGGCGACGCAGGTCATGGTGTCGATGGCCTCCAGCACCACCTCGTAGTCGTCCCCCGACTTGTGCTCAAAGTGCTTGGCGATCTCCTGCCGGCAAAGGACACGGCGTCGGGGCAGCGCCAACGGGGCTGCGGTGCCTGGTGCCGAGGGTGTGCCATGCCGGGGGACCGGGCTGTGCCAGGGAAGGGTGCCCGTGCGATGCCAGGGGACCAGGCTGTGCCAAGAAGATGTGCCATGCCGGGTGCTGGCACCGTGCCAGGTGCCGGGACGGTGCTGTGGAAGTGTGCCGTGCCAGGTGCCGGCGTCGTGCCATGTGCCAGGCTGCGCCAAGTGCCTGTGTCACGCCATGAGCTCACACCATGCCGGGTGCCCGTGCAATGCCAGGGGACCAGGCTGTGCCAGGGAGTTGTGCCGCGCTGGGTGCTTGTGCCATGCCATCCCCCAGGCTGTGCCAAGTGCCTGTGCCGTGCCGTGAGCTGGGAGCCCAGACTGTGCCAGGGGAATGTGCCATGCCGGGCGCCCAGGCTGTGCTGGGTACCTGGACTGTGCCAGGAAACATGCCGTGCCGGCTGCCCAGGCTGTGCCGGGTGCCCGTGCCGCATCGGCTGCCTGAACCGTGCCAGGAACGCATTCTCGGCCACATCCCCATGCCACACAGGCACCCAGACCGCGCCGGGTGCCCACGCCACGCCACATCCCCACACCATGCCACACACCCAGACCACCCTGGGTGCCGGTACCCTGCCGGGTGCCCACGCCATGCCGTATCCCCATGCCACGCCACACACCCAGACCGTGCCGGGTGCCGGTACCCTGCCGGATGCCCACGCCATGCCACGCCACATGCCCACCCCGCGCCGGCTCACCTGGAGCAGGAGGTGGTACTTGAGGATCCTCTGGACGGGCTTGAGCAGGTAGGCGCCGAGGGGCAGCGCGTGCCGCAGCCGCTCCTGGCACTCGCGGAGGAACCGAGCCTGGGCCTTGCTCCTCATGCACTCGGCCAGCGCCGCCACCGAGCTGCGGGCAGGGAGCGGGCTCAGTCCCCTGCCCGCCCCGCTGCCCGCCCCCGCGCCCCCCACTCACCTGGGGTAGTTGTTGCAGTATTGGGTGTAGATGGCAAACTCCTGGCTCTGCGGGCAGGGGGGGAGCGCGGTCAGAGCCCGGCACGGCCCCCGTGCCCACCCCCACACCCCCCCCCGGTGTCCCCCATCGCGCCCGCTCTTACCCGGGTGACGAAGCAGACGGCCACGGCCACGGGATCGCTGGCGCAGCTCTCCAGGTTTTGCAGCAGGGTGCTGGTGGGGACAGAGGGGACGGGGTGACAGCAGCCCCCCCCACACCACCACCATCACCGCCACTGTGGGATGCGGTGGCACCAACCGTGCCCCCACCGGGAGCACCCACCTGCTGAGCTCGTAGATGTCCTCGATGTTGCCGAAAAGCGCGCTGACCTGCTCCGGCCGCAGCACCGGCTCCTCCGCGTCGATGATCTTGCCCAGGTAACCCTACCATGCACCCGCGGTTGGTGGCGGTGACACCGGTGCAACCGGCCAGACTCCCCCCCCCCCCCAAAACCCCATCCGAAGGGTGTCCCCCATCCCCGGCGCTCACCTCCACAATGCTGCGCAGATCCCGGGCGTAGGTGCGCTCCGACTCCACGATCTCCAGCACCACCCGCCCCAGGTAGCTGGGCTCCGTCCCGGGGCCACCAAAAGGTGCCAGGGGTTGTCCGCCGCGGGCGCCTGGCCACCCCCCCCGGGGAAGCGTTGTTGTTGCTGTTGCGCAGCCCCTCGGCCCACGGCTCGGCCCCGCCGCCGGCCGGCTCCTCCATGGCACAGCCGGGCTCCGGCACCGGGCTCAGGGCAGGGTGCTGCAGGCAGGCGGGCACCGGCATGCCGGCATCCCCCGGCACCAGCCGGGCACAAGGTGGGTCTGGAGGGGGGAGAGCGGCGTGGTTAGGGGGTGCAGACACCCCCCGAGGTCCGGGCAGCGTTTGGGGCCAACGGGGGCTCACACCCCCCCCACAGCAAAGACCTCCTAGGGTTGACCTGATGGCCAAATCCTCCAGGGAGGGGGGGGGGTGTGAGCATCCACCAACCCCAAAAATCCCCGGCTACGGATCGGCGGAGGCAGGATACGGCCCAACCGGATCCTGGAACAGCCCACCGAGGCTTCCCGCCCGAGGAGGTCCTCAAATTTGGGCATTCGCCCCCTTCCTTACCCCAGAGCCGGGCGATACGCCCCAGAAGCCGGGGACCATGCTCCCCAAAAAGGAGGTGCGCCGGTGGGACCAGCGCCATCGCCGTGCCGAGCTCCCACCCGCTGGCACCCCGTGCCGGGGCTGTGCGTCACCGCCGTGCCCGCGGGACACCTTCCCGGTGAGCTCAGCGCCGGCTCACCCTTCCGGATCACCGTTGCCACCGCCCGCTCCCTGGCAGCACCGGGATCCTGCCGTGCCACCGAAACCGCTCAGTGCCACTGACCCCGTTGGGGCACCCAAAAACCGGCTGCCGGCGGCAAAGCGTGCCGGAGCGGCGAGGCCTCACCGCCACGCTTTTTGGCAGAGGGACGGTTTGCGGCAGGGCACCGAGCCCGCTCACCCCGGCGGGCGGGTGGCCCTGGGGACGGTGACCTTCAGCCGGGCCACGTGCCGGCGGCGGGGCTGCCTGAGCCCCCCGGCACTGGGGGTGCCGGCACCCAACCGGTCAGGCCGGTTCCCGCCAGCTCCTCCCCGCGCCCGCCGTGCCGCATGGCCGCGCTCCCGCCGCCGCCCTCCCCACCGCTTTCCCGCTCAAGCCAGGAGCCCCCCAAAAACCCACCACGGTGCCCCCCAGGAGGCGCCCAGCCCCACATCCCCAGGCTGTGCCATAGCCCGGGTCCCCAGGTGCCAGCACAGCTGGCTCTGCCATGGGGCACCCCGACTCTGGGTGATTTGGGGAGCAGCACCCCCCCAAACCCCAAATCCTTGAGCCTTGCCCCCATGGCCACCTTGGCCAGGGGGGACACAGCCCCACGGCCACCCCACAGCACTGGGGACACCGGGACCGGGAGACCCCGAGCACCCACCCCCGGCAGGGTCTGTCCCCCACCCATGACCAGGTCATTGCCAGGGGACAAGAGGGGACGCCTGGGTGGCATTGGGGGGGGGACAGACAGGGGCATGGTTCACCCCCTGCCCGGCACGGGGGGGGACGGCGTCCCGGTGCCCGTGGGGGGTCCCCCACGTGATGCCCGGCCGGGGATTTGCGGCCACCGTGGCTCGTCCCCAAAGGCCGCCCCCGGCCACCCTAATCCGCTCAGCGCGCCGGGATTACGGCGCCGGCCACACGTCACAGGGACCGCGGCCACTCGCCTCGGCCCCCCGGCCACCGCCAGCCCGCCCCACCGACTTGGGGGGGGGGTGTGTGTGTGTGTGTGTGTTTATCCTCTTACCCCCCCAGCGCCGCCGCGGTGGGCACGCGGCCGGCCAGAGCCCCCGGGCTCCCGCCTGCCGCCTCCTCCGGGTACGGATTAGCCCTGACCTTCACCCCCGGCGGGACGGGCTGCTCCCCCCGAGCCGGGGGCTGCCGGAGGCCCTGTGCACCCCCAACCCCGCCGTGGGGACCGGGGCAGCACCCCGGGGTGCCGAGCTGGACGTTGCCCCCAGGTGCTGCCGGTGGCACAGGCAAGGACGCTGGAGGGCCGCCGGCCAGCACCGGCACGGTGGGTCCCCAAAACTCCCCGGCACGGGGAAACTGAGGCAGGGGCTGGGGCTGTGCCGAGCTGCCGGTGCCGTCGCCAGCCCCGTTGCACATTCCTGCGCCGGAGATGGGGAGCGAGGCACGGCCCACGGTGTTTTCCCAGGGCCCTGGCACAGCACGGCACGGCACGGCACAGCGGGAGAGGAGATGGCGGGCAGGCCGGGGTGCCGGGTCGGGCAGCCGGCCGAGGAGGGCCAGCCCGGCGGAGCCATATAAGGGAAGGCGGTTCACCATTTCCAGGCGTTTTCCAGGATCCCAGCGGCCCTGGGAGCGGGGAAAGTCTCTGCCGGCTCCAGCCCAGCTGCCACGGCTCGGCGTGGCTGCGGCCATCGCTCCCGGCCCCGGCTGGCACCGCCGTTGCCCAGCGGGCACAAGCTGGGTGCTGGCACTCCTTCCCGCAGCATGATGGTGCCGCAGGTGGTCCGGCACGACGGGGGTCCCCACACCACAGCAGGGTGACCCCACACCACGGCAGCCGCGACGCCGTGCCCGGGTGGGACCGGAGCCCGCACCGGCAGTGCCACGCTCCCAGGACACGGCAGCTTCGACCCCGTGGGGCTGCCAAAGCCTCTTAGTGCCCGGCGCCCGTGGCGTCCCGCGTGGCCAGCGGCCACCTAATCCCACCGGAGGGGCGCAGGGCACACCCACCCCATCGGCAGTTTGGGGTCCTGGTGCAGTACCCCCATCCCAGCCCCCGCCACACACTCGGGGGTGACCACAGCCTCTCTCCCGCACCCCCAGCTGGGTCTGGGGTCCCCCCAGTCCCACGGTTGCCTGCCCTAGGCGCCTCCCAGCACCCCAAAACCTGCCCTCCCTTGGGACCCACAGCCCTGCCCCACGGCTCACCAGGACCCCCCACTCCCACGCTCCCTCCAGCACCCACAGCTCCTACCCCACTGGGACCCACGGCCCTGGGCACCCCGGGACCCACAGCTCCTGCCCCATGGGGACCCACGGCTCCTGCCCCATGGGGACCCACAGTTCTCGCCCCGTGGGGATCCACAGCTCTCGCCCCACCGAGACACACCGCACCGGCCCCACCGGCACCGGCAGCGCCAGGCACCCCGCCACCCACAGCTCCCCGTCCCACCAGCACCCACACCACCGGGCACTCCGGGCCCCACGGGTCCCTGTCCCCACCGAGACCCACGGGGATGCAACACCTCCCGCCCCACCGGGACCCACGGATCCCGCTCCACGGGGATGCAACGGCTCCCACCCCACGGCCACCCCCGTGACCCACGGCGACGGCTCCACCGGCACCCACGGCTCCCGCCCCACCGGGACCCACGGTGCTTGGGCACCCCCGGGACCCACGGTTCCCGCCCCACATCTCCCTCCCCACGGGGACCCCCATCTCCCTTCCCGCGGGGATCCCCCGGGGCGAGGCGATCGCCGCGTCCCCGCTTCCCGCCGGCGCGCCCCGTCCCCGCGCGCCCCCGGTTCCCGCCGCCGCCGCCGCCCCGCGCGCCCCGCACCGGACTCACCGCGCGCCGCCGCCGCCGCCGCCGCCGCCCCGGCCCGGCCGTGCCCGCAGGAAGCGGCGGGAGAGCCCCGGGGGCGGGGACTGAGGCCGCCCCGCCCGGGCCACCGGGCTGCTCCGGCATCGCCCCGGCCCCCGCCCGCTCCCGGGCACCGTACCGGAGGCGTCCCGCAACGGGGACCGGCGCCATCCCGGGCATCATCCCGGTATTGTTCCGGTATGGTCCCGGGCGCCGTCTCGGGACTGCGGCGGGTCCGTGGTACCGCCCCGGTACGGTCCCGGCACTGTCCCGGGGTGCACCGAGGCGCGGCGAGGGGGGAGCCCGCACCCACCGGGGCAGCCCGTGGGGTCCCACCCCAAGGGGACACGGGCACCCCCAGGTCCCTCATCAAGGGGACACAGTCACCCCGTGGGGTCCCACCCCAAGGGGACACGGGCACCCCCAGGACCCTCCCCAAGGGGACACGGGCACCCCGTGGGGTCCCACCCCAAGGGGACACGGGCACCCCCAAGTCCCTGCCTGAGGGGACACGGCCCCCCCGTGGGGTCCCTTCCCCGTGGGACGCTGCCAAGTGGGTACAGCCCCCGGAGCGCCACCGCCATGGGGCAGATGTGGGGTGCCACGAGCGAGCCCCCCTTCCCCCTCGGGGGCGGGCAGCGTGGGTACCCACGGGTGGGGGGGGACGTGCCCGGTGTCCCCTCTGTCACCACACCTGCCCCTTCCCTCGCCCGGCTCCGGTCCCAGCTCGGTACAGCGCATAAGCCCCAAAATCCGGCTGTGCCAGCTCACCACTGGTCCCAGAGCATCCTGGGGTGCTCCGAGCCCCCCAAATTAATCAGCGGGGCAGCTTAATTAAGCAGCCCGGCACCCCATGGCACCTGCCACCACCAGAATAGGGCCATTCTGCCGGCGGGCGGGCGGGCGCCTTGTGCCACCAGCGCCGGGCTCCGGCTCAAAGGCCGGATTGTTCCGGGCCGGCCGGCCGCCCCCGGTGCGGCGTGCCCGATGCCGCGTGGCGTGGCAGGGGGGGAGCGGGTGGTATCGCCGGCCTTGCCGGGCCGGTGGGACTGGAGGGGTCTTCATCGCCTTCACCGGCGCGGCAAGACGTGCTCGGCGCGGTGGGTGCCTGGCACGCACCGCGCCGTGCCCGAGGTGGTGGCCGGGCAGGCGGCGGCGGCTGCTTCGGCGGGCCGAGGCGCGGGGAGCAGGCGGGTGCCGGGGAGTGGCACGGCGGGTGCCGGCACCGCGGGGCCCCGGCCGGGGCGTGGGAAGGCGGCGTGTCTGGCTGCGGCAGCCGGCGGCGCGGGCGGCAGCACCCGGCGGGGCCCCAGGGTGGTGGGTGCTGCCCGGGGAGGGGGACCGGGGACACGGGGGTGCCCAATCCCCCTCCCCTGTCCATCTCCCCAGACCCCCCTCCATATCCTCTCCCTGGAACCCCCTCTCCCCATATCCCTCTCCCCAAACCCTTTCCCCAGACCCCCCTCTCCCCAGACCCCCTCCCCTTCTCCTCTCCTCCTACATCCTTCTCCCCAGACCCTCTTCTCCCCCTATATCCCCTCCCCAGACCCTCTCCCCTTCTCCTCTCCCCGCGTATCCCCTCCCCAGACCCTCTCCCCAGACCCCCCTCTCCCTATATCCCCTCCCCAGACCATCTCCCCCTATATCCCCCTCCCCAAATCCCCTCCCCGCACCATCTCCCCCTATATCCCCATTCCCTGACCCCCTCCCTTTCTCCTCTCCCCCCATATCCCCTCCCCCGACCCTCTCCCCACACCCCCCCCATCCCATAACTGCTCCCAGACCCTCTCCCCCATGTCCCCCTCCCCAAATCCCCTCCCCACACCCTCTCCCCCCGTATCCGTATCCCCATCCCCTGACCCCCTCCCCTCCTCCTCTCCCCCCATATCCTCCTCTTCCCCTCTCCCCAGACCCCCCCTCTCCCCATATCCCCCTCCCCAGACCCCCCCTCTCCCCATAACTGCTCCCCGGACCCTCTCCCCTTCCCCTCTCCCCCATATCCTCCTCCCCAAATCCCCTCCCCACATCCCCCTCTGCCCATATCCCCTTCCCCAGACCCTCTCCCCCTATATCCCCCTCCCCACACCCCCATATCCCCTCCCCGCTCCCCCCACCTTTTGCCCTCCCGCCCGCCCACCAGGGGGCGCCGCAACGCCCCCGGCCACGCCCCCGGCCACGCCCCCTTCCCCATAGCCACGCCCCTTCCCCCGTCAGCCCCTGCGCGCCTCCCTTCCCGTGATGCCCCGCGCCGGCCGAGGCGGGAAGGCCGGGCGGCAAGATGGCGGCGGCCTTGGCGGAACGCAGCTGCCTGGAGCTGAACGCGGCGGCTCGGGGCCCACCGCGACGGATTCGGGAGGTGGCTTTTAGCCCGCCGGGAACGGCTCCGCTCCCCGCCGGCCGCTACGGGGACAGCGCGGGGGGTTTCTGCTATCAGGAGAGCGCGCAGCTCACGGCCGCCACCAGGAACCGCTTCGTGCGGTGGTGAGTGCGGGCCCGGGGGCAGGCCCAGACGCCGAGGGGGGCCGGGGGCAGGCCTATGGGTGGAACCCTCCCTGCTCGGGCCCACCTTCCCCCCTTGTTTCTACCCGCCATCCTCACACCTCCCCCGGTCGTTTCCCTCAGGACCACATCGGGCGACACGGTGGAGCTAGTGGAGGAATCCCTGGACGTCAACCTGCTGAACAATGCCGTACGCCTCCGCATCCAGGGCTGCCCTTTTCTACCGGGCGGCGTACACCTCTGCGAAGTGCAGAGCCACTTGGTCGTCCTGCTGATCACCGGGCAGACGGTGCATCGCCTGCTCCTGCCGCATCCCGCCCGCATGTACCGCAGCGTGAGTGTCTGCTCCGTCCCCATGTCGGCCGCTTGCCTCGGTCCTACCCATCAGGAGCCCTCAGTAAAGCCGCTAAGTGCGTTGCGAAATAGCAAAGGCCTTGGCGTGCTTCTCAGTATGGGCGCAAAGTGCTGCTTCCCACCTGCACTGGTTTTGGCCAGGACAGGGTCAATTTTGGCCAGGACAGAATCATTTTTTGTCATAGTACCTTGTGTGGTGCTCTCTTTTGGGTTTGTGACCAAAACAGTGTTGATGGCGCACTAGTAATTCAGCTTTTGCTGATTGGTGTTTGCACAGCCTCAAGGTCTTCTCTGTTTCATGCTCTGCCCCTGCCCGTGAATAGATTTGGGGGTGTGCAGCGGTTTGGAAGGGGACACAACCAGGCAGATGACCCGATCTAACTAAAGGGATGTTCCTTGCCGTATAACATCATGCTCGGCAATAAGAGGAAAAAGAGGGAGTTTTGGGGGGAGGGTTAGCCATCTTTTGTTCGAGAACTGGCCGAGCGTCAGTCTGTCCAGCCTGTGTCCCCCTTGTTTTGTTTTCGTCTCTTTTCTTCTGCTTGTCGTTCACTTATTAAGCAATTATTTTATTTTTTTTATCTTGACCCTGAGTTTTCTTGCTTTTATTCGTCCTTTCCTCTTCCCCTGTCCCACTTGGGAGGGAGTGATCGAGCAGCCACGTGCTGCTTTGCTGCCCATTGGGATTAACTCACAGCGCTGCTTCACCCAAACCCTGTCCCCACTGTTGTGCCCATGTCGCGTGGGCTGGCTGTAGAAGCACTGGAGGGGAGCTGCTGATGGGTATGAAACTGAATTCTTTCCAGTTGGGCTGGAGTTTTTTTTCCCTGCAGAGCACACCGTATACTGGTTTTGGCTGGGATGGAGCTGGTTTTCTTCACAGCAGCTCACATGGTGCTGTGTGGCGGATTTGTGACCAGAGCAGAGCTGGGAACACACTGCTGGTTGAGCTGTCGCTGAGCAGTGCGTGTGTAGCGTTGGGGGCTTCTCTGTTTCTCACTCTGCCCCCCAGACAAGCTGGCTGTGGTGGGCAGGAGGCTGGGGGGGACACACAGCCAGGACGGGGAGGGGACAGTCCCTGCGCTGTGACACCGTGTTCAGCGACACAGAGGGGATTGGGGCAGCTCACAATTGCTCAGCGCTTGGCTGGGCTTCAGGCTGCTTGGAGGAGGTGGTGAGGGATTGCTTGGCATCGCTCGGTTTGGTTTTATTTTCTTCTCCTTCCTCTTTCCTTTGCTTACTAAACCATCTTTATCTTGACCCACGAGTTTTTGCTGCTCTTATTCTCCTGTGGCCTGCGGCTGGTGGTAGTCACCTGCCGGCTGGGTCAGTCCACCACGACTGATCTGTTCCATAGCTCTCTGGTGGGGATTTGTATCCTGGGCTGGAACTCTCCATTCTTTCCAGAGGTGTGGAGCTGGTGCCTGTCAGGCTCTCCTGAGTTTTGCGGAAGACTCTGCAATTTACTTTCTTACTCCCTAAGCTTTTCTAGTTAAATTTCTTTATAGAGGTTATAAACTGCTAAACTCCAAGTTCTCTGATTCTTGGCTGGGTACAGCAGCTGTGCTCATCAGTGCGAGGGGGTTTTCTATGTGGAAGTGAAAACTACTGGAAAAAGCAGTCGGATAGGAAAAGCAAGCTGGAAATCTCTCGCTTTGGAACTGAACGTACTCAGACCGCACGTGGTGGGAGGCAGAGGCTGTAGGCATCAGACTCGCAGCGTTTGCCCCAAAGCCGAGGGTGTTTCAGATCTGTGAGTAGGGCTCCAATTTTGATGAAATTCGGTAACATAACCCGAAATGAGGCTTAGAGGTTGGAGGTGGCTCTGCTGGTGGTCTTGTGGCCTGGCCTTGTGACAATGGGGACAAAGTGCCCTTTGGAGTTTGGGACTGAGTGCTTCAGAGGGAGGCCCGGCTGGGTTTGTAACTTGCCCTGAGTATGCAGCAAGGAAGGTGGATCTTCTGCAAAACTTACATTGCGTTTACCCATTTGCTGTGACTTTTTCCTCTCACGTCTGCTTCTGGTGTGTCTTGTCAGGTCCCTTTCCTGTCTTGGAGAGCTTGTCTCTTGCTTTTAGAGTTCCAGACAGCTTTCCCAAGGGATGGTGCTGTGCTATTGCAGAGCTGCTCTTTGCAGGACTCGTTACCGGCATTTTGCTATGAGCTGTGTCGAAGCAGCTGAGGGTCTGCGGGACCCCTTTGGGGGTGTTACAGTATATGAGGGAGAGAGCAAGCGAGCGTTCTGCTAGAAACTTGCGGGTTTTGAAATCCCTTTCATATCTGCTCGTAAAAAGCGGTGGTCGTGGGTTAACAGTAAGGGAAACAGGAGTGGAAGTGATGAGAGTTCAGAAAAATCCCTTTTGTCAAGTAGCAGCGTCGCAGTTGCCATTCCACAGGTGTCTGGTTGTTTTTTCTGTGCCTTGTGTATGTGTGCTCAGGATTTGTACTCTCTGCTCTTTCCCTCCCCCAGGAGCTGATAACAGAGAGCCAAATGCAGTCCGTGTTTACAGATATAGGCAAAATCAACTTCAGAGATCCTTCGAGTTACTACGTGATTCCCAGCGTGCCAGGCCTGGCGTCTAATTCTGTCGCCTCAGCGGCGTGGCTGAGCAGTGAGGGGGAGGCTCTCTTCGCTCTGCCCTCTGCTTTGGGAGGGATCTTCGTCCTTAAGCTGCCTCCTCACGATGCGCCTGGTAAGGAGCGGGAACAGGCTGCCTCCCTGCATCCGCCTCTGCAAAACACCGCTCGGTGTGGCATCCCCTCTGCTAGCTTTGAATTTCTCTCGAGTTTGATTTTTGGTGTGTGTCGTACCGATTCGCTCCACACACACAAAAGCTCTTTTACAT
Source organism: Pluvialis apricaria (assembly GCA_017639485.1). Classification (NCBI taxonomy): domain Eukaryota; kingdom Metazoa; phylum Chordata; class Aves; order Charadriiformes; family Charadriidae; genus Pluvialis; species Pluvialis apricaria. The sequence goes on along the minus strand of CM030012.1, from coordinate 68,361,656 downwards.
CATGGCTGTGAAGTCCCTTGCTGGTGGCAGTAAATATTTTGTTAACGAGTACTCAATATATCTCTTAATATCGCTTTTATTTTGAAAGGAACAGTTTCAGTTGTGGAATTGAAACAGAGCTCAGTGATGCAGCGTTTCCTTACCGGTTGGATGCCAACTGCCATCAGGTTAGTGTCTGGTGATGAATAAGTAGAACTAATTTTGTCTTTTCGATCGCCGCACCTAGAGTTTCTAGCTGAAGTCAAAGACGAGCAAGTCAGCATCTATAAATACTCTGCCAAAAAAGTTAACTGGGTCACAGGACCTATCGCAGCACGGAAGTTGGGACTCGAATGCTGGATTAATTCATTTTAATGAAGTCCTGCTGATTCTGTGTGTCTGTGACTATGAATGTGTTATATCTAGTAATTGGCCTCCAAGGATTTGCCCAGGATATGGCTCGCAGCCAGCGCAGATTAAGGATTACAACAGTTGTGTGTTCTTGCCCTTGTTCTGAAATGTCAGGCTTGTTCCTGACCGGCAGAGGTTACGTGTGGATGACACGGACGCTCTGTGCACCGACTGGGCTCGGTGTTGGATTGTAATCATTATGGTGCCTTAGAGGGCGCAACCAAACTCTAGGCCCTGTTACTTGGAAATGAAAGCGAGTTCCCTGACACCCTGAATGACTTTGACCATCAGCAGTGCGTTGCTTGGGGCTGGTTGGATCCCTCCTTCCCTCTGGATCCTTCGCCCGTGTTCTGCAAGTGCTAGGCTGGGGAAGGTGGAATGTGCTTCAGCTCTGCCAAAACAGGAGAAGAACCTGTTAGCGGTGTGGTGGGCTCCTGGATGCTGACCCACACAGTCCTGAAACCCTGCTATCTCCTGGATTTAATTGTTTTTAAACACAGTGTGATAGAAACCCAGTGCCATGGATCTATGTGCTAGCCTTGATTTTCTTTTAAGCTGTTGAAATAAACTCTGTATTTTCAGAGGTGACTGTGGCCCGTCGGACCTGCCTATCAGCCTCTCTGTTCACTGCCTGGATCACGATGCCTTTCTCTTTGCTCTCTGCCAGGACCATAAACTTCGGATGTGGTCCTATAAGGTGAGTGAGGGCTGGATTCGGGGCAACAGCGTCTTCCGTCAGCGCTCGGGCGGTAGTCCGAGGCTTAAGGAACTATGGCTGGGCGGTTGGCATAGATTTGATCTGCTGTTAAATTGTTGCTGCAACTTCTGCGTGCTGGGATTCAGGGCAATTTGTGAGAACAGCGGTGGCGTGTGTTTGTAGTTGCGTTTGGAAAGCAGGTGGGTTTTCCCTACAGCAAAGCCTTGTGTGTAGGGTAAGAGGCAGCGTTAGGTTATTTACAAATGTACTGGAGCGCTCAGGAACGCAGGCAGGAGCGCTTCAAGGGCTGAGGAGGCGCACCAAATGGGTTTTCTACTGCTTTAGTTGGTAATAAGAGCGTCTTTGTACCATGGCTCCTTGTCAACAAGAAGTTAATAAAAGCCTCTGCTCGCTGCACGCCACTTGCTCCAAATATCAGTGCCAAAGCTAATCGACCAACACAACTGCTTTCACGGCTCATCTGCACTGGAATGCGTGCGTGCGTTACGGGAGGGAGGGGACGGTTTATCGTATGCCTGGGCTCCAAAAGCCCGTGTGCTCAGCGGGAGAGGGCACCGGTGAAAAGCTAAACCGCGGTTCAGAGGTACGCGTATGGATGCTTTACTTGCATCCTTTCGGGGAAGATCTGGCAGACTGGCCAGAAGGGGAAGGATGAGGGAGACGGGCAGTTTCTCAGTCCTGAGTCTTTCCTTTGCTACTTTCCTGATACTTTTATTTTGTGTAGGATCAAATGTGCCTGATGGTGGCAGATCTGCTGGAGTTCATGCCGGTCAGCAGGGACCTGCGGCTTGCAGCTGGGACGGGGCACCGACTGCGACTGGCCTTCTCCCAGTCCCTGGGGCTTTACCTCGGCGTGTACATGCATGCGCCCAAGCGAGGGCAGGTACGGAGTGACAAGGCTTTCTCCCTGGGAACGCCTCTTTCTTGGGCTGCGCAGAAAATAAGTCATTCCTCCTTGGATTTGGGTCAGTAAGGGAAGAAATAGGGAAAAGTTTCACGTCTGACCCTCTGGAGAGAGCAGTGTGCTCTGAATAAACAAATGTTTTTATTCTCAAAGCACTGCAAGATACATGTGCTCTTGCCTTGGGAGTGGAACTCCCTGTGTGACTAAGCTGAGCTGCAAGTGCTTGTTCGCTTGTTCACCTCCTGTTCTGGTAGGACCCCAAAAGCACGTATGTGCCGTGGGAAAAGGAAAGGTCCAAAAGGAGCTAAAAGCATGGAAATACTGATTGTATGTTTACGTCGGGCTCCTGGGAGCGTGCGGACGCATCGCTGCGTTGACTTCTGTAGAAGTTCTGCTTCTTGTGGTGAATAATAAATTTAGCAGGATGGGAATGACGGCACAGAGCAGTCTCATCTGTTGGACAGCTTACCCTTTCTGTTCTCCAGGGAATTCACATATGGAGTAGAAGCGCGTATCGTGACTTCTGCTGTCCCGCCAGTGCTCTGCTCTGGTAAGAAGGTACAGAGCTTTGTTTGCGACAAGTGGCCTGAGGATTCAGGGCTTTTCCACCTTAGTCTCCTTACTTGCCCACGTCCTGTTGTTGCTAGCAGTGCCCAGCAGTGGTGGTGGTACCGTTTTGCCGATTTAATCTTTCAAAAGGCATCTAGAAATCCTTCAGGTTCAGGCGGAGACGAGTGTCCTTGCCGGGAAGGCTGACGTCAGCGATGTCAGGATGTGGCGCAGGGGGTCAGCGTGGCAGGGGCTGTGGCTGGTGGTGCGTGGCATGCTCAGCTTGGCCCTTCCGCCCTCAGGGGCCATGTGGATGTAGGATCAGGCAAGAAGAGGGACCAGAGAGACGAACTTCCCTGCGACGTGCTGGTTATTGGCGTAGATGTCCTTTAGCAAATGACTTACGAGGTGTGTTTGTAGTTCTGTGTCTTCCAGCTGGTGAGCACCGAGAGCAACCGCTACAGCCTTGACCACATATCCTCCCTGTTCTCCTCGCAGGTGAGTGCTGGGGCCCGGCTTCGCCGGCAGGCACCGAGGCAAGAGGGAGGCTTGCTTACTGAGAGATTGGAGGCCTGGACTCAGGGATTTAACTGTAAATAAAGAACTCTTTCCAAAATGTGGTTAAATGATGCGAGGGAATGTCTTGCTGTTGTTAACTGCACGCGTCTCTCTGCTGTACGTGAATTTATGAGAAGGTAAAATACATGCGCTCTCTTCTAGGAAACTCTCATTGACTTTGCCTTAACCTCGGCTGAGATCTGGGCGCTGTGGCACAACGAAGAGAACCAAACCGTTGTGAAATACATCAACTTTGAGCAGTGAGTTTCTGCGCTGAGTCGTTAGCGTTGGTAGCCTTGTGGGGATAAGTGCAGGAGCAGCTCCACGTGCTGCTCATTAAAAGCACCCATTGAGCTCCGCAACTTTTTTTCCTGTCCTGCTTTGCTGACCGAAGTGCGTGGAGATGCAGCAGTACCTAGTTCTTCCCATTGCAGTGTTGTGTCACGTGCACAACTGTGTCTTCCTGCAGTGCAGATTACATGGATTTTTACCTTTTTTTTGGGTTCTACTTTATAATAAAGCTACAGCTCAGCTGCAGGAATGTGAAAAATGTAAAAAGCTGGGCGGCAGGCTTGCTGGGAGTGGAGTCTGCTGTAAGCATGTCAGAGGGAGGGCTGTATTTCACCAACAGCTCCTTTAAAACATAACTGGCTGGTCTCTTCCAAGAAAGACCGGAGGAGACCAGTGATGTGAAAGCATCAACCCTGTCTTTATAAAGCTGGGAGGGCAGGCTTGGCGCATAACCAACCCAGGGAGTTAAATTCTGGGGAAAAAAAAAATGCTGTGAGTGTGCAGGTTTAGGCAGAAGAATCTGCTGATCGGTCTGAGAGTTGCTGGGTGAGCGTGTGTGATGGGGAGAATGTTGATATAAATTAAGAAATCCGACCTGTTCTGTTAGCTCAGGGCTGGGGATGCTGCTTTTAAGCTCTCCTGTCGCTTGTCAAAGCTCCTGTTGCCAGATCCAAAGGGCCGTAGTTGCTGTAAAGTCTGTGATTGCTGGTGGAAGTGACAGGTTTGGTTCAGGTGACTGCTCCTGGACACGCTGGGTTGGAGCATTGCAATGCAAAGCCGATTCTGGTTTTATTTTTCTTCCAGAAATGTCGCGGGCCAGTGGAACCAGGTCTTTGTGCAGCCGCTGCCTGAAGAGGAAGTGACGGTTCGACACGATCAGGACCCCAGGGTGAGCCGACTATAAAATAGCAATAAGAAGTAATGAAGCTTCTCTGCCCAGGAGAACATTAAGATGGTTCAAGTGTACAAATTATATTGATACAGTCTTAAAATTGCTCCAAATTAAAGGGGACGAACCTTAGCCTCTATTACCACAGCATTAAAGCGCTAAGCGTGGTTATGAAACGAGAAGTCGAGGGGCGAGGAGAATTTCAAGTCAGTCAAGAGAGAGCCTTGAGACAAGATGTGTGAATTAACAAGATCTGGAGTGTGCGGGAAGCAGCAGTCGATCATGGGAACCGCCAAGGGGTTGGAAGGGGAGAGGTTGGAGCAGGGTATGGGCATGAACTTGAGCTGGAAAGCAATACGGATCCAGGGGCATGAGCTTGAGAATGGGAGGAAGGAACCAGAAGCAGTGTTTTAAATGCTCTCCTCCTGACACGTGTGTTTCCTTAAATTGCTGTCTTGTTCTCTTCGCAGGAAACCTACCTGGAGTATATCTTCATGCCTGGCCGGTTCACAAACGCAGCGATCCAGAAGGCTTTACAGGTTAGTCAGGGCATTTGGGGCGCTCTGTGTTCAGCTTCTCCTTCCTGGCCATTTAGATGTGAGGCAATGGGATTCCTTGGAGCTCTTGGCGGGCACAAGTTTGCATTCGATGGTTTGTAGACCTGTCAGTAGTCGCTGAAGCAGGTTAGCGGCAGTTGTGCCATACTTCAGCGGGAGTGTGCTGACGGCAAAAGGCAGAACGTGGCTTCCAGAAGACGTTGGTGGTTTTTTTTCCCCTTAGCTAGCACAGCGGGTCGCTGAGCTCGCTTTTCATTGCCTGCTGCTTTAGGCAGGTGAACGGAGACTCTCAGCCCGCTGTAGCGCTGTTTCTCAGAATATATCCGCTCGGTTCTGGCTCCTCTAGGACTGTTAAGGGCAGAGCAAGGCAACACATGGTGCCGTTTTCCAGGAAAACAGAAGACCCAAACTTTTCCAAAACTGACTGTTTTGATTCTTTATGCTATGACCTTACGGGAGCCTATAGCAAGGTACGAGAGAGAGCCGCTGTGAAGGCGTGCAGCGCTTCTTTCCTTGCATCCCAGTGCAGTGCCTGCCAGGAGGCTTCCTCCATTTCCATGGGAAGAGGGAAGCTGGCAGCAGATCCGCGTACCCCACATTTAGCAGCCAGCCATGTTTTTTAACATACCCATCCTGCGAAGCGCTGGCTGACGCTCTTATCTTTGATTTATGTCACTCAATGCTGCTTGAAGCTTAGGGAGACAGCTCTCTTGCTTTAAAGTAAAAGTTTACCCTGCTGCTTTTCAGATCTTTTCTCAAGGAGCTGAGAGTCACATGGATCTGACGTGGGATGAGTTAAAAAAAGAGGTTACCTTAGCTGTGGAAAGTGAGGTGAGATTTTGATTTTTATTTTCCCCCCATGATGTTTTCTTCTTAAATCCCTTGTATGCAGTCTTGTGACAGTCCGGTGAAGTTAAATGAGGTGCAGGGTGACCCCAGGCCTTATTTTGTCCTTTGTCTCTCCAAAGGAGTTATGTGACTTTTTAAAAAAAAGTACAAATCTTTGTCCTTCCTGCCTGGTTTTTCCATTCCCTCTTCTTTTTTGGAGTCCTTTCTTCTTTCGTGGTGTTCTGCTGTCTCTGCTCCCTGGGTGCGCTTTGCACGGAGCGTGCTTTGCTGAGAGCACATCGTGTGCTGCCCGTTCTCAGCTCCTTGCACGTGGGTGCTGGCCACCACCAAGCAGAGCTGTCGCTCATAATTTTTGACGCCAGAAGATAATCTACTTAGGGGGCCTATCTGAAAGATCAACTGCCTGTCCTTTTGGGTCTGAATTTCCCCTGTTTTATCCTGCTTCTCCAGGTTTTACTCCGATATGCCTTATTCTCTAAGCCAGCAGTCTTTTCACCTGCGGCTTATACTTGAGGCTGCTTAGACTATTGCTAGAAAGTTCACAAAAAAAGGCAGTTTTGTATCCTCCGGAGCGATCGTCATGCGTGAGGTTTTTAAAGAGATTTGCAGTGCTGCCCTTTTTCTTGATATCATCGGTGCTTCTTTATCGAAGGTTGTATAGAAACGGTTATTGTGGGCTTTGTTCCCCTTGCTGATTGCCGTGCGATTCACTGCTGTAGCAAAAAAACCCTTACATTTTGACGGTAAGGTGGTGGGGAAGAGAACCGTAACTGCTGTTTATAAACCTTAACCATGCAAAGGTGTGATATCAGTCATGAGAGGCAAGACAGCAGTCCAGACACTACAATTTTTCTCTCTGGTTCGCTGCTTCTGTTCATCTGAAGTCTTCTTTTGGTCCCACTAGTTCCAGGGCAGTGTGACGGAATACGAGTGCTCACCGGAGGAGTTTTGGCAGCTGCAGGTGGAGTTCTGGTCCAAATTCTATGCCTGCTGCCTTCAGTACCAAGAAGCGCTCTCGCGGCCCCTGGCCCTGCACTTGAATCCCCACAGCAGCATGGTGTGCTTGCTGAAGAAGGTGAGGCTGAGCGGCGGTGGCTCTTTGGCCTCTGCGGCCAACTGAAGAGGTCATCTCCAGGGAGGAGTTCTTCTGACCGAGATGTGGATTTGGGCAACTCAAAGAAGGGCTTTCTCCTCACCTTTCTAGGGCTCCCTGTCTTTCCTGGTGCCCTGCTCCTTGGTGGACCATCTCTATCTCCTCTCTAACGAGCACCTTCTGACTGAGGACGACGCTGCCATCTTTGACGGTAAGGGAGAGACACGGAGCTCTTTTGTTGTTGGAGGCTGAAACACTGCACGTCAGGGAAGCTCTAGGCAGAGGGATGTGGGAGTTTCCAGAGAGGCCTCTTGAAGTGCTCCTGGCTCCATAATTATCTACGTGGAGATAGTTTTATTATTTTGGCATTTGTAGGGAGTCTTATTTTGTGAAACCTGCTATCGGGCTCAGACCAGGAATTAGAAAATGGTGTCAAGGCTGCAAACCTGCCGTGATTCATTTCACATCACTTAAAAAGGAAGAATGTTAGATCTCAGGCTGCTCAGTGACAAGGACCTGTGTTGGTGGATCCTTTGCCCTTGTGGCCTTACAAACTACCTGTGCAGGCTGTAGTTAAGTGGTGCCTTCTTTATGCCCGCTCTCTGGGACACCTCTGCCAGGTTGGAGCTCGGTAGTGTGCTGGCAGGTCCCCGGTGGTGGTGGGGAGAGCGGGATGCAGCGGCTCGTGTTTCTGATCGTGTGGGTGATCCCCCCCCCCCACCTCCCTAAATGAAATCTGCTTTGCGTTATGTCAGCTGGGCGCTTGCGCAGCTTTGTCATCCCCACCAAGAGCCTTAAGACCTACTGCGTCTCGGTGCAAGCAGTTCTATTTAATAAAATTCCCCAATCTCCGTGTCTTACTGCTGGAGTAAACAACTCCCTTCAAAGATTACAGAAGAGAAGGAAACTTGTGATCCTCCGAGTAGCCTGGGCTCAGCTGCCCAGTTCTGCAAGCTTGGTTTTTAGTGAAATGTTTTTGTGTGAATGTTTTTGTGTAAGCTATGGAGAGGGACTGCGCCTGTTCTCGTATCCGGGAAGCAAATGCCAGTGTGCGCAAAAGTTGTCCTTAATATTGTCGCCACAGTGCCCTCTATGCTTTGCTGGCCGTGGAATGACGTTTCACAAGAAAAAGGCAACGGAAAATGTTACCTAAGCTCCACTTTCATGCTGGAGTGATTTTTATATTTTTATAAAGAGGAATCATCATCCATTTGGTTGAGCTATTTCTGGCTCTGAGGGAAGGAAAGCTGGAGGCCTGGGCCGGGTTTGGGAGGCTCACAGTTCCTGCCCTGTCTGTTTCAAACTTCTCAAAATGTGTGACTTTAATTTTAAAAACGCCTACGTGAAGGCTTGTATTGCAAGGCAGTGATTTGAATTCTCGGTAGTGAGTTTTCAGATCACTTCTAAGAATGTGAAAATCCTCTCGGCTGTGAGAGGTAGTGCCGCAAATGGATCACCGCTGTAATGTGAGCGGGCTCTGCTTGGCAGAGCGAAGCTGCCTGAGCCGTTTGCTCCAGGGTTTTTTTCTGCTCTTACACTGCACTAATTACTTCCTTTCAACGTGTGGCTGGAGAAAATCCCTTGGAGGGAATTTCATTGTTTTGTTCTTGCATCAGTATTTTTTACTTCCCAAATAATAAAGCCCAAGTTTTTGCCTTGTTTTAATTCAGCCTCGCGGTTAGCAGGGCAGGGTCAGTCGTGACATGCGGGACTGAGACCAATCTGCTGCTAGTAGTTTGCTGATAGGAGCTGAACTAACTGGTTTTTGAATGGTCCTCCCACCTTCGCTTTGAAATCTCTTGTAAATATACAGTTAGATTCTTTCATTGCAGATTTGGAGATGTCTCGTGATGTTGTCTGTCTTGTCCAGTGCCTTCGACTGATCGGAGAATCAATTTCCATGGAAATGGCATTCATAATGGAAATGGCTTGCTCCCGCCTCCAGCCTCCAGAAAAGGCTGCAGAGCAGATCCTGGAGGACTTGATAGCTAATGACACGTAAGGAGATGTTTTTGCAGAAGCTCCTCTGCCGGGAGGACCGGATAGCTGAGCAGGGATTGCCTGGAGCCATCCTTGATTGGCATCAAAGCGCTTTTGGGATGCGAAGGCTCTCCCTGTGCTGCGGGAGACTTTTCCAGGTCCCCTCAGAGCTGGGGAGTGTGGGTATTGCTGACGTTGGCAGGGTCTCTTGTCCAGAACCCCCTTACTGTTGCCTGGGTCCCTCCAGAAAAGAAATGTCAGTGATTCTGAGGTGAGATAGGGAGCAGAAGAGGAACAAGTTCTTGTTAGGTGATCACTGCAGTGTGGAAAGCAAGTGCCTGCAGACACTAGGTAGAAGTCAGAGCCTTGGTCAAGCCATGTGGTTACTGTGCTATCCTGAAATCATTCCCCCGTGGAATGCCAGCTATCTGACTGTTATTTCCTGGTAGCCTGGGGGAGTGCAATAAATAGACTGGTCCCTGCAGGCGCTGTAATAAAACTCCAAGCCAGAAGAGGATTCCCATCAAGAATGTCCAGGCTGATCAGATACGCTCCCTTCCCGGGAGGATCAGTAAGGGAGGAAAGGGAGCCCTCTTGAGTTTAAACCTCATGTTGCTGATTACTATCATTATCTTTTTCACTTTGCAGGGAAAATATGATGGAGGATATACACAGCAAACTGCAGGAGATCAGAAACCCTATCCACGCCATCGGAGTCCTCATCCGAGAAATGGACTACGAGACGGATGCTGACATGGAAAGAGGTGAAAGCTCTACAGCCGTGTGTTTGGGCTGGGAAAGTGGTGGCTCAGCAAGTGTTCTCGTCGGTCTAGTTCCTCCCCTTATCTCGGTGATTTTATCTTTCAGCTCATCATCTAAATATGCGCATGAACCTCACCCAGCTGTATGGTAGTGGCACTGCTGTCAGTGTGGTTTGCTGGGGGGTATGTAAGATTGCCACGATCCGTTTCCTGATCTGTCGGGACCTGTTGATCCTCCAACAGCTGTTGCTGCGGCTTGGAGATCCTGTGAGTACAGCCCTTGAAGCTACTGCTACGCTCTTTGAACTTTTGGATCTGGGGTTCTGCTGGTGCCAGACTGTGAGCTCTGTCTCTTCCCGCAAAACACTGGAGGCTGTTTGAACTAGCCCCAGGCTTGGGCCAAGCCCTGTTCTCTCCTCCAGCTGCTTTTGTCATCCTAAGCAAAGCAGCGGTGCGCTGCGCTCACGCCCTAACTCCCTCTTTCCACGCTGAGCATCCAGGCAGCAGGAAGCAAAACTCTCTTGGTGGGAGGAGGGCATCGTTTCCAGCCTCCCGCCTGAAACAACGCTGCCTGAGCACGTACAGTTCTCCCTCCCGTCTATTCCCCATCCCTCCCACAGCACTGCGCAGCCCAGCACGCACACGATTGCAGCCTTGTTCTCCGGCAGCACAGCACCTTTGCGTCACGGCAGCAGTGTTTACCCAGAAGCTGCGGTTTCAGCCTCTCTGAGGCTGCTCCAGCCAGTGCAAACAGTTGCCGTGATGGCAGCTGTGTTTGTGCTCCTGGGCTGGGCTGGGTCCGTCCTGTTGGCTGTGTGGCCGCATGAGGGACGGCGCTGATGGTTTGGGTGGACGCAGGGCTGCGGAACAAGTCCCCAGACAAGGGCAGTGTTGTTTAAACCAATATTATTTACTTAGAAACACTACTGCAGTAGTTTCTTGGTTGAAAAGAAATCCCTTTCTTCCTGGATAAGGTTGCCCTGGGAGCATTTAAAGCACGTTGCAAGGTGCCCTTCCGGAGCCAGGCGCTCTCAAGGCATGTGACCTGCTGCTTGCTTGATGAGGAACTGCCGCTTTGCCACCTTGGCGCGTTTGTGTCCTTCACAAGCGTGGATTGCTTTGCCTCCCGTGTCACCTAGCCGTGCTGCTCTTGGCTGGAGCGTGCAGGGATGCAGTGCCTGGGCTGGCCCTCAGGTGGTCTCTGCGACAAAGCTGTGATTTCGCTCTCGGTGACGTCGTTGCGGCAGGGCGAAGCACCTTTTTGCTGTCCCTGGCATCCGCAGGTGCTGGTGTTTGAAGGCTAGAGAAGCACTGGGTGTGCACGTAGTTTTGTTCGTTAAACTTTCCCTACGGGGTCTGGGCCACCGGAATATTTAACTCGCCCCTTAATCCTGAGGGGACACTAATTTCTGCCTGGGTTACTCTGGTGTGCGCAAGAGTCCCGCCGGTCCCCTGGGTGGGCTGCGTTGACTGCTGGGCTATTGGCGACTTTGGCGTTAGTAGGAGGGACGAGCTGAGCCCCGATACAAACCTCACTGATGGCTCTTATCCTGCCGTTGCCCTGGGCTTGGCCTCTCGGTGAGCCGACCTCTGTGGTTTGCTTGCAGACGGTTTTGGGAGGGGGCCAGCTGTTCCAGTCTCAGCAGGACCTGCTGCACCGCACCTCTCCCCTGCTGCTGTCCTACTACCTGATCAGGTGGGCGAGCCAGTGCCTGGCGTCGGACGTCCCTGTCGACACGCTGTAAGTCTCTACCGTGCTCGTTCTGTCTTCCAATGATTGGAGGTTCCTGCTAAATCCACCTGAAATGCCCTTCCTGGTATGAAGAGCTGGTGGTGGCTGGGGGAGTATCACTCTAGGAGTCAGGTTGTGCTGGGGAGGGTGGTGGTTGGTTTTTTTTTCTTTCCATGTTCTGAGCTGACTCTTTGCCTTGTGCTAATTCTGCCGTGTGAGGGCTCGCTGTTCTGCGCACTGTTGCCTTTTTCAGCAGTAGGAGTCATTTGAGTTGAACAATGAGCACAATTAAAGCAGGAGGCGTTTTGTTGTCTCTTCACTGATGGCTTTTTTTTCTTCTCTAGGGAATCTAATCTGCAGCATCTATCTGTGTTGGAGTTAGCAGACACCACTGCTCTAACACCCCATAAACTAGGTAAGATGTCCACAGTTCTCGGTTTCTGTTATTTATACCTCTTGCACTCTGTGGCTCTGCCACCCGAGGGAAATCCTTCACGCAGTGAGCTAATGGAGCGCGTGGTTGAATGACCCCACTTTACGTGGAGATGTTTGTCATGCTGTCCGCCAAAAAACAACAACAACAACAAAGTATCTCGCAGCATTGGACTCAGACCTGAGATATGGATCTCATCCTCAGCCTGAGGAGGATGGGAAGGCCTCGCGCAGCCAAAAATTATTAATTCTGACCCCGGCAATATCAGCCAAGCTCACATCTCGCTCCTGTACGTTACAGTGGCTGTGGTGGGCCTGAGCAGGTCTGTCCTGCTCGCTCGCCTTTATCCCACAGCGAGCAGGAGCAGCAGCTCAGGGAAGTGAGAGAATGTAGAAATACTTCCCCAAAACGCGTTTCAGCTGCCAGCACTTTGCAATTCAGATGTGAGCGTTGCTCACAGTCAGTACCTCAAGGGGGAAATCGCAGCTGATAATTCGTTTACGTTTTAAAAGTCTTGCTGCAAAGACGTACGCTTTGGGTTACAGTCTTGGGGGAGAAATCCTAATGGGGGAGAATATAAGGCAACTTAATTAGGAGGATGCGTACCTTGAAGTGGTTACAGAGGGAGGTAGGGGAGTAAATGCACAGGTAGGAGCCTGCCGTAAGTAGGCTGCGTGGCACTTTGAGGCTGAGACACTTCAGAAGGAGCTGAGAAAATTGGTGACAAACAGGCAGCAGTGCCACATGTGAAGGGCTGTGAGCTGAGGAGGAATTTCCTCCGCTTGCTGACGGGCCTGGGGCATCTGCGCTCTTTATAAGCAGGCTGCGATCTTTGGAGTCCGAACTCTCCCTGAATGAGAGTCTCGGTTCAGGAGAGCGGTTGCCTCGACGTAAATGTCAGTGCATGAAAGCCAAATTGAAAACATCCTTTGTGTGTGCCAGTGTCGTGGGTTATTTCTTGGCCCGCTCATGAGGAAAGTCCTGTTTGGCCGCTGTGCTTCAGGAAAAATATGTGAGACGTGGGGAAGATAGAAAGGAGGTGGCAGCGTGGGGAGAGGCGTTGAGAACAGTTAGCTAATGGGAGACTGGACTGCTTAGGGGGCTGGAATGAGGAGGGAGGCATTTGAACAGAGCCAGATAGCCAAATCAGCACGCCCTGTAAAACACTCGTGCTGGAAAGCTGCAGATGGGCTGTGAATAGCGCAACGAGAGAGAGCACAGCCCTTTTTTTTTGTTGGTTTTGTTCTCCTGTTATAATTGAGTTGCGGTTAATAAACATTGCAGCATGTGTCTCTTTGATCTCCTGCTACTCCCTCTGACTTAACCAGACGGCAAGAGAAATCCAAAACCAACAAGTTTGGGTATCGAACATGCTTATTATTTTGCTCTGACGTAATTCGTGCTGTTTGGGCTGATGAGCGCAGCACGGTGTAGAGGGCCTGGGATGTCTGCTGCGGCCCTTCTTCTCAGTGTTTCTTTACCTTGTATTTTTAGTATCCGGACCTCAAACAATTGTGGAGCTGTTCTTTCAGGAAGTGGCCAGAAAGCACATCATATCTCGACTCTTCTTGCAACCAAACACCTCTTTGGCTGAAACGAGTTTGAACTGGCCCCATCTCATTACTGCAATAGTGTCTGACTTTCTGCCGCTCCTGTATCCTTGGCTGTAAACCCACCGCGAGGTGCTCGCTCCTGCCAGGCTGTAACCCGGGGGTGTTTCCATACGGCACGGCAGTGCCGGAGCCGCTGCGCGCACGGAGATTGCACGGAGGCTGCATATTGCATCCCGGTCCTGAGGCTGGGAGTGTCGGTGGGTCTGCGGGAGGAGGGTTGGGGCTAGCAGAGGGGTTAGGGTGGTGGGCTGCAGAGTGCTCGGCGGCTGTAAATTGGTCATCTCTAACACTGAGCCTCATGCAGTTCCAAAATCAAATGTTTTCCACACCCAAATTTTGAAGACAAGTCTCCTGAACAAGTGACTATTGTTAGTGTTGATGGGATTTACGGGCATTTTAAGATTTCACAGAATCCATCCCGTTTAGGTGCACAATGAAGGATTTGAGTTTTTGACTTTAAGCCCCTGAGCTCTAGCAACTTGACTTGGCGAGGTGCGATGCCGGGAGATTTGGAAGGGGAACAAGATTTTGGCAGTTGTGGATTAGATGTACTAATGGTTTTGTTCTAATATGGATAAATCTTATTACAGAATAATGACTTGTATAAAGAGCAGCTTAATCTTCTCTCCTTTCCCCCGCCAAACTGAGCGCGAGAGGCATGCCGACTTTCAGACTAGTTCTCCGAGCTCTCCGGACTGGATCGTCCTCTGTTCCTTAACCTCCTCTCAGATGGCCCAGCAATCCCGGCTTCCTCTTCCCCGAGTGCCTGATGGGGAGCTGCCAGTACACCCAGCTGCAGGTGAGTGCTTTGCGCCGGCTCTCTCCCAGCAGCCAAAAGGGGAAGAGCGGGAGTGAGCGCGATAGTCTCTTCTCACGCGTGGGTTTCTTCCAGTAGCAGCTCCGCGCTTTGGCTGATGCAGAGGTGTAACGCAACATGAGCTCAGTGCACAGCCGCCTTACCTCTGCTTAGAGAAAACTACCCAAAACGTCCTTCCAGTCGCTGGAGGTTTGTTCGGCTTTCCCCTAGTTGCTGCTCCCTGAGCTCAGACATGAGCTAATCTTCCCAGGTGCTCCGCTTCCACGTCTCCCTTTTGGAGATGATGGGCTGCGAGTTTGTCCTGCAGATGAAACGGACTGCGAGGAGCGATTCTTTCGGTGAATTGTTAAAAACCTCTCTCATAACTAGCGCAGTGAACAAATTGTAAGGTAGCAGATACCTTCCATCTTCCTCATGCATCCCTCTTGTTCTCTGTGGTGTCCATCTCCGCTGACAGAAGGGCTTTTTGCTAAATACCTCATACCCAGAAAATGCCGCAGAGAGCTTGCTGGGGAATGATTTAAGAGGATCGTCTTAGGCGTTTCCTCTTTCATCTGTTTTCAAGAAAATCCTGGCATAAGTGCTCAGGTTTGTTATATACCCTTTTTGTGGAGGAATTCAGTCTCCCAGGGCGTGATACTGTGCGCAGGAAACATCTTTGCAGAGCTTGTTTAAATGTCACAGCAAGCCCATAACCTAGGTTTGTGAGCTGCTGCTGTACCCGTAGCCTTTTCTGTGGTACCATTGCAAGCAGGTTGCCCATGGGACTCGGGCTTCAGAAGGCTGTCTTCAACCCAGCAGCAGAAGTACTGTTTCAGGAGGGCTCATCTGTTTCTTAAAAGTCCTTACTAGTAAAAAAAAAAAAGGCATAAGAAACTTCCATCGTCTTTCCATTCCTGGCTGCGCTCCCAACATCTTGGTAGCGGGGCGAGTGAACTACTTTTTTTTTTTTTTTTTCTTTTTCGGGTGTCTCCGTAGGGTGCAGTATTTCAGACCGCTGTTTTTCCGCCGTCTCTTCGGTGCTCTTTGGGGCCTTGGTCATCGTGGCTGCTTGTGCTCTAGTTCTGAACCGCACGATTTCTTGTCTGCGGAGCCATGTGACACGTTTCTTTCCCCGACTGATGGCAGTCCTTGAGGCACGCAGGGCTAGGCAGGCTGTTATTAGAGAGATTTTTATTTTTTTTTCCTGTGCTTAGCAGAACCTTTTATTCTCACAGTCCCTTACACCTGGGGGCTGAATTGCTTTCTTTTGTGTTCATGTTGCTGCTGAGAAGAATGTCAAATCTGCAGAGCTTTTGAGCCAGGAAATGCCAGGACGGTTTGGGCAGCATCGTTCTGCCTCCTGGCATATGTGCACTCTCCTCTCGTGGTGCGAGCACGCTTTGAATTTCCTTGCATTGCTTTCGCCTCACTTGTGTCCTGCCTGAGGAGATAGGAGAGACTTTTATCTCTGCAGGAGCGGGCTCTTCCTCCTCCCCACTACCTTCTGTTACGCTTACTGATCCCAGTCGGTCACGTAAACTTGGATTAAGTGCGTTGACCTCGAGAAGCTAACACCAGATTTGCTGTGAGCATGAGCAGGATGACCCAAATAGAGGCGGAGATACAGGAAGCACCCTGCGAGTAACAGGCAGGCGCAGAGAGGGTCTGGTGACCAAAGCTCTGGCCTGGGACGTGGGCCAAACCTCTCCTTGTTGCTTATTCTGTGTGACAAGCTGTCGAGCAAGCCTGGGGTGGGATTTATCTGTTGTAGCTGGCTAATCTGAGCGGTGAATCCAGGCTCAGAGGATGCGTTGCCACGTGGCTTTTAGTAGACCCGTGGCCGGCGAGGCGTATGTGCTGGTGGTTTATGCACATGCAAAGACGCAGGTCGGCCAGTGAGACCTTGGCTTTACCGCCGGGTCCTGGCTTCTCCTCCTCCTTTCCTGCTGAGACCCAGGGCTCTGCTAGCGGGACATCTCTGCTTCTCTGAGTACGAAGAGCGTACACCACTCTCTCCCAGGCACGAGGGATGCCAGCTTTTGAGTTTTCATCGTGCCTCCTAGCTGCTTCTTGATAGGTGATGACACTTTGCAGCCCTTATATTATCCTGACAGAGCAGGCGCAGGGCCAGGTTGTGTCGTATCGCCCTGGCCAGCATCCATGTTGTGTCTTTATTTGCGGTGTGTCCTTGGTGCCGTCAGCGCTCCGCCCCGTGCCTGTCAGTTTGTTGCTGTAATCCATGGTCTTCCTTGGCTGCTCTCCCTCTCCTGCCCTGCTGCACAGATACTGCTTTTCTCACGCCTGTTTTGCCCGTTCTCCCGCTGCCTTCACACATGCACGCTCCCGTTCAGGCTCTGCGCACGCCAGGCTAACGTTTCCTCTGCAATTCCCAACAGCAGGATTGCAGCGGTTGTAGAGAGCGTCATGTCTGATTTTTGGAGATGTTGGCTGCTGTTTCTGAGGCGCTTCTTACAGACACTGGAGCTATTCAGAGCAGGTTGTTCCCAGAAGCGTATGGGGAATATTTCCCCCTGTGTGCGCCGAGGGGACTTTGGGGCTGGGGAAACCAGCCCTCGAGCTGGAAGAGTGGGATTTGTGTGAGCGCTGGAGCTAAAGGGGCCACCAAAATAGTGCTTTGGTGTTAGAGACCGAACTCTTCCTCTGGTACTGGGTGCCTGCAGGTCGCGAGCCAGTGCTGACCTGAATCAAAATTCCCATTCCTCCTTTCCCATAGGAATACATTCGCCTGCTGCAGCCGTGGTGCCACGTGAACATGGGCTCCTGCTGCTTCATGATGGGCCGCTGCTACCTTGTCATGGGTGAGGGGCACAAGGTAAGGCCCTCGTCTCCTGGCGCCCCCTCCCACTGGGGTCTGGGACCTTTTTCCTCGGGAGGGTGGAAGCGCACAGGTAGGGCCAGCCTTGTTTCTGCTGTGCGAGTCAGGAAACTTCCATCTCGAGCTCTGCCTCCTTTGAGCAAAGAATGGGATTGGAGAGTGACAGTGGGGTCTGCTCTTGGGGAAGTTCTCGTTAGCTTGGGGCCAGCAGGGCTCGGACACTGGAGCTGGAACGGGCAGCACTGTCCTGTCACCGGTACAGCAGGCTGGGAGAGCACACACAAGCTGCTTTCCGGTCTGCTTCTAGGCTTTGGACTCTTTCTGCCAAGCTGCGTCGGAGGTGGGAAGAGAAGAGTTCTTGGACAGGCTGATCCAACCCGAGGAGGGTGAGATGGTCTCCACTCCACGCCTGCAGTACTACAACAAGGTACGGCTGAGCCGGCCCGGCGGACGCGGTCCTGACCGAGTGAATTCGTACTGAGTCATCCCACACAGGCACTGACCGGAGAGAGAATTCCTGCATGGTCCCCGGCTTTTGGGGAAGTGACTTGAGACTCAGAAAACATCCTTTTTTTTGGAGGTGGAACCTCAGTGTAGTCTGTTTACTTTCTTTGAGGGGTGATGACAAGGTGACTACAGTGCAAAAGCTAGGTACTTTCCACCTATTCATTTCGGAATAGCAGAGGACTTTGTTATCCAGCAGAAAAAGGCAGGGTGAGATCCAGCTGCTGGAGGCAGAAGCCAGACATGTCCAGGCTAGATGTAAGATGCTGCTTAAGGGGAAGGTTATTAAGCTTTGAGGCAAATTAAAATTAATGTCTTTAAATTGAGATAGGATCTTGCTTCTTGCATCATACCATAGCTCAGACAGGCTGCAAGCTTGGACCTAGGCTCATTGTAAGGGATTCCCTGATTTTAAAAGGCAGAAAACACAAGGATGATCAGGTGCCCCTAGAGAGGGAACGTCTCTCTCTAATACAGCTGCGTGTGTGCTCGGGGATGGAATCGTTTACTTTTCTGTGGCAGGGGTTTACTGTAACCATCAACGCTAAAATGTTTCAGAAAACTCACATGTGCGGAGATGAATCCTCCAGAAGAGCCGTAGCCTGGGCCCGTTGTGCTGGGGTTTAGTTCAGACCTCTGCGACTTACCAAAATCTTTCCTGTTTTCGGTCTAATCACTTAGAAACATTGGCAAAATCTTTTGACTGCTCTCATGACTAGTAGGGACAGGAGTAGCTCTTAAAAAATAAACAAAAACAAACAAACCAAAAAAAAAACCCTCACCATCCCGACCTGTCCTTTGGCAGTACCAAAAACTGCCGCAGCCAGAGCTAAAGTATTGTCTTCTCCAGGTTCTGCGCTTGCTGGACATGGTGGGATTACCGGAGCTGGTCATCCAGCTGGCTACCCTGGCTATCATGGAATCAGCGGATGACTGGAGAAGCCAGGTACGGGTCGCTTCTTTTGCATCAAGATGTTTCTTCAGGGAGCTTACAGGGGACTTTCTTTTTAGTTGTATAACTCAAAACATGCTCCTCGGTGTTTTCAGGCTACTTTGAGGACTTGCATTTTCAAACATCACTTGGATTTAGGACACAACAGTGAAGCATATGTAGCCTTAACGCAAAACCCAGATCCAAGCAGGTAGGTGACAGTTTTCTGCCTTTATGCTTGCTTGCCTGGCAGGTCCGTGTGCCAATTTTTCCATCAAACTGAAAGGAAGATGACGCTTTAGGGTAGGACGTGGCTGCTGTGTTAAGCGGTTCTGCTTTAGCTTGTGGAAAGGTGCGTTTAAAAAAGCGTGCTTCATTTTCGTCAGAACAGCTGGGATCAGCGCTGTCTCAAAGGGGGGGAAAAAAGCTGATTCAGGGAAGAGCCAAAAGAATGGCTACAGGATCGTGTGTGGCCTTGCATGTTGAAAAGCTTTAGGAGTCCAGTCAGCTTAGTTTAATAAAGGAAAGACTTGGAGCTGAATTCTCAGCTTGAGTACCATCTGGGACGTGAACTGGGGAGAGGAGGATGTGATGAGCAGCAATGGCTGCAATGGACGTTCAGAGGAGAAGTAGGAATGCGTTTTAATTGAAGCTGAAGAAAACCTTACCAAATAGACCTGAGGGGAGGAAGACTGCCCTCCTGAGAGACCTTTGCAGAGGATCTTTGCAGTCCAGGATCTCTGTTTCCAGCGCAGGAGAAGTCTGAAGGGACTTCTTGGTTCTAAGCCAGAAAAAAAAAACCTACGGAGCTCGTCACAAAGCGGCGTGTTTGTGGCTCAAAGCCCGCACCCTGGAGATGGGTTTGTTCCTGCTCCTCCTCCTCCTCCTCCAGACTGGTTGCGCTTCTCTCTCCGCAGGCAGCTGGACTGTCTACGCCAGCTAGTGGTGGTTCTCTGTGAGCGCTCCCAGCTCCAGGACCTGGTGGAGTTCCCCTACGTCAACCTCCATAACGAGGTAATCAGCCTGCGCTGGGGGGAATTGCGGGGGGCACAACTGCTCTCTTTTAAAGGGATTGTCCACCCATTTGAGCCTCCGTGTGCTGCAGGTCGTGGGGATCATCGAATCTCACGCTCGAGCGGTGGACTTGATGACCCACAATTACTACGAGCTGCTCTACGCTTTCCACATCTACCGCCACAACTACCGCAAGGGTACGGCTCGGGGTGGGCAGCTGTAGCAGCCCGACTGCCTGGGACACCGCTTTTGGGGGTTTTTTTTTGGTGGCTTCTCCATGTCCAGGCCCTGGGCTGATGTATTCCCCTTCTCTCCTCAGCTGGAACAGTGATGTTTGAATACGGCATGCGCCTGGGCAGGGAGGTGCGGACGCTCCGAGGGCTTCAGAAACAGGGAAACTGTTTCCTCGCTGCTATTAACTGCTTACGGTTGATCCGCCCAGAGTACGCCTGGATAGTGCAGCCGGCTTCTGGAGCTGTGGTAGGAAACGCTGAGCTTTACTAAGAAGCCTCTGACCTGAGCTGCTGACTGTGGGGACACTTACGGCTGTGTGTTTGGGAAGGAGCTTCCAAAATCCTTTCCAATGTGATAAGCAGAGGCGTTGACCTCCTTAATCTGCTGCTCGCAGCTTGTGCAGCGCTGTCTTGCCCTGCTCAGCGGAGACGTCGGTCCTATCCATCCCCCTTGTATCGTTGCCCCTTTTTGGAGCAGGGGGGAAGCAGGACAAGTTTTGGGAGGGAGATGGTGTATATGTGTGGCAATACATCAGCTTTTATTGAAGATGGAGAAAATCTTTTTTGGGGAGTCTGAACAGCCAGAATACCAGTCAAAAGGAGAATTACTGTAACACGGTTTGTGTTTCAAATCTGTTTGTGGGTAGGTAGTGACTGTAGCCTGATCAGCAAATGCCGTGCTGTGTTTCTGATAGCCAGAGATAAACGTAACCTGAACTGCCAAAGGGTTGTGTGGCTTTTCTGATTCAAATCAAGGCTCTTAAACGGAGAGCTGGTGTTGGGGCTGTATCCTATCGAGGCAATTTGTCCTTTGAATACCAGGTGGGCATAAACTCTTTCTGCTTTTTCCTGCAAGTATGAACGCCCTGGAGCATCCCCGAAGAGAAGCCACGATGGGGAGTGCACAGCTGTTCCCAGTAAGTGCCCAGTCCTGGTGCTTCCTCTTGACTCGTGTCAGAGAGCAGCCTCTCCCCTGGCCTCGGAGCTCTGCTGCTCCCGTGTGAGCCGGGCGGTGGCTCAGGGCAGCTCCTGCCTCTGTCAGATCAATAATTTGGGCAACTGTAAGGTTGTTAACTCTCACAGTGTTCGTGTCTCCCGGTTGCGATACGCTGTGACTGCTGTTCCCCAAGGAGCTTCTGCGCACGCTCCTCTGCAGTTTGATGTGTTGTCAGTGCTTTTGCTTTCGGTAGAAATAACTTGTAATTTTTTAAAAAAAAAAAGCCTTTGTGAGGCAATTTCTAGTTGTTTGAGACTGTTGTTGTTTGTGCTCTTGGAAACGTTGCTGACGTAGCGAGTCTCTGCTGGTGAGACCTCCGCTCTGCTTGTGTCTGCCAACGCACAGGACGGTGGGGTCCGCTTAGATTCGTAATCCTCAGCGTGACGGTAGAAAAATTTAAGGACCGGTATTTTTAAAACAATTCTTTCTGAATGAGCTCTTTTGTAGCGTATGCCTGGCGGTCAGAGCAGCAGCTGTTACCAAACGTTAGATAACGTCTCTATTAGAGGAGGAATGGCAGGTTTGTAGCAAGGAGATAGGCAGAGTTCAAGGTAACAAGGAGAGGGCAGCAAAACCTGACCTCTCCTGTGGTGCCTGCTGTGGTAGGACTCCTTGTAGGATGGCAGAGGTGTGTAGACATCTTGCGCAATCCCTGAGGAGCCCTTTTTAAAACGCTGAGAGCCCTTCGTCTCCATCTGTTGCAGCAACTCGCCAAATCGAGATCCTGGAGCTGGAGGATTTGGAGCGGGAGTGTGTGTTGGCCCGGATCCGGCTGACTCTGGTGCAGCATGACCTGTCAACAGCGGCTGTGGCAGGTAAGAAGGCTGCGGCGCAGCCACCTCTCGCTTCCCCTGAGGTTCGTGGTACAGTCGTAGCTCAGGTGAGGAAGCAGCAGTTTTGTTCCGACCTAGAGACAAAGCCAGGAGCTGGCAGGGACCGCTCAATTCACCTCCCGAGCGTGAAATCTTGCCACTGAGTTCAGCAGCTTTGGAGAGGTGGATCGGGAGAAACCATTTTAAGTTTTCCACCTTTTTTTTTTTGGCTTTGTCAAGCTCTGGTAGTGGTCTGCAGTGTGGGGCTGGGGTTGAGCTCAGGAGTTGGGACAAAAAGGCATCTTTTTGTCTTGCTGGAAATTGCCCCCATGTAAAGGAGAACTAGAAAGCCTTGGAAAAAACACTCGATGCAAGGCTTAAATTATCCTCCTGGACAATCCTGCTTCACAACACAGTGTTAGCTTATCAAAGTTGTTCCTTGTTGGGGAGCAGAAAGCTGCAACTCTCCCACCCTGACCGTATAAAGTATATTCTACCCCTCTCTGGTATGAGTTATGCAACGTGTACACATTTTTCCCCTTTAAGTATCAGGAGGAGACGACTTCCCAGTAAGGGATTGCGGGGAACGGATTGAACGGCTGGTTTGAGGGCAAACTGGAGACGCAGGGAGCCGAGTGCCGCAGTTTCATCTCCCCTCCTGCCTGCGCTGGCAGAGCTGAGCTGATGCCTCCTTGTTCACTCGGATACAGGCCTGCTGTGCCAGTGACAAGGCTGTCCCCTCCCTGCTCACCTAAACAGCGGCAGCATTTGATTACGGGCCGTACGTTGCTGCCTGTGTCCCTCTCCAGCTGGTGCCCGATCAGGGACGGCTCTCTGGGTCCCTGTTGCTTTGTGTGGTCCCTCCAGGGATGGCTCCTGGGCTCGTGAGATGTTCCCGAGGCCAAGAAAGCCTTGAGCCATGCGATGAGGACTGCTGCAGGGTGTTTGACACTGGGCCGGTGGCACGGTGCTGCTGTAACTCTGCCGCTGAATTGCACGGGGTGTGACTGGGGGAGGCGTTTACCCGGTCCTCCCTCCCTGCAGGCAACTCTACGCCTGAGGAAACGGTTGCGCTCCTGGTCCGGGCCGGCCTCTTCGACACCGCCATCACTCTGTGCCAAACGTTCAAGCTGCCCTTGACGCCCATCTTTGAGGGACTCACTTTCAAGTACGTAACGAGCTTCTCCTCCCCGCTGCGGGTGACGCGCGGCTGCGGAGACGTGCGCTGCGTGATGCTCGGCAGGGCACAGCTTGCAGCTCCCCGGGGTCAGAAGCCAGCGCTGTCCTGACCTGTCTGCTCGCC
Organism: Pluvialis apricaria; assembly: GCA_017639485.1. Classification (NCBI taxonomy): domain Eukaryota; kingdom Metazoa; phylum Chordata; class Aves; order Charadriiformes; family Charadriidae; genus Pluvialis; species Pluvialis apricaria. The sequence goes on along the minus strand of CM030012.1, from coordinate 68,338,910 downwards.
GTGGCTGCTAACGCCGTGCCCAGCCTCAGCGGCTGCTGGTTTGTGGTTTTGAGGTGGAACTTGCTCTTCGCACCTGAAAACAAAAAAAATAAGGGAGCTTTGCTGAGCCGGTAGGGATTGGGGAGAGATTTCGCCCTGGTCTCAGGGGAGAGAGCTGGCATCTGACAGTCGCAGGTGATCCTGACCCTGGCGCAGCCATCATCTGGAGACCTTTCCTGGTGAGCTGGCTCATGGCACGCTCCTGCTGCTGCCCCGTGAGCTGCTTACAGAAGACTTGTTCGAGCTGTTGAGCAGCTCTCAAACAGCGGTTGGCAGACCGCTTGCTCTTCTGTGCTCGCCCTTCGCTCTCACCCCTCATCTCCAACCCCAGAATTCCTCTCCTTTGCCTCTCTACGCTTCCAGGAGATGCGTCGTGCCTGCGGAGTTGTTCAGGAGCTCTGCTGCGACCTGTTCCTGCGGCTGGACGCACGGAGGGCATCTCTTGCCCAAGCTCGGGGCCCTAAAGCTTGCCTTACATCAGAGTCGTCACTAATTCCTCTCTGGCACTTCGAGCAGCTTAGAAATCACTCTACCAGCCGCCTTTTCCTGCCGAGCCGGCTGATTCGTAGCTGCCGCTTGGGAATAGTCCTGCGAGGGGTGGCTTTGGTGCTGGCGGCTGCGGCGAGGCAGGGGGACGGGATCGGGCTCGGAAGGCGCCCACCGTCGCACTGCTCTGTCTTGCAGGTGCATCAAGCTGCAGCTGGGAGGGGAGGCAGCGCAGGCGGAGGCCTGGGACTGGCTAGCGGCAAACCAGCTCTCCGCGCTAGTTACCACCAAGGAATCCAGGTAGGTCCTTGTGTCTGTGGGGGAGAAGAGCAGAGCCGCTTTTCACAAGCGGGTCGTTTCTGGAGGCAGAAAGAAGCCTTGCAGGAATCCGGAGGGTCAGGGATTCGTAAAAACCCGCTAAAAGCAGACCTGTGGGACTGGGACAGCGGGAGAGTCATGCTTCCACGCTGTCACCACGCTCTCCGCAGCCTGCTGTACGCAGCACACCCCGCTTTGCTGAGCCTGGAGCCCGCCGCGTTGAACCCGGGCGGCGGGACGGGTTGCCCTGGAGCACAGCGTGGCCTCGCAGACAGCGGCAGGGGCTGCTGGCACAGGTTCCGAGGGGAAATTATTGCCTTGCAGCGCCACAGATGAAGCCTGGCGCCTGCTGTCGTCCTATTTGGAGCGTTACCCGTCCCAGAACAGCCTGTACCATCGCTGCGTCATCAACAAGCTCTTGGCACACGGGATACCTCTGCCCAACTGGCTCATTAACAGCTACAAGGTGAGGACAGGGAGAGGGTCACCGCTTGGTGCGTGCCAAAAAAAAAAACCCCGGCTGTCCCAGAGCTGCCGGATCACCTTGGCTTCGTCAGTCACCTCCTCGTCGCAGGCTTTGCTCTCCCTTCCCATTCCCAGCTCCAGGAAGCCGTGTTGGATGCTTTGTGCGTGGTACTCAGGCTCAGAGCAGGTTCCTCTCGGCGTCGTGGCGGCTCCTGGCTGACACCAGCCCCTTTTGCTTGCAGAAAGTGGACGCTGCCGAGCTGCTGCGTCTCTATCTGAATTACGATCTGCTGGAGGAGGCTGTGGAGCTGGTCCTGGAGTACGTAGACGCTGTGCTGGGCAAAGGTCACCAGTATTTTGGAATCGAGGTGAGCTCACCTGCAGCGGGGGATTTGGCAGGGGACCGTTCCTTGGGGCAGATCCTGCTTGGGGTTGGGGTATTGTGCCCTCAAGTTGCGTGACGGTGCTTCCAGGAGAAACGGGTGTGGATAACCCACCCTAGAGGAGCGGAGACCCCTTAGTGGGACCAGCAGGACAAGCAGGGGTCTGGACATGGTGGCCGGGGGGCTTTTCCTTGCCGTGGCGGTGGGGAGGAGCGTTCCCACACACGACATTGAGGGTTCCTCTCCCTTCCAGTTCCCGCTCTCCGCCACCGCCCCCATGGTGTGGCTGCCCTACACCGCCATCGACCAACTGCTCCAGGCGCTGCAGGAGAGCACCACCAACCATCACAACGTCATGGTAGGTCCAGCTGCCCCAGGGAAAAGGGAAGGGTGCTCGCAAACCGCCCTGCGGAGGGGCCGAGGGGTGGCGGGGAGCGCCGCAAGGTGTCCTGTGCTTTCTCCTGCCCGAGCAGAGGGAGAGTGGGAATGGGATGCGGGACAGGGGCTGGGAGCACTGGTTTCTGGAGCACTGCTTTCTGACGTCTGCTCTGCCCCTCACCCAGCTCTATCAGAAGCTGCATGACAAGATGGAGGACTACCAGCAGAAGGTCAGCGTGGCCACCCGGGATCGCCTGTACCGCCGCAATTAGCGGCAACCCCATCGCTCGCCCGCCCTCGGCTACCACCCGCGGGTCCCCGCCGCTCTCTGCCCAGGTGACGTCCCCAGGAGCTGCCGCCGTCCCACCCCGCGCTGGCTCAGCCAGTGGTGCTATTTTTACTCATTTTTTTTCCGTAAGGGTCTATTTTGGGGAGGTGGAATGCACCTTCAGCCTGTAACCTCGCTGTCCCCTCTGGGGGGTGATTGGTGATGAGCAGAGCTCTGGGGTGTCACCGTCACCGGGGCACCCCCCCCTTTGTTCTCATCCTGTACCATATGCAGCAGATTTTGGCATTTCTTTTTATTTATTGTTGTGTTTTTGGATGAACTTTAATAAAATCAAAGCGTTATTAGAGGTCTGCGTCGGGATGGGTGCTGCCCCCTGGCACCCTAGGGATTTTGGGGGGTCAGAGGGTGAAGCAAGCGGGGCTGTAGGGTCCCTCTCCCCAGGAGAGCCCTATAGGACCCTGCTGTAGGGCAGTATGGAGCTTTAGGGCCCAGGGACAGCACTGCAGGGTGGAGCTATAGCACCTTACTATAGGGCCAAGGGGCAGGACGGAGCTATAGCCCCACAGGCCAGCACCTACTAAAGGGTAGGACAGCTCTATAGGCGTGAGGGACAGTATGCGCTATAGGCTCAAGGGCCAGCACCATGCTAATAGGTATAAGCCTGAAGGGGGGGTGCTATAGGGTAAGGGGGGGGGGGCTATAGCTCATTATGCTATAGGATGGGATGGGGCTGCAGCCCTGGAGTACAGCAGCAGGCTGTGGGGGAGGACGGAGCTGTATCCCGAAGGAGCAGCACCATAGCAGGATGGCGCTATAGGCTGCAGGGGCAGCACCATGCTATAGGGTAGGATGGGGCTATAGGCTCCATGCATGGTATCATACTATAGGGCAGGAGGTGGCTATAGGCTTCAGGGGCGGCACTGTGCTATAGGGCAGAATGGACCTATAGGGCAAGAGGGGGCTATACGCTTCAGGGAGGTGGCACTGGGCTATAGGACAGGAGGTCGCTATAGGGCAGGAGGGAGCTATAGGGCAAGAGCGCTCTATAGGCTCCAGGGGCCGGCGGGAGCCCGAGGGGCGGGGCGCTGCTCCCAGACGGGGGCGGAGCGTGGCGGTAGCTCCGCCCACTCTGCGCCCTGACGCAGCACGCAGCGTTCCCGCCCCACCCACCCACCCTCCCTCCCAACGCGCAGGCGCGGCCGCAGCCCTGAGGCGCCGCTCCCGCCGCCGCCTCCTCCACCACCGCCGCCATGGGGAAGAAATCCCGCTCCGCGCCGGGCCGCCGCCCCATCCTCCAGCTCTCCCCTCCCGGACCCCGCCGCGACGAGGCGGCGGTACCGCCGGCTGAAGGAGCCGATTCGGCTTCCGAGCCGGGTATAACGGGGGAAGGAAGCGGTGTGGGGGGGGTGCGGGTGGTGGACGCTTTGTTGGCGGGGCGCGGCCTAGTGCAGGCCTCGGCGCGGCCTACTCGTAGCGCTGCGGCCTACTCGCGGTGCCGGGGGCGGGGGGGGGGGGCGGAACCCCGCCCCGCGTCCCGTCCCCCCCCTCCTTCCGCCTCCCCCGGCCTCAGCCCCCCGATATCTGACGGTTCTTCCCTCACAGATGAACCCGAAGCAGTGGCGGACCCCCCCCGCAGCGCGCCCAACCCGCCGCCCCCAGCCCCCGCCGCCGTCAAACCCACAGGTACGAGAGATTAAACACCCCCTCCCTCCTTAATAAAATTAAGGGAGCGCACCCCGTTCTTCTTTTTAAGGCAGGAGCGGCCCCCACTGCCTAAATTTCCTTATAAAAAAAAAAAAAGAGGGTTTTTTCCCTAAGTGTTTTGGTTTTTTTTTGTTTGGAGGGGCTGTGGTTGTTCCCCTCAAAAGTGCTTTTTTTTTTTTTTAAAGGGGGCTGATTGTCTCCCTTTAATTATTTTTTTAATAGGGGGATAATTAACCCCTTCCCAAATAACTTCTTTTTCCGTAATTACTCCCTTTTTAATTGTTCTGAGTCTTTTTTCATTGCCGCGATTCCTCCTCCCTCAGTGCGCTTTTTACTTATTATTGCGGTAGGACGATTACCGCATTTAAGTACTTATTATCTGAGGGTGTGGGGTGATCTCTCCCCAGTATTTTTTTTTTTAGAGGGGGGAGTAGGGTTGTTTTCCCCACTTTACTGTTTTTAGGGTGGTGATGTGGAAGTTTCCCCCTCCTTAAGTGGTTCTTGATGGGGAGATGATTTCTCATCTTAAGAATTTGGGGTAGGAGATATTTTTCCACCCGGTGTATTTTTTTTGGGGGGGGAGGAAGAGATATCATTTTTCTCTTATATTATTATTATGAGCTCTTAATTCCTAGATTGATAGTAAATTTATTTAAGATTAAAATATTGGCATTTTGGTGAGCAGTGACTCCCTGCTCTATGGTTTGCAGCCAGGATACGATATACCCCCCCCCAGTCTTTTTTTTCCAGGGATGGGGAATTGTTTTTTCTTCCTAGTGTTGTTCTGTTTGGTTTCTTTTCCCGGGGGAGGTATTTCCCATTCCCAGTGTGGTTAGGGGGGCTGGTCTCCCTTGGATTTTGGGGGGCCAGGAGATGTTTTGAAGAGGGAGTGGGGGCGTTTCTCCCCTGAACGCTTGCGGGAGGGGGGTGCCTGTCCCCACTGGGTTGCTCCCCCCTCGCAGGATTAGTGAGGTGACAGTGGGACCAGCCCGAGGTGGGGTTGGATCCGCTTTCCCGCGGCGGCAGGAGGAGCCCTGGTGCTTTCCCTCCCTCTCGCTGAGGTTTTTTTTTCCCCTCCCTGGCCAGGAGGTTTGTGTCTGCTCGGTGCTTACGCAGACAGCGACGACGAGGAGGGCGAAACCACGGAAAAGTCAGCCCGTTCTGCAGACGCAAATGGCAGTAATTCGGCAGACATTGACAGCACGCTGGCAAACTTCCTGGCGGTTAGTGTGGCTGAGGGGAGAGAGGGCGGAGGGGAGTTCCTCCTTGGGAAGGAGCTGGTGGCAGGAAGAGGGTGGTTTCACGGTCCGAGACGTCCTCTGCTGATGAGCGCTTTGACTCTGCTTTTGCCTCCCCTGGGATTTGAAGTGTTGACATTGGGATGTCGTTTTCCCAGGAGATCGATGCCATCACGGCTCCTCCGCAGCCCGCTGAACCCTCCGCCGCCTCCTCCTCCGCACCGCCCCCTACGCCTCCCCGCCCGGAGCCAAAAGAGTCGAGCTCGGGCCAGTCCTCGGGCACTGCCAACGGCGCGGGCTCTGCGCCGGCCCCGGAGTGGCAGTATGACACCCAGTGCTCCCTGGCAGGAGGTGAGCGCCTTGCTCACCAAAGGGTGGTGACAAGGGGTTGGTGCTGGGGAAAGGGGGGGTAACAACGGCTTGGGGAGCCAGTCTGGTTGGCGGCAGGGTGCTGTGGGTGACAGCCTGTCCTTGTCTGTCCCTCCCGGCAGTGGGTGAGCTGGAGATGGGTGACTGGCAGGAGGTGTGGGATGAGAACACCGGCTGCTACTACTACTGGAACACCCAGAGCAACGAGGTGACCTGGGAGCTGCCGCAATACCTGGCCACGCAGGTCCAGGGCCTGCAGCACTACCAGCACAGGTGAGAGAGAGACCCCCCAGTCCTGCCAGGGGAGGCGCCGGGATGTTGTCCCTGAGCTGCCCTTCACTCCCTCTCCTTTTGCTCAGCAGCACTGTTGCAGGTGCCAATGGCAGCTTCGTAGCGGCTGCCGAGCTGTACCCACAAGAGAAAGGGACCGCCCCAGGCAACGTCAGCCGTGGGGCCAGCATGGCCAAGCGGGAGGTGAAGAAGGTCAGTCAGACGGGTCGAGCACTGGGTTCTGGTTGCCACGGGGCTTGTAGGCGTCCCTTTGGGCTTCCTCGGCAGCGGGTGGGTCACTCCATTCCATTTGCAGCCCCCCTCCGTCAGCACGGGCCGCTTCCTCTGCGGGCTGCGGTCTCCTTCGCTGCTCGGGGAAGGTGCCGGGCTGGGGCGAGGGGGCAGGGAGCCGTGGCTGCTGCCGGAAAGCTCACACAAGGCTCGACCTGCAGGAGGTGAACGAAGGCGTGCAGGCCCTCTCTAACAGCGAGGAGGAGAAGAAAGGGGTGGCTGCGGCCCTGCTGGCACCCCTCCTGCCTGACGTGGTGAAGGAGGAAGAGGAGCGCTGGAGGAGAAAGGTGATCTGCAAAGAAGAGGTCGAGCCGCCCCCGGAAGAGGAGGTGAAAGCAGAAGAGGCGGCTGCTGCTGCTCCTGAAGAGCCGGAGCCCAGCAGGGATCCCCTGGAAGACACGCTGCAGGAGGATCTGTGCAGCGTGGTGCAGTCGGGGGAGAGTGCTGAGGAAGAGGAGGAGCAAGACACCCTCGAGCTGGAGATGGTGCTGGAGAGAAAGAAGGTAAGAACGTTTTTGTTACGGAAACGAGGCCGCGGGTGCAGCCAAGGAATAGCTGGGAATAAACCAGGAGCAGCAGGCGTTTGTGTCCTGCCGCCTTTGGGAGGGTGACCCTGCCTTTCCCGTGCTGCTCCTATACGGGCTTGAGCTCCTTATAGATCTGGGCACCGGTCAGCCACAGCTTCTCTTGGAAGCTCTGTGCACGAGTCAGCAGCCCTTGGCAAACTCTCGCTCCGTTAACGCGGTGCCCTGATTAGATCCACTGTTTGCTCTTCTTTCACGGGTGACTCGTAACCGTGGCTGCTCTTTGGGGGAGGCTCAGGTCCCTGAAGTGCCGTTTGCTGTCGTGTCTCTTGGCAGGCGGAGCTGCGTGCCTTGGAGGAAGGTGACGGCAGTGTTTCGGGCTCCAGCCCGCTCTCCGACGGGAGCCAATCGGCCTCACAGGATGCAACCCGCAGGCTGGCCTCTAAGCGGGGGAAATGGAAACTGTTTGTTGGAGCTGCCAGCCCCGAATCCGCGAGTCGAGGCTCCAGCAAAACGGGCCGGGAGAGCCCGGAAGCGGGAGAAGCAGGTAATTGGAAAGGGGTCTCCTGTCCCTGAGGATGCGCGGGGCGCCTGGAGTCCGCAGAGCCCCACGCAGTGCGTAGAGGAGCCGGGACGGGCGGCCAGGTACGTGTGCGGGGCAGGGGACAGGCCCAGAGGGGTGGCTGTCACCGCTGTCACACACAGCCGAGCTCACAGGCCGGCAGCACGAGCCTCGCAGGCTCAGGGCAGTGTGGGGATAAGCTGACGCTCTGCCAAATTCTCTCCTTTACCCTATAATTAAAGAAAATAAACAGGAGAGTGCCTGCAGTCAACACTATGTCAGGAAAATAAATAGGAGAGTGCCCATACTCCACACTTTATCAGGAGAGGGAACACAAAATTGTGGTAACGGTGGCATCGTGCCCCACCACCTTCCGCTTTCCTCCCAGCGTTATAAATCCTGACCGTGGTGTGTGGGGAACTGTTGCCTTCCTCTTTCCGAGTTGTTTTTCTAAGCTGCTTGGTAACAGTCGCCGCATTTCAGACAGGTGAGCTGTTCCCCAGGAGCCGCTCTGGCTCCGCGCTTATCGGTGCGTAGGAAACGCAAGGCAGGACCTCGCTGCGAGGAAGATGTTCACGTACGGGTTGATATTGGGTGTGTGTTGGATGGATCGCTTGAGCAACACCACCACCTCGGCAGAGCTCGTGTTCCTGACAGTGCTCTGCTTTCCCGTGGTACAGCCGCAGTCTTTCAGAGACTGTTGTCAAATATTATCTTAAGAGCAGTTCGGCAGATGTTGCAGAGCATTGTATAAACTTACTGCCTTGGGGAAATGGCACGATTGTGGCTGTTAATGCTCCACTACAGCCCGTGCTTTGCTGGCTGTTGTGGCTGTTACCTGTACCGACCCTCCTGTCCTCCCCAGCCCCTCCAGAGCTGCGCCGGCCGTGGCGTCGGAGAGAACAGCCCCGACTTCCAGATGTGCCGGTCCCTCCCCGGCACGAGGCTTCAGGCCAGCTGCCTGCCTCGTGGCAAAGAGCGAGGCCGCCCCTCTGGCGCAGAAAGCTGAGGGAGAGAACTGCTTTTGCCAGAAAAAAACGGTACAAAAGAGCCCTGAGCCCGGAGCAGGCTGCGTCCTGCTGAAGTGGGAGACAGCGCCCACCCCAAATGGGGTTGATGTGGCCCCGCCGCGTGTCTGCTTCAGGCAGAGGCGTGAGCCGGGTGGCAGGCCTGGCGTTGAGGCGGCAGCGTTGTTTGTCCAGGGCGGCTTTTCGCGGGATGGTTTTGCCAGAGGGCTTTTCCTTGCACCTCGCAGGCTTGCGAGCAGAACGTCCCTGGGGACGGCTCCTTCCAGCAGTGCTGGTTTCCCACTTAGCCAAGGAACAGGAAGGTGTTACTCTCAAATAACCTGTTTAAAGCTGCGCACCCTGCTGCCCTTGAGCGCCAGGGCACATCAGGGTGGTTTTTTTCAGGAGTCCCTTGCAAAACTTCCCTCCCTGGAATTTGTCACTTGGACAGTGAATTAGTTGCTGCTGTCCTGTGACGCGGCTCAGGCAAAACCTTACGGTCTTGCCAACCTTTTGAGAACTCGTCAGTCTTTGACATTGTCTCAAGTTATTTAATCGTTGATACCTTTTCTTGACAAATTATTAAACCACCGGGAGTTTAATGATTGCCTGCCCGGTGGTTAGCTCTCTTCACGCTTCCTTGAACCGCTGTGCTCCAGGCTGCTCCTCCTTCAGCCCTTGTGCTGGAGCAGCTGTAATCCTCCGCTTCCCATGCCGTCCTTCTGGAAGGACCCCCACCGTCAAAACACAGAGGCAGTGACCCTCTCTCCTTTTTTAATTTCAGGCTCTTGTCGCCGTCTCCCGTTGGAAAGAGGCCCCGGTTCTTTCCCTGCCCTCTCCTGCAGTGGCTTTGGCTCCCTGGCACGGTGTCTCCAGCCGGCTGTTGGCAGCGCCGGGGCAGTGGTGGGAGAAGGGCTCACCTGTCGTTTCTTCTCCTGCAGCGGCGAGCACGGAAGCAGTTGATGCGAATTCAGACAAAGAGGCAGAGTCTGAGGAGCCCCAGGAGAAAGCAAAAGCACAAGGGGCACCAAAAATAGAAGAGGAGGAGCAGGACCTAAAGGTATGGAGATGCAGAGGTGCGTGTCGGTGAGATCTGTCCCCGCTTGCGTAAGGGAGGTTGGCTGGGTGCTCGGCAACTCCCCCAGGCCCTGGCCAGTTCGCTGCTGTCCCCGGGGCTCGCCGTGCCGCCGGCAGTGTGGAGGGACATGCTGGCTCCCTTGGCCACCTCCGCCCAGGGGATGCCACCAGCCAGCGGGGACACCCGAGCTTTGGGCTGTAGGTTTGGCCTGGCTGGAGTGACCTTATCTGCCTCCCGCGCTGCCAGCGGGATGGCACCGTCCCCCTGCCGAAGCTCTAAACCTCAGATGCCAGCGCGGCTGCCAGAGCAGCTTGCCCTGGCCCTGTGAACGAACAGCCATGCAGGACTGGGCCGGCATCTCTGCAGCCCGGTGTCCTGTCTCCAGCAGGAGCCAGCAGCAAAGGCTTGAAAGTGTTTTTTAAAAAAAATAAAATAAAACAGAGGGGGTGTGGGGGGATAAAGACTGAGCCCTGGCGCTGGTCGTGAGAGAGAGCAAACGCTTTTGTCTTGATTTTGTTTTCACTAATAACGATGTTACAGTCCTCTGGCACGTGCCCGCTCAGTCGTCCCGTTTCCAGGCTGAAGACTCCTCGTCCATAATCTCTCTGTGTCTGGAGGCTGCCAGTACCTGTCACTCTGCCCCTCCCCTGCCATGACTTTTTCAAGTCGTTAGATGCAAATTGGGGAAGCCCTGGGGATGTCTGCAGTGTCGTGCTGATAGTTTTCTCTTCCGAGCCTTGGTTTGCTCTCTTTGGCTGTGGCTGAACAGTTCCCAGGGCCCCTTCCTGAGCCGTAGTAGTGACACGCGGAGCTACAGGCTCTGGGTGATCGTTACGCAGAGTGGTAGGGGAGATCTTTTCGATTTGTCCTTTTGATTCCCCGGTCGCTCGTTACCCTGAGATCTCCTGCAGCGTTAAATTTGGCTCCCGAGTAATTTCGTTCCGTTAGCAAATGTTGTCGCCTCCCTGTGCCAGATGGCTTACGGATGGGGACTCGCCGGCTCATGGTAGAACCCCGGTGGAAGCCCGCAGCGAAAGCTGACCTCTGGTGCTGCCCTCATTTCCCATCGTTTAATCATTTTTTCCCAGTGTGAAAGGGAAGGGCTTCCTTACTGTCCTTGTGACAGATTTAGCGTCTCCCCTAAAAGAACTCTTTCACAGAGTTTTGAGATGTGACCCTCCTGCCCAAAACCACTGAGCCCTCCCTCAGTATAGCATCTATCTGAGGCTTGTCTGATTTTTTTTTTTTAATTTAATTTATTTTAAAAAAAAGCCTGCAGCAGGACCGGGCTCGTTGGCTGCTGTGCCCCAGATGGCCGCCGAAAGCCTTTTAAGCTGTCACATTTGCTGTCCCCTTTTCTCCTGGTACTGGCGGTGCTCTGTGATGGACTGTGTGCTGTAGCGTGGTGCTTTCCCATGCAGGAGCCCTTTAGAGCTGTTGGAGGAATGCCGTCTCCTCGGGTAATCGGTACCGTGTCCTTCATCGGTTTGGGGTAATCTCTCTTCCGCCGGCTCTGTGCTTTGCAGGAGATCCGGGTCCTCCGCTGTGAAGTCACCCCTCTGCTCTGGGATCTTCCCCGACTTCTCCGTAGCCACATTAACGCAGGAATTCATTTCCCTGCCTTGAGCTTCTCTAGCGCTGCTTGTCTGTCTGCCCCGTCCCCCTCCCTGGAGACAGACGCTGCGTGGGCGGCTTTGGGGACCTTCCAAAGCCTCTTCTAAAGACTGAAAGGAAAAAAAGACATTTTTAGAGCCCTCTGTAAAGCAATCGCGATGCCACTTGCAGGCGTCCGCCCCGTTTCTGCTCTTGATTGCCTTCTGGCTTTCAAGCAGTCTCCTCAGTCAGGGGCGTTGACAACGGGGGATCCCCGTGTCCCCGGGCAGCGCCTGAATTGGAGGTTTGACCCCTGCGGGACGCTGGGGCTGAGGAACGGTGGTCGCTGTGGGCTGGCCTGAGTTCTAACGTAGATGCCGTCTCTGCTCAGGAGTAAATCCAGAGCTGTTACCCCTCTCCTGCGCTTTCCAGCTCGTTCCTCCGGAAAGCGGCGAGTTACAAAGTGTGAAATTGTATCCTGCCCCGTTTCCTTTGGGAAATGGTTGAAGTATGATACTTAACGCTTTCTGCCATGGCGATTGCTCTGCTGTAACTCCAGAGCCAGGGCCCCGAAGCAGACCGAGCCCAGACCCTCCTTGGGCTGGTTGGGAGCGGTGACAGCGCCGAGCCGCGCTGGGGGCTGTGGCTGGGAGCGGGGAAGGGTCCGCAGAAAGGAGTTGGGGGTCGCTGGCACCTCCCGTGGCTGCAGAGGGGGTCTCATCCTGCCGCCCCGCACCGCCCCCGTCCCTGGGGCGCAGGAGGTAGCGGGGCTGAAAGGAGGGAGCGACAGGCGCACGCGTTCAGGGTGGCACATCCCAGTCCCGCCTGGCTGAGGGGCCGCGGGCGGTCCCGAGTCCTGTTCGCCGGGGAAGGCCTCGAGGCGCGGGGCCGCAGCCGCCCGGTGACGCTACCCGAGGGCGGCTCTTTACTCTGCCCTTTCTCCCTGGCAGTTTCAGATCGGAGAGCTGGCAAATACTCTGACTAGTAAATTGGAGTTCCTGGGCATCAACAGACAATCTATCTCCAACTTCCACATGTTGCTGTTGCAGACAGAGGTAACCGAGCCTTCGCCCCTCGCTCCGGCCTTCTGTTCCGAAGCGGATCAAATACTGTCCGCCGCTCGAGCGCCGAGGGCCGGTGCTGCGTGAACCTCGTGGCCGCGGCGGCACCGCACCGCGCGGCCTGCCTCCTGCAGGGCCCTTCCTCGGCGGGGGGAGAGCATGGCTTTGCGCGGAGGCGGTGTCTTCCTCCTGGCCCCCCCGAGTCCCGTTGCTGTAAGGGAACCTCCCGGACCTCGAGTCCTGTCCCGAGGGCCGCTTGCAGCCTCCCTCAACGGCTTCCCCCGGTTCTTGCCCTCTAGACCCGCATTGCAGACTGGCGAGAAGGTGCTCTCAATGGAAACTACCTCAAACGCAAACTCCAAGACGCAGCCGAACAGCTAAAACAATACGAAATAAACGCCACCCCTAAAGGCTGGTCCTGCCACTGGGACAGGTACGCGCTCTCCTACCTTTCTCACCTTTCATCTCTGACATCTCAGACATGATTTGTGACCATCACCACCCGACGACGTGGCGCCGTCCCTCTCGGAGACTGAGAGCAGCTTCTGTTAGCAGTGCTGGGCAGGCAGAGAAAAAACATCCGGCACTCGCAGAGTTTGGGCCAGCCACCAAACTGGAGGATCCAAACGGAGTGCTCAGTGCTTTGAGACGGAGCTGATTCCCTGATCGGACAGAGCTGGTTTTCACTCTCGCGAGTGTAAAGCGCTGTGGAGGGCGGGCCTGGGGGGTCGCGCATGCGAGAGCTCTGTGAACTTTGCAGGATCTCTGGATCACCTCTTCTGACCAACAGCTCTGACAAAGGACAAACTTCAACTCATCGACGGAACGAAGAACAAGATTTCTGTCTCCTGCCAGCAGGTCAGACCCAAACATTTCTTTGTCTATTTGGCTTTCTTGATTAATTTTCCTTTGTTTGAAATCTTTGCTCTTTTGTTTTTCAGCTCCCAGAATCCGCTCCCTCTCTCTAGCATTCACTGTGTGTTTGACACCAAGAGTATATCATAAAAGCGGCCTCCGCGCACCACGGGGTAGGGGGGCAGCCGCTTCTCTCCATTGGGCTGTTCCCCGGTGCCTCTTCTCGGAGGGCGACTTTCAGCCAAGGTGGCGGCTGAAAGTCCCGCTGTTAGCGAGACGTCGCTCTGCTGCACGCTGGCCTGCTTTCTCAGCCCTCCCCTCCCTCGGAGCGGGGGGCTCAGGGCGACGTTCACGCAGCCAGCAATGCAAATAGCTTTGAGCGAAATCGGCTCCGGGCTTCTCCTGCCTCTGTCCTCAAAGTTGTTTGTTGCGTTTGGGAGAGCGGCAGCCGTGCCGCAGAGGGTCTTCCCTGCGAGAGCGCACCGCTGTCGTGGGCAGGCCCGCCTCGGAGTGTCGGTGGCGGGGAAGGGAATCTAAAGCCTCCTTCTCTTTCTTGTGATTTAGGGAGCATAGACGCTATTTCTATGTTAACGAGCGCTCAGGAGAGTCGCAATGGGAGTTCCCCGACGGGGAGGACGAAGAGGAGGGACAGCGGACCACCGACAGAAAAGCCGACGGTCCTCCTAAACCACCTCCAAAAGACAAAGGAGAGCGCGCCGAGGACTCCGCCGAGCGCTCCGCAGGTACAGCGCCAGGGCGGGAAGGTGGTGGTAGCGGGGGAGTCGCTGCGTTTTGGGGGTCCTGGCCCCGCAGCGGGGTGTTGCGGAGTCCCGCCGAGCGCTGGAGCAGTACGCGGCGGCGCTGGCCCCTCGCCCCAGGCACCTGGCGGTGGCTTTAGCGAAGCCGGGACAAGCGCTGCTCCCGCGTGCCAGCTGTCCCCATCGGTTTTAGGTGTCACAGCGGTGCCGGGGAAGGCGGCGTGCAGCTTGTCGGTCGAGCCCGTGGCCTGAGCTCTGCCTGCCCGCTCCCGGGCAGGGCCCTGGCAGGGAGGCAGCGGGCAGGAGCAGGCAGCGCGCTCCGTAGCGTGGGTTTTCAAGCCTGTGTCAATATGTATTCTTCAGGCTCCCTTTGTAAAGAATCCTTCTCAGGCCAAGTTCCTGCTACGTCTCTCATGCCGCTCACTCCATTTTGGACTCTGCTTCAGTCCTCTGTCCCGGTCCTCCAACCTCCCTTGCCTTTGGAAATGCCTCCGCCGCCTCCGCCTCCACCGGACTCACCCCCGCCACCCCCGCCGCCGCCCCCACCGCCCGCAGAAGACGGCGAGATCCAGGAAGTGGAGATGGAAGATGAGGGGGGTGAGGAGCCGCCCGCCCCAGGAACGGAGGAAGACGCTCCCCTGAAGCCTCTCCTGCGCCCAGCTGCCAGCAGCAGCCAGGTGAGCGGCGCTGCCGGTAGCCGGGGCTCGGCCGGTCCCACCGCCCCGTGCCCGGTGCCTGTGAACCCGGGGAGAGGGCACGGAAGAGCCGTCACTCAGCCACACCTGGGGGCCGCGTCCCTCCCGGCTCGGCGCTCACGTCGGCGCTCTCTTCTAGGGCGCCGTTGAACCGAGCCCGGCCCCGCTGCTCTCCGCCAAGCCCCAGAAGAGGAAAGCTGCAGAGATGAACCCGGGGCTGATGCAGCGAACGGCCACCATTGGCAGCTGCCCCGTCATCTACAGCCAGCCCCTCATGGCCGCCGGCAAGTACCAGCCGTCGGCCGTGCCCCTCGCCTCCCTGCGGCCCCGCCAGCGGCTGCAGGCCGAGATCCAGGGCCGCCCCAACCTCCGCATGGCGCCGGGCCACGCCGGCCCTCAGCCCGCCGCGCTGGGCCTGCAATCCGGCTACCTGGGCGTGACGGCGCCCGCCGCGCCTTCCGTCATGAGCTACTCGGAGTGCGCCGCCTCCGTCGGCCTGCCCGCTGCCGCCGTGCAGCCGGCCCCGGCGCGAGGAGCCCTGCCTGCTGCCGGTACCGGCACCGCCGATCAGCCGCCGCCGCCGCCGCCCCCACAGACGCCCCCGCCTCCCACCCCCAAGGCGCCGCCGCCGCCGGAGAAGGAGAAGCCAAGGAAGGGGCGGAAGGACAAGGTAGGCTCTTGCGCCGGTGCCTCGCCGGTGCGCCGGGTGCCCTCTCCTCCCTTTCCACCTGCCCTCACCGCGGCCTTTTGCATTTCTGGCGCAGGGCAAGAAGGGCAAAACGAAGATGCCGTCGCTGGTGAAGAAGTGGCAGAGCATCCAGCGGGAGCTGGACGAGGAGGAGAATTCCAGCTCCAGCGAGGAGGACCGGGAGACCACCGCCCAGCGGCGCATCGAGGAGTGGAAGCAGCAGCAGCTGATGAGGTATGGCCCCGGTGCTGCCAGCCCTTTGCCGTGGCGCGTTGCCCAGCTCCTTCTCGGGGGCACATTTCCGCGTCCCCTGGAGAGGCAGAGAGGGGGGATCCGCATCTCCGGCCCCGGGGGCGCACAGGAGGGTGGTGGGGATTGTCACCTGGTGCCACCCGGGCGCTAACCCCCTGCTTTGTCCCCGCAGTGGCATGGCGGAGAGGAACGCCAACTTCGAAGCGCTGCCAGAGGACTGGCGAGCGCGGCTGAAGCGGAGGAAAACCACGTCAAGCACATGAGGCGTGCCGCACTCTATTTTTTTTTATTTTATTTTATTATTTTTTTTTTTTACAGATGTACAGTTCAGAGCCCTTCACCACTTGACCATTGTCCAATAAATTGTAGCAGTTTGGGATGTGCTGTCTGATTGAGGCGCAGCCGTCCCTGTGCCCGCTGCGGTGGCGGGAGGCCGGGGGCATTTTGGGGCCGGTGTGCGCGGTGGCCCTGGCCTGGGTTGACGCCGTTGCGGGCCCTTTGTGGCCCCGCTCCCCCGGGTGTCTGCCAGGACAACACAATCCCTCTGGCTGCTTTCCCAGCTCTGCTCTGGCACCGCCCCGTCCCTCCCCGCTGCTGGCCGGTCGCTCAGCGACTGCGTCCCGGCTGCCTGGCACTGCCGGGACCGCAGAAGGGTCTCGCCGGACCTTTCGCAGTCATGCAGCCCTTGGGGCGCTGCGCTGCCCGGCTGGAGGAGGGGGCAGCGGAGGGGTTTGGCGGGGGGCTGGTCCCCGAGCCCTACGACAGCTTCATGCGCAGTCACCTGCGCTACTACGGCTACTTCCGAGGTGAGCCCTGGCCGCGGGGACGTGTCCCTCTGTCCCCGGGGCACTCGGGCTGCAGCCGTGCTCTCCCCAAGGCCAGAAGACGGGTAGGCAGAAGAGCCCCGCAGTGCCGGGGGGCCCCGCCGAGGCCCCCAGCATGGGCAGCGCCCACCCCGGCTGCCTGCGGGGTCCTGGGCAGGAGCTGAGCCGTAAGTGAGACCCCCATCGCCCCCCTGCAGCCCCCCCGGCACCGGGCTCGGTGCTGCCCTGGGGCCTGGAGCTGCGTCCCCCTGGCATGGAGCGCGCTGCGGGGGCGCCTGGAGCTGCCTCGGGGGTAGTGGGTGGTTCTGGGGGGGTATCCCCACCCCAACCCGGGATTTCCCCCTCGGACGGAGCCCGGGAGCACACCGGAGTCCCCCCGGCTCCTCCCGGTCCCTTTGCAGCCCCTGGGGCGCTGGAGCCGCCCCCCACCTCCCGGCGCACACCGGTCCCCTCGGCGCGGCACCGCGGGTCCCTGGGGGAGCCACGGGCTCTCTTCGCCATTCCCTCGGCGCGGGGCCCCCCGCCCGCTCCCCGCTGGCCCGTCGAGTGCGAAGTCATCAAGGAGACGATCGAGCACATCGGTGAGGGAGTGCTCCGGCCGCGTCCCCCCTCAGCCCTGCGCCGGACGCCCGCCACACCCACGGCGCCCCTCTGTGTGCGTGTGTCCCCTCTTCCAGAGTGGGCCCCCCCTGAACCAGAGCCCTTCTGCCAGCCCGTGGGCCACGAGTGGCCCTCGGCCGCCCTCAGCGAGGAGCAGGGCACCGTCGTCTACCGCCTCAGCCCAGGTAGCGGGGAGCAGGCAGCACCCCCGGGTGCCCCCTCGGTCTCCCCCAAGCCCCCATCGCCGTCCCTCCGGGCTTCCCCCCGCAGTGCCCCCAGGCTCCTGCTTCACCCGCGCTCGGGTTGGGGGGGCTCCGGGCCCCCTCTCCTCGCCGGCGGCCCCCTTAGAGGGTCCCCAGGACACCACGCTGCTCTTCGAGTCCCGCTTTGAGAGCGGCAACCTCCAGAAAGCCGTCAAGGTGTAAGCGAGAGGCTGGGGGGTGAGGGGGGGCAGTGGCGGCGGGGCTGGCAGCCGGAGTGTGGCCCGTCCCACCGTGCAGGGGCCCCTACGAGTACGTGCTGACGCTGCGGCCGGACCTCTACACCGCCAAGCACACCCAGTGGTTCTACTTCCGTGTCCAAAACACCCGGCGAGACCCTCTCTACCGCTTCACCATTGCCAACCTGGCAAAGCCCAAGAGCCTCTACGGCGAGGGCATGCGGCCGCTGCTCTACTCCCAGCGCGACGCCCAGAGCCGCGGCATTGGCTGGCGCCGGGCAGGGGCCGATGTCCGCTACTACCGGGGTGGCAGGGAGGAGCCGGCCACCTTCCGCCTCTCCTGGACGGTGCGCTTCCCCCACGACGGTGACACTTGCTTCTTCGCCCACTCCTACCCCTACACCTACTCCGACCTGCAGCGCTACCTGGGCGCGCTGGCGGGTGACCCGGTGTGCTCACGGTACTGCGCGGTGCGGGAGCTGTGCCGCAGCTTGGCCGGTAACACCATCTACCTGCTGACCATCACCAGCCCCGCCGGCGCCGCGGCCAAGCGGGCGGTGGTGCTGAGCGCCCGCGTGCACCCCGGGGAGAGCGGCGGTTCCTGGGCCATGCGGGGCTTCCTCGACTTCCTCCTCAGCGCCCACCCCGACGCCCAGCTCCTGCGCCGGCTCTTCGTCTTCAAGGTGGTGCCCATGCTCAACCCCGACGGCGTGGTGGTGGGCAACTCCCGCTGCTCCCTGGCGGGCTGCGACCCCAACAGGGCTTACGGGACGGTGCTCCGCGGCTCCTTCCCCGGCGTGTGGCACTTGCGGGCCATGGTGGAGAGGTGAGGTGGGGACACAGGGAGCTGGTGGGATGGTGCCACTCTCATGGCGGTGCCGGTGGTCGTATCCGGATGCACGCAGGGTGCTGGCGGAGCGGGAGGTGGTGCTGTATTGCGACTTCCACGGGCACAGCCGGAAGAATAACGTCTTCATGTATGGCTGCGACGGCAGCGGGGCCGGCGCCGGGCCACGGCTGCGCCAGCGCGTCTTCCCCCTGATGCTGAGCAAGAATGCCCCTGACAAGGTGGGATGCTCCACAGCCGGGGAACGGCATCCTCTCCGAGCTTCATGGTGACACTGGGGAGGGGGACACATCCCCCCCACCGTGCTGACCCCGAGGCCGGTCCCAGTTCTCCTTCCCCAGCTGCAAGTTCAAGGTGCAGAAGAGCAAAGCAAGGACGGGCAGGGTCGTCATGTGGCACATGGGCATCTCCAACAGCTACACCATGGAGGTGGCCTTCGGCGGCTCCACGCTGGGTGAGGGGCCACCGCAGGTGACGGTGTCTGGTCTGTTGAAGGACAGGTGGTCCCTGCGTTGGGAAGCCACCGCTTCTTTCGTTTTCCACTGTTCCCTCCAGGTGGGAGGAGCTCGCACTTCAACATGGAGGACCTCAAGTTGCTGGGCTACCACCTGTGTGACACCCTGCTCGACTTCTGTGACCCCCATCCCGCCAAGGTGGGCTCAAGCCGCAGCACCCAGGCTGGTCCCTGTGCCACGGGGGGGCCACGGTGACACTGGCTCCATCCCACAGTTCCAGCAATGCCTGTCGGAGGTGGACGCACTGCTGCGGCAGCGGCTGCATCGGGAGCCGAACTCTGGCTGGAGCGATGTCTCCCCCTCGGAGCTCGAGTCCAGGTACGGCCCGGCCCGGGGACCCCGCAGAGCCCCGGGGTTGCAGCGGGGGCTGCAAGTGGTCATCTCCCCCACACAGCACCAGCGGCTCCGACAGCTCCGTGTCTGATGGGCCCCCAGCTCACTTCCACGGTCCGGCACAGCCCGTGAGTCCCTGCGTGCCACTGCTTTTGGGGTGGGAGGGACAAAGTGCCAGGGAGGTGTCGTGGGGTGCAGACACCCCGGCACCACTTTGCCATCCGGTACAGCTGGAGCAACGGAGGAGGAAGCGGCGGCGGAGCCGGAGAGCGAGGAACGCCCTGCACCGGACAAGCACCGTCTACCAGAGCCATGCCAGCGTCCCGGTGAGCCTGGACCTACAAGCACAGTCCACCCAGTCCCAGAGGGGACAATCCTGCAGGGACACTTGTCCCCGGTGCTGTCCCAGCCTGGTGCCAGCACTGCTGGGGCTTCAAGGGGGTCTAACCCCTTTTCTGTGACCCCCCAGGCCAGGCTGGGGACCCCCAGACCCCACAGGCAACCGGCTCTTCCCGGCACCCCGAGGGTAGGTAGTACGGCGGGAGAGGAGCCCAGAGGCAGCTCCAGTGTCACCTTTCCCAGCGCAGCTGTCGCAGGGGATGGCCGCCGTGCTGCCATGGTGGGGTCTCAGCTGGAGGGTGGCACGAGCGCGGTGTCACACCGTCGGCCACTGCTGAGCACCCACCACCCCGGTGTCACCGGTGGTTCCTCACGGGATACAGCCCCGGGAGCCGAAACACGGCCATCCCAGTGGCGGGGCAGGCGGGCGGCTGCTGTCCATGGACGCAAGGTGCGTCCCTGCCTTGCTGCCCCTGGCAGGGCCTCGTCGCCCGCTGCCCGGCGCTGCTGCGCCTGCGCTCGGCATTAAAGGTGGTGCCATGGCCTTGCCTCTGCCTGGTGACGCCTCTTTGCATTGCGCCATCCCCCTGGGGCTCCCCTTTGGCCCCCGGCCCTCCAGCCTGCCCAGAGGCTGCCAGGGCCCAGCCCCGTGCCCTGCCACCATGATGGTGCCACAGGCCCTGTCACCTTAGTGTCACCTCAGGCCCTGTCGCCATGGTGTCACCTCAGGTCCCATCGCCACGGTGTCACCTCAGGCCCAGTCACCACGGTGTTACCTCGGCATCACCTCAGGCCCAGTCTCCGTGGTGTCACTTCAGGCCCTGTCGCCATAGCGTCACCTCGGTGTCACCTCAGGCCCCGTCGCCATGGTGTCACCGCAGTGTCACCTCAGGCCCCGTCGCCACGGCGGCGTCACCTCAGGCCTGCAGGCCGCGGGTAGGCCGCAGGCCTCGCAGGCCCCGTTGCCATGGCGACGCCTCAGGCCCGCAGGCCGCGCTGACGCCTCAGGCCCCGTCGCCACGGTGACGCCCCCCCCCCCCCCGTTCCCACGGCGACCCGGCGGGGGGGGGGGCCCCTCCGGCCGGAAGCGTTCGGCGGCCGCGCCGGAAGTACCGGAGGTGGGCGGAAGCGGAAGCGGCTGCGGCGGCGGCGGTGTCGGTGTCCTTCTGGGCCGTGACGCCGGGCGGCAGCATGGCGGACACGGTCTCGCAGGTGCTGCTGGGCTCGGGGCTGACCGTGCTCTCGCAGCCCCTCATGTACGTGAAGGTGCTGGTGCAGGTAAGGGGTGGGGACCGGTAACGGGGAGCTCGGGGGGGGGGGGAACCGGGCCCGGTACCGGCACCGGCTGCAGGCTGCCTGTCCCCGCCGCAGGTGGGGTACGAGCCGCTGCCGCCCACCCTGGGGAGGAACATCTTCGGCCGCCAGGTCTACCAGCTGCCCGGCCTCTTCGCTTACGGTGAGTCTGCTCCGTCCGTGTGTCCCCCCCGCCACACCCCGTGCCCTCCCCTCGCCCCGCCGGGCCGGTGATCCCCCTCCGTGGGGATGAGGGGGGGGGTGTCCCCCGCGTGGCGTGACGGTTTCCCCGCTGTCCCCAGCTAAGCACATCGTGAAGGTCGATGGAAGAGCAGGACTCTTCAAGGGCCTCACCCCCCGCCTCTGCTCCAGCGCCATCGGCACCGTCGTGCACAGCAGAGTGCTGCAGGTACTGGGGCACACACCCGCGGTGCTGCCGGGCCCGGGGGGCTCTGCAAGGGGGGGCTCACCCCTTCGGCAGGGCCTCCTGTGGCCGCCCTAACCCTGCCCTTCCCTCCCCAGCGGTACCAGGAGGCCGAGCAGGCTGAGGTAAGTTCAGGGGTGCTTCCCCCAGGGAATCCTCCATCCCTCCCTTCCTCCCTTCCCATCTCTCTCTCCCTCCCTTCCCAGCTCTCTCCCTCCCTTCCAGAGGCAGCCCGGCATCGGAGTCTCTCCCCCCAGGGAGAATTGCATGGCACAGAGGGCTCTGGCAGGGCCGGGGGGCTGCCGAGCGTGGGCTGGGGGGGACATTGATCCTTTCAGGGGTGGTGGGGAGTGAGCGGTGCCTTTCGGGGAGGGGGGGGCTGTCCCCTGCCTGACACCTCTTCCCCTCTCCAGCCTGGAGCCAGCAAGAAGGAGCCCGTGTCCTCGCTGGAGCAGGTCCTCAAGGAGGTGAGGAGGAGGAGGGTGCTGGGTGTGCGAGGGGCTCGGTACCGTGCCGGTGCTCGGCTCTCTGCCTGCCGCGTCCCCTGACAACCCGTTTCTCCCCAGACCTCCCGAGAGATGGTCGCTCGCTCTGCCGCCACCCTCATCACCCACCCCTTTCACGGTAGGTGCCCCTCCCTGCAGCCTGCACGTGGTCCTGGTGACCCAGGTGACGGGTGCCTGCGTCACCCCGACGCATCCCTGTGCCCCCCCCTGATCCCCCCCCCGTCTCTGCCCGCAGTGATCACCCTGCGCTGCATGGTGCAGTTCATCGGCCGGGAGACCAAATACAGGTACGGGGCGGGGGGCTGGGGCTGCTGGGGAGGGGGAAATGCCCACCCGCAGGGCCCTCTCTGACCGCGGCGCTCTCTTCTTCCTCCCCGGCCCAGCGGGACACTAAGCGCCTTCGCCACGATTTACCGAGAAGAGGGCATCCTGGGCTTCTTTGCGTGAGTGTTGTCCACCGGAGCCTTGGAGGGGGCGAGGGGGGGGGACAGCGGGGTCTCTCCCCAAAATCTGCCGGCCTCGCTCGGGCGCTGTAGCTCTGCCCTCCCATCTCGCCGGGCTCAAGAAATATTCTGCCCCGACCGGGGCACACGGTTCCTCGTTCTGCTCTCCCCGGGAGGCTTCCTGGCGCGGATCCGGCAAGCCCCTGCCTCGTAGCCGCCAGCCCTGGTTGTGTGGGTGACATCTGGGGACGTTAAAACGGAACAAAGGTGTATTAAACCTTGCCCGGGAGCGCCGGCCTCCCGCCGTAGGTGGCTGGGGGGTGTTTTGGGCCCCTCCAGTAGCTCCCCTGTGCGCCCGCGTCCTGCTTGTCCAAACATCCCCCGCTCCTGGGGCCGGGGGTTTCCCCCCGTCACCCGGCCGTTGGGGGAACGGCTGCTCCCTCCCCTTCCCAACCGGCTGTTCCCGGGCTCTCCGTACGGCCGGATCCGGATCTGCCCCGGCCTCACGTTCCCGCTGCCTCTTCTTTTTCAGCGGCCTCATCCCCCGGCTCCTCGGGGACATCCTTTCGCTCTGGCTCTGCAACATGCTGGCCTACCTCATCAACACATACGCGCTGGAGAACGGGGTACGGGCTCCGTGCGCTGCTCGGGCGGGCTGGGGGTGGCGCGGGGGCGGTGCTGACGGCAGTGAGGGACAGGGGAGGCTCCGGGGACGGTCCAGGGGGACAGGGCGCCACTTTGGGGTGACAGCGCGGCTCCATGGGGGTTGAAAGTGCCTTTTCTCCTCCTGCAGGTCTCAACCATGACCGAGATGAAGAGCTACTCACAGGCAGTCACTGGAGTGAGTACAGCCCCCGTGTGCGTGTGTGTACGCTCGTGTGCGTGACGCTGTCTCCCTGCGGGGAGGGTGAAGAGAATTGAATCCTCTTTTCCCTGTGGAAACGGTGGCGTTCCCGGAACGCTGCTGGGCTGGGGAGCAAAGCCGGGCGTCGCTCCAGAGAGATCGTCCCGCAGGGGGAAGGATCCGTAGTTGCCTTTCACAGCTCCGCAAACCCCAGGGCTCTGCGCCCGCCTCATGACTGGGTGGGCAAAACAACGTTTTTTGCTTTCGCCAGAGCCCGGCTTGAAAATTCAAGCCTGCGGGAGAGGGCTTCCTCCCGGGGGGGTTCCCTGAGGATCTTTTGGGGTTTGTTCTCCCACCATGGAGGGAAATGGGCGGGGGAATCCCTATGGGGGGGTCCCTGTGCCGCTGCCGACCAGCCCTGCTCTCCCTCGCAGTTCTTCGCGAGCATGCTGACCTACCCCTTCGTGCTGGTCTCCAACCTGATGGCCGTCAATAACTGCGGGTGAGTCTCCTCCTCCCGCTCCCCCCCCCCCGGGGAGGGTGAGCCCCCGCCTGGAGGGGCTCGTGTGGGTGGTGGCCACCTCCCTCGGTGCCGGATCAGCTCCCAAAACAGCCGCTTGGCAAAGAGGTTTCAAAACCACCGTGGGGTTGATCCCTCGTGGGTAGTACTGTGGTGGAGCGGGGGACGTGTGGGGGCCTCGAAAGGGCGGTTTTGGGGTTCGACCCAGCGCGGAGGTGCCGAGGGGACGGGTCCTACCTTGGTCCTGGGTGGAAATAATTCCCTGTGGGTCTCCCCTCCCTCCCTCAGGCTGGCCGGGGGCCTCCTGCCCTACGCACCCTCCTACTCCTCCTGGCTGGACTGCTGGAGCCAGCTGCACAGGGAGGTAAGTGGCCGGAGCCGGGCAGTGCCGGGACGCCGCCTGGCCGCGGAGAAGAGCCGGGTGGGAGCCCTGCGGGGTCTGGGGTGGCCGCGCCGGGGCTCGGGGCAGCCCTGACTCACCCATCCGTGGCCGTTTCCTCCCTTCCAGGGCAACATGAGCCGAGGGAACAGCCTGTTTTTCCGCAAGGTGCCCGCAGGGAAGCGATACGTGTGGGAGGAGAGGAGGTTTCGCTGAAGCTGGAGTGGTGAAGCCGCTGTGGGGCTCTGGAGAGAAAGAATTATGAGAGTGGTGATTTCTATACAGTTTTTTAAAATCATTTAATGCTGAGAGATGAAGGTGGACGTGTGAGAGTGTCTTGTCATGGGGCCGGGGGCTTCCCAGGGAGTGGGGCTGGCTGATCTCCGGCGTTCCCTCCCCAATCCAACCACCGGAGCACTGTCCCTGTTATTCCCTATTCCTCACCCGACCCCTTTTCATCAGCACACCCCGTCGGCTGGGCCGGGCGCTGGATCGATCCCACAAGACGTCGTCCTGTCTGTCCTGTCCCCATGGGGAACGGTGCCCGTGTCTCGTCTTTAGCCTGAAAGCCAAGGCTGCCCGGTCAAACCCGCCGGCAGCGCTCCCCCTCCCGGTGACGCCCCGGGAGCCTTTTCCCGGCCTTGGACCCAGTTAAGGCTGTTTTCGACAGAGGAATTTCCCCCATGAGATAATGGCGCGCGCAACCATCACCCCCTTACAAATAACCGCTCGTTTGAAAAACAGCCTGTACAAGTGTCACAGGCCCTTGGGGACCCGTGGCCCCAACCACCTCAGGGGCTGCCCTGGCGGCGTTGGGGACTGCTCGTTAACGGCTGGGGATAATTGTGGGGCAGGGGGAGGTGGCAGCACCCTGGGAGGAGCTCCCCGACGCCCTTCGCTGCCCAACGCCTTTTGCTCCGCTGCCTCAGTTTCCCCTCCCTGGATCGGATCGGTCCCACCGTCGGCGCTCCCCGGGTGCAGCACCCACGGGGGTGTCGCAGCACCCCCCGGCGAGGGGGGGGGACACGCGTGGCTGGTGACGGCGGGAGGGGTGGTGGAGAAGAGGGTGTTGGGGGTCGCACACCGGGTGAGAGGGGTCGCACATCCCGCGGGGGGGGTCCCGCCGCCGTCGGCGAAGGCTCGTTGCGCCGCCGTTGCCCGGGGGCGGGCTCGGGGAGGCGGCACCGGGGGCGGTCGGTCCCTCCCTCCTTCTCTCCCTCCCTCCCGCGGCGGCGCCATGGCGGAGGCGGGTGCGGACGGCGGCGGCGGGGGGGTTCCTGAGCAGCGGGAGCGAGCGGCGGTGCCGGGAGCGGTTGGCGGCGGGGGGGCGGCGGGGGACGGCGGCGATGGCGGCGGCGGTGTTGGTGCCGCTGTGTTCGGTTCGCGGCCGCCCCGCGTTGCTCTTCACGCTGCGCTCCCGCCGCTTAGGCGGCCCCCACAGCGGCGATGTCAGGTACCGGGGCGGCGGGGAACCGGGGTACCGGGACCGGTACGGAGCTGAACGATTCCCGGTTAACGTCTTGACAGTTTCCCCGGGGGGCGGCGGGACCCGGCGGACGGCGACGCGGTGGCCACGGCGCTGCGGGAGACGCGGGAGGAGTTGGGGGTGACGCTGGAAAACCGGAGCGTCTGGGGACAACTGCGGCTGCTGCCCGACCGGGTACCGGCGACACCGGGGGAAGGAAGGGGGGCGAGGTGACAAGGACACCCGGGCAGGGGATGGGGTGGTGGAGGGGCGGAGGGTGTTTGGGGGCACGGAGCGGCTGGGGACACCGAGGACATGGGGTGACAAGGATACGAGGACACAGGGTGACAAGGACATGACATGGGGTGACGAGGACACAGGGTGACAAGGGGTGACAAGGACACAGCGGCAGGATGGCAGTCACAAGGCAGCGGGGATATGGGTGACAGGGACGCGGGGTGACAGGGACACGGGGCACTGGCTGCAGACAAGGGGGGGGTGTTGGGTGACACGTGACGGTGTCAGGGCAGGGCACAGGGTGTCTGGGGACAGGCGCGGGGGGGTCAAGGGGAGCAGGTGGCACTTTGGGGGGGGGATTGTCACCCCTGTCCCTTGCTGACGCGCCTTGCAGCAGGGACAGATGGTGGCTCCCGTCGTGGCCAACCTGGGGCCCCTGGAGGACTTGACGCTGACCCCCAACCCCGACGAGGTGGGTGACACCACTCCCTCCCCGCGCTGGCAGTGTCCCCTGCCTGGGGCGAGCACCCCCTTCCCCGGTGACGCCGCGGCAGACGACCCCGGCCACTCCATCACCGCCCGTGCCGTAGGTGGAGGAGGTCTTCACCCTGCCCCTGGCCCACCTCCTGCGGGAGGAGAACCAGGGCTATACCCATTTCCGCACCGCCGCCGGTTATGGCTACACCCTGCCCGTCTTCCTCAACGGCCCCCACAAGGTCTGGGGGCTGACGGCCATCGTCACCGAGCTCACCCTGGAGCTGCTGGCGCCCGACCGCTACCGCAGGAAGACCCACGTGCCGGCCCGCGGCCCCTCGGCACGGCCCCAGGGGAGCTCGGCCTGACGGGGCGGCCCCCCCCAGGTGCTGGGGGGGGAGCATGGTTTATTTTTTGGGGGTGAGGGGTACAGACTGACCCCCCCTCCCTCCCCATCAGTGCTGCTGCAGGGAGACCGCGCTGTCCCCCATCGGCGGGCTCCAACGGCTGGCGTCACACACTGTGATTTTAGTTAAAAAAAGAAAAAAAAAACACCCCATGTTTTGAACCATTTGCGCCACGGCTGCCAAATCACACCGCGTGGACAATACCCCACCACCACCAGTACTGCCCTGGTGCCGCCGCGGCGGTGACAGAGAGCACGGAGCGGTCCCCAGGGAGGGACGTGTGGCCGTGTAATACCACGGCTGCTTGGCGTTGCCCCACTGAGGGGATATGGAGGCGCATGGAAAGCCAGGATCACCCCGCTCTGGGGGTACCCAGACCCCGGCTGCGGGATCCCCCCCATCCCTGTGGAGCCCCCTGATCCCTGGGGATCCCCCACTGCAGGGGACCCAGAGCCGTCCCCACCATTTTACATCCACACATACTGCCCCCCCTCCAGCACAGAGAGGAGCCCGTGAGCGGAGCAGCCTTTATTGAGGACCCCCAAAGTGCTGCGAGCTGCCCCTCGCCCCCAGGAAGCGCCCCCCCCTGGGAGGGAACCGCCAGGGCCACCGCCGCCGGCTTCTTACGCTGACGCCGCTCGGGCTTTGGCCTCCCCATAGCGCTGCATTCTCTCCTCCAGCACCGGTCGGAAGTGGCGGATGAGACCCTGCGCAGGGCAAAGGGGATGAGTTAAAGGGATGAGGAGAAGGCCACAGACACCCCCCCCAGACCCTGTTCCCGGCCCCAAATTCCCCCCCACCTGCACGGGCCAGGCCGCGCCGTCGCCCAGGGCGCAGATGGTGTGACCCTCGATCTGTTTGCTGATCTCCCACAGCGCGTCGATCTCGGCCGCCTGCGCGTTGCCCTGCACAAACCGCGCCATCACCTTGTTCATCCAGTCGACGCCTGCGGGGAGGGGAAGAAGGGCATGAGGGGGGGGCCTGCGGTGCAGCCCCCCCCCCCAAAAAAACCACACCCCATGGCCCCCACCCCAGCCCCTCCTGCTCACCTTCCCGACATGGGGTGCACTGCCCGCAGCTCTCGTGCTTGTAAAACTCGATGAGGCGAGCGATGGCTTTAATGATGTCGGTCTGGGGAGGGAGAGGAGGGTGAGGGCGCTGCCGTGGCATGGGGTTGGGGGGCTGGGGAGAGGGATCCTCCCTTACCGATTTGTCCATGACGATGACGGCGGCCGTGCCGAGCCCGCTCTGTGCCTGCACCAGGGAATCGAAGTCCATCAGCACCGTCTCACACACCGACTTGGGGAGCAGCGGCGTGGAGGAGCCCCCCGGGATGACGGCCAGCAGGTTGTCCCAGCCCCCGCGGACACCCCCTGCCAGAGAGGGGGGGACAGGACGGGCTGAGCCGGGCACAGCACCAGCCCGGCGTGGCACAGCAGGACATCCCGCGGCGCTTACCGGCGTGCTTCTCGATGAGCTCCTTCAGCGGCACCGACATCTCCTCCTCCACGGTGCAGGGGTTGTTGACGTGACCCGAGATGTTGAAGAGTTTTGTCCCCGAGTTGCGCTCCCGCCCGAAGCCGGCGAACCAGGCGCCGCCTCGCCGGCAGATGGTGGGGGCCACCGCCACCGTCTCCACGTTGGCCACCGTGGTGGGGCAGCCAAAGACACCTGGAAGAAGCAGGAGCTCTCAACAGCTGCGCTCTGCAGCAGGATGGTGACACATGGACGACTGGTTTGGTCCAGCCGCCACCATTTTGTCCTGCACTTGAGGTAAAATTAGGGCTTGTGCCGCCAAGAATTGTGCGAGCCGGTCGTGAAACGGGGAGAGCCGGAGACGTACCCACATCAGCGGGAAAGGGGGGCTTCAGGCGCGGCTTGCCCTGCTTGCCCTCGATGGACTCAATCAGCGCCGTCTCCTCCCCACAGATGTAGGCTCCGGCGCCCCTCACCACAAAGACATCGAAAGCGTAGCCCGAGCCGCAGGCATCCTTGCCCAGCAGCCCGGCTTCGTAGGCTTCCCGGATGGCTACCTGCAGCGGGGAGGGGGCAGGTGGGTTGGGAGGCTCCCAAAAGGGGGGTATCCCCCCCAAACCCACCCTCCCCTTCCCTGCCGCTCACCTGCAGGTTGGAGGCTTCGTTGTAGAACTCACCGCGGATGTAGATGTAGGCGGCGCGGGCGCCCATGGCGCGTCCCGCCACCAGGCAGCCCTCCACCAGCTTGTGGGGGTCGTGGCGCATGATCTCCCGGTCCTTACAGGTCCCCGGTTCCCCCTCGTCTGCGTTCACCACCAGGTATTTGGGTCTGGGGGAAGGTGGACTGCGTCAGGGCCCGGCTCGGGCCATGGTGGTGCCGGTGCCGGTATCGGTCTCACCTGCCATCCGGGGGTTTGTTCATGAAGCTCCACTTGAGGCCGGTGGGGAAACCGGCACCGCCGCGGCCTCGCAGCCCCGACGTCTTGATCTCGCCGAGGATCCAGTCCACTCCCTTGAGCAGGATCTCCTTCGTCTTGTACCAGTCGCCGCGGCGCAGGGCGCCTTGCAGCCTGCGGGCAGAGCACGGCCGGTGGCACCGGGACTGGACGGGCCACACCGGGATCCGCCCCCCCTCGCGGTCTCCGGTACTCACCTCCAGTCGTGCCGCCCGTAGAGGTTGGTGAAGATCCGGTCCTCATCCCGCAGCGACCCAAACTGCGTCTTCTTGGGCGCCGTCTGCGGAGGACGCACACGGACTCAGCACCGGTAATACCGGGACCGGCGGGATCCGGCCCGGATCGCCCCGCCGCGCCATCCCCCCCCCCCCCCCCCCCCCCCCCCCGCCGTCCCCGCTTACCGAGAAGGAGGCGGCGGGCAGGCGCCGCAGCGCCAGCAGCTGCCGGGCGGCCATGGCGGGGCGGGCAACCGGCACCGGGACCACCGTCACCTTCAGCCGCCCCCGCAGCGTCGCGCCCGCGGTGACGTCGGCGGCGAGCGCCAGCGGCGCGGCGGTGACGCCAGCGCGCGGGGGGGGGGGGGGCCGTAGCGAGGGGGCGTGGCCACATAGCAAGGAGGCGTGGCCACAGAGCAAGGGGGCGTGGCCACGCGGCGGGGGGCGTGGTTAGGCGGCGAGGGAGGGCGCGGCCGCTCGGAGGGGGCGTGGCCGAGCTGGCGCCGCGCCCGCGCCGCCACGTGCCCCGTTCCCGGGCGCGGGTCGGGTTTCGGGAGCTGTAACCGGAGGACCCCCCCCGGGCCTCCCCACCCCCCCCCCCTCCCCGCCACCGCCGCCCCCCGGGGCGCCTCGCTCCGACCCCCCCCAGCGCCCCGGGGGGTCTGTACGGCGCTGTTCCGGGCCCCTCGGCGAGCACGGCGGGTCCAGCTCTCCCCCAACCGCTCCCCCAGACTGGGGCCACGTTCTCCCCTCGCCGGTGGCCTCGTCCCGGCGAGGGAGCGGGGCTGGGGCGAGCGCCGGGCCCCGGGGGGATCCGGTTTCCTGCTCCCCGCGGTGGGGAGAGGGAGCAGGAGCCGGTGGCCAGCGGCGGGACGGGGCGGCAAGCGGCATGTTCTTTCTCTTCCGCGGGCCACAGCGGCGGGGCACCGGCAGCCCCGCGCCCCCCAACTACCGGGGGGCCCTCCCGCCCCCACGGCCCCGGTAAGCGGGGCGGGCCGCCGCCTCCGCCCGGCCCCACGGCTCGGGGGACAGGGGGGTCCCGGCGCTGCTGGCACCCCGGTGAGCCGGCCCAGCCATGGCGGCGCGCCCCCCCCTAGAGCGTCAGTGGGCCACCGAGGAGCCGGGGCCCCAGCCGCCCCCCGCTTTCGGGCAGGTAACCGGGGTACGGCAGGGCCGGCGGGCACCGGGGAGGCTGGGGGGCCAGGGGAACAGCTGGGCGGCTCCCCACATCTGGAGCGAGGCGGCCGAGCAGGGAATAATCCGGAGGATTAATGCGCGGGCGCGGCGTGTCCGTCCCGTCCCCCCCCCCCCCCCCCCCCCCCCGCGCCTGCCCTGCATATCCCCAGATATTCCATAAAAACCTCAAATCCCCGCGCAGCCACGGCCGCCATCGCAGCCCCCCCCGGGGCCAGGCATGCCCAGCCATGGGCAACTGCACCAAGACCCCTGAGCGGAGGCTCCCCAAGGTAAGACCGGCCCCTATGCGCCCCGGGGGGGGACCAGGAGGAGGCCCCCCCGCCACCGCCACCACCGCTTGACGCCCCGCTCTGCCCGCAGGACGGGAAGCCGCGCTCCGGCCCCCCGGTCCCCGGGGAAGCCGAGGAAGTGGCAGAGGCGGCGCAGACCCCCCCGTTGCAGAGCTATTCGGTGCTGCAGGGGCTGGTGGGACCGGCCTGCATCTTCCTGCGGCAGAGCATCGCCATCACCCAGCTGGTACGTGCCCGCCGCACCGGGCAGCGCGGGATTTATAGCGGGGGGAAACCCTGGGAGAAGGCCCCCTCCTTCGGCTCTTCCCGCTTTCTCTTTCCCAGGACCGAGAGCTGCGGCCCGAAGAGATCGAAGGTGAGGTGTTGAGGCGGGGGGTGGTGGTCAGGGGGGTCTTTACCACGGTTGGGAGCTGCGGGGGTGTGCAGCGGTGCCGGCGGTGACGCCGCGCTGTCCCCAGAGCTGAAGCAGGCCTTCCGGGAGTTCGACAAGGACCGCGACGGCTACATCAGCTACAAGGACCTGGGCGAGTGCATGCGGACCATGGGCTACATGCCCACCGAGATGGAGCTCATCGAGCTGTCCCAGCAGATCAGTACGTGGCGGGGCACCGGGAGGGACCGCAGCGATCCCTGTACCCCTCCACCCCAGTGACACCTCCCCTTCTGCCGCAGCCGGGGGCAAGGTGGATTTTGACGATTTCGTGGAGCTGATGGGCCCCAAGATGCTGGCGGAGACGGCGGACATGATCGGGATCAAGGAGCTGCGTGACGCCTTCCGCGAGGTGAGGGGACGGGGAAGGGGACAGCCAGGGCCGGCAGGCTACCGGCACGCCGAGGGGCGGCCGTCACCAATGGGTGCTTGCCATCGTGCAGTTCGACACCAACGGGGACGGGCAGATCAGCATGGCGGAGCTGCGGGAAGCCATGCGCAAGCTGCTGGGGCAGCAGCTCAACTACCGGGAGGTGGACGAGATCCTCAAGGACGTGGATCTCAACGGGGACGGCCTGGTGGACTTCGAAGGTAGGCGCCGGGGAGGGGGCTGGGAACGTCCCCGGGTATATTCGGGATGTTCCGTACGTATTCTCCTGCCGGCAGAGTTTGTGCGGATGATGTCGCGCTGAGGGCGGCGTGTGCCAACACGGGACCCGAGCCCCCCCCGCTGTGCCTTACGAAGAGGAGAGGGGGGCCGCGGAGGAGACGCCCGGCTCCGGCGCCTGCGGTTGGGGTCGTGCCGGCGCAGCGCGGCGGCGCCCGACCCCCGGGATGAGGCCCTCGCTTCTTCAGCGCCGGAGGTGCTCAGACTCACCCTCGGCTACCGAGGTCCAACCGCGGTGTGGGGGTGCCGGCGCTGACGCCGGGCCCCTTTTCGGCGCAGACTCAGCTGGGCATCAACCGAGATCACCCCGATCTTTGCTCTCTCCTTTTCCCCGCCTCACAGTGTTCCCCCTTCCCACCCCAAAACTCCCAACATGCCACTCCTCTGCCCTCCAGCCCTACCGGCTCGTCCCTCCCACCTCTGTTGTGACCCCCGTATCCAAAGCCGAGCCCCCCACATGGAGCCCTGCTCCCTCTCCGTTGGGATTTTGGGCTGACCTCTGGCGTCCCCCATCACCACCGCGTGAGCTCAGACCTACCCCAGCCCCTGCTCTGTCCTGCTGGCTGCGGGTGAGGCGTCTCTCCGCTTTCGGGGCTCTCGCCGAGGCTCCGACCGGCCCCCCTGGTGCAGGGCAGACTCCTCGGGGCTTCACCTGGGACGCTCTCGGGGGAAAAAAAACAGGAATAAAGCATTACCATTCTCCACCCGGTAATTTTTGTGCCCTCCGAGTGAAGGAAATCCTCTGCTTCCCAGTTACTGTCCCCACCTGGGGGGTGGTGGTGTGTGTGTCTGAGGAAATTTGTTATAAATTTTCTCAACCTTTGCCCTTTTGAAATGAAAAACTCTCTCTATGGACTTTGGGTTTCGACAGAATCCGCTTAATCTCCCACTTCAAGTGAAAAATAAGGTAAAACCTTATTTTAGGCAAACATCACCGATTTGGAAAACATTTGAAAACAGAGGCTGGTTCCACGCCGCAGTACCAGGCAAGCTTTGCGCCCCTCACAGGTGAATTTTTCCCACTGAAAAAACAATGAATTTGGTGCAAGT
The DNA here is from genome assembly GCA_017639485.1 of Pluvialis apricaria. NCBI lineage: Eukaryota > Metazoa > Chordata > Aves > Charadriiformes > Charadriidae > Pluvialis > Pluvialis apricaria. Next base: position 68,306,437 of record CM030012.1, on the reverse strand, counting down.
TATAGGATGCTGTTTTTTAGAGTCAGAGAGTGTTTTCTATCGGGAATAAAGTTTGGGAGCTCTCTCTCAGAGCTTTGTTCAAGACAACCTTTGATGATTAGTTTTATAGTCTACTTGATGAGTATTTTAAATCACCGGTGAAGAAGCGGGTACAGGCATGAAGCACTTCCACAAAGCTGTCTGAAAATTTTAATTTTCTATTTTTTTTCAATCTTTGCCCTTTTGAAATGAAAAACTCCCCCTACGGGCTTCTGTCTGTCCGTCCGTTGAACTTAAATAGAATCCACTTGCCACCATTCCAGCCGCCACGTCTCTGTGCTTGGAAATTTAGTACTGATTCACGACAGTTTTGATGACGGTAAATATTGGATTTAAATTTGGGAAATTAGCATTCGGTTGGTAGGTGTTTAAAAGGAAATCAAGCCTTCCTAAAAAAAAAATATATATATATATAAAAAATGTTTACCTCGCCTGAAAGCAGTGCAACACTCCACTCTGCTCCTCCCGCAGGCGGTCAGGCCTGTTTATAAGGGACAGATCACTTGACATTCTTTTCAGTTTGCTTACAAATAAGTAGAAATATGTTTGTAATCCATGACTTTGCCTCTTGAGGCTCTAGAGGGAAAATCCTGAGTATTAAATACATTTTAAAAAAAAGCCCAAAACTAAACCAGATCACCTCGATCTTTCTGATTCTCCTGCTTCAGGCTGCATTCCCCTTAATCCCTCAGAGTCTTTTCAAGTCAAAGTTAAGCGCGAAGAGTAATTTTTTAGTTGGCTCAATGCCACCGAATGATGCTTAAAACGCAAGTTCTTGATTTTTTTTTTTCTGCTTTCTGTAACAGCGCGCAATTCCTCACCGAAAACCTTAATATACGCTGGAGCTTTGTGTTTTGTTTTGGTTTTTTTTTTTTTTCCTTTTCTTTTGTTTTTTCTTTGGCCTTTTTTTTGGGAGCGCCGGTGCTTCCACCACCCGCGTTTAACCTGCCGAGGAGGTGACCCCCCCCCCCAGAGGCGCTCACGTTTATTTTAAATAACCTTTTTTTCTACACGGCGGGTTTTTTTACCGTGCCTCTGCAGCACCCACCCAACCGGCGGCTGTGAGGTTTTAACGTTTTAGCGTGGGGTTTTTTGGTGTTTTTTTTTTTTTTTTTTTACTGGCGACCCCCCGCTGCCCCCTCACCTCCCGGGGCCGGCGGGAAGCGGGGGGTGTCCCTCCCCTTCTCCTCACGGCGGGGGGGAGGCCGCTCGGGCCCGGTACCGGGGGTGTGTGTGGGGGCAGCGGCGGAGCGCCCCTCCCGCCCCCTCAGCGCCTTCCCGCCATTCCCTGAGGGGACGCGGCCGGGGGAGAGGGGGGGAAGGGAGGAGGAAGGGGCGGGGCCGACGCCGCGCGTCTCCACGGTGACGGGGAGGGGCGCGGCGGCGCGGTGACGTCGGCACGGCGGCGCGCGCATGCGTCATCAGGGCGAGCGGCGGTGGGGGGGAGGAGGAGGAGGAGGAGGCGGCCGGGTCAGGGTAGGCCGCGGCGGGGCCTCCGCAGCGGAACCGGAACCGGCGCCGCTGCCGCTGCTCTCTGCGAGGTTCGAGTGGGGTTCGGCGGGGCTGAGGAGCGGCGGGATCAACCGGCGGCGGCGGCGGCGGTGGGGGGAGGAGGGAAGGGTGTGTGTCGCCCACCGACCCCCGCCGCCCTCCAGCCATCCGGGAGCGGCGGGCGGCCGTCGGGGATGTCCTACAAGCCCATCGCTCCCGCCCCCGCTACCCCCGGAGCCGCCAGCGCCAGCCCCGCCCCGCCGGGGCCTGCACCCCCCGGTAACCACAGAGGAAGGGAGGGAGGTTGAGGGGGGTTTACCGGGGAAGGGATGGATGGAGGGGGGTTGGGTGCAGCCGGTAACCCTCCGTTTCCCGCAGCCACGAGTGTCCCGTCACCTTCCGGCTCCGTCCCCGGTGCCGCCGCCCCGTTCCGGCCCCTCTTCAATGACTTCGGGCCGCCGTCTATGGGCTACGTGCAGGTGAGGGGGGAGGAAAGGTGGCGGTGGTGAGGCCGGGGTGGTGGTGGGGGGTGTCCCTCACCTCCTCCTCCGGTGTGTCCGTTCGCCCCCCTCCCCGCAGGCGATGAAGCCCCCCGGGGCACCGGGCTCGCAGAGCACCTACACCGACCTGCTCTCGGTCATCGAGGAGATGGGGAAGGAGATCCGGCCCACCTACGCCGGCAGCAAGAGCGCCATGGAACGGCTGAAGCGGGGTAGGGGCAGCGGGGGAGGTGGAAGGGGGGGTACGGGAACACCGGGTGATCCCCGGGTGGGGACACCGGGCGGGTCTGACGTGGGGGTGTCCCCTCTGCTTCTCCCCGCAGGCATCATCCACGCCCGGGCGCTGGTCAGGGAGTGCCTGGCAGAGACAGAGCGCAACGCCCGCACGTAACGGCTGCTGTCAACCGGGACACCCCTTCCCCACCCCCCCCCCCTTCTCGGGACCCCCCCGGTGTCGGCGGGGGGAGGGGGGGAGTCGGGGGGCTGCCGTGCTGCTCCCCCCCCCCCCCTTCCCCACCCCCCACCCCCCGTGCTCTCTTTATAAATGTGTGTTTTTATAAATAAAGGACGTGGTTGGGACTCTGCCTCGGGCTGTGTCCATGGCGGGGGGGACACGGGGGTGTCCCGGGCGGGACATGGGGGAAGCGCTGCTGGGAACGGGGAGGGGGCTGTCTGTGCCCCGGGGGCCGCTGCCGGTACCGGGAGCACCGGGCAAGAGCTTGGAGCTGGGGCAGGATTGGGGGTGGGGGTGTCCCGGAGCGGTGCTCTGGGCCAAGAGGTGTTGAAATGAGCAAAACCCTCTTTTTAACCCTTTAAAAAAGGGCTTTTATTTAATAAATAACCCTTTTTTTTTGGGGGGGGGGGGGGGTCGGTCCTTCGGGGGGGGGGGGGAAGGGGGGGGGCGAAGGGGAGGGATGCCCGTGCAGCGGCGCTCGCCGCCTTCCCGTCTCTGACGTCACGCCCCCCTACGTCACGGCCGTCCCCGTGGGCGCGGGCTGTGATGTCACGGGCGGAGGGGCCGGTTCGGAGCAGCGCAGGTTCGGCGGGGCCGGGGGTGGGCCGCGGGGCGGGGGGGGGGGGAGTGCAGCGCCGGGGGCGAGCGGAGCCGGAAAGTGCCGAGCGCAGCCGAGCGGAGCCGAAGGAGGGGGGGGCGGGCGGGGCCGAACGGGCGGGGGGCGCGTTGCCATGGGAGCGGGGCGGGCCCGGCAGCGGCGGAGCGGGCCGGGCCGGGCCGGGCCGGGCTGAGGGCCGCCCCGTCCCCTGCCCCCCCCCCCCCCCCCGCCGCCACCGCCACCGCCACAGGCGCTGCCCCCCCCCCCGCCGCCATGCTCATCAAGGAGTACCACATTCTGCTGCCCATGAGCCTGGAGGAGTACCAGGTGGCCCAGCTCTACATGATCCAGGTGGGGCCGGGGGGGGCCGAGCGCGGAGGCTGAGGGGGTGCGGGGGGCTGTGGGGCTGAGCATGGGGAGCTGAGGGGTGCAGGTGTCCGTGGGGCTGAGTGTGAGGAGCCGGGGAATTCAGGGGACTGTGGGACTGAGTATTGGGGTGTGCAGGGGGCTGTGGGGCTGAGCATGGGGAGCTGAGGGGTGTGGGGGGGCTGTGGGGCTGAGCGTGAGGAGCTGGGGGATGCAGGGGGCTGAGTATTGAGGGGTGCAGGGGGCTGTGGGGCTGAGCATGGGGGGCCGAGGGGTGTGTGGGGGCTGAGCATGGGGGGCTGAGCATTGGGGGGGGTGCAGGGGGCTGTGGCGCTGAGCATTGGGGGTTGGGGGGGTGCAGGGGTCTGTGGGGCTGAGCATGGGGAGCTGAGGGGTGCGGGGGGCTGTGGGGCTGAGTGTGAGGAGCTGGGGGGGTGCAGGGGGCTGGGGGGCTGAGTGTTGGGGGGTGCAGGGGGCTGCAGGGCTGAGCATGGGGAGCTGAGCATTGAGGGGTGCAGGGGGGCTGTGGGGCTGAGCATGGGGAGCTGAGGGGTGGGGGGTGCTGAGCATGGGGAGGCTGAGCATTGGGGGGTGCAGGGGACTTTGGGGCTGAGCATAGAGCCTGAGGGGGTGCAGGGGGTTGTGGCTGGTGGGTGTAGGGGTCTGTGGGGCTGAGCATGGGGAGCTGAGGGGGTGCGGGGGGCTGTGGGGCTGAGCGTGAGGAGCTGGGGGATGCAGGGGGCTGGGGGGCTGAGTGTTGGGGGGGTGCAGGGGGCTGCAGGGCTGAGCATGGAGCCCGAAGGGGTGCAGGGGTCTGGGGGGCTAAACGTGGACCCTGACAGGGTGCAGGGGTCTGTGGGGCTGAGCACAGAGCCTGGAGGGTGCAGGGGGCTGTGGCGCTGACCCCAAGGCATGGGCAGGGTGCAGGGGTGTTGCTGAGGTTTGGAGGGTATGAGAACGCAGAGCTGAGCAGGGTGTCCCAGGAGTAGGTATGGGGTTGGGGGTGTAAGCGTGTGGGGACTGGGGGGTGCGGGAGGGCAAAGGGTGGGTACAGGGACCTGGTGAGGTGCCAGGCTTTGGGGGTGTGTGGGTCTCGGAGTTAGGGGGTGCCGGGGGGGGGGGCCATGCTCACCCAGTGGCTCTCCCCGCAGAAGAAGAGCCGTGAGGAGTCGAGCGGTGAGGGCAGCGGGGTGGAGATCCTGGCCAACCGGCCCTACAGCGACGGCCCCGGCGGCAGCGGCCAGTACACCCACAAGATCTACCATGTGGGCTCCCACATCCCCAGCTGGTTTCGGGCACTGCTCCCTAAGGCTGCGCTGCAGGTGGAGGAGGAGTCCTGGAACGCATACCCCTACACCCGCACCAGGTGGGAGCCGGCGGGGATGCGGGGTGGGCTGTGGGGCTGGCCGTGCTGCCGGGCTTAGTCTCGTCCCCGCGTGTCTCCCAGATACACCTGCCCCTTTGTGGAGAAGTTCTCCATCGAGATCGAGACGTACTATCGGCCAGACGCGGGCCAGCAGACCAACGTCTTCAACCTGAGTGCGGCTGAGAAGAGGCAGAGGATTTTGGGTGCGTACGGCTACCGCGAGGCTGGCTTGGGGCGGCGGGCAGGACCTGATGCCTGCCGGGGTTCCCACACGGTGCTCCCTGGGTTGGGTGCATGGGTGTGCTGCGGTGCCTGAGGGGTTCGGCTTCCTTGCCCGCTGCGGGGGCTTGGTGTCTGTGACATGCTCGGCTTTGCTCTTTTTGCTGGCCCTTGTCTTTTGGGGACAGTTACGGGGGGACCTTGGCAGGGGAAGGGGCCTGCGGCCCAAGCTGCTTGCCCTGAGCTCCCTGCCTGCTCCCTTGGTACCCTGCTAAATTAGAGTCTGCATTAAAGATGTTTTGGGGGGTCAGTTTCATGCTCTGCCTTCTTCCCTTGCCTGTATATTTGTTTGCAGCCCTCTCCTTCCTGGTGCCAGCCTGCTCCCCTCTCCGTGTCCCTGTCCCACGTGGTCTGGCACGGCTTTGCCTTCCCGGCCCCTCTCTGGGTGCACATGGGAACCCGCACCGGGCTCCTGCAGGGCATTTTTGGATCAGTGTGTCCCCGTTTCTCTCCCCCCCCCCAGCCCTGCTTCCCCTGCTCCCCAGGGCTCCGCTCCAGATCACTCTCTGGGTCCAGGCCCCTCCGCTGCTTGCCGAGGGGATCGGTGGGCAGAGCCGGGAGCCCGGGGTGGGATTCCTCCCTCGCCGGCAGGTTTGGCCCCGGCCGGTGCGGCCTCCCTTTCCCAGCGGTGTTGATTTGGTCGTTTTAGGCACCGGAGTGCAGAGCGTGACGCGCTGCCTCTTAAAATGGAGGCCTAAAATAGGCACTCGGAGGAAATGATTCATCTGACCTATTTCTCTCATTGGCTCTTGCGGCACCAGGGATGTCCGGCCGGGATGCTGGTGGCTTGGGCCAGGGGAGACGAATTTTGTCCCTGTCACTGCCGGGCAGTGACCGAGGCCGAGCAGACAGCACGGAGGGCACGGCCCTGTGCCTGCTGCTTGCTGCCCTGCCTGATTTTCCCCCTGGTGCCTGTCCCACGGGCTTTCCGCGGGGCACGCTGCGTTTCGGGTGGCTGTTGCCTCCCACGGGGAGCAGGGCTGGTGTGGGACTGTCCCTGATGTGCACCCCGCTGGGATTTTCTTTGCCAGCTCTTGCTCTCACCTCGGTGTCTCATAGCACTGCCAGATTTAAACCTGATCTCACGTTTCAAAGGGCAGCGGAGTAACGTGGTCTGGGGCTGTCGGGGTGAACCGCAGGGATAACTGCCACCTTGCCAATTTTCTCGCAGCGGTAAAAGCAGACCGACCTGCTGGTCGTCGCACCAGTGACGCTGCTGGGAGCTTTTTGGGGCTGGCAGCTCCTGTCCCGGCTCCTCGCTGCCGACCGTGCTGTGCTGCCGTCTGAGCTGCTCGGCCAGCCCATGGGGGCCTTAATTTAAGGCCTCGTGTTTGCCGCACAATTTGGATGCCGCAGGTGCTGCTTTGCCACCCCATGGTGTGTTTTGCAGGCGGGGGAGGTTCAGAGGGGTTGTGGCGCTTTCCATTTCAGCTGCCCACCACGGGAAAAGCCCTGCTTCAGAGTCCCCGCCCTGCAGCTCTCCCATGCTTTCTCAGTCTTAAAAGTCCTTTTTTTCCCCCTTTATTTTTTTTTTTGGCCCGAGCTGGACGAAGAGGCCAGCGGGCACCACGTGCACAGCAATGGGGCGTATAAATGGGAGGTCTGGCACAGGCTGGGGACACTGACTGGGGACAGCTCTGTAGGAAGGTCCTGGAGGCCATTGGAGTGCACTGGGAACCCTCCCAGGAGCCCCCCAAGACCGGGCTGGAGGGAGCCGGCCTGGAGCAGCCAAACTGCGGGAGACTTTGTGCAGGGTTGGGCCTGAACGGCCCCCGCAGGGTCTGTTGGATCTTGTTTTTTCTGGGTGCCATCTGTGAGCCCCCCTCCAATTTTGGGGAGGCCACCCCTGTTTGGAGAGAGGGGGACGCTGCCATCGCACGCCCCAGCTCGACGGGGGCTCCTCCTGGGTCGCGTGGCAGTTTTGCTGTCCTCTGTGCCCCGTTATTGGGGGACCCTGGGGTCGGGGGTGGTGGGGGGGGGCAGGTGGTGAGGCTCACCACTGCGCCGAGCTGCTCGATCCGGCTGTCCTCGGCACCAACCCCCACGTCCCTCGGGGTCGCCGGGGCCGCTCTCCCAGCTGCCAAATCTCCTGGCTAATGCGCGTATGTGTGTCAGCCCCGGCTCCTCGCACGCCTCGCCGCCTCCGCGCCTCCCCCCACTGCCCCCGGTGCCTCTTGCCGCTGCGCTGCTCCGTGGGGTGCTGGATGGTGCCCCCATGCAGGGACGGAACGTGTTTTGGTGCACCCAAGGGTGCCTTTGATGTTATCGCTGCAGGCTGGAGAGCGTTTGCTACTGGCTGTTGGGTTTGCGGCTTGTGGAGATAAATTGTCGGGTGCCCCCTCTGATTTTTGTGCATTTTTCCTTGCTTTTCTCCCGCCTGCCCACATCCCCTTGCTGAGCACCACGGGGTGATGAGTGCTGCTCTCCCCGCAGACACCATCGACATCGTGCGTGACCCCATCTCCCCCGGGGAATACAAGCCCGAGGAGGACCCCAAGCTCTACCACTCGGCCAAGACGGGCCGGGGCCCGCTGGGGAACGACTGGCTGGAGGCAGCTGCCGGCGGACCCCTGATGTGCGCCTACAAACTCTGCAAGGTGGAGTTTCGCTACTGGGGGATGCAATCCAAAATCGAGCAGTTCATCCACGACGTGGGTGAGTGCGGGGCAGCAGCGGTGAGCCCTCGATCGCCGAAACCTTGGCACTGCTTGGTGGGGGAGGAGGTTTGGGGAGCCCCAGGGCCATGCCGGGCTCTCTCCGTCGCAGGTTTGCGGAAGGTGATGCTGCGCGCCCACCGCCAGGCTTGGTGCTGGCAGGACGAGTGGACGGACCTGACGATGGAGGACATCCGGCAGCTGGAGGAGGAGACGGCGCGGATGCTGGCGCAGAAGATGGCCAAGTGCGGCGAGGCCGAGGAGCTCCCCAGTGCCGGGCCCAGCCCCGAGGGGCGGCCGGAGCCGGCGGGTGCCAGCGGACAGGAGGGAGCTGAGGTGCAGGGGGTGGCCGATGCCTCTCCTGACGATACCTTTGCCAAGCAGTGGTCCACCTCTTCCCGGTCCTCCTACTCTTCCCAGCACGGAGGTGAGAGAGTGGGGTCCTGCCTGGGTGGGATGGGGACCCCCAACCCTTTCAGATGGTTTTCTTCTCCACAGGAGATGTGTCGGGGGACCCTCTTGTCCCTGGCCTGGGTCTCCTGGGGGGGATGAGTCTCTGGGTGCCCCGTGGGTGGCCCTGGGTCTCCCCTGGGGGCTCTGAGGGCAGGAGCCGGGGGGAGCTTTGGGGCAGGAGCAGGGTCTCGCTGTGGGGGAGGTCTCTGGGTGCTGACCCCGTGCCGGTGGCAGGGGGGGTGTCTCCTCAGAGCCTGTCCGAGTGGCGGATGCAGAACATCGCCCGTGACTCCGAGAACAGCTCTGAAGATGAGTTTTTCGATGCCCACGGTATGGCAGGGCGGCCCCACGGCTCAGTGTTTTGGTGGCAGGGACCAGGCACCAGCTCGGGGTGGGCTGGATGTGCCCGGCGGGGGGGGCCCTGGTGGGTTCCTCACCCACTGCCCCCTCCCTGCCACCGCAGAGGACCTGTCCGACAGCGATGAGGTCTTTGCGAAGGAGATGACGAAGTGGAGCTCCAACGACTTCCTGGACACGCTGGAGCGGCCGGCGGAGCTGGATGAGGTGCTGGGTGAGCAGTGGGGGGGGCGTCCTGGCCCCAAACCTCGGCATGGGTGTCCTGCGAGGGGGCTGACCCCCATCTGGACAACGCAGCCAGGCTTACCCAGGGCCGTGTGCTCGCAGGGGATGGAGCCAGCGCTGCCAAGGTGGATGGTGAAGGATTGGGGGCAGCTGGCTTCACTGAGGTGTGTGCCGTACTTGTCCCCTCCCTCGGGCTGTGCCTCCTGGCCGTGGTCCCCGGCATGGGTGCCAACGGCAGCACTCTTCTTCCCGCAGGGCGGCTCAGCAGAGAGCGCGGTGCAGGCGTGCCGGATCCACGCCCTCTTCCTCATCCTCCACAGCGGCAACATCCTGGACCAGGGAGCGGGCGAGCCGGGCTCCAAGCAGGCGGACGTGCAGACGCTGGCGGCCACCTTCGACGCCGTCACCCGTGTCCACTTCCCCGAGGCACTGGGGCACGTGGCGCTGCGCCTGGTGCCCTGCCCGCCCATCTGCGCCGCTGCCTACGCCCTCGTCTCCAAGTATGGATGGCAGCACCGTGTGCCACGGGGCAAAGAGGGGGCTGTCCCCCTGGAAAACCACACCAGGGCTGCAGGAGGTGACCGGGGAGGTGGTGGCCTCAGAGAGGGGACTTTCCTTCTCCCAGTGTGGCATCCAGGGCAAGGGATGGGATGGGAATAACTCCCAGTGCAGCATCCTGGGGTAAGCAAGTGTCGTGTGGTGGGATGGGTAGCCCCATTCGTCGTCCCTGTCGTGTCCTTCTCAGGCTCAGCCCCTACAGCCACGATAGGGACAGCCTGTCCAGCAGCCAGGACCACATCCCGCTGGCGGCCCTCCCGCTGCTGGCCACCTCCTCGGGGAGCTACCAGCACGCCGTGGGTGCCGTCATCGCTCGTGCCAACCAGGCGTACAGCGCCTTCCTGCACTCTGGGGAGGGGGCTGGCTTCTGCGGCCAGGTGAGAGGGGATCTGGGGGATTTGGCGAAAGCTCTGCTCCAGGCTCCAGCTGGGGCTTGGCTCCGTGGGGGACCGCGTTGCCCCTGTGTGGAAGGCTTGGGGGCTCCGTCCTTCCTCACCCTCGGCACGGGTGCGTGCTCTCCACAGGTGGTGCTGCTGGGGGACTGCGTGGGCGGCATCCTGGGCTTCGACGCACTCTGCCAGAGCCGCGCAGGCTCGGGGGGCAGCCGCAGCAGCAGCCGTCGTGGCAGCCTGGTGAGTACCGGCACCCTGCCACTGGGTGGGGAGGGCGGGAAAGGGGGTTCGCACCCCTGGGTGCTGGGGTACAGGCTTGGCGGGGGTGCTGGTGGTGGCTAATCAGGGGTTGGGTCCTCGTTGCCTCTCCCCCCTGCAGAGCACGGAGCCCATCTCCCCCGAGCTGTGCGGCGGCAGGGACCCACTGTCCGACGGGGTGGACGGAGCAGCAGGATCGGGCCAGGCCAGCCCCGAGCCGGGGGCACAGCCGTCCTGCCGAGAGCAGGGGGACAGCCACCATCACAGCTCCTCGTGCAGGTGAGAGCAAGGCGGACGATCAGCAGCGCTGTGGCCCATCCCCACGAGAGCCCTGCTGATCTCCCGACTAATTTTGTGCTTTATGGAAAGGGCGGATTTACCGTCTGCACCGGCCTGGGAAGGAGCATTGCATGGGGGCAGCCTACCTCGGGGGTGTCTTGCTGGAACTCCCCTGCTTCCAGCAGCTCCTCCGGGCTAACGGGGCCGTGCCGGGCACAGCTTTGCCCCTGGGCTGGTGGGAGCGGGACAGTGTCGTCCCTCCCCGTGCCCACCGGCCCCGCTGTCCCAGCCTGCAGGCCAGTGAGGCTGCGGTGGAGGCAGAGGCACCACGGAGCGGCACTGCGGCGCTGGATGGGGCGGAGGGCACTGGCACCCGCCTTGACTTTAAGGTATCCGGCTTCTTCCTCTTTGGTTCCCCGCTGGGGCTGGTGCTCGCGCTGCGCAAGACCGTCATGCCTGCTCTGGATGGTGAGGACCCCCGCCAGCCGCGGTGCCGGGCCCCCAAATCCCTCCCCAAAGAGCCCTGCTTGGGTTCAACCAAGGGGCTCAACCCTTGCACGCCCAGATCTGGCTGTGCGGGTGTTGGTGTTGGTCTGTCCCCGAGTGTCCCCTTTCCTGCTCTGTGCCAGCCCCGGCCTGTCTCCTGGCTGTCACCGGTGTCATGGGTTTGCCTCTGGTGTCCCGGGTTTGCCTTGTCAGCCTTTTCTCTCGCTGAGTCCTGCTTTCTCCCCGCTGGGTGCTGAGCTCCCGGCCGTGCTGCCCCGTGCCCGCCAGCCCTCGTGCCCTGTCCCTGTCCCCACCGAGCTCCTCGCTGTGCAGGCTGAGCAGCCCTGACCCCCTCCCCTCCTCTCTGCCCCAGTGGCCCAGCTGCGTCCTGCTTGCGAGCAGATCTACAACCTCTTCCACGCCGCTGACCCCTGCGCCTCTCGCCTGGAGCCCCTCTTGGCCAAGGCCTTCCACGCCGTCCCGCCGCTCAGCGTGCCCCGTTACCAGAAGTACCCCCTGGGTGATGGCACCTCCTCCCTGCTGGGTGAGTGTCCCCCGTGCCAGGCTCGTCCTGGGCACCCTGGGGTGCGCTGGGGGCTCTGGCATCATGCTGGGGCACCCAGAGCACCCACAGCACTGCAGGAGCCCAGCTGGGGTGGGGGGAAAGTGGTGGGCAAGCCCTGTCCGCCCCTTTGGGCTCTGCTGGATAGGGGGGGAGGTCCCAGGGGTGGGTGGTGTCCCCAGGGGTGTCTGGGTGGCCTCACTCGTCTCTCTGTGCAGCGGAGGCCCTGCAGATGCACTCTGCCCTGTTCCTACCTGAGGTGGACATGGCCGCCCCCCCTACCCCCACTGGCAGCTTCGGGGGCTTCTGGAAGGGCAGCGAGCTGGGGGAGCCCCCCACTCCCGCCAGCACCAGCGAAGTTGTCAAAAGTAAGTGCCATCCCTGCCTGTGACATCCCTGCCCATCCCATCCCATGCCGGCACCTCGGGATGAGGGCCAGGGACGGATTCATTCCAGCTCTCCCCGCAGTCCTGGAGCGCTGGTGGGGCCCGAAGCGCATCGACTACTCCCTGTACTGCCCCGATGCCCTGACTGCCTTCCCCACCATCACCCTGCCGCATCTCTTCCACGCCAGCTACTGGGAGTCCTCCGATGTGGTGGCCTTCATCCTGCGCCAGGTACGGCGGGCATGGCGGGGTGGGCGGCGGGGCTCAGCGGGGCTGGCGGGAGGCTGAGCCGGGGCTGTGCTGTTCGGTAGGTGATGGAAAAGGAGGGGCCCCAGCCGGCGGAGAGTGAGGAGAGCTCTATCTACAGCCCTGCTATTCCCCGGGAGAAGTGGCAGCGCAAGCGCACCCAAGTGAAGATCCGGGTATGTGCCCGGTGGCCATCGGGAGCCCAACCCTTTGCCAGGGCAGCACCGGGCTCCGGCTGTCCCTGGGTTCACCGGCAGACCCCTGGCTGTGGGGCGATGCAGCTGGGAGGGTTTATTCCTATCTGCCGGGAGGGTGCTGGGATGGTCCCGCAGCCCGGTGGGGCCCATGTGCCCCCTCGGGGGCTCCCTCGGGTGCCACCCGCTGCCCCGGTGCAGGCTGCTGAGCCCTCCGTGTCCCTGCAGAATGTGACAGCCAACCACCGAGCCTGCGACGTGATCGTGTGCGAGGGTAAAGCGCAGGTCCTCAGCGGGCGCTTCATGTATGGACCCCTGGACGTGGTGACGCTGACTGGGGAGAAGGTACTGTTGGGCTCACAGGTGCCACCAGGACCCCATCAAATGGGGTGGGCATGTCCAGGAGGGGGCATGGGGCTGGTGTCACCCATGGCAGGGGAAGAACAGGATCCCATAGGACCCTGTGGGATGGGCGGAGAGGGTCGTAAGGACTTGTGGGTTGGGGATACTGGAGGTTCAGTCCACGCTTAGCCCTTTTCCCACTCCCAGGTGGACATCTACATCATGACGCAGCCGCTGTCGGGGAAGTGGCTGTACTATGGCACTGAGGTGACAAGTGGCAGCGGGCGCCTGACCTTCACCATCCCTCCGGACAAGGCTCTGGCCATTGGCATCTACCCTGTGCGCATGGTGGTCAGGTGAGATGTGGGAGTGAGGTGCCATCTCGGTTCCTCCTCCAGCCCAGCCCACCGGTCCCCTCTACGGCAGAGCCGGTGCTGAGCTTCCCTGCTCTCCTGTCACAGGGGGGACCACAGCTACGCCGAGGCATACCTGACGGTGGTGGCCCGGGGCACTGAGTCAGTAGTGTTCAGCATCGATGGCTCCTTCACCGCCAGCGTCTCCATCATGGGCAGCGATCCCAAAGTGCGGGCGGGGGCTGTCGATGTCGTACGGTAGGTGCCCTTCATGGTTGGGGACAACCCGCCCCTCCTTCCGTGGTGCGGTGACAACCTGCCTGGGGTAGTGGGGGCATCAGAGCAGGCTGCCCTCTCAGGGATGAGCTGGGGGGATCTCCCATCGTCACCCAGAGGGTTTTCACAGCATCTCTGTGCTGGCGCAGAAAGGCAGTCTGCTCCCAGTTCTGATCCTGAAGCCTGCTGTGATACCCTGCAGCTCTGCTGTGCGTTCAGCCTTGCTAAAATCCCTGTGGGGAGGAAGGTTTTGGAGGGAGCACCCACGTGTGCTGTGTTGAGAGATGCTCGGTGACCTCCCACCAGCAGGACTGTCCCCACCACAGGGTCCTGGCACCAACATGTGTCCCCTCCTAGGCACTGGCAGGACTCGGGCTACATGATCATCTATGTGACGGGACGGCCCGACATGCAGAAGCATCGCGTGGTGGCCTGGCTCTCCCAGCACAACTTCCCCCACGGCGCTGTCTCCTTCTGCGACGGACTCACCCACGACCCCCTGCGCCAGAAAGCTGCCTTCCTCCAGAGCCTGCGCACCGAGGTGGGGACGGGGACACCGGCGGGGTGGGGACACGGTGCTGCTGGTGGCGGAGGGGGTAGTATGGGCTGTGCTGCAGCGTGTGCCCCTCTGTCCTGGGGACTGATGGATCTGCTGCGATGGCAGAGCTGGTACCGACCCCAGGACCCTGTTGGAGTGGGGCCAGAGGAGGGCCCGGAGATGCTGTGAGGGCTGAGCCCCTCTGCTGGGAGGACAGGCTGGGAGAGGGGGGGTTCAGCCTGGAGAAGAGAAGGCTCCGGGGAGACCGCAGAGCCCCTTCCAGTGCCTAAAGGGGCTCCAGGAAAGCTGGGGGGGACTCTGGATCAGGGAGGGGAGCGATGGGATGAGGGGGAATGATTTTACACTCAAAGAAGGGAGACTGAGATGAGATGTTAGGAAGAAATTGTTGACCGTGAGGGAGGTGAGCCCCTGGCCCAGGTTGCCCCGAGAAGCCGTGGCTGCCCCATCCCTGGAGGTGTTCAAGGCCAGGTTGGACGGGGCTTGGAGCACCCTGGGCTGGTGGGAGGTGTCCCTGCCCAGGGCAGGGGGTGGAATGAGATGATATTCAAGGTCCCTTCCAACTCAGTTCTATGATTCTATGACCCTGCTCAGGGCACAGAGGGGCAGCTCCCAGCTGTGGGTGTCCCCTGGGGGTGTCTGTCCCCGTGGGAAGGGTCACTCACTGCCCTAACGCTCCTGTCCATGGTCAGGCGGAGATCACCATCGTTGCTGGCTATGGCTCCACCAAGGACGTCTCCGTCTACAGCTCACTGGGGCTCGCACCGGCACACATCTACATCGTGGGCCGGGCCGTCAAGAAGTTCTACAACCAGTGCCAGGTACAGTGGCAGGGCTGGGGCTGCAGGGGACAATTTCTGACCCCACCAGGGTTGATGGGAGCGTGCGATAGCCGAGGCTGCTGGCTCAGGCTGTCCGTGCATCCCACAGTTCCTGTCCGAGGGCTACGTAGCCCACCTGGCTCAGCTGGAGGCGGCGGCCCTGGCCCACTCCCCCAAGGGACCGCCACGGCCCGTGCTGGGCAAAGGCACGTACGGCTGCCCGGCGCCCGTCGACTTCCTACGCAAGCAGAGCCAGCTCCTGCGGTCCCGGGGCTCCAGCCAGGCGGAGCGGGACGGGGGCCCCCCGCCGGCACCCCCCGGGCTGCCCCGGGCCAAGCCCCGCAGCGTCAGCCTCAAGCTGGAGGGTGAGGAGTGAGGGTGGCACGGCCACCGTCCCCCTCCTCTGCCACAGCCTTCATTTCCCAGCCAGGAGCACCCGGGGCCGGAGCCTGCGATGGGCCCCGAGCTGATAGGAAGGAGATGAGGGTGCTGGGTCCCCTGAGACCGCGGGACCCCGGGAGTCAGCGCTCCCAGCCACCCCAGGGGCCGGAGCGATCCCCTCAGAACTGAGCCACCCCACGTCCCCCTCGCTGCCCCCCAGCTCTGCCTCCACCCTGCTGTCCCGTCCCCCCCTGGTCCTTTGGGGCTGCAGAACTGCTGCTGGGCAGTGCCCGGGGAGGGGGTTTGCCCCGTGGGGAGCCGGTGTGCTGCCCGCCAAGGTCATCTGTCCCCAGGCAGCGTTGGGGGGCCGTGATTATGCCCCAGGGCAAGCGGCACCTCCCTGTTCCCCCACCTATTTGTTTCCGTTTGGTGTTGCCAGCTGCAGGGCAGGGGAAGGGCCGGGATCCAAAAGCGGTTCCTCTGTTCTCTTCGTTTCGTTGCGGTGTGAAATAAAGCGATGTAAAGACGAGGCGCTGGGGCCCACGTGTCTGCTCTGTACATACCAGCAAAGCCCTGGGCCCAGGGACGCGGTGTCACGCAGGGAGGTGGCCTTGCGGTATAGCAGTTGTGCCATGAGCAATTTAGGACACGTCATGGGGAGAAAAAAATGACTCTGCCCCTGCTGGGAAATACAGCTGGGAGCATATGTGGGGTGCACTGCTGCTCTCAGGTATGCGTTGATGCTGACATCGAGCCGTACGTCGCGTGAGCAGTTAAACCTTTTGCGCAAGAGGAGAGCCGTGGTGTGAGGGCAGCGCTGGAGGGACCACGGGGGCAGGAGGAGGAAAGCCGCTGGCTTCAGCGGGCAGAGCAGGCTGGGCCACCCTGCTGTCGCCTTCGGCCTGGCCCCGGGGTGAGGGCTGTGGGGTTTGGGGTGCTGCAGCAGCGTGGGCTCAGCTCTGAGCTCCTGCAGCGCAGGACAGAGCATGCGGGAGAGCCTTCTTGGCTCTGTTCCTTAGAACAGTCATTTAGCAGCTCTAACACATCCATGATGGGGGGCAAGCTCTTGCTCCAGCAAATAAAGGCTCAGTTTTGCAGCAAGTTGGAGCCTGCAACTTTGTTTTATCTCATTTACCTCTAACAGCGATTTTTGTAAGTGACCAGGTGCCTGTGACTAGTTTTACTTTTGTTTATCTTGGCATAACACGACCAGAGTTTTATACGAATAGTGATAACAAGCAGTTATTCTATATAAAATATTAATGACGCTGACACGATGATGTAGTATGGAGGAAACACCAGCTTGGGATGATAGCAGCAGCCTTGAGAAGTGACGATGCAGGACGTGGCGCGGAGCACAGGCGTGAAGGGGTAAGAGACGGGGCCAAGGCTTGGCACTGCAGCCCCCGTGGCCGTAAAGAGCTCGGCCAGCCCCAGGCGCGGTGGCTCAGCCCAACATAAAATATAAAAACATCAAACAAATGAAACAACTTGGCAGAGAGCAGCGGGCTTGAGCTCATATCACCCCACGTGTCCCTTCCCGGCGTGACAATGAGCATAGTCTAAGCCCAGCAATGAGCTTCACCTTTAGATTGCACTTCAACCGTACGCTGCGATTGCTATACGCTGCTTAATACTGCGACTTAAGTGCACTGCCGTGTCACCGGGCCGTGGCGAGCTCCCGGGCCACTTCAAATGACTTCAAATAAGTAAAATTTGTATTAAACATTAATAAACATCAATGATCATTCCACATGTGGAATATCTAAAAGAACCTGGTCAGAGAGCGTCGGGCTCTCCACTGCGGCCGGGGGCTCTACTGCGAGAAGATGCCCTTGAAGCGGATCTTGTCCTCGGCGTCCTTCTCGCGCAAGCGGGCTTCCAGGCTCCGCAGCTCCTTGGAGACGACGCGGCCCAGCGAGGGGTCGAGGGCCAGCACTTTGGCAAAGTCAGCCTGCGCCTCTGCCACGTTCCACACTGCTGCGTGGGCCTTCCCCCGCTTGAAGTAGGCTTTGACGTTGTCTGCAGGGAGAGAGCTGCTGAGCTGGCAGAGCGCTGGGAGGCTTCGCCGCTCCCCGCTCACCCTGCCGGCACCCACCGCAGCCAACCGGGCCGGCTCGTGGCTTCTTACCCTCGTACTTGTTGAGAATGGAGGAGCAGTGATCCAGGACCTCGTAGTACTCCTCGCACTGCAGCTTGCATTGGCAGTAATTTAACAGCAGAGGTGTGATCTTCTGGTCAAGCTCAATCCAGTCCGGAGAGCCGGGCTGCTCCTGCAGGATGAGACAGAGCAGGGAGAATGAGGGGAAGCTCCCGAGCCCTGCACACCGGGAGGGATGTGGGGAGACCTATGTGCACCCCAGAGAGGGCCCGGGGAGCCCCACCTTCATCTGCAGGTTCTTGAGACAGGCGATGGCATCGTAGTACTTGGCAGCTGCCTCCTGCACCTTGCCCTGCCAATACAGCTCATTGCCTTCCTTGTGGATCAGGGGTACGGCCTGCAGCTTCTCCTCATCCGTCATGGCCCACGGGTCCTGCTGGTAGGAGCCAGGTGCCTCCACCTGCCGGCACCCCGTCATGAGGGCAGAGCCCCAGCGCCCTCCTGTCCACAGCCCCCACCCACGCTGGGCGCTGGTGGCCATCCCCGAGCTCCCCCCAGCCCAGGGCTAGGAGCGGGAGAGAGCCTTGGCCGCCCCTCCCCAGGCCGGCGCGAGCGGGTGCCTCACCTTAAGCACCTCGATGTCGAAGATGAGGGGCTGGGGGTTCTTCTGGAGCTCGTCGAGGTCGGGGTAGCCCAGGGAGTAGTGCTTGTGCAGCTGGGCGATGCTGCAGCAGTGCCGCTGCCCCTCCAGCGGGTCCTTCCCCGCCGCGATGTTGCGCAGGCTCTTGGACACCAGTGGGTAGAGCACCACGTGCTGTGGGGAGGAGGGAGGCGGCGCTGGGCCGGGGATTCACGGGGCTGGAGCGGGGCAGGGGGACGGGACAGGGACTGGGACGCTCCCGGTCTCGAACCCCGGGGCTGGGGTACAACGAGGGGAGTGCACCACGTGTGGGTGTGGTGCAGACCACGCCCCCCCGGCAGACCACGCATCACTGAACCTGCAAACCACGCCCCCAAAGAGCAAAACCACGCCCCCCGCGTATGGACTATGCATCACTGAGCCTGCAAACCACGCCCCCAAAGAGCAAAACCACGCCCCCCCGATGGACCACGCCTCACTGAGCCTGCAAACCACGCCCCCAAAGAGCAAAACCACGCCCCCGGGACATGGACCACGCCTCACTGAGCCTGCAAACCACGCCCCCAAAGAGCAAAACCACGCCCCCCGATGGACCACGCCTCACTGAACCTGCAAGCCACGCCCCCAAAGAGCAAACCACGCCCCCGGGCATGGACCACACGTCGCTGAACCTGCAAACCACGCCCCCAAAGAGCAAAGCCACGCCCCCCCATGGACCACGCCTCACTGAGCCTGCAAACCACGCCCCCAAAGAGCAAAACCACGCCCCCTCGGGTATGGACTATGCATCACTGAACCTGCAAACCACGCCCCCAAAGAGCAAAGCCACGCCCCCCGATGGACCACGCCTCACTGAGCCTGAAAACCACGCCCCAAAAGCGCAAAACCACGCCCCCCCGGGCATGGACTATGCATCACTGAACCTGCAAACCACGCCCCCAAAGAGCAAAACCACGCCCCCGGGACATGGACCACGCCTCACTGAGCCTGCAAGCCACGCCCCCAAAGAGCAAACCACGCCCCCTCGGGCATGGACTAGGCATCACTGAACTTGCAAACCACGCCCCCAAAGAGCAAAGCCACGCCCTCCGCTCCTCCCCCTCGCCCTGGCCCCGCCCCACCTTGGCGTCGCAGCGGAAGCGGGCCCGCTCCCCCGGCCGCATGGTGCGCAGCGCCGCCTCCCACACCGGCAGCTTAAACTTCTTCCCGGCGATCAGCTCCATGGGCTTCCCCCGCGCCCGGCTGTCGTCCAGCGGCGTCTCCTCATCCCCGCACCGCAGCGTCCGGTAGTGGAAGGTGGCCTGACGGGGAAGAAGTAGGCCGCGGCGTCACCATGGAGACATTGGGGGGGGGGGGCGCGCATGCGCGCATCGCCCGTCCCTCCGTTTCCCCCCCCCCACCCGCTTCTCGCCGGTCCCGGAGGCGGCGACGCCGTTCTGACCTTGGTGCCGTCACGGAAGTCGGGCAGCGGCCCGGTGCCCTCCCGCAGCACCTCCTTGTGCACGCCGTCCGCCCGCAGCTGCTCGACCTGCTGCGCCATCGCCGCCCCGCCGCGCCCCGCCTCGTCTCGTCTGCCTTCGGCCGCCTCCGCCGCCGCTCGGCTCTTTCCGGAGCGACGCGGCCGCGCGGCAGCGCCCCCCGTCGGCGGGGAGGACCCCCCCCCCCTTCCCCCGCGGGCGGAAGGGCGGGGCGGGGCTCCGCGCAGTGGGCGGGGCCAACCCCCGGTACCGGGGGAGGCGGTGGCGGGACACGGTTCCCGCCAGCCCCGGGCGCCCCTTGGGAGGGCGAGGGAGGGATTGCGGGGGTAAAAGCTGCCCCCCACGTCCCTGGGAGGGCCCCGGGGGGTTCCCGGTGTCCCCGGTGGGGGTCCCTTCCACCCCCCCCCCCGGGGGCACCCCCTGCCGCCAGCCCCAGTGGGGTCTCGGTCCCCAACGGGGTCTCGGTCCCCGATGGCTCCCCCGGGGGCCATGTGCGGGCAGGGGGGGACAGGCAGCCCTGGCAGGTGCGTGCTCCGCCATCGGGGACATGCTGGATGACACCTTTCTGCCGCCGTCACGTTTTGGGGCTGTTTCTGCGCTTTTTGGTGGTTTTGCCTGGGCTTGCACAGCTGCAGCCTTTCAACGTGGCCCCGCCTGCCACCTCCCCTCCTCTCCGCCACGCTCCGTATCCCACCGCCGCGGCCAGGCTGTGGTCACCGGCACCGACGGAGCCCACCAGGTCCTGCCGCCATGGGTGGCTCAGCCCCGTCCTCGTCCTCAAACGCAACCGCGACCTCGAGGGAGGTCCTGCTCCCCTCCACCTCCTGCGCCCACCGGTTTGTGTTGGTGCTCAGTCCCGGCTGAGCCAGGTGGGTGTCATATCTCCCCCCCTTCCCCCCTCCCAACCCCGTGTTGGCTCCGTGCCCCTCACCATCGGCATCACCGCGAGCAGATGCCGCCGTGCGAAAGCACCGCGTTATCAGTAGCGCTGCAGGTGGCCGGGGAGCCGCGTGCGCTCCATGCCGACGCCGGGTCCCCGCCGAAGCCAGGGTGCGGTGTGTGGGGGGGAAACCACCTCCTTCCTGCGCCGGGGCACAGCTGCCATGTGCTGCCGGCCTCCGCGAGGGGCCGGGGACGTGCCACCTGCAGGCACCGCGGTGAGCCTGGGGGCTGCTTTCACCTCCGTGTCCCCCCTGGGGTCTCCGGGCATCCCCCCGCCCCGGGGATGGGAGCATCCCAAGGATGGGTGCTGGCGTGCCGGCGTCTTTGGGCTCTGAAGGCGGCCCCGTGGGGGCTTCGGTAGGTTTTGGGGTGAATCCTGTCGCCATTGGGACTGGGGTCTTGCCGGGCTGCGGCAGCGGGGTCAGCCCCACGGGGGGACACGCGTGGGAAGGGCCCGTGCCGTGCCGGCGGCAGGTGCCATGAGTGGGGGCTGGTTCCCCCCCCCCACCCCGGGGACATCCGGGCGCCGACCCACCGTGGCGAGGTGTGTGACGCCAGAAGCGGAGCCGAGCGTCATATTTGGGCACGGAGCAGGTTATTGGAGGCCGGGGCCCTGCCAGCCGGGAGATAACCCACCTGATAACCGCTCAAACGCTGCCGCCGCCTCCATTGGTTCCCGCTTTCACCGCTGCCTATATATCACCCACCCCGTGCCGGGGGGGGGGTGTCCGGGACGGCACGATGGTGCCTGTCGGGGTGTTGGGGCTGCTCCTGTGCGTGCGGCTCCGCGGGGGTGAGCGCCGGGGCTGGCCGTGGGGCGGCTGTGGGGCAGCCGTGGGGCAGGGACCCCTTCCAGCCCCGGGCCGGGCTCAGCACCCTCCTTGCCGCAGGCACCGGGGAGCTGCGGCTGGTGGGGGGCGGCGGGCGCTGCGCCGGCCGGGTGGAGGTGAAGCACAATGGCGAGTGGGGCTCCGTCTGCAACTACGACTTCGACTGGGATGCCCGTTGGGCTACCGTGGTGTGCCGGAACCTGGGCTGCGGCCCGGTGGCCAGGGCATCCGTCTACGCCCCGTTCGGGCAAGCCACCGGCCGGATCTGGCTGCAGCCCTTCTTCTGCCAGGGTGACGAGGCGGTGCTGGAGAACTGTCCCCACTTCGGCTGGGGACAGCACTTCTGCGGCCACGAGCGGGACGTAGGGGTGACCTGCGCAGGTGAGGACGGGGTGGCCATACCGGGACACCCGCCGTGTGCTGGGGCATCCCCCAGCCGGGCTGAGGCCGTGCCGGTGCCCCGGTGCAGACGCGGTGGAGCTGAGGCTGGTGGCCGGCGGGGGTCCCTGTGCCGGGAGGGTGGAGGCGAAGCTGCAGGGACGCTGGGGCTCGGTGGCGGATGACATCTGGGACATGGAGGACGCCGAGGTGGTGTGCCAGCAGCTGGGCTGTGGCTCGGCTGCCGGTGCCTACCACGCCATCAGCCGCTTCGGCAAAGGGGACGGCCCCATCAGCCTGGCTCTCATCAACTGCCACGGCGACGAAGCCGCCCTCTGGGACTGTGAGATCCGCGGCTGGGGACCCTACACCGGCACTCACGACTTTGACATTGCTGTCGTCTGCCAAGGTAGGAGCCGGGCGGTGTCGGGGGGACGCGCCGGTCCCGGCGCATCCCTCACCGATGACCCCCGCGTCTCTCCCGGCAGGGTTTACCCGTCTGGTCGGCGGAGACGGCGCCTGCGCCGGGCGGCTGGAGGTGCGGCGGGGCCGAGCATGGGTGGGCGTCTGCGAGGACCATGTGGACATCAGGGCCGCCCAGGTGGTCTGCCGGGAGCTGGGCTGCGGCACGGCGATGGCTGTCCCCGGCAGCGGACGGTTTGAGGCGGGAACGGGGCCGCTCTGGGAGGGGGGGTTCGAGTGCACCGGCACCGAGCCCCTCCTCGCCGCCTGCACCCGGCAGCCGGCCCGCAGCCAGGGCTGTGCCGGCCGTGCCACCATCATCTGCTCCAGTAAGCACTGGGGATGCTGGGGGGTGCCGGGGGGGTCCCCGCACCATCATCCCCCTCCCAACGCCCTTTCTGCCGCAGCCTACACGGGTTTCCGGCTGGCGGATAACGGCTCGGCGTGCGCCGGGAGGGTGGAGGTGGAGGTGGGGGGGACATGGGGGTCCCTCTGCGCCACCGGCTGGGACCTGCCCGACGCCCACGTCCTCTGCCACCACCTGGGCTGCGGCTCCGCCGCCACCGTCCTCCCGGGAGGCTTCTTCGGCGGAGGGGACGGGCCGCTGTGGCGGGACGCCTTCGGCTGCGGCGGGAGCGAGCGGCACCCGGGCGAGTGTCCCACGGCGGTGCTGGGGGAGCCCGCCTGCCCCCCCGGCCACGCCGCCGCCGTCAACTGCTCAGGTCTGTATGGCACCTGCCGGGAAAAGCCTTAAGGGGCTTTTGGGACACCCCAAAAATTGGGAACAGAGGGTGCAGGGCAATTTTGGGGCAAGGGGAAGGCTGAGCCAGGGCCCTGCCATGCTCCATGGCACCGCCGGGGATTTTACAGGCGTTACCGAGCCCCTGCGGCTGGTGGAGGGGGAGAGCCGGTGCGACGGGCGGCTGGAGGTTGCCACAAGCCCCAGGACTTGGGCCCGTGTGCTGGCGGGGATGTGGGACACCCGGGGTGCCAACGTGGTGTGCTGGCAGCTGGGTTGTGGCGAGCTGGAGAAGGTCTATGCCGTGCCAGGCTCGGGCGCCACGGCGCTGCCGGAGCTGCGGTGTGCTGGCACCGAGGAGAACCTGTCCCAGTGCAATGTCTCTGGGACGGCCACCGCACCGACTGGCAGCCCCGAGGAGGTGGCCATCGTCTGCTCGGGTGAGTGGCCCGGGAAGGGACAGGGGGTGCCGGCATCCCGAGCGGCCGCCGCATCCTGAGCGGCTGCTGCATCCCGGTCCCCTCCGTGCCCCGCAGGCAGCCGGCGGGTGAGGTTGGCCGGTGGTGCCGGGCGCTGCGCCGGGCGCGTGGAGGTCTATGTCATGGGCACCTGGAGCACCGTCTGCCAGGAAACCTGGGACCTCCTGGACGCCACCGTCGTCTGCCGCCAGCTGGGCTGCGGAACGGCGCTGGCGGCACTGGGCTCGGCTCGCTTCGGTCCCGGCACGGGGCCGCTGTGGCCGGATGCCGGTGGCTGCGCCGGCACCGAGGAGTCTCTCTGGGATTGTCCGGCCTCGGCACAGCGTGGCTGCTGGCGCGGCGGCGGGGCGGGCGCCGTCTGCTCAGGTCGGTGCCACGTGCCCCCGCACCAGGGGGACCGTCACCCCGGGAGGGGGTGCCTGGCCCATCCGTGCCGTGACGCCCCCCCTGCACCCCCTTGCAGAGCACCTCTCCCTGCGGTTGGCGGGCGGCAGCGGCCGCTGCAGCGGGTACCTGGAGGTGCTCTACAACGGCACGTGGGGCCGCGTGTGTGCCAACGGCACCAGCCCCGCCACGGCCACCGCCGTCTGCCGGCAGCTGGGCTGCGGGGTCGGGGGGAGGCTGGCGGCCGCCCCCGCCGAGACCACGGCCCCCGCTTGGCTGGCCTGGGTGGGCTGCGAGGAGGGGGCCCGCTCGCTCTGGCGCTGCCCCTCGGCACCCTGGCGCCTGCAGGTCTGCAGCCCCGGCGGGGACGTCCACGTCGTTTGTGATGGGGACAGCGGTGACACGCGTGGGGCGCCCACCCCGTCCCCGGGGAGCCGCTGCCCGGAGGGTGCCACTTGCACAGGTAGCTCTGCCCGTGCCGGTAGCCCCCCGCACCGGGCTGGCGGTGGTGTCCCCCCCAAGTCACACCATCTGGTGATGTCCTTGCAGGTGTCCCCAACAGCACCACCGTGGCGGCAACGGTAGGGACCGTGCCGGTGCCCACGGTCCTGTGCGTGGTCCTGGGGACGCTGCTGTGCCTGGCTCTGGCTGCCCTGGCCGTGCAGGTGTACCGTGCCCGCGCTTGGTGCCGAGGTGGGTCCCGGCGGGTGGGTGCCGGGGCAGAGCCATTTTGGGGGTGCCGGGGCTCCCCCACCACGGGGTGGCTCGACCCCGGTGCCACCGACCCGGCTGAGCACTGCCCGTCATTTCAGGCCCCGGCAG
The DNA here is from genome assembly GCA_017639485.1 of Pluvialis apricaria. Classification (NCBI taxonomy): domain Eukaryota; kingdom Metazoa; phylum Chordata; class Aves; order Charadriiformes; family Charadriidae; genus Pluvialis; species Pluvialis apricaria. The sequence continues at coordinate 68,282,310 of CM030012.1, read as the reverse complement.
AGCCGCGGACGCCGTCTCCGATGCCATCTACGAGGAGCTGGACTACACCGTGATGCCCGAGTACCAGGAGGTGCTCAGTCGCTCAGGTCGGTGCAGCCCCCCCCCGTGCCCGGTGGTTGTCCCCGAAGAGGATGGGGCTCTGTCCCACGGCCCCACCAGGTCCTGGTGGTGTGGCACCGGCTTGTCCCCATGGTGTGGGGGTGTCCCCTGGTCCCACCGCCGCCCCACTCTGCGGTGAGGGGCCGTGGCTGCCGGCGGTGCCGGCTCCGGCCACCCCTGACACCCTGTCCCCCCCCGCCAGGCTCCCCATCGGAGGGGTCGGGGACGAAGCTGCCGTATTACACCGGGGACAGCATGGAGGAGAGCGACCCCGGCGCAGCCCCAGGTAGGGGTACAGGGGCAGGAGCTCGTCGGGGAGCCCCGGGGAGAGGGGACACGGCCAGGCGCTGGGGCTGGGGACCCGAGGGGACATGGACCCCCCCCCTTGCCTGGGTGAGCGCAGCTTTGCTGCCGCTCTCATTAGTGTGCAGCAAAGCATCACCTTTCCCTGCTGATTAATCCCCGCTGCAGCTCCGGCTGAGAGCTTGCAGCCCCAGCGCCACCAGGACGTCCCCGGTGGTGTGGCTGGTGGGGTGGTGGCACAGCCAAAACCCTGTCACAGCCGCCAGTTCACTCCTGTCCACCCCCATGCCTGTCCCAGACTCCCCTGCCCATCCCGAGCACGGCCCCCCCGACGGCTACGATGATGCCGCGGCCGTGCTGGAAGAGTCCCTGTCTGCTGGCTCTGGGGACGTCTCCGAGGGGGTGGCACGGAGGAGCTGGAGCTGTGTCCCACCCGCAGGTAAGAGGGGCCATCGCTGCCCTGTCCCCTGGAGAGCCACCTCTGGAGGGGTCTCGGCTGCGGTGGCAAATCCGTGGGGGCTGCGGCAAGACCCCGGCCAGGGTCCGGCAGGAGGGACACGTAGCAGTCCCCTCCCCAACAAGGGACTGTCCTTTGGTGTCCCCTAAGGTGGGAGCTGCCCCCCGCCAAGTCCCCCAGGAGCCACACGGGACCTCCCAGCACAGCCCCCAGGGGACACAAACTATGACGACGTTGGCATCGGCACCCCGGGGACATCGCTGTGAGGATGCCCCGGCCACACCGCCGGAGACCCTGGGGACACACGTGCAGGGTGGTGGGGCTCTGTCCCCAAGAAGGGGTGGCCCTGACCACGGAGGAGGTCACTTCTCCCTGCCCAGGACCATGGCAAAACCGGTCCCGTGTCCCTCCCGCAGCTGGGGCGAGCAGCACCGCTGGGTTTTTTTTTTTTTATTCTTTCACTGTGAATTTCTCTTCTTTCCTATTAAAACCCCAAACTGGGTGGACGCTCACTTCCAGGGCTGGCGCCTCGCTCCCGGGTACGTCGGCCCGGTACAAAATACAAGGCTAGAACCGGCTCCGGTTGTTGCAAGGACCTCTCCTAAAAGAGGGGAGCGCCTTCCTGTCCCCCGGCCCCCCCGTGCCCGGCAGGACCCCGCGGTGGAAGGGCAGCCGGGCCATGGCCCCCGCCTGCGGCACGTCCTGCTCCAGGAGGTACCCGATCTTCAGGTTGGGCTTCAGTGCCCGCAGGGCGGCCAGCTCCTGCACCGCTTCCTCCTTCAACTCCGACGTGCTCAGGCTTTAAACAGAGGAAAAAAAGGAGAAACGCCGTTAAAATCAATCCAGGCTGGGGGAGGAAGGGATGGAGAGCAGCCCTGAGGAGGACTTGGGGGTGTTGGTGGGTGAGAAGCTCAACGCGAGCTGGAAATGTGCGCTGGCAGCCCAGAGAGCCCCCGGCATCCCGGGCTGCGTCCCCAGTAGCGTGGCCAGCGGGCGAGGGGGGGATTGTGCCCCTCTGCTGCGCCCTGGGGAGCCCCCCCTGCAGTGCTGCCTCCAGCTCCGGGGGTCCCAACATCAGAAGGACGCGGAGCTGTTGGAGTGGGGTCAGAGGAGGGCCCGGAGATGCTGCGGGGGCTGAGCCCCTCTGCTGGGAGGACAGGCTGGGAGAGGGGGGGTGTTCAGCCTGGAGAGGAGAAGGCTCCGGGGAGACCTCAGAGCCCCTTCCAGTGCCTAAAGGGGCTCCAGGAGAGCTGGGGGGCACTCTGGATCGGGGGGGGAGTGATGGGACGAGGGGGAATGGTTTTACACTGAAAGAGGGGAGATTTAGATTGGATATTAGGAAGAAATTGTTGCCTGTGAGGGTGGTGAGCCCCTGGCCCAGGTTGCCCCGAGAAGCTGTGGCTGCCCCATCCCTGGAGGTGTTCAAGGCCAGGTTGGACGGGGCTTGGAGCACCCTGGTCTAGTTGAAGATGTCCCTCCTCATGGCAGGGGGATGGACTAGATGGCCTTTAAAGATCCCTTCCAACCCAAACTATTCTATGATTCTATGAAAAACCACCCTCTGCTCTCCTGGGTGGTGGGATGCTGGTATTCCCCTCCCCAGCTGGTAGCATCCGACCTTGGGGTGCCACCACGGGGATGCCGGGAATGGAAAGGGGATGTGCCAGGCACCTTACCCCAGGGTCTGCAACGGGCAGGCGGGATGCCGGATCTGCTGGCAGAGCTGCAGGATGCCGTCGGCTCCCAGCTCGTTGTCGCTGAGGTCCAGGCAGGTGAGGTGGGTGCTCTCCACCAGCCGAGCGGCCAGAGCTTGGCAGCAGGCGCCCATCAGCCGGCAGCTCCCCAGCCTGCGGGACCAAGGCAAACAGGGATGTGGCGTCTGAGCAGCCAGTTGGTGATCTGCTCCGGGTGGGAAGGAGGGAACGCCGGCCGTCCCCGCGGCCCCTTACCGCAGCGTCCGCAGCTGGCAGTTGCGGTGCTGGAGCCCCTCGCACAGCAAGTGCACGCCGGCATCGTGCAGCCCCTCGCTGAAGGACAAATCCAGCTCTTCCAAGCATGGGCTGGTGCCCAGCACGGCGGCGAGGTCCTTGCAGCAGGCGCTGGTGAGGCGAGAGTACCACAGCCTGCCGGAGACCCACGGGAAAGACCCTCAGAGCCAGCCTGAGGTGTCCCCCCAGTGCCACCCCACCATGGTGCCGGTCTCCGCCATGGTGCCATCGCTTTTGAGCTCCTCATGCTGGGACAGAGGGATGATGCCACCCCAGAGTAAGATTTTGGGGTACCTCCCCAGCCCTGTGCTCCACCCTGGGGGTTTGGATGCCGGGCAGGGGATGTTCAGGGGTGCTGGGGACACTCACCGCAGGACGCGGAGCCGGCAGCCGGGCTGCTGCAGCCCCTTGCAGAGCAGGCGCACGCCGCCGTCGCCCAGCGTGCCGTCGCCCAGCTCCAGCCGGGCCAAGCTGGGGTGTTGCGCCAGCAGCGCCGCCAGCTCCTCGCAGCAGCTCTCCGACAGCCCGCACCACTGCAGCCTGCGCGGAGAGCCGCAGAGAACGGACCAGCTCGTCACACCCGCCCTGGCTGCCCACCATCACCACCACCATCACCACCACCATCACCACCACCACTCCCCCCCAGCCAATCAGCATGGAGGGACCACACCCACCCACCACCTAGCCAATCAGCGTGGAGGGACCACACCCTCCCACCACACAGCCAGGGACCACACCTACGCTTAGCGCAGCCAATCAGCATGGAGGAACTGCACCCCCATCCATGCACTGCAGGGCCAATTAGCATTGAAGGACCACACCCACCCACCATACGGCCAATCAGCATGGAGGGACCACACCCACCCACTATACAGCCAATCAGCATGGAGTGATGACACCCACCCAAGGCCAATCAGCATGGAGGGACCACACCCACCCACCATATGGCCAATCAGGACAGAGGGACCACACCCGCCCATGGCCAATGGTGTCCCCACGCCGCAGCAGCAGCACCGTGGCCGCCGTCTGGGCTCAGCGCGGCCGGCGGGTCTCTTACCGGAGCACCCGCAGGTGGCTGCCCGGGTGCCGCAGCGCCCGGCAGAGCAGGTGGATGGGGGCCCGCTGCTCCTCCTGCCACCCCTGCTCAGCGAGGGGACGCGGACGTCCTCCAGCTCCCGAGGCACCGGAGCTGCAGGGGGACAGAGCCATGGGGGGCACGGGTAGGCCTCACCCTCACCAGGTGGACACCGGCACACAACAACCCAAGCAGAGCTCGCCATCAGCTCGGTGGAGGTGTCCTCGGGAGGGACCTCCATGGCTTTGGAGATGGGAAGGATCCCGACCGTCACTGCGGGAGTCACCCTGCTCTCAAGCAAAGCTCGGGGCGTAAGTAGAACCTCAGCACCAGGGATCTCCCCTTTGCACGTCAGAAGGGAGACGTGAAGCCAAACCGACCCCCGGGCGCAGAGGAGCGTTTTTGGACCAGGAAGGTTGACCCGAGACACTCCATCTCCATCAATCCCACCACAGGCGGAAGACGGAGGAGCCTATGTGACCCTTATTCTCCCACAATTCTCCCCGGGAAAAAGTGAAATCTTCCTCTGCGGAATTAAACCCCCAGGGAAAGGACAAGCTGGTCTTTGGGCGGAAGGAGCTGAAATGCCTTTCAAATTATCCTTTGGGGTGGAGAAGGAGAAATCGTTGCGATTTTGGGTCGCTAGAGCAGAAAGGGGCAGTACTTACCGAGGCACCGCTGCAGCCAGCTCCTCCCTGAGATCCTGCTGGTGGAAGGAGCATCCCCGCAGGGTGACGCAGCCCAGCTCACCCCACTGCCTGATGCAGAAGGAAAGAGCCATTTGGTCGTACAAGGTCAACTTGATGTCCTGCAAGTCTATGTCGGTGAAACGACCCAACGTACTTTGCACAAAGCTTTTCTCGTGCATCTCAAACAAAAAGTGAAAAGTGTCCAACTCTGTAACCTTCAGCCCTTGGCCAGGATGGGAGATGCCTCTGTGCCTCTCCTGAAGCCACCTCAGCATATCTTCCCTGGCTCGTGGTGAAACTCTGCACCTGATGATTTTGTCCACGTTCTCCATCGATTTTTGGCTTACCAGACCAAACAGAAACCGCACTGTTAAGTTCAAATCCTTCCTGGAGTCACTATAGCTTTCTAACAGCGTATTTACATCCTTTGCGAGAGCCCCTGAGTCACCAACCATTTCCTCATCGTCCTCCAGAACGTAAAACATCGCTGCAAAAAACTCCTGGAGGTGCAGGTGGGTGAAGCTGTAGACGTTCCCATGGCCCACGCCTTTCTTTGAGATCTTTTCGTTGAGGAAGAGGGGGAGAAGGTCTGGCTGGTCCAAGCCACGGGCCTTGATTTCCTTTTCCTCAAAGAGGACCTTGTGCTTCCACATGCCTTCGGCAGCCAAGGAGCAAAGCTTGCGCAGGAACTGCTGGAGGTCCTGCGGGTTGTCCCTGCCTCTGCACTGCATTAACCGGGAGAGGTAAAACATGCTCATGCGCGTGGTGGCTTTAGAGCACTCAATGAGGTTTTTCTTCTTGTAAAGTTCTTGTTCAAGGATGGTGCAGATGGTCCAGCTCATGACAGGGATGATGCACAAATTGTAGAGGATCTTGTTGCCTCTGGCAAACCTGAAGGCCACATTGGCTTTATTGTCATCCTCAAAATACCTGTGGAAATACTCCTCCCTCATGGCTGCCGAAAATCCCAGTATCTCTGCGTAATATTCACCCTCCAGGCACTGCCCCAGGCTTTGAAGAGCCGTCGCCCTTGTGGTGATGAGCAAGGAGGATTCGGGGAGGACAGTCTTCTTCAACAAGCTCATCAGGGTGGTTTCCAGCGGCCTCACTTCCCTGGGGTCAGAGCTCAGCTCATCTTTGGGCTGAACCAAGGAAAATCCCAGGGCCTCAAAGCCATCAAAAATGAACAGGATCTTCTTTTGGTCATCCAGGATCTTCCCAGATGGCATTCGCTTGTGAGGGCAGCACTTGGAAACGAGGTCTGCCACGCTCACTTCCTTGGTGAAGGCAAGGTCTTTACAGTCTATGCAGAAGACGTAGTCAAACTGCGCGTAGAGGGTCCCTTCCACCCACTCCACCATCACCTTCCTGACCGTCATCGTCTTCCCCATCCCGGGACCCCCCACCAGCACCACGACCTGCGGTGTTTGCCCATCTTCGTCGGGTTTAAACAGCGTCTGTGCAGTGACGGTGATGGTGGCTGGTCCGTTGCCGGTGTCGGCACATCCATGTGCGCCCACAGCTTCGTGCTCACCTCCGCGCTTGCTCCAAGGCTTCCTGGTGATGGTCAGGTCGGTGTAGCGGCTGCTGACAGACAGGTTCTCCCCGAGACAGGAGTTCACTTCTTTGTACCGGAGGAACTCCCGGACCACGTGCTCTCTGTATTTCCGTTGGTACTCTGCGCCGGCGAGAAACAGAGTCAGTCCCAAGCGCGGCCGGATTCCCGAGGAGCTCCTGACCAGCCCAACCGCCCTCCTGACGCACCAACGGGACACTTGTTTCAACGCTCAGGCCTTTCCTAAGTCTGGCAGAGGCACTAAGGACATCGCCTGTGAGAATGTAGGGCCTCTGGTCAGCTGTGGGGAGGGTGTCCATCTCCTATCTTGGGTCCCCCCATCATCCTGATCCATCAGCCCCTGTTTTAACCACCCTGCAATCCTCATCCACCCCGGGAGGAAATGCAATCGGTGAGGCCACCTGCAGCCTCCGTCCCCCTCTGCTCGTGCCCCTGGGGCCAAAGGCACCGTCCCTGGGCTCCCGGGGATGCCTCTGGCTCTGAAGCGTTACCAGAAGTGAGCTTCACAGAGATGTCCTTAATCCCCATCCCAGGAGGAAAAGATCTGCCCGGCTGCCTGCCACGCAGTGCTGAGTGCCCAAGGCTCTGCTCCAGGAGAAGATGGAGCCTGGCAGTAAGTGGGGACACAGCAAGAGGAGAGGTCGCTACAGCCCCCATCTCCATGTTTCCAGGCTCCCCGTGAAGCTGAAACCTGCTCTTACCAATGTCTAACTCTCTCCAGCTCAAGGGAAAAAGAGACAAAGAAGAGCAAAGTGGACACTGGCTTCCTACCTTTCACCTTCTCCTCCAGGAGTTTCTCAGCGAGGTCTCTCTGGTTCATCTCTTCAAACAACCCGATCGCTACGTCCATCGCGGCGCCTCTGCTGTAGTTCTCCTGCATGCAGCTGGCAAGCGCGCAGGGGTGGGCAGCCTTTGCCAGCGAATCCCTGGGAATATTCCATTCTCCTTCCACGTGAACCTCCGATAACTTCGTCTTAAACTCCTGAAAGTCTTTCGGTGTGAGTCCTTGCAGTGCTTGTAAAAGACCGGCTAACGTGTTCTCCTCCCCTGCCATCACGGGATGTCACCTGGAAATAGCAAAGGTTAGAAATCACAGTGGCACCATGGCAAGAGGTTTTTGGAGCAGGGCACCGAGCTTATCCCAATTCTTCCTGTGCCGGAAAGGCTGGGGGCAGTCACTCCGGTGTGGCAAGGTTCAACCAGGACTGCGGGCGCTGCAGGACCTGGCACCGGGGGGACATTCTCCCTGGAATGGGGCACGGGAGAGAGAAGAACACCCGAAAAAGCATCCTGGGGCATTTCTAACCAGACGGGATGGTCCCTCGGCGCCGCATGGCCGGCAGTGCCGCGATGCGCTCACCGCATGGCGGGGCACTGCCGGAAGGGTCCGGGGGCTTCCTGAAGTCCCCGTGCTGCGTGCAGGCAGGGTTTCGCTGCTGAAGGGCAGCCCGGCATCCGGCACACCCTTCCTCCTTCCCCGCCACGGGGCGGCCCTCAGAAAACCACCCGGATGGGCAACGTAACACCCGAAGGACCGCCGGCAATGAGCTCACAAGGAAGACGGCGTTTTTTTGAGGGGCAGAAAAGGCGGCTTTAGGAAAGCGCACCGATGCACGCAGCCTGCGCCGCCGCCCCTCTTCTCGCCTCTCCACCCTCTGTGCCGGCAGCTCACCCTCCTCCTAAACAACAGGTGGTGGGTACGACTGAAAAACCGCCGAGCCGCGGGGTTCCCAACCCTCCCAGAGTAACCGCGCTTTGCTGGGCGTCCCCACGCCTCTTACTGGCCTTGCCGTGGTAGGAAAAGTCACGGAGCCTCCTCCCTCCTCTCCCTCTTTGGGGCTCCTTATCTCTGCCGTCACTTTTCTCCTCCCCATTTCCAGCCTCCCGTGTCTTGAGGAGACAAGTACCATCCCGCAGCCCTCCGGGAGCGGATCCGGCCGGAATTAGTTTCCTGTAAATTCAGGAAATCAGCGGGAAGCTGCAGTTTCCCGCGGGGATTACTGCCCGCTGCAGCGTTCACCCTGGAGCATGGGGGACCTCTGAGGGGCAGCGTGAAGCTAAATTTGGATGCTCGCGAAAGTGGAGTAGGATAGAGAAATTAAAAATAGCTGCGGGAAACGGGGAGTCAGACCGGGAGCTGTTGGAGGAAGGGGATTATTGGGGTGAAGTGTATGAAAAGGAAAGGAAAAAGAAGCTGGGAACGAGAGTCGCTGCCCCAGCGTGACAGCTATGCTGGGGCCCACGAGACTGCAAAAATAAAGCAGCGTTGTGGCTTGGAGCATGGCAATTCCAGAAATGCCTTCAAGCTCTGGATGGAGATGAAATAGCTTGCTTGTGCAAGCTCTGGTATGCTTGGAGCTGGTGCTACATCAGCCTTTGCTCCGATGTGCACTGAGGGATCAGCCAGATTGCCCGGCAGACGGGTAAGAAACTGGCAGCGCATGCAGATGGATCCCGAAACGGGGAGAAGACAGAGAAGATTTTTCCGAACTGAAGCAGAATTGCTGCGATACCAGCACGATGCGGTACTGTATCCCACCAGCCCTGTGCTGGCGGGGCAGAGGTGGCTCCGGTGATGTGTCAGGGGAACTTGTTGCCCACACGCAGGGAAGCCTCCCTGGGCTTGGAATTATGGGCTGGGTTCAGGAGAAAAGGGGAAAATGTAACACGGGCCAAGCGGAAGCTGTGGCTTGCAGAAACGAGGGGATGAACACTGGAGCAGAGGAATGTTTGGGAAATGGTGATGGCAGGGGTAGTACTGCAGGGGAAAAAAAATGGATCAAAGATGTTAAGGGCTCCGGAGAGCGTAAAAGGATTTAGCGGGAGATATGACAAAATGGGATGGGATTTGTTGGAAGGAATGGTGCCGCAGCCGAGAGGAGCAGTAGCAGGAGACCAGGATGCTCCTGCGCCTCTGTCACCTCCCAGGTGGGCAAAGCCATCTGCACGGAGGTTGGCTTCCACCCGGCACTGCCCACACCTGTGGGCAAGGTGCCCTGGTGGCCAAGAAGGCCAATGGCATCCTGGGGTGCACCCAGCAGAGTGTGGCCAGCAGGGCGAGGGAGGGCATCCTCCCCCTCTGCTCTGCCCTGGGGAGGCCGCAGCCGGAGCACTGTGTGCAGTTCTGGGCTCCCCGGGTCAGGAAGGACAGGGAACTGCTGGAGAGGGTCCAGCAAAGGGCTACGGAGATGATGAGGGGATTGGAACATATTTCTTATGAGGAAAGGCTGAGGCACTTGGGGCTTTTTAGTCTGGAGAAGAGAAGGCTGAGGGGGGATCTTATCAATGCTTATAAATCCTTAAAGGGAGGGTGCCAGGGGGATGGGAACAGTCTTTTTTCAGTGGTGCCCAGTGACGGGACAAGAGGGAACGGGCACAAGCTTGACCATAAGAAGTTCCATCTAAACACGAGGAGGAACTTCTCTCCTTTGCAGGTGGCAGAGCAGTGGCACAGCTGCCCAGAGAGGGGGGGGAGTCTCCCACTCTGGAGCCATCCCAAACCCGCCTGGACGCTGTCCTGTGCCACTGCTGGAGGTGACCCTGCTGTAGCAGGGGGTGGGACTGGGGGAGCTCCAGAGGGCCCTTCCAGCCCCCAGCAGTTTGGGATTCTGTGCCAAACGCTGGAACGCTGGGGGGCCGCCCCGAGGTTGTACCCAGGAGATATGAAGGTAGCAGTGGGCTTTTGATGCAGCAGTGGAGATCCCCTTATTTTAGAAAGCGATCAGAAGATGGAACCTGGGCTCTGATTGGATTTTTATGGTGAGATTTTTGGGTCAGTAATGCAAAGGCCGTTATGAAGGGTGAAAGGACAGACCAAGCTTTGATGGAGACAGATAGAGAACGATGGAAAGAGCGATTCCAGGAGGACGGCAGAAAACCCCACTGGGTAAAACCCATCACCCCAGCTGAACTAGTGGGACCTTCTGGTCCCCCATGCAAATACTCATCCTAAAGAAGCTGAGATGCTCTGAATGAAATCATTAAAGATTATTTTAAATAAAGCATTCCTTGAGAAATTACAAGCCCATACAATTTTCCACTGCGGCCCCTTAGAAAGGCTGATGGAGAACCCTGGCAAATGCCGGTGGAGTACTGCCAAAGATGCATTCTCCATGAGAACGGCTCCTAGTTTAGCAAACACGCCAGTGATTATTGCTAAGTTACCAGAAAACAACAAGTGGGTTTCAGTTATAGATCCAAACCTTTCTCCGCCATCCCGCTTACTGAAGAATCTGAAGTGTCAGATTTGCTTTTGCATTTGGAGAGGGGGAATAAACCCTTGCACAGGCGCCGCCGGGGGCTTCACAACGCACCCGCGGGCACAGGCTCATCTCGGAAACCTGGTCAAACTATTGTCTGCAGAGGATAAAGGAAAAAAACCCCACCATCTTATGTGGATGATATTCCAGTGACTGGAGCTACGGAAGAGGTGAGAGGTCTCCAAGTTTTAAAATCAGTAGATCAAACAGGATTTGAAGTCGGCACCGTTGGTGCAAGCTGAGGTTAACTCCTGGGAATTACAGCCAGCAAGCCAGGAGGGTACAAGCGTGGTTAAAGCTTTGCGTGAAATACAGGTTTTTCCTGGTCGAACCCAACTGAGAACATCATTAGGAGGATTTAATTTGTGACAGCAGCACAGCCATAACTTTGCCGGTATCTGCAGACAGTTGTGGAAATCAGTGACTGAAGACTCCGGAGTGGAAGTGGAGCTCAGGACGTGATGATGCTCTAACTCAGGTGGAAAGAAGCTGCTCTAACCCTGCCCTGCACTATAATGCCCAGCACTGGGAAAGCACCTTTCGATGGGAATTGCCCCATCCACTGGTTCCAGGGGAGCGGAAAAAGAGTTACAGCGGACACCGGCAGCACGTGAACCGTGCCTGCTTTGGGCTCTGGACCCAAAAGTCCCCAGCAGCCCGGGTTGGGCTTTGAGGCTTTCACCCTCACAGTCCCATCTACTCGTACCCCTCCCAGGGTCTCGTACCCCTCCCAGGTTTTAGGGAAATTCAGCAGCAGAGCGTCATCTACATGAACGCCACCGGGCATTGATGTTAAAGGACAGGACAGATGCTGTATGGACCTTACAAGGACCAGGTCGTCTCCCTCCTGCCCTCACTGGACAAGGTGCAGGCTGCGCTGGTGAGGACAACTCCAGCTGCAATTACTGCGTATGGATGCCAGTGTCCTTTTTACAGAACCCAGTAATAAACCAAAGATACACTTCATCAATGAGAGCCCCAGGTATGAACAAGCTAAAAATAGTCCTCTATGTTGCTATTAATAGAGCAGGAGAGCAAATTGTGGGGAAGGTATTTAAAAAAAACCCCAAGAAGACACCTCCAAATAGAGTACAGGCTATTATAGATGTTATTAAGAGACAAACTCTCTGAGCAGAACCCATCGCATCTCTTCGTGGACAGTGATTATGTTAATAAAGAAATAAAATACTGGAGGTATGACCGGAGAAAGGAGGAGAGAAAGCATGATGGGAGATGAAGAAAATGAGATTTCTCTTACAAGCCCAGAAAGACAGTGGGAAGAAAATCCATATAATGTGCGGTAAAGTACATGGGAAGCCTGAAAACCATACTGAGAAACAGTTTAAGAAGCCAGGAGATGTACGGCCTCAGTTTAACTGCTGCGGCACCCTCGCTAGGCTCACAGAGATGACCCCGCTCTCTGTGGATGACCAACAGAGATGGGGAACAGCTATTGGCAGGGCAGAATGTGCATATTAAGGCAACTCCCTCAGCTGCTAGATTTTGCTCATCTTTCAGCTTAAAAAGAGCCCAGGGGGCCGTGGCAGTGGGTGGGGAAGTCCCAGGTGAGGCTGGTCAGGGCTTTGAGGCCATTAATAGCCCTGCAGGGGTAGGTGGGTTTGGGTTTTCTCTGCTAGGGTTTTCTGTGTAGGGTGCTGAGCTCAGGCAGTACTGCTGCTCCACCAGGAGAAATGTCCTTCATCCCAGTTTGCTCGGAAATGCAGAGGTAAGCAAGGGGACATGGCTGCTGCCCGAATGGCCACAGGTTTTTGCTGCTCTGTGGTTTTTTTCCTCCCCCTCTGGCCACAGGTGGGTTGCAACTGGGGCTCCAGGAAAGGAGAGAGGCTGCCTTGGGGGTTTCTGATGCCCTGGGATGCAATGAGCGTGACCTACTCCCCTGCTTTGTGTGCTCCAGTTTATGAGCAGGACTCCTGTGTCTTGGTTTCAGCTGGGAAAGCGTTAATTTCTCTTTTTAGTGATTGCTGTGAAAGGCATGTTGATAATACTTATTGTTTTTAGTTGTTGCTAAGTGATGTTTATGCTATTCAAGGGCTTCTTTCAGCTTCCCGTGGAAGCACAGGCAGAGGGGTGGCACAGCCAAAGGAATATTCCACACCATAGACCTCATACTCGTTACATGTAGGGGGGTTGGCCACAGGGTGGGAATCTGTGATTGCTCCTGGGGATGGTGCCATTTCCCTGGGTGATAAAAGCGACCTGTGTCATTATTACTGCTCTTTTTCCTTTTCTTTTATTGTTTCTATTAAACTGTCTTTATCTCAACCCACCAGGTGGTGGGTTTCTTCCCCCCCCCCCTTCCCTTTTTAAACACCACCACTTGGTTAGGAGAGGGTAAACCCAGGCTGAGGAGGAGCCAGGGACTGGGGAACTGGGCTTGAGGCACGTGGGGATTTGGCCGCTGAGGCTGTTTGAGTGCCTGCAGCTTACCTGGGGCTGGCCTTTCGTCCGGGCGTGATGGAAAAGAAAATGCTTCAAGGGGATGTGTTTAGCAAAGCTGCCTTTGAGGGATGCTGGGAAAGGATGTTTTAAGGCACATTGGGAGTTTAAGGTAAGGGGAAAATGGCCTCCTTATTGATAACATCTTGGTAGCCCATCACAAATGGTGTGGCTACTGTGGCGTGGCTTGTGGGGTGGCCCCTGCTGCGAGGGAAGGGGACAGGGAGGCTAGTGGGCTTTGCCGGGGACAGGGCAGAGCTCACGGGGAGATGGTTCAACCCAAACGCTGCCCATTTGCAGACCTCCCTCCTCAAACGAACCTGGCTCTGGCGTGCCATGTATCCGTCTGGCTCAGTTTCCCCGCACAGACCCTGCCATCATCCCGTCCTTCCTGCTCCCAGGAGGTCTGGGAACAACTGTTTCTCTCCAAAAACACAGGACACACCATGTTCCTTCCCAAGGATGCTGCTGCCACCGAGCATCCCGCCCAAGCAGGGCTTGCTGGGATGAGGGAGGGGGTCTCCCCAGCAGCCAGGACTGTTCTTGTCCCCCCCCCCCCCCCAACTCATCCCCGGGGTAAGCTGTGAGCCGAGAGGGAAGAGGAAAAAGCAGCAGCACAGCTTCTAAAGGTTTCCCTCCCCGTCTGACCTTGAAGAAGCTGTTTTCACCTTGCTGTGTCTTGAGCTGCATCCCTGCTTGCTGTGTCGGTGCTTGGCTCGCTCCCATGCTGCGTTAGGGGTGATGTGACCCTTTTGGTGCGGGGGACCCTTCCCGTGCCCGGTGCCAGGGGATTTCCGAGTGCTGCCTGGCTCCGGTGCTGCTTTCCTGGCTTCTCCCTCCCTCTCTGCAGTGCGGGTGTGTGTGTGTGAGGTTATTGGTTTTACAGCTCCTTTCCTTGGCTTCCCCTTTTTCCTACGTGGGTAAAAGTATTTTTAAAATTCAAAATCTGAGGCATGTAATACAGATTCAGGAAAGCCTAAAAGCAGACGAATGCATCGTGTGGGGCTGTTCGTCTCCGAAGGCGGAGGCAGCGTGCATGAACGCAAGGCGATCGCAGCCGGAACCCCCTGACTTCGGCTCGTCCAGGCTCTGGGGACTGGAGCCGGCGCTTTCCGCTTGCGGGAGGCTGTGTCCTTCCTCCCGCCGTGCCAAGGGGAGGCGCGGAGGCCGAGGGTGTTTCTGCCTGATGTAGAAGTGGCAAAAAGGTTTGACGAGTCCCGGGAGCAGCGGTCTGGGTGTCTCTCCCACGTTAACTCTCAGATTTTCACAAGCTTTGCAAAAGCTTAGCCCCTTTCTGCCGCTATTGATAGATCAGACGCCGGAGGTGTTAGGAAGGGGAAGGAGCTGTTTGCGGCCACTGAACCGTCACGGTCTTGACTGTGCCTGGCACAAGTCCCTAAAAGAGCGGGGAGGGCTCTGGCACTGCTGGGTCTGGGGACCAGAGAGGCAGCAGAGGGGGACGTGGGCATCAGCCACAGCTAATCCTGGCTGTGCCAGCTGGTCTGAGCCGAGCAGGCTCCCGAAGCCAAGGACTACATCGAGAGAACTTTGCTCATCCCTGCTCCGAGGGGGTGTTGGTAGCTGCGTCCCAAACCAGCCCCTCCTCGAAGCACGGCCTTTCCTGGGAGATTTGGGCTCGTGCATCCAGCCCCTGGGTTTTCTGCAGTTTCCTTCAAATATGGGCAGAATTTTTCTTTACAGTGGGATTTAAGCAACATGAGTATTTTAAAGTGTGTCGGCAGAGCGGAGGTGCGCACTGGCGTGGCTCTTGTGGGGGGTTTCACAGAGCCAGAGAGGGTCAAGGAAGAAAATTCTGATTTTTTTTTTTTTCTCTGGAGTTTCTGCCCTGCTGCACTGAGTATGTTTGTGGCTGAGCTGTTGGTGTTTATGGGAGGGAGGAAAACACGGTGGCCGCAGAAGTAAAGCGAGTTATTCTGTGAGTGGCTAAGCTGACCAAGTTGCTTTCTTATGGATTTCTGAGTATAATTTCCTTAAGATGTCTATGCTTTCTACAAAGTGGCACCAAGCTGGCCAGTGGGGCCCAAATAACCGTACGGAGGAAGATGGGCAAGCACTGCATAGCGTGATTTGCTCAGGAAATAAGGGATTAAAGAGCTCGAGACAATCCCAGGACCTGGTTTGGGCTACAAGCAAGATTTGACCTGAGTGGTGTGAATTGGAGAGGTGTGCTGGGCTGGAGGGGGGGAGGCTGGGACGGGGAGGGCTGTTTGCTGTTCACAGACGTGCTGCGACGCGCCGGTGCGGCTCAGGAGGAGGCTGCGATGTCTGGCACAGCACGGCTGGATGTCTGACAGTGCTCCGCAGTGGCACCCGGGCTGCTTGCCCAGCTCTGAGCCGGCCTTGGGCTACCCGCAGTCCCTCACAGACCTTGTAAAGGGGAGTCAGACCCCGTCCCACTGGGGCGAGGGGGGGATTTGGGGAGAAGGCAAGCAGAGCTGGCACAAAACTACCCCAAGGTGCAGTGTTTTAGCTTCCTCCTTCCACCGTGCGGAGCTTCTCCTTGGCAAGAGAGACTGTCACTCCTTAACTCACTGCTGGGGGGTTGTGACTCTCAGAAATCCCTTATCCCGGTGGGGGGAACCTCGTACTCTTGGGGTTTTTTTTGTGGGTTTTTTTTTTTGTCTACACACAAGAATCCCAGTTTATCAGGTTGACCCCCTCCCCAGTATGTTCCCCCCTGTTTTGGGACTATATTCACTGCAGTCACTGCAAACCCGGGCAGGCTTTGGAGGAGCAAGTGAGCGAAGCAGGCGTTGGTGGGGGGTGGTGGTGTCAGTGCTGCAGGGACAACCCCGAATTGCCGAGCCAGCAAACCCCAAATAACAGGGCATGTGGAGATGCAACTGGCCTGCCTTTGCTGCCCTGCCACCCCCCGCCTTGGCATCCCGTATCATCCCCCCGCAAAGTCTCAGCCTTTCCCTCCGGATTGGAGCTCTGCCTGCACCCCCCCCGCAGCTCTCCATCTTCATGCAGTCTGCAGAGGTGCATTGTGGGAAACTCCCAAGTTCCCCCCCCTCCTCCTCCCTGCCTCCCTCCCTCCCTCCCTCCTCTCTGCGCCAGATCCCCTTCCCAAGGTGTGACTCGAGCAGCGGCCGGAGGACAGAAGGTAAGAGCTGCCGCTTTCCTCCGCGCACGCCGGGGGGGGGTGGTGAGGGGACAGAGCTGCCAGGGGTCCCCAGCCCTCGGCGCAGAGACGGGCAGCGCTCAGGGTGACACAGAGACGCAGATCTACCTGGTCAAGGTGAGCGTTCGCCTCCTTGCAGCTGCCTGGAATGAAGGCCGGGGGCTGCCATGCCAGCAGGCTCGGGAGCGAGAGCGCCTTCCTGCACGCTTCTCCCTGTTAATAGGCAACGGTGCTTCTTTTTAACCCAAAACAACGAGCACGGTGAGGATGGCCGGCCCCGAGCAGCTCCCTTCCCACCCCAGCTCCCATCTTCTGCTCCTTGAAGGTCAGGCAGCCAGAGAAGGCATTTCCACAAACGCAAGTGCGTGGGAGCCTACTGCCTGCCTGCTGCCTGCACGTACCTGCGGCCGCTGCGACTGCTGCCACCGCCGTCTTTGCGGGACGAGCTGTGCTCGCCTGATCCGAGCTTGGCCGGCTGCTTCCAGCAGCCACCGGGCTTCAGCCAGGGGGAGGTTGGGGCCGGCGACCAGGGTTTGATGCCGCAGAAGGGCTGCGGAGGCAGAAGGGCTCGGAGCAGGGAGAAGCGGAGTCGGCCATGTGCCGGAAACGGGGCCGCTGGGAGGGAGGAGGGGAAGCAGCATCCCCGGCTGAAACCTTCCAGCCCTGGCAGGAAAAAAGCCGGTACGCCTCCCTGAAAGGTTTGGATCAGGTTTCCAGCTGCGTTTTCTCTGTTTGCACCGGGCGGGGGTATTTTTTTGCCCATCGCTCTGCCTGGATGGGTTTAATGTCTGTGTTTCATTGCTGTCAGTGCTTGGAAGAGCCCTTCGCCTCTCCCAGGGAAGGGGCTGGGGGCTGTTCGGTTGGGTGGGGGGCTTTGGTGTCAAAACCTTGATATGACCCTGGCTTGTGCCAGAAAGGAGCTCACAAAAGGAAATCTGCCCCCCAAAAAAGACCAAAATGGAGAGAGATGACAGAGGCAATAGTGCCTGCTTTAAACTATGGGGAGAAGATTGCACCAAAGGAGTGGGAGGGAGGAGGAGGTGAAATGGGACTCCGGTCAAGGTGTGTGCTTCCAGGGATGAAGTGCATGGGGTGGATGGATGTCACGGGCTTTTCAGTCTGGTGTCCCCGTGCGTCCGTGCCCTGTGTGTTTGCAGAGACCTGTTGATTTGGTCCCTGCTCCTGCTTCCTTCTCGGTGGCCATCTGGTAGCTTCTGCTGGGGTTGGGGGTGGGAAGGAAGAGGGATTTTTATTCTCGAATCGAGGTCAGCCTGGCAAAACTTTGGCACTGGGGCAAGAGGAGGGAGCCCTTCCCGTCGCAGCCCGTTTTCCTGGGTGGGGCTTGGGCAGGATGCTGTCAGGAGAAGGAGGATGGACTACGCTGGATGGAGCTCCCCGCTCCATCTCAGGACTGACCTCCAAGAGTCTGACCTTCACAGGTTTGACCTTCAGTGTTTTCCATCTTCTCAGCCACGGTGCCCCACGTCGGCCTCTAAACCTGTGACGTTGTGGCAGGATGGGGGAAGAATAATCCAGAATTCCCATAAATGTGGATATTCATCCCTCTGCGTCCGTCCCTTTTGCTGGCAGGCTGCCAGGGCTGGGGGCTGGCAAGTGCTCCAGCATGTTCTCCCCATCCTTGGTCGGGCATGGGGGGTGGGCAGAAGGGAGGGTTGGAGCTCTTTGAGCAAGCATTTCTGTGCTGGAGGAGCTCTGGCCATCCTTCCCTGGACCCTTCCCATCTTTCTGCAGGGAGGGAGAGTGCTCTGGTTTTGCCGCACAAGGTAAGCAATGGGTTTTTTACCCCCAGAGCGTGTCAGGAGCCGCCCTGGAAGGTCACTGCCTCGTGCTGAATTGGCCCCTTGTCTCCCTGCAGTGGCTTCTTACGTTTCAGCTGCAAAGCAACAGTTTTCAGGCTGACGCCTGCAGGTCTGTGGGCTGTGCGATTCAGGACTTGGCTCTGCATGTGCAGAATTGCCTCTGTAATTTTATTTTCCACCGGCCACAGCTGAGCCACAAAGTGGGGGGGGTGATGCTACGAAAGCCTGGTGCGATCCTGCATGGGTCTGAAGGGACGGGTTTAGGATGCCCGTAAGCTGAAGAGGGCTGTTAAATTTGCTGCCACTTACTGCAGTGGTGGGGGCTATTCTACTGTGTCGGGGACAGCCCTCCCTCATCCTTTTTTTTGCTTGTGGCTATTGCATTTGAGAGCTGTAGGACCCCACTGACTGGCAGGAAGGGGCCTTAAAAGCATCATTTAGAGGAGAAATCGGTTCCCCCCCACCTTGGTACATTGCACATCACAAGAAATAGCAGGCAGAACTGCAGGGCGCTCAGGAGCCTAATGCACTCAGGCAATCTGTTACAAAAGAAATCGGCCTTTTGCATCTGGGTACCAGCTCACGGCTTCTTAGGGAGCAGCACCCCAAATTGGAGGCATCTTCCCTCTTGGCTAAGGCGGTTTCCCACGTGCTGGCAGGCTCAGTGGAAAGAGCGGGGCTTTGGTGGGAAGGAATGAGTTGTTCAGCCTTCTCCGAGAGGCAGAAAGGTGGCATGAAACACCCTCTGATGCTGCCACGACATTATTCCTGAGATGGCATCGCAGACCCAGCGCTGAGCAGAGAACTGAGGTGTCCCCCATGGCCCCAGCGTGGGTGTTAGGATGGATGTGACAGTGGAATCGCTTATCTATTCCCTGAGGAGCCCTGAGCATTTTGGGGGTGGCAGCACCCTCCCTCCTGGAGAAAGGTAACTCATAGAATGGCTTAGGTTGGAAGGGACCTTGAAGATCATCCAGTTCCAACCCCACTGCCATGGGCAGGGATATCTCCCACCAGCCCAGGGTGCTCAAACCTGTGGGAGAATGGCTGAGCAGAGCCGAAAGTGGTGCAGACCTCCAGGTGATGGAGGAGGGGGTGTCGCTGATGCCGAGCTCTGAAGCTGTGGTTGGAAGGGTGATAATTACCTTCTCAATAGCAGGGCTGCAGCAGGAGGTGGCTGGGCCAGCTTCTGCTGGGGCTTTTGGGCTCCAGTGGCCTCCCTTCTGATCTTACAGGAGGTGCCAGCCTGTCCCCAAGGAAGGATGTGCCACCTCTCGCTGCAGCAACTTGTCCCCAGTGCCACAGAGCTGCTGGCATTGAATAGCTGGCTATGGGAGAGCTGGAAAAGCATTATAAAGAAAAAAAAAAATCAGTGTGTTTTACAAAATGCTGAGTGTGGCAAAAGGTGAGATATGAGGAGGTGCTCGTGGTGGGATGCAGGGGGGACACAGGATGCGCTCAGGTGTGTGCCTGTCCCTGCCTGCCAAGATGTCATAGAATCATAGAATGGTTTGGGTTGGAAGGGACCTTGATCACCCAATGCCACCCCCCTGCCCTGGGCAGGGACACCTCCCACCAGCCCAGGGTGCTCCAAGCCCCGTCCAACCCGGCCTTGAACACCTCCAGAGATGGGGCAGCCACAGCTTCTCGGGGCAACCTGGGCCAGGGGCTCACCACCCTCACAGGCAACAATTTCTTCCTGATATCTCATCTAAATCTCCCCTCTTCCAGTTTGAAGCCATTCCCCCTCGTCCTATCACTCCATGCCCTTGTAAAAAGTCCCTCCCCAGCTCTCCTGGAGCCCCCTTTAGGCACTGGAAGGCCACAAAAAGGTCTCCCCGGAGCCTTCTCTTCTCCAGGCTGAACACCCCCTCCTCTCCCAGCCTGTCCTCCCAGCAGAGGGGCTCCAGCCCTCGCAGCATCTCCGTGGCCCTTGGGTGTTAAGGCTCTGTGGTTCCCGTTGCTGGCTGCGCATCTTTCACTGCGGCTCCTGACTTTCTCCCCGTCTAAAGCACTCCAGTGCTTCCATCCTGTGTCCCGCCAAATAGCTGCCACAGGGGGAAAAAGTCATCCTGGCTGAAAAGCCTTTCCTTTGTTCCCTTAAATTTCTGGCTTGGGGTGAGTGATGCTCAGTCCTGTCAGGGAGAGGCTTAAGATCTAACACCTCATGATTTTCAAAGGAGAAAAGCTACAGTCTCGCTCCGCTACGAAAAAAATGGAACTATAAAGTGGAAAACCGGTATTTGATTCTGTGTCTGGGGGAGGGGGGCTCATACATACGGCTAAATCTAGGACAGAGCACAGCAAAGCGAGGTGCTCTGAAATTGTTTTAGATATGACAGTCCCCGTTTGGGGGCCCGTGGGCTGTGTTACGGCCCCAGAGAAGCCAGGAAATACCAGCGGAAGGGTATTTCCAACATAACTTCGGCAAAGCGTTTTAAGATTCTCTCTAATTCTAGAAAGGGTTTTTGCTGTCAGCTGTGGCCGAGAGCGCAGCCGGTCCAGCAGCATCATGAGGGCTGGTGGCACTCAAGTGGGTGTCCAGGGAGGTTGTACAGCCTTGCCAGGCATTGCTTCTCCTGCCGACAGCAGCTTAGGTCCACGCCGGGACATGTAACTCGGTGCCTTGTCCCTACCGACGTCAGTCAGCGCATGTGATTGGCACCATTGGAGAGTTGGAGGCAAATAATCTTCTCTTTCCCACGGCTGTTTGGGTAACGCTTTCCTGATTTCTGCCACGGTTTGGGACAGCTGTGAGCCGAGGCGTGACAAGGGGGTTGTGCTGGTTTCATGTCCAGGGTGGCTGGCAGCGCCATTTGGGTGACGAGTCACCCCTTTGGGACCGTGCGTGGTGAACGCTCTGATGGAGGAGGCAAAGAGTGGGCTTGGTTGGGGTTTGGTGGTGGGTTGTTTTTTTTTTGGCAGCCTCTTGTATATTTTTATTGGATTTAGGGACAGGAAGCTGAACTAAGCTGAAAGCGCTTTTCAGGTTGTGTTGCCGCAGAGAAACGGCCGGGTTTGTGCCTGCGAGGTGCCCTGGAAGGAGCTTTTTGCGGACGGTGCGGTAGGAAACATGGAAGGGGAGCTCGCTGTGGGTCTGCTGGAGGGCAGGGTGGAACAGCAGCGAGCCGTCCTTCCCACGACGCTGCAGGTTTAGGGGCAGCATCTTACCAGTTCTCATGGTTGCTGCTGCTTTATTTTCGTGTGGGGTGAGAGAAGATAGCAGAGCAAAAATGTGGAGTATGTTTTTTGCTATGTACGTGGCTGTGTACAGGCTGAGTACCTGAACTGTGCGGGTTAGAGCTGTTTTGGGGGCTTAAAAAAACATAGAGCAAAAGTAAAGGCCCTGATAGGAGTATGGTGTGTGTCTCTGCGATGTCGCCGCCATCTCTCAGAATAAAATGTCTGCCACATCCATCCCAGTGAGATCTGTGGGGTCAGGACAAGCATGGCTTGCAGATGTGACACTTGGCTCCGCCATCACCTCCCGCGGAGGTCATGGTGTAGAAAAAGGCCGTTTGGCCTTTTTCTGGGCTCCTGCCAGTGGGGAGTGTATCGGGGCTGGCTGCGGGGCTCCGAAATGCTGTGTCACCCGTGCGGGGAGTGTGGCCGGGCTGAGAGGACACTGGTACCTGTGTTGCAAGCCAGGACTTTGCCCCATCTCCATGCGGCTGGTGGCTCACTGGGGTGCCCGGGGTCTGCATCCCACAGCCGTTCCCTTTGCAGAGGTAAGGCAAAGCCAGTTTGGCCGGGCCGGAGGAGCCCGTCCTGTTCCCACGCCTTGCCACGGTGCCAGGTATGACCCAACCTCTGAACACTCACGTCACCCAGGCTAGGAGAGAGGTGACACGTCTCGGTGGTGCAGGGAGCGAGCCGTAGGGTCATCCAAGGCTGGCCACGCTCTGGGGGCTGCGGTGGGTGATGGTGGCAGTTTCGGTCATTGCCGGCACCGGCTGGACAGGCGATGAGAGCGTTGGGTCTCGGTGCCGCCGCAGGACTGACGCAGCCGGGGAGCGGAGGCTTTGCTGG
Source organism: Pluvialis apricaria (assembly GCA_017639485.1). Lineage (NCBI taxonomy): Eukaryota > Metazoa > Chordata > Aves > Charadriiformes > Charadriidae > Pluvialis > Pluvialis apricaria. The sequence goes on along the minus strand of CM030012.1, from coordinate 68,260,413 downwards.
CAAACCTCCCCCTGTGGCAGCGATCTGAAGCTGCTGCCACCGCCGGTTAAAATACTGCCAGCATTAAAATACTTCCAGCATCTGACATGCTCCACATCAAGATTCAAAGGGATTGTTTGAGACGGGGAAAATGTTTAATCCAGGGGAGGGGGAGGAGGAGGGATGTGGGGAGTAGCAAACAACAGATTGGGAAAAGGATTCATAAATATCTCATCAGCGTGAAGTGGGTCAACAGCGTTTGCTGTAACTTGGTGCCGCTGTCTCCGAGGCTCGGCGCTGGGAGGGGTGGCAAACACAGCCGTCCCCCTGTGCAGCCCGGTCCTGGGGTACCAAGGCTGTTTTAAAAGCACCTATGATGAGCAACCGCCGCTCTCGTTGTGCTTGCGTTGTGTTTTATCACATTGGCTGTGCATTGCGTCAGGAGTGGAGGGCCAAAATAAACTGTACGGTAGCTAAAATCCTCCTTGGGGAGCTGCCCACCGCAGCCGAATAAACACAAGCTCCTTATGTAAAGCTGTTTTAATATTTATGGTGATACCGAGAGGCACTGCATTACCTCATCTGTCTTTATAGCGCTTCTTGGAGATGGGGGGGGGGGAAAGGCTTAGTCACAATACTCTGCTGTCACTTGTCTTGGGTGCTCGCCTGGCATCTCATTGCCTTTAACATGTTTATCCCCCCAGCAGCTCAGAAAGGGGGAGAAGCGCTATTTTGTTCCCATTAGAAATGGGGAGTTGAAGTGTTGGGGGAAAAAAAAAAAAACGTGCTGCTTAGTTGCGGAAGGCAGCTGGGATAGGGCAGGGGATGGAACCCAAATCCTTCCAGCCCTGACGGATCGCTCCCCTGTACGGTGGGTGCGATGGGCACAGACCCCTGAGGACACTTTCCAAAGGACAGTGGTTGGTCCTCTGAGCTGTGTTACTTGGGGGTCAGAGAACAAGGTTGAGAGCCCAAGCATGACCCCCCTGGAGCCATCAGCAGCTCCTCACTTCAGTGGGGGAAAATAATTAGGCCTTGCCTATCTTTGCTCTCTTTTTGCTAATGCCATGTGCAAGCCCTCTCGGGACTCACGGATCCAGTGTGAAGACCCTGACCAGCTGCAATGACACTGTTGGCCGTCACCTGCGGGACAGGCAGAGCTCGGGGGAAGGATGTCCCTCCACCGTGCCGGAGAAACAGCTCGGCTGCCGCTGGTGGTGCAGCCCAGTGTTTCATTACAGAGAGCAAAGGTCTATTTGTTGTGCTCACAAGTTAATGAGCAAGGTGGAGAACGATGCCTCCGTGTTGCCCATTGGGCACCGCTGCTGCACCAGCTCAGCCGCCGGTAGATCCATCACGGTTTATTCCCTCCCCGTGCTGCACCAGCCGCCTGGCTCGGCCGCAGGGTGAGGATGAATTGTCTGGGTGGAAGAGGGGAATGGGACCCTAGGATGTCTCAGGCATGGTGTCTCCAGAAGAGATAAGGGGATGTTTAGTCTAAACTGTTGGGTCTGAGTCTGGCTGGGCGCTTGGGGAGTTCAGCCCGGAGCAGGGTCAGGGCTGCAGGAGAAGCTGGAGGAACGGGAGAGCGCATCTCAGGAGCACGAGCTGGTGAAACTGGGCTCCTGTGGCCAAATGGAAGAAAGGCAGAGACATAAGATCCTGAACAGCTCGGGAGAACAGATACTAAAATGAAGCGGAGCTACATAAATGAGAAGACATGACTAACAATTTTCATCAGGTTTCCAGAAGCGGTGGGGTACCCCAGCGACTGATACAAACTCTCTGATGGGCAGATGTCCTCAAAGGACAGTGGAGGTGCTACGTTTGAGCCAGTGAGTTTAAGGTGAATCCCATGGGGGGAAAAGTAGAGCTAGCCTGGCTGTGAGTCAGCAAGCTGATTCTAACTTCTACCCTAAAATAACTCAGAAGTGTGATTCCAGCTCTGCCTTCAGCTAGCAGCCACAGAGGGACAAATTCTGATATATATGGGTTTTTTTAGATGGGTTTTGATGGTTTCTTACATGATGTTCAGTCAAGCTAGCCAGGACTTGCACCTCCCTCCTGCAGTCTGCTCATTTCAGCCTATAGAATCACAGAATGGTTTGAGTTGGAAGGGACCTCAAAGCTCATCTAGTTCCCACCCCCTGCTCTGGGCAGGGACACCTTTCACCAGACCGGGTTGCTCCAAGCCCCGTCCAACCTGGCCTTGAACACCTCCAGGGATGGGCCATCCCATGCTCACAGTCCCTCCTTTTCTTAACTCTCTTCCAAGCCACTCTGGTGCACGGGGGAGATTTGTTAGTCTTTGGGAGAAGAAAGGGCAGTGAGAATGGTCTTGAGCCTCAGGATCTTAGGAGGGATACCCCAAACCGTGGCTTTCTGAAATAATGCCTCCTCCAGGGCAACATGCTTGACTGCGGCCTACTTCTTTTGCCATAAAATGACAAGTGGCAATGAGCTGGCATTGCTCTGTGGCTGGTAACTTCAGACCTCTTTGGAGAAGCCTTAATCTGTCAGAACAGGTTTCCTTCTACTTGGCGCTTTCTTCAGCACATCAGGAACCATCTTTAGCCATGTGCTCGAGCTGAATTTTCTCTGACCGCTTCAGTCCAGAGCTCTTTAGTGATGGCAATGCTCCATATGACCATACTGTCTTCCATCTGAGGGTTTTGCATCGGTGAGTTCAGCCCCCCGTATTGCATTGACTCGATTTTCACGAGGTGCTGAAGGAGAGAGTTTGTGGCCTGCGGAAATCACATAGGAGGCCTGTGGCAGCCCTCCATCCCCCCCCAGTAACGCCCCCAATCTCGACCAGCATGGTCCCAGTCACCTCAGCCCATAGCTGCCTGCCCTTTTGTAGTCAGAACATTGCTTCTTTTTCTGTTTTTTTTTCCTCTTTCCCTTTCCAGGAAGTTATGTATTTTCAGGTGCCTCTTTGAAGTGGCCAAATTCTAATTTTCCTGTTTACGTGCACAGGCTGCCACAGGAACAAAATCTGCAGACTTCAGTCTAAAATTACCTGCTCGTCACCTACCAGCTGGTGCTGGCGCCCGAATCTGCGACGGTAATTCAATCCTGTCAGCCAGTTTTGGCAGGTGCAAATTGCACTCGCCAAAGGGAAGCGGTCTGAGAAGAGGGATGTTTTCTGTCCCTTAGAAAGCTAGTTTGGTCTTAAATGACCAAATGCAAACATGCCAGCTGGGACTTACAGAACCTGCTGAAGGGACCTGAAATTAATTGGTATTCAGTGTATGTTGTTCTTTCATGTTATGGTTTGAGGAACCCACAACAATTTATTGTTGTTCAATTATTCTATCACCTGATGACCCCTCCCCACCTGGAAAGGGGAATCAGTGGGGGGAACAAGGACACCTGGGGGTTGAAATCTAAGCAGATTTAATAAAATAAGACTAGATAATTAGCATTAATAACACTAAAGAACCAATATCGATCCCGATACCAACACAAAGTACACAAGGATTACACTCAGCCCATTCTATCTGTAGGAAGCTGTGCATTCCCTGCAGGGACAGCAAATGTGGGACACAGCGAGCGCTGCGGCTTCAGGAGGAAGGGAAGGGCTCAGGGCTCTGGCACCAGGGCAAGGAGTTCTCAGGATGACAGCCACCAAGGGAGAAAAGTTTGCTGAGGAGTTCTCTTCTCATTTATATTGAATGTGCCATTTGTGGTATGAAGTAACCCTGTTGGCCAGCTCGGGTTGGTTGCGTACCTTGTCTCCTTGCAGATGACCTCTGTCCCCAACCCGGGGAAGTTAAGCAGACTGCTACCATGCCTGGCTCTGGCAATGCAGAGTTGTAGGATGGTCTTCGCCACAGTTCAGCTGCTTCAGAGGAAGGGGTCTGGGGGCTGAGAGCAGAGATGAGGCTGGAAGAAGCATTAATGTTTGCTTGGTAATAGGGACCCATTTAATTCTTTGCCCAAAAGTCAACACCTACTTAAGAGAATGGGGCTTTGGTACTTGTAACTCTCCTTTTTGCCCCCAAAAGGTAAAACTTCATGCCTTTTCTTTTTTTCAGACAGGTGGGAATGACAAAGCAGCAAAGGGGAGATTAAATAGGGGTTAAGGAAGATGTTTAGTGGCTATATAAGGTCTTTTCTGCCATCTCGGGCTCTTTCTGCCCAGTATTGCTGCAGGTCAGACATGGTCGGTAACTAGTTCTGAAGCTGTTTTCAACTGGATGACACTTGGAGTTTGTGGATGGTCTTTTGCAAGTACAAATTCAGACCTATAACCCCACTGCGGCGGTTGTGTTCTGTCCCACTGGCAGTGTGGCAGTTGAGGACCTGATGGAAATGGTTGGCTTTTTGTGGGGGGAAACTCTTACGTATGAAACCCCCTGCCCAGCACTGCTGTGACCCTCCACACATCTGTGGGGTGCAGCTCCCCACTGCACCCCACACAGCTGGAGGCGCCAGCTTTTCCTTCCAGCTTGAAAGAGCGAGGGGAAGACCGGAGGGCTCGGGGATGGGGCTGGCTTCTGCAGAGGGAGGAAGATCTTCCAATGGCGATACGTTACGGTAAAGCTAGCGATGACTCATCTGCTCCACTCGGTGCAGGATTGATGCAGCTTTCATCTGCGCACGCAGGAGATGGATGACTAGATGTATTTGCTAATTTGCTGGGGAGGCAGAGAAGGTGCCCTTTGGGGAGGCAAGGAAAGCTGTTCCTCACGTCGGCCCTGTTGCTTTGGCTGGGGCCAGCTTGTTGCGCTGGTGAGTCTGACTGCGCCGACCTTGAGAGCTGCAACACCCAGCAGCATCCCAGGAGGGCTGCGGTGTTTGTGTGCGGCTTCTTGCAGCAGCAGCAATTTGGAGGGCTTTTTTTTCTTTTTTTTTCTTGTTTCCCTTTGATCAGTGGTTTCGTGATCTCTGCTCCCTCTACCCAGCTCTGGGAAAGAGCTGGCTAGCTGCTGACGGCTGAAAACCTCCCTGGAAAGGCACAGGTTGTTAAACAAAGAAATGGCGTGGGGCAGGGAGAGGGAGGGAATGAAGTCTTTTTCTGGAAAAACCTTATTCCCAAGTGCTTCTGTCTGTGTGGGAGGCAGAGAGGGAGCTGGGAGGGGGAGGAATGGGTAGATGGGCAGAGACAGCAACTGAAGAGGAGAGGGAAGGGAGGAATAAATAGATGCAAGAGCTATAAAGAAGAAAGCAAAGGTGGAGAAACGAGCCATTAGAGAAAAACTTTGTGTGATGGAATGAGGGAAGAGGAGGAGACAAAGGGCTGGGGAGGGGGGGAAACCCTCACACCTGTATGTGCAGGCTTAGTTTTTGAAAGAGAGGAATGTGCCTTTCTCTTTAGTCTATGGGACACAGATGCTTAAAGATGAGCTCGTGCCCTTGAAAACACAGGAATGGAAAGGGGAAGGAGAGTGAAAGGAAAGAGAGGAATGATACCCAAGGCAGGGAGCGTGCTTGGGAGGTAGCTAACATCATCCAGAAGAGGGTTCAGTACTATGATGGAAGAGGATGTGCTGCTCAGAGTACCCTGGGTCTGTAGGAGGAGGAGGGCAGCACAGATGGCTGCAAGCCTGCGTGATGCTAACCCAGCCAGTGGCTCTGGGAGCGGTGCTGCAGCCGGTGGGGGCTGAAAGGGTGCTTGAGCTTCTTGTGGGGGCAGAAAGGGTGCTTGAGCTTCCCGGGGTGCAGTGTTTGACAGCATCACCTCAACCAAGCCAAAGGGTCTGGCAAGATGCTGGGCATTGTGTGGTTAGTTCCAGCAATGGGAAACCACAGAGCCTTTCACGTAGACACTTAAGAACTACTGATATTGATTTTTGGCTTAGTTTGGTTTCTACACCTTTTGAGACCTTTTCTAATCTTGCTGAAGGGCTTGCATTGCTTTTAGTGGAAACTCACTTAGAAATCAAGAACTTCTTTACTGAGCTGTTTGTAGCAGCACAGGGCACGGCTGTGGGTCAAGGCTGCAGGGCACAGCGGAGGCTCTGAGCAAAACCAGCTTTCCTGCATCCAGGAATCTGGAAACCAGATCTGATCAATGAGGGATGCAGATGAGAGGTGATATGGAGAATCAGAGGTACTTGAGCTGTGCAGAGTCCCCGTTTCTCAGCAGAGGCCACTCTGCCCCCTCCGTGATTTACCCTTGCCATCTCTGTAGGCTGCACATGGCTTTCCTAGGGAAACAAGAAAAAGTTTAATGCTTGGTTCGTATAGTATAACCACACAAATATTAGAGAGTAGTCCAGCTAATTGATATCAAAGCGACTAAGCAGGTAATTTAATATTTATGATATGATGAATCTCACTCTACCTGCTTTAACCTCTGAGCCTGCTTCAATCACGGGCTTCACTTGCTATTTGTTTGTGTCATCATTGTATCAGATGTAAAATAAGGATAAATTGCTCCCAAACCAGTAGAGCAGAGTCTTGTGAGTGACTGTGTGCAGCCTCAACCCTGGATCTACATGGGATTTCTACCGAGCAAAGCAGCACGAATGCTCTTTGGAGGCAGTGGGAAGGAAAAGGTGAGGCAAAATGAGCAAGGAGAGGAAAATATTCTTGCACTTGGCCAGGGCCATGTGTTTATCTACCAAGTCCCAAGCCACAGAGAAGGTCTTAAGCTTCTGGGATTGTGTTTGTGTGGTACAAGATGCCCAACTGTATGATACATCTTCAGTGAAGCATCAGGGGAGCGTTGTGGTGGTTTGGATTTCCAAAATGGTTTAATATCACAAACTCGGAAATGTAAGTATTGCTCAGCTGCTGTCAAAGAGACTATGCTTTTCTACACCCAAAGTAGATCTGGCCCGTGTACAGCTGCTAGGGAAATTTGATTGCTGGTTTTTAAACAAGTGAAAAGCTGGTTTGATTGTTTTGTTTGGGTGGGTTTTTTTGTTTATTCCATGGGAAGAGCTTGGAGTCAGACTGAATTGAAAAGCTAAGGGAAGAGTAGCAACTATCCTGCTTAACGCTGGATATGAAATCCTGGGGACAGATTATCTCCTTCTCACCTTTCAGTGTTTTATTTCAAAACTGGCCAGTTTGCACCATCTAATGTATTTTGGAGACTTCAGGCCCCATCTCAGCAAATACTACCCAGCTAAAATTCGTCTTCTCTAAGGGAGGTGTGTAAGGTGGGTCCGTGGAAAGCCTTCTGGAAGTGTCTGTCCCATCTCTATGCGACAGGAAGAGCTGAGACTGCTCTCCTAGGCTCGCTGCCAACCTTTCAGACAGCCTTTTCAGCATGGTCACCATGCCTGGTGCAGCATGAGAGCTATGGACCTCCATAGCTTCCATGCACTCTGATAGGATGAGGGGGAATGGCTTCAAACTGGAAGAAGGGAGATTTGGATGAGATATTAGGAAGAACTTGACTGTGAGGGTGGTGAGCCCCTGGCCCAGGTTGCCCCGAGAAGCTGTGGCTGCCCCATCCCTGGAGGTGTTCAAGGCCAGGTTGGACGGGGCTTGGAGCAACCTGAGCTGGTGGGAGGTGTCCCTGCCCACGGCAGGGGGGTTGGAACGAGATGATTTTCAAGGGCCTTTCCAACCTAAACCATTCTAGGATTTCAGTGCTGCAGTTCCCTCAGTCAGCTCCAGCTGGCTGGCACTGGAGATGATGTTGGCCATCAAATAACGGCTTACAAGGGAGAGCAGGAGAGGGGGGCGTTTCTATCTTGTATCAAGCCGTAAGATGTTGCCCAGCTTTGCTCTGGACCAAACCTGTGAGTAGGATTCCTCCAGGTCAGTGTTTCTGCCTAGATGGAGATTAAAAGGCCACATTTGTTAGCCTGTTTCCCAGAAGAGTCAGCAGCGCAGGCTGTTGCTGCAACCCTAGGATCTTCTCCCTATCTGTTATTAAAGGAGCGATCTGCACTCTGAGCTGCTTTGGGAGAAGCATCTATCTGTAGAGGTTTTTGAGGAGCCTCTTTATTTCTAAATCCAGCCAGCTAATAAGCTCAGATTTCACTTAGCAGGCAGAAAGCTCTCAGCAGGCTCATGGCAGCGCTGAAGGTCGGCAGGGAGGTAATGAAGCAGGCGACTCGGGTCTGACCGCTGCCTCCTGTTTACTCATTTCCCAAGCTCAAAGTTGACACGGCGCTGCACCGATGGAGGCCTGACAGCAAACTGCTCAGTGGCCATCTCCTCTCCTCTCATCGTGCAGAGGTGTCACCATGGGAGCTCCATCTCCTGGCTCACCGTACCTAGACCGCTGCCTATCGAGGCTTGCTGGGTTGATGGCTGTGGTGGTTGTTTTATAATCCTTTGAAGCCCGCTTTTTTCGTTTGCTGAATTCTTGGGGTGCAGCCGTACTGTTTACTGCTTTCATCAGTTCCATGGGGAAGATGGCTCCAGCTAATCACCTGCAGTACGCCTGACGTCCTGCTCAGCCCTGTAGGCAAGCCCAGCTAGCCACTGCAAGGAGGAGACAGGAGTGAGACCTCTCCATCGCTGTGAGACCCAGCTTTACAGTAAATTCATGCAGTTGCGCTGGAGTCAATACACCGCTTTGCACCAGCTGTGGATCTGGTGCTTGCCTTACTTTGTCGTAGCTCACCAGAAATGCTGGCAGCAGTAATCCTTGTAGCTCTCATACCTATAACTGAGGAGCCAATCCTGGTTTGTTTTTTTTTTTTCTGCAGTACCCATCTAGACATGGAGAGTATCACACAAGATCACATATTAACCACTTCCTAAACTTCACTTGGGATAATGCTGTGAAAAGAAGGGTAGAGGGTGAGTTATAAGCAGGGAGGAGCTATTGATCTGCTTTCCTGTACAACAAAACATTTTCTTTTTACCCAGGGGGAAGGCAGCTGTGGTGAGCAAATGAAAAGTGAGATTTATTTGGTTGGACATGAGTATACCTTGTCACTGACAAGTGGTATCGCATATGTGGCCAGGATGGACTTGTCTTGATTACACACGGAGCCCAGTTGTGGCAGCCATAGGTGATAGTCGGTCTGAGGTGTTTGATGTTCTCAAAGTGCGGGCACTGTAGTAGATGCTTTGAACGCAGCTTGGTGTTACTAAAGAAAGAACCAACAGCTTTCCAGTTGTCTCCTGTCCTCCTCCATTGCCTCCAAGGTGGCATGGCACTGGCTTGCTCTGTCCTTTCACTCACCTCTTATTGCTCTGCTTCCTCTTCCAGGTGCTGTATCATGTCCAGATAGGACACCACCAGTGTGAGAATCATCCCAAGAGGACCACTCCAAGGGGTTGAGCTGTCCCTCTCAGGTGGCTCCTCTGCTTTCTGCAGCAGCTGGGCAAAGGAGGAGAACTGGGATTGCCCCGTGCGCGTGGTATCCAGTCGCTACCCACAGCACTCGTAGGGATGGATTCCAAAGGCAATGTCCGAAGCGGAAACAAACCCGATGCCAAGGCCCCCAGCTCTGGAAAGCCAGAAAAACCCAACCCTGGGCCAGCCACGAATGCAGACAAGAAGGAGATCCCCAAAGAGCAGCCTGCTCCTGCCACTGCCACCAAGAAGGCAGGTGGCGATGCTACCGTCGTGAACAACCACAGCAACCTGAAACCCAGCCCCGCCACCACGGAGACGCAAGAGGCCACCGGCCAGTCCCCTGACTCTGACCACAAGGGAAACAGCTCCGAGGAGTCGCCAGGCAGCATCTTCGACAACATGAAGCCCTTGATCATCGTCGGAGGAGTGGCGGTGGCTGCGCTCGCTGTGATTGTGGGAGTGGCGTTCCTAGCCCGGAAAAAATGAAGACCGAGACAGGGTGGGGATGAGAAACCCAACCCAGCTGTACAGCTCCTTTTGAGACAAATGCATGCAGAAAAATTCTATACATACCTATATATATAGAGAGAGAGCGAGCTAGATAGGTCAACAACAAACACCAACTGCAACTCCAAGAGTCTTGTTCAAGACAACTGTGCCAGTTTGACCCAGTGTGGGTAACTCCATGCACTAAGTGTGTTCTTTCATGTAATATATCTTTGCTTATACCACTGTGTATAGATTACAGCTTCTCCTGATCGGTGTAAATGACGGTGTCCCCTCCCCTCCCCTGCTGTCCTTCCTGGCAGACACCCCCACCTCTCCCACAGTCCCCTGTTTTCAAGTCTGAAGTGTTCTGCATCCCATCCAGAGTCCCCGCTTTGTGTTTCGGTTTCTGTTTGGCTTGTTTTTAAGTTGGGTTGTGGTAAAGAAGATGTAAGGGGAGATGGAGCCTGGTGTGAAAACCCAGTTTGCCTGTCACTGTGTGTTGGGATGGTGTTTATCCAGCACCCCTGGGGCAGGGGAACCGCTAGGAAAAAGGCAGCTCCTTGACCCAAACAGCAAAGTGTGATCTCTATTAGGTGTCTTGTGTACCTGCTGCTCATCAACCTACTTTAAAAAACCCAACTCAAAAGCGCCCCAGAGGAAACAGGCTGGCTGCGGCTGGAGGCTGAGACTGCAGCGGGGTAGAACCGAGCGTGCGACTTGGGACGTCACACCAAGTCATTTCTCTGGCTGAACTGCCAGCGGGGGAGTGAGCAGAGGGGCCGGACTGTGACCCACAGCGCAGCTAGCAGCACATGGAGATACCTGGCAAAGTCCCACGCCGACTTCGGGCAGACAGCAGCTGCTGTCTGCTTGGTTTCTGGCATGTTGGCAGGCAGCCTTCAGGATCCCGTGGCTCACCAAGGTCATATGGGCAGCGTTTGGGGACAGAGAGACTTTGTTTTGGATCTAGTATTTCCTAAAGTCAGGCTGGGCTTTGTGGGATGCTGCGGTCTCAGCCCAAACACCCTCGAGGTCAGCTGGACTCTTTCTGTTCATTTCTTTGGGCTTTGGATCAGGGCTTTCACCTGCATTTTTTTTCCCCCGAAGGCTATGGTCTCTTGATATGTGAGAAGGTAGGAAAAGTGGAGACATGAGCTGGTTTTAGGAGCGGAGAGGACCTGGGACCCTGTGAGAATAAGACTGACCTGCTTTATACCAGGGAAACCCTGTTCAAGGGCACTGCTAATCTGTCCCGCGGGGATTTCTTACCTCCATCCTATGACAGCAGCAGGGATTTGTGACTCCTGCAAGCTTTGGAAATGGAAACAAATTCCCAGCCCTCGGGAACAGCCTTTGTTTCATTGGTGGAACTGGAACACCAGTTTCATTGGTGAGAACCTCAGCTCTGAAGCCAGACCTTGTGAAGGGGAGAAGAAAGGCAGGTGATGAGAGAGGGTGTTCAGTGCATCGGCTGATGCCCTTCCCCAAACACCAAGAAGTGGGCAGATCTCCTTATTCTAAGTTTCCATGAGACTACTCTGGGCTGCTGCACTACTGCAAAAAGGTCTTACAAAAAAACACCTTACCTTTTGTTTTTAAATTAGGTTGGAGATTAGATGAGGTCAGAACCACAGAGTCTCCGGAGCTCGGCAGCACTTGCAGCTAAAGGGCAGGGTTTTGGACTGGTGATTAGCAAGAGGCTGTGACAAAGTGGAGTGAGTTCAGTTAAAGAGCCTTACTCGTACATCTTTAACTGAGCCTGGATGTAGAAATTCAGTGGGTATGGTCCAGAGAAAGGCGTACATTCCTCAGGTACTGCCTTTACAGTATCTGCTTCTGGCAAGACTGCTGGATAGGATGGTGGGTGTGCACAATCTGATCTGGCAATTCTCTTGGCTCATGCCTGTCTTACCTCCAGATTTGCTCTGCTGAGTGCATAGGACTTCCCCGACCAAAATGTATTTTGATGCAGCCTGGCCACTGGTATGGCGAGACTTGTCATCCTCTTTTCCTCAAGGCTCATAAAATATCCCCAAAGGTACACAGCCTCTGGGAGTGTCAGATGCTGTCTTCTGATGAACAACAGGCTGCACATAGCTGAAGTTTAATGTCTACCTCTACCTTTAACAGTGCAGAGACGGGGGTGCGCTTGTCAGGTCGACAGTGGTTTTTTTGGAACGAGTGCTTCAGCCCCAGGTGAGATCCTGGTAGTTTAAAGCACTCTTTGCATGTATTGTGGATGTGTCTCCTACTAGCAGTATGTCACAGCTCGGAGCATTTTTTTGATTTGAAGCAGAAGGATCTGTGGCGGGGTGTTTCTGTAATGCCACTTTTGTCTGAAGAACTGATTTCCCTTCATCCTGTTTTGCAGGTGTTCAGAGGTTATTTTCTGGGGGGGAAAGAGGAGGGAGACAATAGCAAAGAGTGCGTGAAAGGTGTTTAGAAAGCAGAGATGTGAGAGAGAATATAGGTCAGAAGCAGTCCCAGCATGGCTCCCTGGCAGCGACTGCGGCAGGGCTTTGCAAAGGACACGGAGAGGCTGCTGCACCTACACTAAGAGTCTGTGAGTGCTGCAGAGCCCCCAGGCCCTGACAGTGCCCTGGGCGCATCCTCTTGCCACGCTGGGGAGAGCTCCCCCTGCTCCTGCTTGCACCCCAAACCCTGCATTCTGGTTCCCCACAAGGGAAATGTGGGTGCACAAGCCAGAAGCAAACTGCAGTGCAGTCCTGCCAGGAACCTGATCTCCATGACCAGGAGGTGTGTGCCCACTGGGTACCAAGAAACGTATCCAAACTACCGGCGTTTGGATGTGGGGATGTCTATTTCTGGGCTCCCCTTCCCTCAGATTGCTGAGGCACAAAGCTCTTGGCTGTAGGGAAATTTTGCTTACGTTGCTGTGAGGAAGGGAAATCAGCTGCCCCTGCTCCGATTCATGTCTTGCCAAAGTAGGGTGGGGATTTTCCGGCAGTGACTTCTGTTTTCAAGAGGGAGAACTGTCTTCAAGAGATGTTGCTACCTGTCCTGTCTGTTCCCTCCCTCTCACCCCGGAAGATGATTATTTTTATTATTTTAGCAGTGTGACAACATTACAGGTGTAGCATCTACCTATTCTGTCCTGACCAGAGTAGATAGACACAGGAGGAGGAAAAGGAAAGAACTGCTTCATTTGGGTCTCCTATTTTACTTCCTAAAGTGTGTTTTTGTTTCCTTTACTTAACCTTTGGCAACAGAAGAGGGGGGGAAGACAGTTCTCAGCCAACATGGGTCTTAACCATTTCTATCTGCCCCCAAAGCCCCCTGCCCTTAGAGCCCTCAGAGGCCAATAATTCCATCCGGAAACACACCACAGAGATGGTGATGGGACTGCAGCTCCTCACCTGGGTATGTAACCCCCTGCGAACCCTCCCTAGGCAGTGAACACACTACGATCTGTTCACAAGGGATTTTCTGCTCACTGTGGTCATTAACGTTGCTGTCTGCTGTCCAGATTCACCACCTGGAACCCACCTCTTTGGCAGTTTGGCTTGGAAAACACCTCTGTGTGTGGGTATGTGTATATATACACCACCTTGCCTTGAAGAATATTCTGCATATGTATGTATACGTACATATATGTTTATATTACTGCAGTCTGGGGGCCTCGGGGGGGGAACCAACCTGGAGACAACCCTTCATTTGTTCCCCTGCATTCACACAAAGTGTCCGTGACGTGGGTTTTTTTGTGCCATTTGCATCATGCCATGCAGCACCTGAATTCCTTTTTGGTCCTGGTTTCTTCTCAGTGCAAAGAATGTATGGCTAGTGAACTGCTGAATGTACGATGTGCCCATTGTGCTAGAAGCTCAAAATTACTGTTCCCCTCCCTGGATAGTCATGTGGGCTACTCGCTTTAAAATAAGGCACTTTTAGACTATACTGGACTGTGTTGTAGTGCTTTTCGAAGTGTGGGTCTAGTGTTGATTTGAGTCAGGTAGATCAAGCGTAGATGCCATACAAGCTCCTAAGCACGCTGCTGGGGCAACGCAATTCAGTCCTGACTTGCAAATGACATCCTTTAAGCAAACACCTCCTGTTCTGCCTTAATGTGCCAGGCTGTGCGGTGGTTTCATTTTGAGGAGAAAAAAAAAAAAAAAAACAAAAAAAGATGTCCAGCGAGAACTAGGCTGAGAAGAGCAAATTCACCTCTCTCAGAATGGAAGCGAGATTGAAACCAAATTTGTCGAAGCAGAAGGCTTAAATGACTGAACTCGCTGTGCTAAATAAATAGTTGTCTTTTCTCGTACTGAGCACACGCTGTTATTTGCTTGATGTTATTCTTTGTGTGGTGTTTGTGATATGAAGTCCTTCTAGTGATATCTCCGTGGGGAGAATGAACTGACGCTTAAAACTAATCAGATTCTGTGCTTGGGATTTGAAGAGATCTAGATTGCTAGTTTACTCATTTGATAAAATCTATAAATTACAAATTTGCAAAACTGACTTTAGACATTCTAGCTTATCACTAAAACTATAGATTTAATTACTACACCTGATCTCAATCTATTTTTAAGGAGCCATAAGCTTTAGTTGAATATAAAGATATCATTACGCTTTCTTGGACAACTTAGTAGAAGGTTTTTGATGCTTCTAGCTTTAAGAAAGTTGAAATGCATTACACTTCTGCTTCCTCTTTCTACTGATTTAACGCGCTACGGATAAGTCCCATTATTCCTAACAGTTCTGCAGTAGGAAGCAAACAAATCTGGAAGCCAGAGGATAATGCAGCAGCATTTTCAGGAGGGTAAGAATGTATTCTTGCAGGTGCTGTTCACCTCTTGGTCTCACACTTAAAGCACTGAACAGTCACTTGCCCTGAAGCACCTCTTAGTTCCCTTAGGTTGAGTGATAAATTAAGAATGGGTTTATGTCTCTGCTGAATCAAAGTTTTGGGGTTCTGAAAACAAGGGGAATTTTTCCATTGGCTTCACCGTGCTCTGCTCAGGCCTTTGAGATCTTACTGGCACCAGGGATATGATTACAGGTCATAGTAAAGTGTAAAATCATCTCAATGGCATGGTTATTTTAAAAGCAACAAAAACATTCCTTAGTCCTTCTGCTGAGTGTAAGGAAAGTCTTCTCTGGTATTAACTGAGACAGCTGTGCTTATACCTACATTAGCATTTGTGTATAAGCAACAACAGTGTAACTAAAATAAACCTAGAGTTGGCGAGAGGGGATTTCTGCCTTCCAAAATTTCCCTTCCCTGGAAATGCTACTGGGGTTTAGAACTCCATCTAACTATTCTTAGAATTGGTTGAAAATAAGTCTTGAAGATTTGAGAGAAAAATTGTTCTTCAAGAAACAAAGCAAAAAGAGGAAGGCAATGAAAAACTGTACTTGAAAGGTGAAATTCCAAGAATTTCAATCAGCTCTACACAAAGCTTCAAGTCAGCGCTTCTGAGTGGGTACAAGAAACAGTGCAGAGAAGTACAGAGAAAAAAAAGGCCCAATTTCATTATCTTAAGAGTTTTGGTAAGGACAAATTAGCTTTTATACCCTATCCACTTCTTTTTTTTTTTCCTTGGACAAAAGCAAAAATGACAAACTCTGATGCCACGCAAATTAATGTTCACTAATTGACTTTTCCAAATGAATTTTTGCTGGCTCTGTTCAATGTTAAAGGGTTAGTGAAGCAAGAAAAAGACTTCAAGTTTTCTACAACCGACTCTGTACGATTAAGGGAAATCGCAAGTTTGCGATTTGGGCATTTTGAAAGGCTGCTTTCTCTTTTCACATGCTTTGCTATGGAAAGGACTGAAAATTCAACCTACTTGCATTTCGATCCTCTTGGTCGGTGCCATCATGCTGGAGCAGGGATGCTGGGTCCCTTCCCAAGCCACGTAGCATCTTATTGTTGTCTCACTTCCTTCACCATGGAGCCAGGAGAAATCTCCCAAGCCAGAAGAGCTGTCTTTCATAGGGATAGACAACCGCATCACACAGTCTTCATAAACCAACTGCAGTTCTGCTTTACAGGCTGGGCACCTCTCTTCATGAGCAGAATTGGCTTTGATCTGGGTAATAAAAATTCTGTATCTTTGTTAAATGCTCAGCACAGGAGGCTGGAATCGACACATTTCCTGTTATTTACCCCAGAGGTATTTGGTCCTTTACTCTTTCAGGGAGAAATCCACTGATGTTGAAGATCTCCACAATGAGCTGCCTGCGCATTTTAGGTCTTATGGGTGGCCCTCGATTGACAACTCCACTGCAGAAAGTGAAGAAGCCTGTGCAGCAATATTCTGGGCCAGAGGATGCAGTACCACCCATGTACTTCAGCATTTATGCTCTGCAAGGAATCTGGGAGAGGATGATGGGAGCAGTGTCTGCCTAGTACTGTGGATTAAATATTGCTGCTCTGCTTTCGGCCCATCATCGGTCCCTAAACACTTCTGCAGTGACTGGTTTTGGCCTGTCGTTCTTTTTAAAACCTCTTGTCTTCATTCATTTGGAGATTAGTTCCCTCCTGAAGTTTATCTATTTGAAGTATTACTTAATCATTAATGGGAAGTTATTTTTAGGTGGCATTAAAGACAAAGAACACAGAATAAGATGTCTTAGCTGTCCTGGTGAATACATGGCAAAAATGACAGGGTACTTAACCTCTAGGGTCATCCAACTGAAGGTAGCTATACAGAAAGTTGATCTGGGGCTAGATTATCTTGAATTGAGCAGCCCAGATGATGATGCCAGGTGCTACTGAGGGTACTGCAATGTAACTGAGACATTGGCTTGGAACACGCCCCACGTGCCATTCAGCTGGCCTTGGCTGGGTCTGTCCAACGCCTTTTTTCCATGTCTCTTATTGTGTCTTGCTGTGGTTAGCTCAGATCACGTTACCTCGATTGACTGGCCCTGGGGAGTTTCATCTGTTGAGCAAAGGGGTTTTACGATGACTTTTTCCTCTGCTCTTTTAGAGCATCAGTCCAGCCCTGTGACCTGCTTTCCCTTTCAATGCCCAAATTCCTAGGCTGTCTGCTCATGCCAGATCTTCAACTGCTACAAACTATGTGGCTCCATTGGTTTCTGGAGATCTGATTCTTTGCTTGTCCTTTACTGCTTCTTTGGCTACTGCACTGTGTTCCCTTTCCTTTCCCCACTTTCTTCCCAGGCAGCTCTGCAGATGTGGCCTCTCCAGAGCTAGGCAGAAACTCTGCCCCATGGCTGAGGCAGATTTTGGGTAGCCGCACCCAAAAGATGTGGGTGCCAAACAGGCAGTGTTCAGGCACTGAGCACCTAAGGGGAATGCAGAGATCGCGTGGCACAGTGGGGAATGTATGAAGTTTTCATCGGCCCTAATTGCTAAGCCTTGAGGGTCTGAGTCTGCAAGGTGCTGCATGCTCTTGTCTGCCACAGGAGCGCAGCAGATGAGAAAACCGCAGCTGGAAGGTCCCTTTCTTGTCCTTGCTCTTCCATGTCAGTAAGTCACTGCGTGGCCACAAGCTCTGCTCTGGATTGGAGCCTGCCTGCCAGCCAGGTGTGAGCTATTCCAGCTGTGACACAGCACAAGCATACATTACACTTGGCTGAAGCCAGTGCTTCTGCAGTCCTCCAGTTACTGGAGCACCAAAAACACAGGTAGGGAGGAGAAGGTCTCAAGCATTCAAGAGCTGGCTCTCAGCTGAAGCTAATGATCTGCATTTCTGCTGGCCTTGCTCATGTGCAGGGGCATGCTGCATCTCTCTCATCTTCCATTAGCTACAGGACTGAGGACACAGAAGCCTGCAAGGATTTTCCTGTTTGAATGGGCTGCTCAGGAGTTACTGTTTGATACAGTAATGCAAGGCTGCTGGGCCTTCAAAATTCCCATCTCATTCTGCTAACCATGCTCATAAGCTGATGCTCAAAGCCTACGAGTGGTGTGATGGATCACAGCCGTTGGCTTTCCACGGGGTGGGTTTGGCTCTCCCCTATGCTGTAGTTCTGCTCGCCGCTTTGGACAGTGTGTGCTCTGACATGCAGTACCTGGGGACTCATGCTCTCTGCTTTTTGATGCTTTGCTCTTCAAATTACATATATTTTTCAGACAAATAATCTAATTTGGGTTAAATAGGATCTGGACCACCATGTTACTCTTGCTCCTGTTTCTTTCAGTTGCTGCCAGCTTGAAATTCACAGACCATTCCATTCTCTTTTCACTTCTCCTAATGCAAAGCCCCAGTGCAGCACACTAAGAATAAAGTTACAGTTTCTTTCTCGCTGTGCAGGATGATGCTACAGCACCAAAACTCCCAGCAGGAAGAGAGGACTCTTTACTCATCTTTGCAACAATAAAGACCTGCATTGTATCCCTGGTTTTGCCACAGCAGCTTCAAGCAGTCAAGTTTCTGGGGCAATTTGATAAGAACAAGGGTGCCATACAATTTTGTCACGTTAAAAACAAGCAAAGCAACCAACAAGTGAATAATTTGGCTTATACTAAGTTTTGAGCAGCCCTTCTTAACCCTGTTGCCTTTTCCCGAGTCACTGGTTAGGACCCTTTCAATCAAAATCTTCAAAAGGTGCAATCTCAACTCTCCAGTGAAAACCAACTCTCTTCTAGTGGTAGGTGCAGGTTGTTTACAAACTTGTGGAGAAACTAAAATTGTAGAAAGGGAAATTGAAGGTCAGATTACAGGGGATTTTTTTTTTTTTTTCCTTTTGGTTTGCTTGGATTCTGTTACTTTTCCAGGGACTGATCCAAAGCCCTCGGAAGTCAGACAGAAAGCTCAAACACCGGCAGCGGGGCAATGCCTGCTGCCACCTTGGAAGACACAGGCATCTTTCCGAGGACATCGGTGGGTTTTGAGTCAGCCCCTGAACGTGTTTTCCAAATGATGGTAACTTTCCGAGTGACACCTTGATTTCTTCCCTGTACAAACAGACCTGCTTGTCACTTACACATATTTACCTGCGTTCAACATACAGGTTTGGGGTTTTTTTGGTTTGTTTTTTTTTGCTTTCAGAAACAATATGCTGCTAGACACATTTCCTGGAGGGAAATGGACACCTACCTACACACAAAGCTATACAGCTAATTTATACCTTGTTGAATTTATAATCTTGTCTATGCTTCTATGGACACTTTGTATGGGCTGCAGCTCAAATCCTAAAATAGTCAAGAATTTTTCCTTTCCCATATAGTATTCTATTTACTTTGACTTAAAAAAAAAAAGCGTATAAATGCAATAATGCAGGTAGACTAGAAATACTAGATTGAAAATTAAAGTAGTTTAGCTTGTCCCATTGTGACTGACAGTGTTGTACGACACCCAACGCTGTACCCTAACATTTTCCAGGCTTTCTACGTAGCTGAATCTAGTATTAGCTTTGAAAACCCATTGTATGAGTGGTGGGTGGATGGGTTGGAAACGTGTGCTCTCTACACACTGTATGTTACTCACATCAGAAGCTGTATGGCCACTCCATATGCTGTGAAACTGTAAATGATTCCCAATACACCTGTAACTCTTACCAGGATTGTGAGAAATAAAACTATATATAGAGCTATATATACACACATAGATATATTGTATAATTCCTCATGTGAGCATCTTTGTGCATGTGGGTGCGTGAGTGAAAATGGCTGTTCTCCCGCTCACTCCCTACTCGTGCCCGTGGTTCCCGCAGGCTCAGTATTCGCTAGGATTAGCAATCCCAGGCAGAACTGTAAGAAAAGGCAGTTCCTGCCCCAGATAAACTCCAGCCTGCCCAAGGAAAGCAGGCAAAGGAAAATTATCGTTATTCCCACTGGAGTGTAGAACAATTAAATGACTTGCCCAGAGCCACAGAGGAAATCTTTCTGATGCCGGTGCTGCCCTGTCCTGCAGGGTGGTCTCCAGGCTTTGCTGCACACTTGTTTGCTGGGTAAAACTCTGACCCGTCCCCTGCCGAATCAGGGTGTGCTCCCATTTGCCTGGGTTTGGGTTTAAGTTGGCCCAGGAGCATCTGTCCTCACGAGGAGTGAACCATCCCCTGAGCACCCAGCTGGTGTCCGTGGGGGTCCCCGCACATCAGCACGAGCCAGGGATTCCCTCTGACCTGCCGGAGGGGAGGAGGGTTTTGGCAGTACATGTCACCGTGAGGAGCTGCTGTCATGTCACACCAGCTCCAAGCAGGGTCTCTGCAGGCTTTTGGAAACAAGTCTCTTAAGAACTGGGAAGACCAATATTGTAAACTCCTCAGGGTCAGGAAAAAAGGGACAGCCTTTAGCTGCAAAAGCCTTAATTAATTATCTGAGATTTTTGCTGCAGAAACACAGCTGAGGACTCAAGTTTTAGTTTGTCTTAATATTCCTAAAAGCAGGAGAGCAAATAAATTCTTCTTTTCTGAGTCTGAACGCTGACTCTGAGAAGCTGGGGATGGGGGGATGCCTGGCCCTCCCCGCTGCCGCCAGTCAGGGTGTGTGAGATAGCACATCCATCGGGCCAGCGAGGTGGGGATGAGCCGTCTGGGAAGAGAAGGCAATCTCTCCTGCCCGGCCCAGGCTGCGGGACAACGTGGCTGCAGAGGAGCTGAAGCTCTTCTTCCATTCCTCAGCTGGGGAAACGCACCCTCTTCCAGCGAGAGCCCGGCTCGTCTCCTCTTAACAGAAGAGGGTGCGCAGCCGTGACAGAGGAGGCGGCAGGGGTGGATGGCAGCAGGTGATGCTCCAACTTGGAAGGTTCCCCCCTAATTAGGAATCGGTGGAGGTACCTGCACAACCTGTCCTCCTCAGCCTGAGATGAAACAGCGCTGCTCGCTCCATCCAGAGGAGGGGGAACGAGCCGGGGAACCTTCCTGTCATCTCTCCTTCAAACAAAATACATGTCTCCATTCTCACTGCCAAGGAAGGCAGTGGCACAGACACAGTGGCGCAGTTGTGGTGCCCACTAAGAGAGCAAAGCTCAGTGCTTTCAAACACTGGTTTGGATATCTTCCACCTGTCCCTTCTGTGTTTTGTCTATTTCCCTCCACATATTTATAGAAATCTAAAAAGTATGAATAGCAGAGGCTACGTTTACAATTATCTTAAACTATGCAGTGCTTTTCCCTGCTCCCTTCCATTCCAGCCATCATTTAGCCACTGAAAATGACATGGTGCCAAATCACTAAAATGAATAGTGAGAGATACGCTTTGGGTTTGGTTTTGGTTTTTTTTTGTTTTTTTGGTTTTTTTTTTAATCATTTTCTAGTAGCAATGAGAGAGAAACATCCAGGTTATCTCCACAGTTAAGCAGCCTATGGTTTCAGACCACACTTTTGGAGAGAAAAGGAGACAGACGGACAGGTGATTGAGGAGACGGACAAGCAGAGAGCCTGATGGCATAAGCTACATTTCTGCTAGGAAAACAGGCTAGAAATAAATAAATAAATAAACAAAAATAATGGCAGAATTGTATTGTCTTTATTTTATATCTATCATTTTGTAGTGGCATTTTCTCTTTGCAACACACTAGCAACCATGAAGAGATAAACCTGATCATTTAACACAGAGATGAAAAATACAAATCCAGGAACTGAACAAGGTTTACAAAAATTACTTTTCCCCCGGTGAGCAACAGAGCCGAAAGCGATGACACCTGCAGTAAGTGAACATTTTTCTTGAAGAATAATGGCTCGTTAAAGATTAAGAGCATACACAAAGATGGCAATCTGGACCAGATATGAGGGATGGGAAGGACAGTTTCAGGAAGGTTTGGATGACTTTATTCAGTTTGCAATTCTGATGCTAATTCCAGCGGCTCCAAGAAATTGCCCAGCTCTTCATCCATGTTTTTCACCCATTTTTTTTTTTCAGCAAACTGCTCCAACAGATCCCATGTTCATCTTGTACCGTCCCGTATAACATCATTAGTTGTTTCTTCTTCAGGGGTGCGAAAGGGCACAGCGTACCTCTGTCCCTCCACAACATCCTTGAGGTTATTCATAATGAGGGGGAGAGGTACTAAGAGCAAAACCTGAGTGGTAACTTAAAATACCTTAGAAACAGCTTAAACCAGTAACAGCGTAAGCCAGTAACTTAACAGTTTGGGCTTATCAAAGGAGTTTTGCTCCTCCTTATCTCACGTGTCAGAAACACAGCACCAGCACAATAAACCACGATCCATCCGTGGTGGCTTGGGCTTGGCAGGAAGGCTCCTGGTGCTCGGTTGGCTGCAGAGGGACCTTATGTAGTCAGAGCGAAAAGGTCTGAAACCCAGCACTCAGCTGGGCGTTGGAAATTAGCCGACATTTTGACATTAACGCCTGCTTTTTCATTCCCAACCCACAACGCGGTGTCAGGCTTCCCCTTGTCTGAGGTGGGGTGGTCCCTATAATAAGTCCAGTGTTTCAGTCCTACTGGCTATCAGGATCAATTTGATGAGGAAAAAAAATACGAAATATACAAAAAAAACCCAACCACAACAGTGTAAAAACTGATGGGGAAAACAGCCGCACAGCTGGAGCAGAGCCGCTAAGGACACCACCAGGCTACCAAGGTGAAACCAACCAGAGCGGCCGCTTGCACGGTCGCGGGGGTGGAGGCAGGTGGGACCGGCATGATCAGCCGTGGTGCCCCGGTGGGGTTAAAAGGCTCCACGGGCTCCTCACCACCGTCCCGCCGCTCCCCTCAGCGCTCCCCTCAGCGCTCCCCTCAGCGCTCCCCTCAGCGCTCCCCTCAGCGCTCCCCTCAGCGCTCCCCTCAGCGCTCCCCTCAGCGCTCCCCTCAGCGCTCCCCTCAGCCGCCGCCGCGCGCGCGCGCGCGCCTCCCGCGACCCGTTCTCCCCGCACTGCGCATGCGCGGCCTCATGAGGAGACGGCCCCCGCCGCCGCCGCCGCCGGGCCGCGCCATGTCGGACCGGGTGGGCAAGCCCACCTGCCTCATCGTCGCCAGCGCCGCCGCCGCGGGTGAGACACTCTCGGGGTGGGTGTGTGTGTGTGGGGGGGAGAGGAGGGTAAACCCGTTCCCGTCCCGCCGGGCCCCGTTGCTCCCTTCGGCGCGGCCCGCTCGGCCGTTGCGGCCTTCTCCGGC
Source organism: Pluvialis apricaria (assembly GCA_017639485.1). Classification (NCBI taxonomy): domain Eukaryota; kingdom Metazoa; phylum Chordata; class Aves; order Charadriiformes; family Charadriidae; genus Pluvialis; species Pluvialis apricaria. The sequence goes on along the minus strand of CM030012.1, from coordinate 68,237,713 downwards.
CTGCGCCTCCCCTGCGGCCCCCCAGCCCGGGGTGCAGCCGCCGCGCTGTGTGGCGAGTCCCCGGCCTGCGGGGCCCTGCGAGCGGCACCGCGGCTGAGCCCTGCGGACAGGCGGGCTCTCTGCTCGGTCCTGCAGCTGTGCTGTGCACAGATGTGCTGGCTTCCCGTAACGGCTCATCTGCCGTGCAGCTGTGCCCGCCGGTCCCCCTGGGCACAGCTGGGCTTGTTAAAGGAGAAACCGCTGCCCGAGCGGTTCGCACACCATTCGTGGTGTCGCACACACACTTGTTTTCGGGTGTGTTTCCTCCTTCTTCAGGCTGGAGCCTACGTTTCTCGCTGAGGAGTCTCAGCTGTTGCATTTTTGTAAAAATAATTTAATTGGAAGGGACAGCAGTAAGGACAGCCTGGGCTGGGTGGCTCCAAAGAGAGGGACCCTGAACAAAGAAATCCCTGGGTAATTATACACCTGCAATCTCTACACTCACCCCTCGCATGCTGTCCATGCATCTTTTAGTCCAATGGTGATTTTTGGTCTGGGGTCTTCTAACATCTTATTGGATTCTTTTTCTGTGTCTGGGCAGGCAGGCTCTTACCTTGTTGATTTGCGGTTTCAACGGAGGGTTGGAGCCTCCTTATCTTCTGCTTTACACTCCTTGTGCACCTGCACTTACTGGCAGAACATGGAGAACTGAAGAGACTTGGGAAAAACCCTCCCAAAACATCAGTGTGATATCAACATCTTTCCCATACTAAAAGACTAAAGACAGCACTGTACTAGCTGTTAGGAAAATTATTAAGAAAAATAACTCGTGGTCTAAAAGCTTCAGTGAATCTAACTACTCGTGCTAAGTAGAGCCAGGCAAACAGCAGAAATCACACCATATTATAATCCTAAGTAGTTTATTCCTATGGTCTGGTGGGAGGTGTCCTTGCGCATAGCAGTGGGGTTGGAACTAGATTATCTTTAAGGTCCCTTCTAACCTAAACCATTCTATGATTCTAATTAAGACTTACTTATGCTGAACCAATATCCCGGATAGTGCTGTTGAATATCTACTGGTTTTCCCCTCTGCACATACCTACTTCTGAGCACACACACAGCTGAGCTGTGCCTGCATGTATACCTGGAGGAAACCAAATTCCCTTTACTTCTGCCTTCCTTCCCTCTGCTCCCCCTGGTAGCCCCCCAACCTGGGCAAACAGGGTACCTTCATCATGTGTCTCTCAATATGTAGCTCACCTACAAGGAAGGCTGTGCATTTCTTACGTCTTAAAATAACCCTCTGAAATTACTGAGAGATGCGGTGCTGAGGGACATGGTTTAGTGGTAGCTTGGCAGTGCTGGGTTAACAGTTGGACTTGATCTTAAAGGTCTCTTCTAACCAAAATGATTCTATAATTCTGTTCTATAAGGTGAGGGGAAAAAAAACCCCAACACAAGCTCATGTGCTATGCTAGATAAAATAAGCTAGTGTGCCTGGGATTAAAATATTTCCTTAAGTTGTTATACTCTGTTTCTCAGGTGTGTCAGCCCAGTCCTTCCTTCACTGCTTTACACTGACTAGCTCTGCTTTTAATCTGCAAGTTGCGACTCCTGGGGTAAGTAAAGATGGGCAGCTACTGTCATTTCACTCTGAAACCAATTGATATTTTAATTGACAAGACAGAATTATGCTAAACTTTTTCGAGAGGTGTTTTATTGGCTTTACAGATTTTTTTTACAAGGGATTATTTTTTAATTCTGTTTTCTTAATATTGAAGTGAATGCATGCTTCTTATAGTATGGTTTTGAACTGCTCTGTGCAGTGTCTGTTACCCACAGAGAGTGGAGGGAGAACAATTGGAAGAACTCCTTCAGTGGGAGAAATGGGAAACTTCAGGTTTTTGAGAGCTAAAGTCTCTCAAAACACCACATGGTTCTACTGCAGGAAAAGTAGTGGGTGTCTGTGCAGTGATACTAACCACAGTCTTTGAACCATGTTTTCCCTAGGGGAAGTCGATTGATTTTGTGGATGTGAACGAGAGCAACATGCGCTGGATACAGGACTTTCGTATGAAATCGTACGCGAACCCTGCCAAGTTGGAGTCAATTGATGGTAAGGGCTTTACTGTTGGTCAGTGTGTTGTTTCCATTTATCAGGGAAACAATTGCTTTTTAGTGTTATGTCTTTAGGGAAGAATGACACAGGAAAGGTGTAAAACTTGTGTTTAAGGGGAAGCCCTGGCAGGAACAGTTGCTTTTTTTTATTTTATTTAAGATGAAGTCCAGGCCACTACAGTTGTTGTTTTCTTATTTATCTTGGATTGGTAATTATCTCTTATTATATATTCTCTCTTTTATATGTATATACACACTGTATATTGTTACTTTCTTAAAATAAATATTTTGCTAAAGTAGAAGCTGATAGACATAGTGGATTTAAGCTTTGCCTGTGTGAGACTGTCTCAGTAAAAATGTATGTTATTTGTTTAAAAAAGGATCTTTTTCCTCTACTCCACAGAGATCTGTTAGTTTCTTTAGTTCATTCAGTTTATACAGCTTTTGACTGACTTAAGTGATATTGTTTTAATTTTGTCAAGTCTGAAATGGGTTTATGATCAGGCTTTTTTGCATATTACTTGTATTACAATTCATTTATCCCTTCCTCCTTACTAGGCGCTAGATACCATGCGTTGCTGATTCCAAACTGTCCTGGGGCTATGACTGACCTTGCAAACAGTGGGTACCTGGCTAAGATATTGCAGCACTTCAGCACTGAGAACAGTAGGTGAACATCATTAGATATTTTTGTTAAATAAAATAGTACTATCGTACTGTTAGTGTAAGTCTGTTGCCTTCCAATGACTTGAAAATAGCTACATAGTCAAAGAGCATTCAGAACTGGAGAGAGCTGCTTTAGCAAAATGTATCTTCTCTTAAAAAGTATCCTCTTCATGTAAAGGTATATAAAAATATCAGTAGCTTTTCAATGCTTGTGTCAGGAGAGGGTTCTCTGCCTTAGTGGTGCGTAAATTGCTCTCTCCAAGTCAGTAGGATTGACGGTTCAGAGCCAAATGTGGGATGTACCAGGATCATCATTAAGGCTGTAGATAATCAACTCATGTGTGCTTCTGATTTACCATCTGAGTATGTGTTTTTGTCTCTGGACTTGGAGTTAACAGCTAGTAACTCTTTGCAAGACCAGGGCAATTCTGACTGTGTGCAGGAAAAATCTTACAACCTAAGAGAGCATAAACAGTGTAGTAAAACTTTATTGCAGGAAGGCGACATGCTATAACACAAAGAATCTCATGAACATTCATCTGTGTTTTGACTGTTTGAAGATGCTCACAGCTTCTCAGAGATGCTTTGATTTTTCTCCAGAGCCTATCTGTGCGGTTGGACATGGAGTTGCAGCGTTGTGTTGTGCCACCAATGAGGATAAATCCTGGGTATTTCAGGGATACAGCCTGACAGGGGTAGGTTGAGGTTTTTGCCTGACTTTGGCTGTTTGGAAGGGGTGTTTTGCTGTGTTGGAGCCTGTGATTTCAGGTGCTGGTGTTTCTGGTCTTATCCTAGAACTTCCTACAAATATATATCATCGGTTTGGTACCCTTGGTTTACGTGCAAGATACGGAGAGTTGTCATTGGCAAGGGGGCCCAACGCTGAGTGCGTGAAGGGATTGTCTCACTTAGCTGTCATGTGGCGAGTGTCTTCCTTCCAATTGTTCAGTAAACTTTAAAACTGAATCAATAAAATGCTGGAAATAGCTGCTGCAGCTCTTTGGATTCATAGTTGAGGGCTTTTAAGAATTACTTTTTTTGGTTTCATGAATGCTGGAGGTAAGTTATTTCTCAAGGTGCTCTTTCATTTTACAAGTTAGAGGAAGTTTTAGGAAAAAAAGGCTGTACAAACTGGCTTGTAATTCAAAAAGTAGCCAGATACTGTTGATGTTTTATTTAATGTGCAGTCATATCTCTGACCTCACAGACCACTTATATGGCAGTTGTACCTGTGTGCCAAGATGATGCAAACCTCTATAATACAACACCTGGGGTTGAGAATTTACATGCAAAATTAAGAAAACGAGTTTATGGGACTGACAAAAGCTATCAATGTCCTGATGTGCTAATATTTGGCGTTACAATCCATGATAAAAATATTTTAAGAGGCATGATGTGGCCCAGATATTGTTGCTATGGAGACCATAAAATTCAGGTTCCTACTGTGAATACAAAAACTGAACTAAGTACTCTTAATTTTTCTCTCTTCATTTAAGCTGTTTCACATGTTCATTCCAAAGTGGTGTACTGTTCGGACTCTGCATGTGGCACAGCATTTGTGTCCAAATGATTGTGTCCAACAACCAAACAGGTCTATGTTTTCATGAAGTTAATTGCATGCATGCTCTTTGGTGTCCAGTTGATGCGCAGAAGTTGCTTGGTGTCATTCTTTCTCTTTATACATCATGGAATAATTTTCAGTTTGCTCCCTACAGAAAATCCATAGAAGCTGCATATGATCATGTTGGTTTTTGGCTTCACTTCTGTTTTGCTTCCTGTATACAGTTGGGAGAATCGTAGGGGGAACAGAAAAATAAATTGCAGGTGGAAGTATGTGTTGGTTTTGCTTGGTTCTTTTTATAAAAAGCAAGATAGATTTATTTCCTTTTGGTCTTTTTCAGCCCTCTGTGTATGAACTAGTAAGGCAGCCTAACTTTGCCAGTTTGTCCATTATTGTGGAAGATTTCGTGAAAGATTCCGGAGCTACCTTTAGTGGTATGTCACTTTCTTGTTGTCCAGCACTTCACTTTGGTGGTTGTGTTTTGAAAATGAATGTTTGTGTGCCAATTTCACACAGCTGAACAGGACATCTCATCTTGCATTCCCATTTCGTGGATATAAACAAATACCCTGGTGGATTAGAAATGATGAGTGTTCTAAGAATAAACACCACGAAATACTGCGTGTGGAGAAGTAGGGCAGTACAGTACTGATCTCCGTGGTTGTCCATGCGTACTCTTTTTACCCCATGTTAAACATGAGGTTGCTTGTCCTGCTGCGAAGGAAGAACATGTAGGGAAAGGTGTGTGCAGGAGAGTTGCCATTGATCTTCAGATGCACAGTCCATCCCTGCAGGGGATTGTCTGTACGTAGGTAGTGTGCTGCAGCTGCTTCCTTGCTGCGTGGCAGGGAGCGTGTGCTCTGCCAGGAGAGGTTAAGTTCCGGATTTGGGGGTTGTCTTTTATTCAAGCAAATGCTTCATTATGTAAAGCTGGAGGCACTCTACTGAGTGGTTTTGGTTGCTCTGGTTAGTTGTCTTTTACTATCAAGTATTTTACTCGTACCTAGGTCTGACTTTGTAGTATTTTCTTGTTTTGTTACTAGCAATTTCATTAATTATTATTAGTCAAAATGTAGAAGTTTGACTTTTGAATTGCAAAATCTGAAGTTCTGTCCTGTGTGGGAAACTAAGTCCATTAAAGCATAAAAATGTCACTTTTCTTTTCCTAGATTTTTTCTGAATGTGCAGGGAAAAGTGTCATTTTCCTTTACATACTGCTGTCTTGCAATACTGAAGAGCGACGGGGAGAATTAAATAATAAGCTATAAGTGTCTATCTTGAGTTGCAGCTGTCATTTAGTCTGCTATTTTGTTAGGTAATTTTTCAGAATCTGTCCTTAGAGAACAATGAGATGCCTGTGATATTTAAGGCATCCTTTGTTTAACAGAATAGTGCCACCCATTGAATTGATACAATTTGAAGTGCCTAGATTAGAGACTATGTGCATGGCATGGATGGGAAACAGAATCAGGCTCCTAATGCCATGCATCTATTCTTCGCTAAGAAGAAATGCCACTGTCTTATCCAATTGCTGTATATTCTTTGCTTAATCCTCTTCCATCCATGCTGCTGTCAGCCTGCTTGTGTGTTTAAATGGGATCTTCGTGCTTTTCAAGTGAGCTGCTGCTGCCACCTTCCGCATAATGGGTTCAGTAATGACAGTTTAAAAGCTGGTGTCTCCGTGGGACCCATTACGTCACGTATGCTTGGTTGCAGTGGTGCTGACAAATGAAGCAAGAAGGGGAAAAGCATGTGGGGTTTGAAGGCACTTAGCCTGTATTTAGACAGTCAGTGGCTGGGAGAGGGAGAAGAAAATAGGAATTGTTCGTTACTGACAAAATATTGGCTCTATCTGGAATGAGGGTAACTTAAAAATACTAGTTGGAGCATTGAACTGGTAGATACCAACACGTCAGGGTATTAAAATTGGTCAGAAAATAAGTACCTTCCTGCAGGCTCTTTGTAGCATGGTGATTACAACCTTGGTATCTTACATAAGAAGGGTTTATACTGTATTGCAGGGTAATTATGACTTTAAAATATATACTTTAAGGCTTTTATTATGAAAATCTCTTGATATGTGCACTTTACCTATCTGGTGTTAATTGAATCAAGGGACCGGTCCTGCTCTCCTTTCAGAGAAGGACTTTCTAGTGAACTTGTTTCAGGATTGGGGGCTCAAGATTGTCTGTGGGGGTTATAGATCAACATAGCAGTCACCCAGCAATTCTGTCTGATCAAAATAGTTATCTTCTGCGTTAGTTCTATCAGAGGTGTGATACTGAAACTGAAGCAGTGTCCACTAACACAATGCTTGTTGCTTTTTCTCCTGTATTTAGCCAGCAGTCCGGATGCTGTGCATGTCGTGCTGGACAGGCACCTGGTGACAGGACAGAACGAGAATTCCACTCTTCCTGCGGTCCAGAATCTTCTTATTCTTTGCAATGTCAGGTGAGGCAATAAGGGAGATAAGAACTAGGAACAGACAGTGCTGAGCATCTCTTGGTTTCAGGAATATTGTCCCCCAAAAGAACTTTTTTTTTCCCCCCTTGGTTAACAGCTGAAATGCGTGTTGTCTGTAATCTAGCTATTCAGTCGGTTATGTCTTTTGGAAAAAAGCATTTGTGATTATTAAAAAAAAAAAAAAGTAAAATGGGTTGGGAAATGTACAGCTATCTAGGATTGGTAAAGTAAAGTGCAGAATAGGCTTCACTGAACATTCCTGTTAAAAGAAACATCTCTTGTGTGTTGTTCTTGGTGCTTTGGCAGGTTAGAATTTGGTCAGCTATGTTTTAGGATTCTGGGAATGAACGTATTTAATTTCTTTGGTAATGGCTTGGCTGTTTGACTGTCTTTCATCTTGTCACATAGAAGAACACATCTAAATAACCACAAAAATCTTCTTTTGTTCAGGTGAATGTGTGTTAGAAGTCCTTTCCTGGCTGTGGACTAACAGGTCGTGTCATGTTTGGATGTGTTTCATTCAGCAGGAAATGAAGGAGCGGGTCTCTTTGCAAATAGGATGGATGAAGAGCCAGCAGGCTAAGGACTTTCTTGTCTGTTAACTGGATAAAACTTCCCTCTAAATTTCTGTGCTGGACTATGAAGTGACTGTGACAGTGAAGTGGCAATGTCAGGTTTCACATATATAGAGTGGATGAAGGTTGTGAATAAGAAAACTTTGAAGTGCATCACGCTTCAGAAGCAGCCTTGCATTTTTGTTGCTACATCTTTTTTCACGGCTTCTCTGTGTAGACCCTTAATTTACAGATGGTGGGAACTGTCTTCTAAAAAAAAAATAAATAAAGTTGGTGCTATGAATACAAATTGCTGAAGCCCCTGCTGTAGGCTGGCATTGTACTGATCACTAGTAACTGCCCCAAAGAGGACTTGGAACTCTGTGAACCATCTGGCGTTTGTATTTAAAAATCTACACCTAGAGCTTTGAAACACAATTTCAGATGCATTCTCACCGTTCTTTTGGTGGGTCACAAGGTTACTGTCTGAACTCTGAATGTGTCTGGGACACTTGCGTATACTTGGAGAAGGATGGGAAATGCTTAGCTAAACTCTGAATACAGCAGACCCAGTTGTTTGAAGGCAGCTTGCTGTGGTGATACTGTTAGCATAATGTGCCCTTGTTTTCTTCCTTGCCTTGTTCACATTATTGGACTTCTGTTTAAAAAGTTTGCTCAGCTGTTTTTTAAATGGTCTTCTAACTGGTTATCTGTTCTCCTTTGTGGTGCTTATGTTGTGATTTTTGTTCTCTTTGAAATGTTTGAAATATTTCTCTCTGAGTACATTGTGGTTGTCTCTTGCTGGAATTTTATGGACAAAGGAAGGAAAAAAATGTAGGCAGCTAATGTGGATCACATCTTCCAAGGAACCGATTGTAAGATGAAATCTGGCCTTCTCTTTCCTTTTGAGCAGCAGATGTGGCTTGAAGTTGAGCATGGAAAGGAATAATGAGACTGAGAAAATCTTCTGCTATTGCAGGCGGAAACATACTAAATCTATGGGAAAGCAGACAAATCAGCGTTTTTCCTTCATTCATGGAACTGAGGGCAACATTTCTGCAGTGCTCTGAGGGAAAGGACCTTTGTGGTTGTGTGTTTTTTTTGTTTTTTTTTTTTTTCCTTAACAGGCGAATACGATATATTGGTTATAACCAGTCATCAAGCAGGGTAACTTGTCTTTTCTGTAGAAATTCAATTTTTTAGTTCTGTCTCAAGAATTCAGTGTAATTTTAAAAGATAATCTGCTATGGGATTTGTTGGGTCTTCTACTGTTATATTCTGGAGCTGATCTTACAGATTTTTGGCTTTAATAGAAACTAAAAATAGAATTTAAAATTAAAATTGGGCTTTGATAGTAATTAAACTATCAAATAGTTTTGATAGCTTAAATCCTTGTTCCTGACAGGTCATCTTAGGGAGTTGTTGACCTCTGTCACTACCAGGGCATACTTTCCATGTGGATTTCCAGCGGGCTATCTACTGAAATGGTTTGGAAAGTTTTTGTAGTTGTGCTGCAGTAGTATTTGGAATTAGGGTCATTTCATGTTGAACACTGTGCACCTACAGCAGCAAAACACACTCTGCCACCAAAAGCTTTATTTAAATAATAGCGAAGGTGAAGCTTCCTGCTGTAGGTGGGACTGATTGCCTTAGCAGGGAACTTAGTGGGGCTGGAGTCAGGTATTTGGGGTCCTGGCAGAGGTGCGTGCGAGTTCTGTGGCTTCTGAAGTGAGGGAGCACTGCAGCTGCAAAGCAAAGTCTCGTTTCTGACATGGGAGTCTGTACAAGGGGCTACAAGTCTGTATTACCTTTGAGACTGTGCTTTCATGTGACTTTTGTCAAAATCACTAGACCTTTCACTGCCTGCCTATAAAAACAGAATATTGCTGTCTACCCTGTGTCCTGTTCTTGTTCCTCAATTGTGAAGTTCTATGCAGGGTCATGGATAAGCTGCCAGGTGAGCAAACAGTATTCAGACCACTACAGGCTCTGATCAGTTCTCTGATACACTATTTTCCTTATTTTGTGGCAGCCAGGACCTGTTGGAGCAGCTCAGTTTGTGCCTGTATCAGGAAGTACACTGATGTACAAAGTACACTGCCTTTTGATTTTTGTAATGCTTCCTTGTTCTTCCCGTATGGGAGCAGATAAAGAGGAGTTACAGTGTGTATCTTCATTTTTTTCACATCACATGTCCACTTCTATTTCCTCAGTAATCTAAACTGTCCCCAGCGTTGAAGATACTCTTGCAAAATGGAGGGAGAATCGTATGATCCGGCAGAAATTGGCTGGAGGGGTGACGTGTGCAAGTGTGTGTGCCTGCAGGTTTCTGATGGCGTTGATGAGAAGGATGCTGGCTGCGTGGACGTGGCCTAACTGCTAGCAAAAAGGCAAAATGACTTTGGTAAAACAACCTTGTCTCTCCTGTGGACGGTGGGCTAGCATCGTGTCATCTATAGAAATGATGCTGACAAATTGTGAGTGATTAGTGATGATAGCTCTTCTAATTTCTCATAGAGTATGACCAAGTTTAGCCAGGGTTTGGAAAAAGATTATTCTAAAACTGTGGTAAAAGAAGGTCAAACTAAAGTAGAAAACGTGTGAAGCTGTTCAGTGTCATACCAGATACATTCAGGAAAGTTTTACTCTATTTTGAGGGGGTGTTATGTCAGTAGATTAAAATGTGAAGGCAGTATCCATAATTTTTGCTTGGTATTGTTTGACTTCTTTTCTTTACATGCATGCATAATTAATTGCACTCTTAGCCGAGAATCATACATAGAGAGTTTGACTTTTCTTAAGTTTCCATTTAGTTCTTCATTTTGGAAAAGCTTTCAATGCGGCAGTAAACCTCTCGACCCCACAAAAACTTTCAACAACACATCAGGCTATTTCTGTTACTCCTATTTACTTTGAAACTAAAAGCAGCAGGGTTGAAGTACAGGCTTCAAAGGCAACAGCATGTCTATAGCTTGGGGTATCGTAGTATACTTCCCTGCTTTAGTTCCATGTTAATTTTGTTCTACAAATGTATCACTTGATATTTTTTTGCTTTTTATATCTTTTGCTTGAAAGGTACTTAGGTCAACTAAACTCATGAAGTGGCATTACAGAAAGAGTAATGATTTTTGGATAAGTCTTGCATTTTAAACTTCCTGTGTGAAGAACTTGAGTATCTCGGTTTGTATCTTCTGTACCTCGTGTGCTGTGCTTCTTCCTTCCTGCTCAGAGTGAGAAGTGGGCCAGTGAAGTATCACATCCCAGGCATCCGAGCAGCGATATTAATCCTGAGTTTGTTTTCCAGCACTTGACTTAAAATGTAATGTCTTAAAGTGGCAAGTATTCTCCTCTCCCTGGTTGTAAGAATGCAGCATGCTCAAATTGCTCAGCAGCCCGATTTTTAAAGACTTCTTCTTACTCAATTATGCATAGCAAGACTGTGACAAATAGCAACTGTTTTTTTTGGGGGGGCATTATCATAGATGGGAAATGTTGCTGCTTCTTGCCTTGTGCCTGTTGACCTTTACCGGTGGCTTAGCTTGTGGAATAATTAGCGTTTTCTCTGCTTCACTGTCATGCATGCTAATCTTTAGCTTAAGGTTAATTTGAATGTAAAGACCTATGTTAATGATCCATCTAGTGATGTGGGTTAGAAATCATGTATAACTGGCTCGAACTGGTGAGAAATCAGCTAGAAGCAATGTCAGGAGTCTTCAAAACATGCCAGCTCTTGACATACTCACTTAGCACGTGTTCTGCAGTGTGATGGTTTTCCCTTCTACCTGGCTGGAGCGTAACAATCTGCACACTGCAGAGAGGACGAGCTTTTGGCAATGCTTGCAAATATTTGGTGTTTCACTGTCTTTTGTGATCAGTTGTTTATAGAGGATTCTGGCATTTAAACCACATGACGGGCCCTTTTGTCCCAAAGCCAGAAACTGCTTCTCAAATAAATGGAAAGCTTCAAGTCCTGGAGATTTTCAACCCACACAAATCCTGATGGTTTCAGTGTTGCACTCTGGAGTGCTTGGCGCTTTGATTCTAGGTATCTTATCAACCAAGCTTATTTCCTTAGAAATCTGTTTCTAGTAACATCCAGCTGCTGATTTTATCTTTTTTATTTTGGGAACTACACCCATGAAGAGTGTTACACCTTGTCTGCGCTTAATGCATGGGAGCATAATTCTATATTTTCCTCTGATGTTCTTATGGGCAGGCATTGAAGTATCTGCTAGCAGCATCAGAATGCTTCTGCAATATGTGGAGCAGAAACATTTGTGGGATGAATCCAAACATGAAGCCCCTTGTCGGGGCTTTCTCAGATGATTTATCCCAAGGATAATCTTTACAGCAGTTGGCTCACAGCTGTAAAGAAACATTCCTTGTATTGTACCCTCACAAAGGATTTCTTCACCAACAAGAAGACAACGCATATTGCTGCATCCCAGCACCACACCCGCCACTAAAGTTGTGCAGTTGGTCCCTGCAGGGAAGAAATGAAAGGCAGAAAACATCTTTAAGGTAATAGGAGTCTTTACTGGCAGTTTTACACACAAGTAGAGGGATGCTAAAAACTTGTAAACATAAAACATTTGCAAACTGATGCAGCAGTTGGGGTGAGCCCAAAGACCTGCTTGTGGCTGTGATCTCAGTTTTGATACTTCTTACACTTTAATTCAGTTTAAGTTTTGGGTGTAACAATAATGAAAGGTCATATTTCTAGTTTAACTAACCTAGTGTTTACAGAACAAAAGAGATTAATGAGTGACATGAAAGGTGATGAGGAATGGCCAAATCCCCAGGAGCTTGGGCTCTGTTCACGAGTCCTCTGTGCTGCCATACCTCTCCCACAGCTCGACACTGTAGCTGCAGTCAGTGGAGGTAGCTTAGATCCTCTGGATGCAGAGAGGGTGTCAGAGACAACTTGGTCAGACTCAGCTTTTCTGATGAGAGGAAGCGTTTCTTCAGAATGATTAACAAAATGTTTGCTTGTTTTAAGGGATTGCTTATAGGATGCTTGAACTCAGTCCTTGTTGCCATCTGCAGCTAGTGGTTGTTAGTCATACTAGCATTCCATTAGTGTATTAAAATGTTTAAATAAGGTTCTTTTCCAGGAGCTTCCACAGTATAATCTTTTAAAAAATAAATAATAAAAAGAACCTTCTGCTTTATTCATCTTGGGTGCTGTGTGATAAGCCCTGCCACTTGATTCTGGCTGTCAGAGTGCTGTTCTGTTTAAATTGACTTCTGTTCCGTTGCTGATAGAACAGCCCTTTTGGCTTTGTACAGGGTTGTCCACTTCCCTTGGCAGGGACTACCATCAGCTTTGAGCTCCCCTGTAGGCTGTTGCAGCCACAGCAGTGACAATTAACTGAGAATCATTGGGCTTTGCTTGAGTGCCTGCCCTGAACAACAGCAGTGAGCCAAACAGGGTAATCCCAGTAGGACTGAGTCCCACAACTCTGTAAGACATGACCTGGCTCCTGGACCCGTCACACCACTGTCCCAGAAGGCTGCACGCGGTGTATTGTGTCCTCTGTAGCACTAGGGTGTTCTGTGCAGGAAAATGTTTAATACTAGCAAGAGATAAAAGGAGCTTTTTGTCAAATGCAGACTTCTAGGCCTGTAGGGCATTTCATCTCAGCTCGAGGGTCCAGTATGTTCCCGCTGTTCCCTTGTCTGGGATGTCCATGTTGTCCCCTAGGATGCAGAAGGCAGCGTCAGAAGCTGACCTGTCATCCTGCTGGGACTAGGCAGCCGGCAGCACTGAGGCACTGCTTTCTCCTCTGTAATGCCAATGCATCAAAACATGTATTGGAATAAATGGAAATGATTCTTTGATCCTGATTTGCTTTAAAATTTTGAATGGTACCTATCGGATACTGTCTGGTTTGTTTCATGTAGTCTGTAATAGCCTATGATGGCTGTATTTGATAGTCCTTAGAAATTAATCTCTAAGGACTAATTTTAAAGTGAAACTCTATGTTGGGAAGCTGACAATAAATGAATTGACTTAGTGTGTCAGATGTGTGGATCCTGTGGCCTGGTTTCCCAGCAGCTCTGCTCTCCTGTACCTCTTCTCTTGCACCCTTGTTTCAAGACTACAGTGGGTACTGAGAGCAACCGCCGGGAGCAGCAGCACGTCTCTCTCAGCAGATCGGGTTGTGGGATGCAAGAGAGCTGAAACAGGAGAGAAAAGTGTTTGCGTTTTGTTTTGGTTTTTTTTGTTTTTTCTTTCCCCAAGCTTTGTGTGTTTGCATAGAGCTGGAGAATGAAATTGGAGCCCTGCTGCCACAAGGCAAGGCTGATAACCTTGCGTTTGTGCTCATCGGTTCATTGCTGCTCTGTATCTTGGAAAGGAAGAGGTGCTGTGGGATGCTGCAGCCTCCCCACAAGGTGGTGGTACTGCTCTAGACAGACCTTCGCCTTCCTCCTCAGCCGCCAGCAAACTCCATCCCCAAACACCAAGCGCAAAGGTGTTCCTTTCCTCCTGCCACTTCTGAGTACCTGTGCTGGGCAGGTGGGCTGCAGCTGAGGGAGAGCTACAGTCGCACAAAATGCATATTAACACAGAGTTGTATACATTAAGCTGTGCTGTAAGCAACAAGCCATTCCCGTGCCTTCCCAGTAATTTGTGACCATAGGGGCTGCTCTCTCGTGCTCCTTCTCCTCTTAGGAGGATGAGGGCAGCATTGTTAGAAACCTTGTCATGAAAGTCTTCATCTTTGTCACCTCCTAAATCATCATGTGCTAATGCTTTCCTTAGAAGTTATCCCTCCTCAGCATCACCTGTTACTAAACCCTCTTTCTCCTCAAAGGTCTCCACTTTGCAGTTTTTCTTTGTGTAACGCCAAGGGCCAACCCTGAATTGTAGCAGATTCTTTTAAATTGTTAATTTGAATCTTAAACAGTTGAGTGAAACTTGCATAGGTGTGCTGCCACTGAAGGGGAGTTGGAGCCTGCGGGGTTGCTCTGGTCTCTGATCTCCCAGATCAAACACCAGCAGTACAAACTGGAGTCACATATCCCTGGGAATAAGAGACAGGACCTGTGCTGCTCAGGTGCTGCAGAGGTGAAGGTGAATTCCTAGATTAGGCGCTACATCCCTAGCTGTTAGTGCGATGTAATGCCAGTCTGAGTATCGGACTGCATCTGAGTGGTGTGGACGGCAGCAAGATAAGAGTTCCCTCTGCTTTCTAGGAATGCTACATTTCCGTAGGCAAAACTGTGCCTGGAGGATTCTGTGATTGCATGGGTTTCACAGGAAAAATGGGAGACCCCTTTGCATATACTCATTTTGCATGATGCAAATTCATCTGTGGTAAGAATACATCCCAGTGGTAAAACAAAACCAAAGTCAAAACCCCAAAGGTCAGGTGGTAAGCTTCCTTCAATTATACTGAAATCAAAGTTGAGCAGCAGAGCCTGCAGCGGTGTTTCACAGTCCTTGCTCTGGCAGTGTGGTGGCCATTAAACACACACATAGAATCATAGAATAAGTGAGGTTGGAAGGACCACAGAAGCCTGAAGGCCTCCTGCAGTCACTGTTTTCCCAGGAGGTGCTCACAGATGCTGTGCAGATACCCTCTGTGAGGCCACATGTATGATGCTGAGGCACTCGGGACCTGCAAGTCCCTTATCCTGCAGAAAGGCAAGAAAAGTGTGTGGGATACTGCAGGTCATGGTGTGCGCACATTGGAGCTGGACTCCTGCGTGGACCGCAAGAGCAAAGCAGCGCTGCCACTGGCTTAGAGTCATGAATTGTTTGCCCTTTCTTTGCTTTCTGGATGGCGGAGCGGTTTTACTTATTTTCCCAGCAGAAAAGAAATATTCTTTTCAAATGCAAATGCTGGATCATACAATTTCTGTCTAAAGTTCCAAGACTTCCAGGCTCAAACTGTGAAGCCCCGCAGCCCTGTAGAGAGCAGCTAGAAAAGATGCAGCCTGACCCTGCCTCCTTTTAAGCCGTGACTGCTGTCACCTGAGCCCTGTCTGCGTGAGACATCAAGCCCACAGGGTGGGAAACACCATCCAAACTTAAACCTGATCATTGATACTGATGGTGTGTTTGAAAGAGGAAAAGAGACAGAAGGAGACAAAGCAGCAGTTGACAGTCGGATGAAGGGTTGACAGCGTGGCTAATGCAAGTGTAATAGCAGTTATGAGCTGTTAGGCCTGTGGATATTTGGGGAGACTTCTGTTGCCTGTTGAAGACACTTGGTGCTGATCCTGCATTTTATGATTGCTGTTTGGTGGTATTATTGCAGCTTAGGGTGGTGAATGGTGCATGATCAGTCCCTTTCCAGGCTTAGTCCAAGCATACTGTTGGAGCTGGGTCGCTCACCTTTCTCTGGTATTGGCAGGTACCACTGTAAAGGAAAACTCATTGTATGGCAGGATGATCCTTTCCCCGCTGTCTGGGGCTGGGCTGAGAAATGCAGGTCTTCTGATCCCAAAAAAGCAGTCCTCCGCTGGCTTTTCCACTGGAATGCAAAGCACAAAGGGTGTTTTCTTTGGGCTGTTTCCTCTGCTCCGTGGAGATCTTCTTCAACAGCTGCTGGCCGTGGTTGAAGGCAGGATGCTATGCCACGTGGATCTACACTCTGATGGGTTTGGCCGTTCTGAAGAAGGAGCAAGAGAGATGCATGTCACTGAGGCTATATTGAAGCCTGAGCTGTTGCTCATAATTATTAATGATAATAACAAGGAGGTTTCTATTTCAGCTCTTTTAATAAGTAACTTTCCCAGGATCCTGTAGTTGACCTAGTAGAGGCTGATTTATTTATTTTTCCCAAGCCATGGCACTATTTTCTTATATAAAAGCAGACTTTTTTTTTTTTTTTTTTTTGCTTCTATGCAATTGTGTGATGTAACAACTGAATGTCCTCGGGGATACATTTACCTGTTAAAGTGAACGGCAGAGGAAGAGAGCTCAGAGCCTTGCTCCGTTTTGCTCCTGAAGCATTGCATGGATGGATCTGCATCCAAGGCTCGGCTGTCAGGGTCACTCTTTGCCTTGGGAAATCCTCAGCTCTTAGTTCCACGGGGTATGTCCCTTCTGAGCCGATCCCATCGTACGTCAGAGCACAGCCTTCCTGAACCAGGAGGAAGACAGAGCTGAAGCACTGGCTCGGCCTCTAGACGTCAGCTGGGAAATTGTGAGAGTCTGAGCACCCTGCCTCAAAGAGGGTTAGCTTTCACAGTAACAGATTAAAAGGATTTGACTTGCCAAGGAAGGTGTGCAACACGGAAAACAAACAATAATGCAGTACAGATACAGTAAATTCATTAACTATGTGAAATTAAATTTATGCAAAATGTATGAATACAGACTGAAAAGAGAAACAAAAGTAAAAAGGAGAATGCTAGTGTTCTTTCAGACAATCATTAGTGTTGATCTAAGGTTTTGTCCTCCTAGATAATTTCTCCTATCTGGTGTGCCTCAGTTTCAAGATGGGTTTGGGTGTCCTCAGGGGAAGCCTCTACAGGTATGTTGGTTCAAGGAGAGAGAGGAATGGTTATGCTGCCAAATCTCCGTTTTCTTGTTTTCCAGTACAAAAGTAGTTAAATCCATATAAAATAATTGGGCAGAATAAGGTAAAAATTATATTCTGTGGCTCCTCAGAGTTCAGCAGTTTCTTCACACCTTTTGCCCTTAGACTGGCTGCTTGTCCCTCCAAAACTGCCTGATCCTTTTACTTCCACATAAGCTACAGTACAGCTAAGTTGACCTGAGCTGCCAGTGAATTAATAATTACTTGTATAGACTTAAACTACTAATCGTATTTAATCCTTTTCTAACAGTTATCATACGCTATTTCCTATATTATCTCATACTAAATATTATTTATAGGTCTATTCAGGCTGCATGGTAGATCTGAAACTGCGAGCCATGTGCTTTGATTCTAATTCCCAATGCCTCAGGCCGTGCTGTGGGCTGGAGCAGTGGTTCGTGGGGATCAGCCTCGTTGCAGAGCCCCGTTTGGTGTCAGGACGAGAGCGGGAGACCCCAAGCCTGGCCAAGTCCTGGCAAGGGAGAGCCCTGAGGTACAGCTGAGGTGTTGGGTGCCTGCAGTTGGACATCTCTTCAGTGCAAGGACTGTATTTTTTCTATATGCCTGTGGGTCAGGAGCCCTTACAATGAGGCTCTTTGCTTTTACCTATGTACCCTAAGGAATGAATAATAAAATGTGCCATAGGGAGACCAGAGCTGACCTTGGGATTGTCTGTCTTTTATTTTTTTTTTTTAATAAATTTGCTACAAATTGCACTTTTGTGTTGAACACATTTTCCATAACTTTGTACTGAATATGACAAACATTTTTTTAGCCAAGAAGCAGCAAAATCACTGAAATTGGATTTTTCATATTTTCTCTTTGAAATACACCTAATATTTGTTTTTAAAGTCTGCATGAAAAGCCTAAGACACAAAATGTTGCATTTGACCCCAAATAAAAGGTATTTCAGCTTTTTACTTCCATTTATCCTGCTTCTTGTAAGTCCCAAATTTATTTGTTTCATGATACATGTTTGGTGTGTGGTTCTTTGTTTGGTTTTTTTTTTTAAATTCTGTGAGCAAACCAGAATTCCTTTACTTGCCAGCTGTATTCTGTGCTCCCAAGTGCTAAACTCTCTGCCCAGTCTGTTAAACAAAATTTGCAGTCTGCGGGGGGTTTGTTTTCTTAATTATATTTCTGCCACTTATTTCCCTGCCTGAGAATTACACTGAAAATAAGAGTTCAAAATGTCCATTTAGATCACTTGATCACTTGCAGAGCGTTGACTACAGGCTGCTGTTAGAGCCTCAAATATTTTCATGAACCTTTTTCTCCTGCAGGGATACTCCAAGACTCTGATGTGTGCCAAGATTTCTGCAGGGCAGGCACTACTTGCACAGAAACTTATGGGATTCTGCTACGTAGGCAAGACCCACGTGTACAGGGAGAGCCAGCACTGTTTCCTCTTGGAATCTGGGAACGAAGGATAGAAAGAACTTATTTTTCCAACCTGGTATGCCAGCAGACTCATGGGGTGTATTTGTACTCTCCCTGCAGTTGCAGGTGTCCATAAACTCTCATGGGGGCTTGCCCACGGGTGGCCTCCCACCATCGCTGTTATCAGCATGGTTGCTCAGCCGGTGCCGTGCTCAGCCCAACGCAGCAAAATTCCTGCTTTGTTTGAAGTGTGGGGGTCTCTCTCCCTGACCCCCTCAGAGGGTGAACTACAGCCTTATGCATACGTGCAGTTTGTAGCACTCAGCAGCTTTAACTTAGGCTCTGGTGCTTAGACTACAAGCACCTTGAGGAAGTGTACTGCAGAGGTTTGCCCTGTGAGGAGGGGGTTGATGGCAGCCCTCTGTGCTGGCTCTTCTCCTGGCGTGGGGCTGGGGGAGCCCAGGTGAAGCCCATCTCCTGGGGAGGGCCTGGTAATTGGGCTCAGGTGAAGAGCGGGTGGTAAAGGGAGACTTTCTGTCCCAAGGGATTGGAAGAGTTTCCTCTTTGTGGCTGGGAAGTAGTACTGGCTCTGGGTGCGTTTAATAAAGGGCAAGGGCATTTTTAAATCAAGTTTTAAAGTGTGCGTATTGGTTCTTTGGGATTTCCACACACACACATTTGATTTGCCCCTACTTGCTGAGTCTAAGCTTGTCCTTGTGGCTGTGATTGATAGCTAAAAATCTTTCTGGGATGCAACAGACGTCTCATGCTCTTGATTTCTTAACCTGAGGAGGTGTGGGGATCCGGGAAGTCACTAGGAGGAGATTGTAAGCTGGGTTCAGACAGGATCCTGGGAGACATCTCTTTATCCCCTGAAGAGAGGTGAAGTTGAGGAAGAGTTATGGGGTGAAGGTGCTTTGTGTGACTGGATGAACAGATGTATAGGCTGAAGGTTTATGTTGGTTGGTTTTTGCTCTGTTTCAGAATGGATGCGGGCTTCGTACATTAGTCACTTCACAACATCTAGCCTGTACTGAAGAGAAAAAGCTCCTGTGCCAAAGTGGGAAACTGCAGCTGCTACCGGAGCAGGTAAGGGATCCTGTGACAGTGAACATTTTATGCATAACTTGTTCATCTCCTGCCCCCTCAGCTCTAGAGGGGACCGTGAGTCTGTAGGTAAGCGGAGTAAGGTTTGACTGTTACTGAGGCACCTTTTCCTGCCTCTTCTTCCCCTTTCAGTACAGTCTTTTCTTGTCTCTTGAGCAACTTTTGGAATGTTTCAGAGTTACCTTTGAACCCCACTGTGTCACTGACCCTGGCCAGCTGTGTCCCGGCTGTGTGAGGTGACGGATCCCCTGGCTCTGCTGGTAGAGTTGAGGGTGCAGGGGGCACTTGCCTCATCCAGAAGGAAGAAGGGGTATTTCTTGCAGAGGCTCAAAGCCTCCGACAGCCCAGCCTCGCAGCAGCAAGCCCCCAGATTCTGTGTGCCTGAATTCCCACCCTGCCGTGGGGCAAGGCTGGCTGCTCACAGAGACGTGTGGCGTTACCAGCTCAGCAGGGCTCAGAACACACGATTCCAGAGCAGAAAGCTTTTACTGGGAGCCTCATCCTCCAAGTGACCAGCTTTGATCTATTGGTATTTTAGGGCTGACTGGGAGATATTTTTAGAAAAATTGTTTGTTTCTTTCTGATTGAGGAAGGTCCAAAACAAAGAGGCTTTGGGGAAAGTGAAGGAGCAGCAATTTGCCAGACAGACCGTGCCTAGAAAAGACCAGTGTAGCACACTTGTCGCTTTGAGCTACCAGTTACCTGTGTGACAGTAAGGACGTGGGAACCCTCTTCTAAGACTTCCCTGCATTCTCATCCCATGATGGTTCATCCCTGTCCCTAACAGGGCTTTTGTCCTGATTATAAACTAAAATCCAGGATGTGAAGCACAATATAAAATGTAACACGCACACATGATGGCATTTGCATTTCAAAGTCTATTGGTGTGTATAGGGGCTTTGATTGAGCAATGGGTCCCGAATGCCGTGCACTTGGAGAAGTTTAAGGAGTCTCTGTTGGACTTCTCTTACTCTAAGAGGGAAAGATGCAAACCAGGGACCCACCTGGGTTGTTTTCTCATGGGAGGAGGACTCCAGGCTAGAAGAAGATCCCAAACATGAGAGGCACACAGGGAATGTGCTCCCCAAGGGCAGCAGGATTATCCATAGAGGAGAGACCAGGCACCTTCCGGGCATTTCCTGAGCTATTGGGTAGCCACAGAGATCAGGGATACAGCTTTCAGATGGGAATGACTTGATTGCTGAGTGAAGTGCAGGGTGGAGGGGTCTGGCAGGTGAGCTTATGTTGATGGCTTCAATCCATGGCAGAAGAGCTGCTTCCTCCCCGCTGGGCTATTTAAGGGTTTGGGGTCGGCCTTTGCACAGAAGTATTTGGGCTCCGATTGGCGCAAGCTGTACAACCTCAGTGGGGAAGGGAGGCGGGTGGTTTGCCAGGCTTATGATGTTGTTAAATTGTGAATGAGAAGGGCTCCAGACAGCTGCGCTCCGCAGTGCGGCTCAGCAGAAGAGTCAGAGACATGTCTGTGGTCATTATCGAAAGGCAGGCTCAAGATTCACAGATGGTGGAGGAGGTTCAGTTAGTGGTCGCGTCCCTGCATCTTCGTGGTTCTAGAGAAAGTTGCTAGGGAGGCAGCAGTGTCAGAAAAGAAAAAGAAACTGAAAAACTCTGTAGGGCACTTAGTAGGACTAGGGAGAAGATGAAAGCAGCCCAAGTGAATGAGTTTGGATTTTTTAAATTTTTTTTTTTAAGAAGAAGAGTAGCTTGCCAGAGGTGACTCCAAACGTCGCAGTGTAACACTGCATGCGGACATGTGGGTCACGCGTATCTCTGTAAGGGGCTGGCATCTTCAGAGCTGGGTATCAGTTACTTACTGACCTATGCTGTGAGTGTGCAAAAATCAAATTTGCTGGTAACGGGGTGAAAAAACTTTTTTCAGGCAGTCTGAAAGCTACTTCTGGATTTGACCCTTTATCAGTAGCAGCTGAGGCCTAGGACAGATGCAGAGAAGTGATTGTACCTCAGATGCGGATGCACAGCTGAGCTGTTTCAAGAAACTGGCATGTAGCTCTCCATGTTCTTCTGCAGAAAAGACGTGTTGGTGCTGCCCCAGGGCTATCTGACAGCACTGCATTGCCTTGGAATTACTTTTTTTTAAATGCCAAATAGGTACAAATCTCAGGAGAATGACTCCGCTAAAGGAATCAACAAAAAGATTCCTGTTGATACCAGTGGGCTGGTAAATGCAAAGTTCGGACAAATGGTCCTTCTGTGCTTCATCTAGAAAGAAGCTGGTCTGAGGACAGACCAGCCGGGGTCAGTGCCAACTTGGGTAGCTCAGCTTCATACAGCTTCTCTGTGGTATAATCGTGCCTGAACCCTTCCGCCTGTAAGAATGCAGTAGCAGCCTAAAATACCTCCTAATTCCTTTGCTGAGAAGTCGGGCATTAGGACGTGCTTGCCTGGGTGACAAGTTGTGGCAGGCTGAGAATCATCCAGCTATCCAGGTGAAGTTCTAGCCTGTAGAGAGGGTTATCACATGTCAGTGAATGTGAGGAAGAAAGATCTGTTTTTCAGGGAGACCAGCAACAACTGCACAGGCCTCTCCATACAGCAGTTCTGTATTTGCCACTTCTACAGCTCCAGATCTTCCTCTTCAGAATACGGGAAGTACTTCAGCTCTTCATCACTGACATTGCGTTCAATGCTCACAGTTCGCTAGATTAAGTAGGCTTGTTGCTGTGGGGAAATACTTTTGTCTGGCTGAGGATCCCCATCCTACCCTGTCATCTGTTCTGATTGTTGCAATAGCAGTTTTTAGAAAACATGTTGAAGTGCCTGCTCGTGGGTCGTGTTACCTTTACGAAGTCACCTCTGGTTGCTCTGGCTTGCCATGGATCTCGCTGGTCTGTCATCTCTGCAGCCATCAGTCTCACAGTGGTGCCGTGCAGCTTGATTAAGATTAAAGCTATCCCAGGGAAGTGTAACTCTGGACTGAAAGCCTTATTCTCTTACCTGAGGATGTCGTGACTTCATACTTTTGTAACTGTTAACAGCTGGAGCCAGACTTGCCTGTTTTGGAAATCATGGTATGCTAAGAAGCTAGACCTCTTTTCATCTCGTATTCTGGAGCAGAAAAGAGATGTTGAGAAAGCTGGATCCAAAGCAGAGAGCCTGCAGGCTTGTACTTGGCACCTCCGCTGTACTTGGAAGGTCAGTTTCCTTTTCAGCAGGACACAAATACTCTGTTAACAGTTTGTAATGACTGTAGTGATCTAAATGGCAGTGCGGAAACTTGCAGCAGTAGGGCAGATGGCTGCGTGGCACAGTGTAGGGAGGTGGGCACAGGGTAAAGCTTTTAATGCTAGCTTGACCTTTGAAAGGAAGGGGAAAAAGGTCACCTTACTCTGGACAGCTGACTTTCTACCGTGGCCTGCTTCTCACTGCTGCCTACGGCTGTAGAGCAGAGGGGTCTGGATCAGTCCCCCGAGGCAGACGTGTCTCTCATCGCTGGTAGACTGGCACTGTTCCCAGCGCTGTGTGGGGCAGGTCCGGGGCAGGGCTGGGAGCGCAGCACAGCACCGCGCAGATGTGTCTGACGGGGTTTCTGTCCTCAGACCTGCGTCTGCTTTGTGAGCATGCAGCCGGCTGTTGTTTCAGCCGCAGTGACAGTTCCCAGGTTGTTATGGCAGCGTCCTGACAATGGTGCTGCTGTGTCACATGGCTGTTCGTGATCAGTTGTTCCCTTGGCTTGTTTTACTTGTATTATTCAAGCTGGATAGAGCACGTGTGTATGAGTATTGCAGCCTTAGTGCTGACTTTTTTTTTTTTTTTTTAATTAAGAGGTTAAGTTCAGGCAACTATCAGGAAGCAGTTAATTGTGTCTACATACAAACAGGAAACTTTTGATGGAACTGGACCTATATAAACTAATAAGATATTTAATTAGTCTTAATGAAATGTCATCAGATGCATCCCAACTTAATAGAAAAGCCCTGTAATTAGTAAATGCTGCATTAGGATTAGGTCATTCCAGAGGAAGGCTGCCGCACCGCTCTTCCTCTTTTGCAAAAGCAGCAGCTTAAGAACAGTGAGGAAAGGAGGGGGTGACAGAACTTTAAGGAAAAAAAAAAACCCCACACAACCACCCTTCATTTGTGGGATAGTGTTGGCAGCAATTCCATGACTGTTGCATAAAGCAAAGTGGTAACTCCTCCAAAGACAATATACAAAGCCCTTAACAGCTGATCTTGAGTTGTATCCACATGTTCACTCTGTCAGCTCCGATTAGCCAATTGCCGAGTTATTTATTAACTGCTTGAGAGACTTAGTTACTTAATTTTGAAACTGTAGCCTTCAATAATATCGGGGCTATTTGTAGCTTATGCCTGTGTTGCAATCGCAGTGGCATTTTTAGCTTCAATCAATTCCATGTTCTTGCTGTTACCTTGCTTTGGGCTCTTAGGCAAGCGGTAAACAAAACTGGTATTTGACAAAATTCCTAAAAATTGCTTATGATACAGCTTTTCTCCCCCCCATTAAAGCCTTGAAATACTAATTATGATGCCATTCACCAGGTTTGCAAACCAGTAAGTCACTACTGCTGCCACCTTGGCTGCAGAAAGAGGACAGGAAGAGACTGGAGCGTAGTTGGTTTAGTATATATGTGTGTCTCAGATAAGAGTACCTGGGGGCTTTGTACCAAAGAGTGCTTTTGAAGCCTGTGTCTTCTCTTTAAATCACAGTCAGAGAGCATGAAACACAAAACCGCTTTCTTAATGTGTTAGGAATGTTAAGCTTAATTAGGAATTTAATAAAAAAATTTTAAAAATTAAAATACTATATCAGATGTCCCCTGCAGCAGGGAAATGAACACGTTACAAGGAAAATCTGTGTTAATTTGCATGTATTGACAAAAGTGCCACAAAAATTTGAAATTCTATTTGTCCCTTTGCAAATTGATAAAAAAGCATCATACAGAAATCTATCCATACATAGCATAAGACTTTTACAGGTAAGACATTTGTACATCCATTTAACCTCAGGTGATCCACTCATTCAGCCTTGACCACTCAGGAGAATTCTGATTTTTCTACTTTCCATTTTCAGCACTGAACATTCGCTCCTAGAAAGAGAGAAGTAAACAGACAGCAGCTGAGTGAGAGTTTGGGAACTGTGCTTTAGCCATCCAGGTTTAAGTCACTATTAAGCAGTTGCCAGTCAACAAGAAGTAATGCCTAGATCAGGTATACTTGGTGTGTATTTTTTCCCCCCAAACTCAATTCATCCCATTTGAAAGACTCTTTGTAAACTGACAATAGACTTTTGTGTGGCCTGGTTGTACTCAGCATATCGTTTCTTGGTGCCTCCTCATGCCAAGTACAAGCATGACTTATTTCCAGCTCACTATCTGAAGATTATTTACATGTCTTGTACCACTGCTGACAGCTAATGAGTTCAGAATTAGACTTAAAGGACTCTTCACTTTGACAGTGGTGTTATCTTGATCAGCTGCCTGTCTAAGCACTGCCTTGGGCCTCAAACAGCAGGTGTGGCTCTGTACATCTGGCATGAATTCTTTCTTGAGATGCAGTGAAGTTTACTAAATTCACTTAATTTAGGTGGCCGGTTTGCTAGCTGCCCATCCTAGATAACGTGTACTGCCTGCGTAAAAACCTGCTGGGACTTGCTTACAGGTTCCTAATCCTTAGCTCTGCCACAAGAACTGTGCATTAGTTGCAGGACTTGGAGGAACATGGGAGGTGGCAGGAGGCAGCATGATATAACATCTACCTTCAACATCCTTTCCAGTTTAATTGCATCTGCCGCAAATTTTCTGATCCCATCAGATAGTTTCTCCACAGCCATTTGGTCTTCGTTATGGTGCCAGCGGAATGCCTTCTCATCCAGGTGGATCTTCTCAAGCTGACATGCCTGAGCTGTGTGAGAGCAATTGAAAAAGAAACAAAACCATATTATCAGATTATTATCAAATACCACAGGCTTCTTAAAACTGTCTCCAGATTCTGGCCATCTCCAGCTGTTGAAATATTTCAACCACCACTTTCAGCACAGCTTGCTACAGGAGTACGCTTTGGGATGCAAGACTGAAAATGCTCCTGATCTACTTTTAGATAAACATTGTCTTTCAGAGAAACTGATTATGTGTATGCTGTTGTCTTGTATCTGCTTCTGAATGGTACAGTACTTTCAGGCCTATTATCAGGAATTACGCAACAGTCCTACCGCAGTGAGACATTCTAAGCAAATATGCTGAACAATTAGGTCTTTGATTATTTGGCAGTACCTAACAAAAGCTCAATTGATAATATGCCTACAAGCCAGCTAGCACCCTGTAAGCAGCAACCCGTGACTACAGCTGTGCACAAATCTCACTTTCCCAGTTGTAAAGTAGCATTTTCATAAGGCTGCGGAAAAAGCAAGAGTAGTGCAATGGGAACATACATTCAAACCCATTGTGGCACAGTGTCACTTAGTCTGGCATATGATTGATTTTTAGAGTTTGTGGAGGGAAAACACCTTTTGGCATGTCTTGAGCTTAATTGCATCACTGGTACAATATTAACATAAGATTAAACTAGGCTTGGCATCTTTGCTAATATTCAGTGAAATTTCATCCCAAGCACACGAAGTATGAAGTTCCTCTTTCTGCTCTCCCTGTCCTCTCAGGAGGCGGGGGGGGGGGGGGGGGGGGGCACCAGATTTAGGCACACTCAAAACCCATTGTAATTCCCGTTAGTGTACTCGGTGGGGCCCAAGATGCTGAAGAAGTGACTGCACGTGTCACCAACTGTAGCAATACTGTTGTAATGAGGCTGCAGTACTTCCTTTAGAGAGGGGTCAAGACTTATGCTTAGAGCAGAATGGAAGCAAGCGCCACAGAGCCGAGTGGAACCACATACTCTTAACATTTGAGAGAGGGAGGCTGAGCAAGCCCGTGTTACGTAGAAGTGAACTTACCCTCTTTTATACTGAGCGTGGGAGTTAGCTTGACGTACTCTTTGCTGAGCTCTGCCAAAAGCTTGGGTGAAATGGTGAGATAGTCACAGCCTGTAAGCGCTTTTATTTCTCCCGTATTTCGAAATGAAGCGCCCATCACGATAGTTTTGTAGCCAAACTTTTTGTAATAGTTATAGATCTTAGTGACACTCTTCACTCCTAAAAAGGAGAGATCAGCAGTTTTCAGAATAATTAATTTGAAGTACAAATGGTTATTTAGAACATGCTCAAACCCAACATTTTTTTGTAAGAGGATTTATATGAGTAAATGGCAGTTTGAATGAGTAGCTACTGTGTTTTTAACGATATGTTACAAGGAAAGCTTACCTGGATCCTCTGAAGGCTCGTAGGTTTTCTTATCTCCATTTGCAACGTACCAATCCAGGATGCGTCCTACGAATGGGGAAATCAGAGTAACTCCAGCTTCAGCACAGGCAACTGCCTGAGCAAAGGAGAACAGCAAGGTCATGTTGCAGTGAATCCCATACTCTGCTTCCAGAACCCTGCAGACATAGGCTGGCTTAAAACAGCAGTTTGCTCACCTACTGAATTTATAATCTAGGAACAAGCTAGTAAGTTAAAACTACTGAATTTTTTGAGTTAATGCAGGAATGTGGTACAGTTTGTAAGCTTTTGAGTTTTAAGCTAACAGCAATGTTTTGCACTGCCAGACTCTGCTTTATTTAATGCTGTTCCCCGAACCAAATGCGGACAGTTTAGCATGATACTTCTCTTTGTGGCCTGGCCCTTGTATGAACAAACTTTTCCTACTTCCACAGAAAGCTGTAGCAGAGCAGCTTGCTTGCCAGCTACAGCCCCTAGTAAGAGATTTCCTGGTGCAGTGCTTTCAAAACAATTCTTTATTACAAGTGCAGAATGAGTTTGTCGGGTGCCTGTGAACATGCAGGAAGTGTGCTATGAATCAGCATACCAGGTACAGAAATACTTACTTGCCAGCCTGGATTCCTTCCCATGTTGAAGAGAGCTTTATGAGAATACGATCTTTACTAATTCCTGCTTCCTTATAAAGGTCAATGAGGCGCCTGGCCCTCTGAATCATTCCTTCCTTATCAAAGGACAACCTTTGAAACAAGAGCAGGACTGGTTAAAACCGACTATTATTTTTTTGGTTTGGTGATTTTTTTTGTTTTGTTTTTTTTAATGCCCCCCCCCAACTGCATTGAAAAATATTGTCCATTTTATTAGCATTTATATGCCAATAGTTGTGTTTTGTTCTCAGAGATACTTCCTGATCAGGAGCCCATCAAGTAGGTGTATGACAGCACTGCTGCCCTCTGATTCAGAGGATGCAGAGCTCAAGGCAGCTTTCCTTGGAAAAGTTACAGACTAAAGTTTTCCTCGAGCTTTTCAAAATGACCGTGGAAGCCGAGTGTTAGAAGTGAATTGGCAAGGAGTAGGTTAACAGACAAATCCCATGCAAGTCTTGAACTGTTACAACAGATTTCTTGGTAAATTGAGAAGACATTATCACACAGAAGAGAATGAACAAAACTCCCAAGTATACTGGAGACGTGAGGTTTCTCTTGCTTAAGGAACAACAGGAAGGTTACAAAAATCCATGCTCAGCTTTACTTGTTTTCACAAAGTTTTGTCACCAAGTTATAATCAAGCAAACTAAGTACAATCCGTGCTCTAATTAAACTTATTAACAATATAAGCTCTTGCTAGCCTTCTAACAGTGAGCTGTCTAGTCAAGAACATCTTTCCCCGACTCACGTCATGTCTCTTTTTTGTATGTACAAATATCCAGGGTAACCCAGAAGGAAAAGAGCCAACCTTGCATCTACTTCTGTGGACACACGGCCAGGTATCCTCTTCAATATTTCAGCTCCAAATAATACAAAAAGTTTGTCACAAGCATTTTTGATCTGCTCCTCTTCTGACCTGAAAACCACAGAGAGCAAAATAATTTCTACAGGAGTAGAAAGCGCATTCACGCCTTGCCATGGATTTGCAGATCAAGTTTCACAGCCCATTTAACATTAAATTTCAGAGTTCACATAGCTGCTTCTGCTCTGCTCCGTGTTTATGTTCTGCCCTTTGTGTTCCACCAGCAGTATTAGCCTTTGGATATATTTCCTAAAATGCTGTCAACTCCAGACTGTTTTCCCGAGAAGGCCACGTGAGAACTGGAAAATGGAGATGTGCATCTTCCAAGCACATTTGAAAACAGAGTAAGAATTTTTTCTTTAAGGGTTGAGGCTTTTTGGGGCAGGAGATACACCTACGAATACATGAGGGGAAAACCCCAGTACATTGCCAGTAGTACTAAATGCTGTTTGTATAAATAAGGCATCTTAAATATAGATCTACCGAGATTAAAAAAAAAACCCAAAACTCTTTACTTACCCGCCAAGTTTTTTCCCATAGGCAACAGCATCATCCACAAGTTTCTCGTAAGCTGGCATCTGAGCAGCAGCTAGTATCAGAGATGGGTTTGTGGTGGCATCGAGGGGCTTGTACTCATCAATAGCTAGGGAAAGAAAAATAGCCGATTTAAAATGATCAGCGGGCCTGAGCAATTAAAAGGACTTTGCTCAAGTATGTGAGAGCGTGAACAGTTACGGCTGCAGGATAGCGGCGTCGGTGACAGGGCAGATTAGTGCACAACGATGTGTAAATACCACTGGCGGAAAGCCGGCTTGTGCCAAAAGTACCAGAACAAGGTTAACAGAGCTACAGTAATAAATACAGCAAAGTTTACTGATGACTACTATACACATTGCCCTAAAGAAATAAACTTGTAGATGTGACAGATGAAGAGAAGTGGTACTAATTTTCAGCTTCTCCCATCTGCCCCCATCACATCCACCGGCAGAGCCGAGTCCCAGGAATCCCCGCGGGGGAAGTAAAGACAGGGCATCTTTCTTTCCTTCTAGCAGTGAGGCCTTTGGGTTTCTGTTTTCCTACAGCTGTTGGAACCAGAACGGGAGAGGAACTCGTCTGTTAGGCTCCAGCAACTTTTCTTACTGCATTTTAAAACTTTTCCAAACAGTTGCAGACCATTTCTTAGTATCTGTTCTTGTAATTTCCTTGTACTGTCAGGCTTCCTTCCTTGTGGGAGATATTGGAACCTTTGGCTTACCTTAAACCCCGGACTACACCTATTTCAGGTGATACTGGTTGTTTACCAGCACAGGCTGCGGCCAAACGCAGCGGAGCTGCCTGGCATGCAGAGCCTGACTCAGCAAATGGGGGAGAGCCTCTGCAGGCCCTTCGGTGATGTCTGCTAACAGGACACAGCTAAATGTCAAAAATGACAAAATATTTATTACCGGCTCATTTTTCTCGGGTTTTTTTTTGCGCAGGGACGAAAGCCCAAGTTAAAGAGTGCAACTTTATTTTTTTCAGTCATAGAAGAAAGTAAGTATTGTTTTCTGACAGCTCCCTGCTAGGCAATGGCCGCGATCCTGGAGCGAGGCCACTCCGTTCAGACAGGTCCTTCAAAACACACTTTAATTCACACGGACACTGCTTACAATAAAGCAGTACACACAACTCAGTCCTGAAGCACGCGTACAATTTGAGAGAAGTGTATTTTGACAGAGCTTGTTACTCCGCTCCAGTCTCGCAGCATTTGAAGACTCTTACGGGTCTTTGGCAACACATGTAAATTAATCTCCTTAAGCCTGTCGCCCAGTGTTCCTCGCCCACGCTTCCTTCAGGGCCCTCGGAAAGCAGGCAGCAGCCTGTGGTTTAGCTGCTCAGCGGGGGTCCGTGACCGCTGTGCCACCTTTCCTCGCTGTGAGCACAAAGCCGGGCAAGAGTGAGCGTATCCCGCTCCGGCTTCGGTAAAAAACAGAACTAGCGCAGCTACTGGAGAAGCCACCACCACCGCTTACTGCAGGAACTCGCGCCAAGAGCCATTCAAACCCGCGCCCTTTCCTGCGCAGCACCGTATGACACGGCACGCTCTAACCAAAACTGGGAACTGGCGTTAGCAGCAACGGCACCTTAACCAGCATCGGTGTTTAACCTGAACAGGGAGGCGGATGGTGACTGTAGCCCCATTTGGGCTGCAAGAAGGATCCAGAGGTGACACAGGCAGCCAGAAATCGACTGCAAAACTATTCCAAGGAGCTTGTTAAAACTTTCCAGTGGGCAGCGCTCAGCCTCCTTACTGCCCCCCTACACAAACTCCCCGTGGCACTCACAAGGATTTTTTTTTTCCCATTATGCTTTTTTGAAACCAGGGTAGACAGCATGATGTTCTAAATTCATGTAATTTCAGCACATGCTGGGCTTTGGCCAGGTTTGTCGCTACTTGAAGGTACATAAATCACCTCGAGGGATGGGATTCTCCCCCTCTGTTCTGCTCTGGTGGGACCCCCCTGCAGTGCTGCCCCCAGCTTGGGGGCACCCAATTTAAGAAGGACACAGAGCTGCTGGAGCGGGGCCAGAGGAGAGCGCGGAGATGCTGCGAGGGCTGGAGCCCCTCTGCTGGGAGGACAGGCTGGGAGAAGGGGGTGTTCAGCCTGGAGAAGAGAAGGCTCCGGGGAGACCGCAGAGCCCCTTCCAGTGCCTAAAGGGGCTCCAGGAGAGCTTGGGGAGACTCTGGATCAGGGAGGGGAGCAATGGGATGAGGGAAGATTTAGATTGGATATTAGGAAGAAATTGTTGCCTGTGAGGGTGGTGAGCCCCTGGCCCAGGCTGCCCCGAGAAGCTGTGGCTGCCCCATCCCTGGAGGTGTTCCAGGCCAGGTTGGACGGGGCTTGGAGCACCCTGGGCTGGTGGGAGGTGTCCCTGCCCAGGGCAGGGGGGTGGAACAAGATGAGCTTTGAGGTCCCTTCCAACTCTGTTCTATGAAACCCAGCAAGGCTAACTGCCTAGGCACTCAGTGTCTCTAACTCTCTCGATGCAGCACTGCATCACTGCTCTGTGCCCTCCCCGGTGTGGCGGTTGTCACGTCAAGACTCTTCCAGCCCAGGAACAGTTTCTCCCCGACGTTCCATGCAGCCCAACACTGGGGATCGGGCAACCCAACGCACGAACGGCCAAGCGTTACCTCAAGTCGGTGCAAGGACATAAATCCAGGCGGCGTCACGAGGCACGGTCGGAGCTGCCGCCACCTCCCTGCGTTCGTAACCTTAAATCGACTCAAACGAGACACCCCACGGCCGCCGTTCGGGGCGGTTTCCCCATCACCCATGGGGTGAGGTGAGCAGGAGCGGGATCTCTGCGGGCCTCGGCGGAACAGGAGCACAGGACGCGTTCATGGCTCTGCACAGCCGGAGACGGAGCGTTCCCATCTGACGGGCCCAGGGCGCCCGGGCAGCGACAGCGTGGGGACAAGGGACAGCCGGACGCCACCTCCGCACCTCGGCAAGGGCCGCGCCGGCGCCTTCCCGGGAGGTGCGGCGAACAAACCCGCTTTTGCGTGATTTTCTTCGCTTCCGCCGTTTGGAAGAATAATAAAAAAAACCCAAAACCACCACCCAAAACACCACCAAACCTAAACAAACGGGGACACCGGGTGGCTCGACGCCTCCCACCGGCACCTGGCAGCGGCCTGGACCTCCGGACACCCCCCCTCTCCCCCGGGCCCCCCGCGTTAGGTAACGGCGCCTTTCCCAACGCCGGCCTTGCGCAACTCGCCGCCACCGGCCCCGCCGCCTCCCGCCGAGCCCCCCCCGCCACCAGAGTGGTTCGGTCCCGTCCCCCCCCCGCCCCGGGGGCTCGCCCCGCCGGCCGGGCGCGCCCACTCTCCGCGCGGAGGGGGGGGGGGGGGGGGGGGGAATGCAGTGACCGGAGCTCCCCCTCACCGCCTCTCACCGTTAAAGTCCCCGGTGTCGGCCACCACGGTGGTGTGGTGCTTGAGCTGATCCAACACCGACTCCATCTTCTGCCGCTTCACGGGGGACACCGACATAACGTGTGTGCGGGGGGGGGGTCTCGCACCGCCTATAAGGAACACTGCGTGCCCGGAGGGGAACCGGCCTGCGCGCGCACCCGCCGCTCGCTCGTGCCCGACACCCGCCGCCCGCCGGGAGGGGCGCGCCGCCCGCCCGCCGCCAATCCCATGCCAGCAGGGAGGCGGCCAGCCAATCAGGAGGGCGGGAGGGCAAGATTGACGTTGCAGGGAGGGGCCAGGGGAGGAATTAAGTTTCTGATTGGGTGGCTTGGCGGCTCGTGAGGGTCGGGGGGTGGTGGTCACCATGGCGACGGGGGATGCGGCTGCCCCGGCCCGCCATTGCCCCGGAGTGGGGAGAGGGCAGCGCGGCGCTCGGGGGAGTCGCTCGCCGGGTGGGCTGGGGCCGAGGGGGCCCTCCGTGTCCCCGGGAGTTCCCGTAGGGCCTCCCCGCGGCCTGGCATGGCGCCTGAGCCGCCCCGCGGGCGTCCGTCCCTCCCTCTCGAGCCTGCGGGGCCTCTCCGGGAGAGGGCTCTGCCACTGACATAAGATGGCGGCGGGAGGGTTGGTGAGGGTGAGGCCTTCGCCCCGTTTGGCAGCCGTGAGGAAAGCCTCCCAGCTGTGCCGCGCCTGCCTTAACCCGTTGCAGGAGGCGAGCAGTGCATTTTACTCTCGCTGCCGTGGCCAGGCCCCATGCAGCCGGGGCTGCAGCCTGCCCTGCCCCGCCGGAGAGAGCCCCTCACACAACAACGTGCCCATGGCCGTTCGTTCACCTACACTTCGTTTCAGCTCTAGACGAGGTGATCCTGTTAACATGGTGCTTCTGGAATAGGGAATGGGACTTGGCTGGAAATGCTGCAGAATCTGCCACTCGGCCTTTAAGCGCAGGCTGTGTCAATCGTGCTGTTCCCCTCGTTTTGTCTTGTACTGTTTCAGTTGTGGGAGCTGACTCAGTAATTTCCCCTCCCGATTTGCAAGAATATGCTTTTGTACAACCTTCTCATGCTTTGTCCAACCCAAAGAAAAGATAATGGAAAGAGGTGTTATGTTTAAGTCCTGTTTGAATTCTGTGACTGTGTAGGAAACATGTTCTTACTGTCTCCAGAGCCCTTTGCCAAGCAGTAAGAGAGTGCCCTTGTATATCCCCTCCCTTCCCTTTGTTCTCAGCCCTGCATTAGCTGGCATTGGCCAGGGTTGGGCGTTTTTCTCTTGCCAGTGCACAATGTAGTCTTGAACAGTGTCTGTGCGTGTAAACGCTGGTGTGTTGTCTCAGTTGCATGTTCAAGAAGTAAGAGAGATTTGTTCTCCAAGATGACGAGAAAGGGGATGGTTTGGATTCAGCTGGTAGCTTTCCCGGCATTTGATTACTATCATGTGGCATTTTCACCTACCCCTGTTTTCAGACATGAACGATTATCAAGGCCATGATATCCTTCCTTCTGAATGGCAGTCCCCCAGAAACAAAAAGAAACATGCAGTTTTGGATACTCTGCTGTGTGTCTTAGACTCGGAGTGACAAATCGTTATGAAAAGCAGCCCTTACCGAAGGTTTTTGTGTCTCGTTGCTTTCATTTATATCCAAGTGAAAGAGACAGAGATAGAGTTATAAGTATAACTTAACTATTTTAATAAATCTTATACAGTGCTTGGTTATATCATTTTATCCTTCGTTCAATTACATTAATGTACAGTACATTATAGCATTATCTGCAGGCAGTACAAATATAACAGATGCACAGCTCAGTCATATGGAAATCTTTAAAAGTGACTTCTGCAATAAGGTCTACTGATATATTTATTTTACGAAATGCTCCCGTGGCTCCCAGCTTTACAGAACTGTCGTGTACACTTCTATTATAATCCCAAGTAACGATAAATCTGTATGATTTGTTTTCCTTTATACCCAAAGACAAGAATGGTGGTGTGTTTCCTAGCTCACCATTTGTTTTTGTTTTCATTTTAGAAATTATTTAACCTCCTGTGCTTCTAACACCAATGGTTTGCCAGCATTCACACCTGCTTCCCATCCTCACCCTAATCCAGAGCCAGGGCTTCTCAGGAGGATTGTCCTCTTCATCCTTCCCTGACAAGGTGAGTGCCCTTTGCAAACTCCAGCCGCTGTGGCAAGCTAGAAGGGTTGTGACTAAAAACATGATCCTCCTCTGAAAGTTCCCTGCCTACACCCCAATTCTGCTGGTGCTAGCAATGTCTTATTTCAAGATTAAGAAAATATATCATCCATTAGAAACATTTTTTGGAAGAACAAAGCCAAAATTGAGAGGTGCATCAGTATTCTCCGATTTAGACACGTGTTCCCCAGCCACTGCTTTATAGCTGTACAGCTTTTTCCATTAAATATGCAAGGACAGGCCCCGATTGTGCAAAGACTTAGGCACATGCTTACCCTTTCAAGGGGGTTTTAACGTGCTTTCACAGCACGTAAAGGAAAGCACATGTGTAAGTCTTTGTGGCGTCTGGGCCTGAATTCCCATTCAGCCAAAGTTAAGGGGATGAATGAGAGAGAAAGACCGTGTCTTCCTGGTCTGTGAGCAGTTCCTGTAGATGTGTTTGCTTTACTGTATTCTTATCAAGTTGGTCTGTAAGTAAAATATAGATATAAATACAGCGTGTGCCAGACTTGCTGTGGACAGGAAATATACTACATGCGTGCTGGAGCTTTTAAAACTTTCAGTAAATTATTGATGCGTAATCACTTAATTATGTCTCTAGGGAAAGGGATTTTTTCTTCATCCCTATTTATAGATTGTAAGAGCGAGGGAGGTATTTCACTAGATAGGTATATACATATGCACATAACGTTATTAAGAAAAACAGGAAGTGAAGAACAACAGCCTCTACTAAATTGGATTATTATTTTTTTCTTGTGGTCATTTATTTTGTATTAAAACAGCCTTTCCAGGTGCGCTTTTGCATCTTAGACATTTAGGAAGCATTTCAGATTACTCTTTGCAACGAAAATGTGAAGGTGGGGATGTGTGGCGAGCACCCTGGGAAGGGCTTTGGGTGTGATTGGGTTGGGAGCAAATGGGTAGGGGCTTATCGGCTCCTTGTTTGAGGCCCGGCTTTGGCAATACTGCAACTTTCTGATCCGGGATCGGTGCCAAGGTGACGGGCTGCACAGCCGCCCTGAGCCCCAGCCTCTGCGTAAGCAGGGATGATCAGGCTGAGCTCACCTATTTGCAGATTCAAATCACTTCGGTTGTCACTCGGCCCCTGCTCGTTATTACGCAATGAAAGCCCATTTCCACTGTTCAAAGACAGCGCTGACTGGTACATGTATTTAAGGCAGCAGCCACTCTTAGCTAATGTGTGTTGCAATTCTAGCCTCGTCCAACGAGGGGGCATGGGGGGACAGAAAAAGGACAGTGAATTGTCACAGGGCCTTTGCTAGCAGGCTGCAGGGGATATCTGCCACAGAGAAGGAAATAAAAAGTGGGGGAAAAGGCTTATTTCCATGGTCCAGACTCTAAACATTCAGGCTGGCTTGTTCTGTGCTGTGTGCAGTGCCCTCTCTGCCCGAGCCACGCTGGTGAGGGGGGTGGGAGCGGGTACAGCCCTTTGAGAAAAGCTTTGCAGCGTCTTTTTTGCTTGAATCCAGCCATTGTCATACATTCAGACACGTGTGAATGCTGATCTGCTCTGATGGCATGCACATAAAATTTCAGTATAAAATATATAGTTATAAAAAAAAAAAATACTTCATGCAATATTAAAACACCTTTCCCAATGGGACGTGGTCTTATTGTCTACCCTTATCAACAGTGTTCAAGAAATTGATGCTTTGATGGCAATTAGACCGCCAAGTGTGGAGCACTGCTGTCTCTTGTGTGGACTGGGGATCATTGCTTTCATTCCCTTTTCCTGTACTACTATGACTAATAGCTGAAATAAAGCAGATAGATTTTAATTAGCGGAATCAATCCTTTCCTGGCGACGCTTCATGATTTCTTCAAGCTCTGACTCCCCTCTGCTTTTCTAGAATGGAAACAAAAGACAAAGTTTGAATTTTAACTTCAAGCTGTAGTTAAATGACAATATTTAACTAATGCTGTAAAAGTAGAGCTAGTTTCAGAGGGATGTGATACTGGTAAGCAGGCAGTTTCATTAGAGGAGACAGAGTGATCTGCCTTACAGATTTGGGGCCTTTTTCCTTAAATGACTTCTCAACATTTTTAGGTACTGTGTTTTTTTGATTGTGTGGGTTTTGGGTGTTTTGTTGCTTGTTTTTTTTAAAATTGTGTTTCTTAAAATGTCTCTTTAATGGGATATCTGACCCTGCTGCTACAGGCACCCATTCAAGTAGGAGTTGTGCAGAAATCTACTTACCTCCAGTTGGTTTTTCTCCACTGTGATTTTACTGTATACTCTGTTTCCCTCATCACCGCACACTTTCTTCAGCTCCTCTCTGTTGAGGGAGAAAAGCTGAGCTCCAGTAAGGATGCCAAGGTGCTCCACTGTCCTGGGAAGACACAAAGCGAGGAGATAATTGTGCTACACATGGCCTCTTGCCAAAGGTGAGGGGTCGGAGATAAAAGGGCTAGGAGCAGCTGACATGCAGCCCCTGCCCCAGGACCGTATCACATGCAAGGCCCTGGGGCTGTGCCAAGGTGGCAGCTGTTGGGTGACCCAAGCTCTTGGCGGGGATGACAGCAAGCGGTGAGGAGCAGGTGAAGCCAGTGTCACCCTGGCATCCACTGTGTACCCGGCCCCGTGGGTATTGCAGTGATTTCACTCCAGTTGCGTGGCATGGGGGGAGCAATCCTGGAGCTCCTCTTAGCTGCCTGTGCAGAGCGGGGCTTCTAACTCGTAGCTCTTGACCATGTGCAGCTTTTTGGTCCTTCCCTGGTGGCTGGGAAGGTTTGCTAGTCCCGGCTGAGGGTCTGGCTCTTCCTCAGAGATACTTTAGGACAGCTTCTCCAGAGACAGGCACTCATCTGGAATTTTCCTTTCAGGCCATGGGTTTAGTTAGTTAATTAGTTATTTTTCTCTAAGTTCAGCATTCTGAACCGGCTAACTGGGGCCAGATGAGCACCAGCGGTAGGACGTTGTGCAGCGTTTGGCTGTGAGTTGTGGGAATAAGCAAGACCATTCCTGTATTTGTGGCTACTCATTAGCTCTTTTGCTGCACTGTTAGACAAGGTTTATTTAAGTGTATAAGAAAGAAAGGGAGTAAGTTTGGGCTCTGAATGTACTGGTTATATAGCCGGATTTACTATGATTGAAATCTAATTTGCAACATGGGCTCTGTAAGTAAATATGAGTGACTTGTAACCCAGTTGAAATGTTGCAGGTTGCCTCCCCCACTCCTTTTTTAATGAAGGACCAACATTTCCTATGGTAGTAAAGCAGATCTTACTCTTTGCTGAATGACTTTGCCTCCAGCCAAGCTTTGACTTCTTCAGTGCTGGATTCGAAGGTGAGGGGCACAGAAGATTCATGAGGCTTTTCCACTTTGAAATTCCTATGGGGAGGCTGAATTTTATTGTTTGTGATCATCTTCAGTAACTCGTCATTCAGCTCATCCATTTGATGAATAAGTTCTGGGGAAACAAGGCACAAAGTAGAGAATAGGGAATGAAATCAAGTGTTCAGTCACAAATCCTATTAAATTAATGTGTTTGCAGGGAAATTGTAAGGAAGATCAGAATGTGGCTCAGCATTTGTATTAACTCTGTAAATACACCAGAGGAAAGCGCTTACTTTTGTATTTTA
This sequence comes from Pluvialis apricaria, assembly GCA_017639485.1. Taxonomy (NCBI): domain Eukaryota; kingdom Metazoa; phylum Chordata; class Aves; order Charadriiformes; family Charadriidae; genus Pluvialis; species Pluvialis apricaria. The sequence goes on along the minus strand of CM030012.1, from coordinate 68,199,751 downwards.
GTTCTAGAGAACAAGCTGAAGTGCTTTGTTAGAGCAATAGGTTGAGCAACGACATTTTGACCTTCAAACTTCTATCAGGAGCAAATGTGTAAAGGCAAACCGCCACAATTTTGGGGGCTGGCAGACTGCTGGAACAGGCTAAGGGAATCTCCCCTTTCCTCCCGAGCCAATATTCTTAACTTCCTTTGGCTTTTGAAACCTCACTTTGTCTTTGGGAGAAACCTCAATTCCTGCAGTTCTTCTCCAGAATGATGGAGAGGAGGAATCATAAAATAACAGCCAAATGCTCCTTGTCCACACAGCGATCACTGAATCTAAAAAGCTGCTGAAGGGTTTCTCAAACTGGAAGAAGGTAGATTTAGATGAGATATTAGGAAGAATTTGTTGACTGTGAGGGCGATGAGCCCCTGGCCCAGGTTGCCCCGAGAAGCTGTGGCTGCCCCATCCCTGGAGGTGTTCAAGGCCAGGTTGGACGGGGCTTGGAGCACCCTGGGCTGGTGGGAGGTGTCCCTGCCCAGGGCAGGGGGTTGGAACGAGATGGTCTTCAAGGTCCCTTCTAACCCAAACCGTTCTGTGACTCTGTGATTCTATGATTCTCACAGCGTGATTGTCCCCCAGGACAAGGGCGTGGTTTGGTACAAGCAACGCATGTTCTGAGAGTTTGGCCTCATTTCTTCAGCAATGTCCATTAGGCTAATTGGAGAGTCTTGGAACAACTGCTGCTGTTCCTAGGAGAAAGGAATTCTCTGGTTCTGATGTTGACCAGCATTGATACAGCTGTTTAATTTCTAGAGGAACGTGTATTCTCTGTCATGGTATGTACCAGCAGACCAACTGTCTCATTTAACAAGCACAGATTCCCCAGTTCACGTTTAACCGAGTAGAGCTTGGTCTGGTGTGGAAGAGGAGAGCTCACATCTGCAGAGGCATTTGCTTTTAGCCAACAGGAGCTAGCCTACCCATCAATCTGCCTGGAAAATTCTTGGTCAAAAGCACTTATTGGGGATAAAGTGTGTCATATTTGGCAAAATAATCAGAGAACATTTTGATAAGAACACATTCCATTTGTGTGACTGCTGTCTGCAGACAGGTGCTGGTAGAATCATAGAATCGCTGAGGTTGGAAGGGACCTTTAAGATCATCAAGTCCAACCATTAACCTACCCTGACAAGACCCACTTCTAAACCATGTCCCTATGCCATATCTACCCTTTTTTTAAACACCTCCAGAGATGGTGAATCCACCACCTCCCTGGGCAGCCTATTCCAATGTTTAATAACCCTTTCAGTGAAAAAATGTTTCCTAATATCCAGTCTAAACCTCCCCTGACATAACTTAAACCCATTTCCTCTTGTCCTTTCACTTGTCACCTGGGTGAAGAGGTCAGCCCCCACCTCTCTACAACCTCCTTAAGTAAGGACGTATGTTTTCACCTATTTCGTAGACAACTATATTGGGATGGATCTTGTTTCTCGTGTTGCTAACCTATCCTGTTCATCACACCTCATTCAAAGGACATAAAACCCTGCAACACCAACTAACACAAGTTTGCTCAAGGGTGTAAAACCTGATCTGGCAGTGTCTTTGCTCCTACCGGTGCTGTCAAGTGGTGACAAGGGACAAGGTCCCCGTTCCCTGATGTCTGCTGTTGCTGTTGTGTTTTTGCTTTAGTTTGTCACCTTCCTGTTTTTGAGTTACATAGTTCCCTTTGGGCTATTGAAATAAGGAAATTGCCCTGCAAACTTCACAGCAGGGAGGGGAAAAAACCCCAACCGCATGAGACAGCAGAGGTGAGGGAGGCCTGACTATCTGTTTCTGAGAACAAGGTTCCCATTTCTCTGTGCCCCTATGTTGCCATTTATTTTCTTCCCATTGCCCCTTTACTGTCGCCTGATGTGGAGGGCCAATTCTGTGAGTACCTACAATTAGAGTCTTGTTTTTGAGCTGTAGCCCTGCTCCCTCTCCTTCTCAGTCCTCTCTGCTACTTCTAACAAGGAATTTGCTGATCCGAGCCCTCAGAGCTCCAGCTTTTGCCGTGCAACTAAACAGAAGTGGCAGATAGCATGAACCAGGAGCGAGCAGCACACTCGTAAAACTCCAGTGACACATCATCTAGTATCACTTTTTCCGTGAAACTCCCAAAGACTGTGAAGAATAACTCGATGTTATTAATAGATACATGTCCATGATGCTCGTACTGTGGGGCTTTCCCTCATCCCAAAAGGGCTCCTGCTTCGCAGAGTCGGCGGTAGCTGATCAGGGGGTGAACCCTGGTTGTGGCCTTGGGGGGACAGCTTGCTGCGGGTGTATGCAGGGTGTGATAAGGGGGTGAGGTGAGCGGGGCTCCTGGTCTTTCTCATGCTCTGTGACCCCGCGTAGCACGCGCAGGGCGAGGGAGTGGTGTGAATCTCATATTTGGCAGATCTGCTGGCTGGGATTTCTCTGAAACCAGAGGAAGGAACAGGCCAGGCGGGCGCTGCCTGTGCGGCAGGAGACGAGAGCAAAGGAAGCGAGGGAAAGGGGTTGACCTGAATGCAGGTAGTTGCTTAGACATGCTTAAACGTGTTGGCGGGGAAAAAGAAACTGTCTCCTTGGGAGGAGGAGGAACGTCAAGCTGGAAGGAAGGTTAAGGTGATCACCGTTTTGCCCTGCTTGTCGCAGGCTGCCTGAGAGCCCGTGGCGTGAGTCAGCGAGCTCCTCTGAGCTGCTCTGTTGGCTGTTGTACTACCTGGAATCACCTCTGTACATCTCCAAAAACACCGCTGGTCTATTGCTTATCACTAAAAGGCGCAGTCGCTCCTTGTGCAGAGCCTTATGAGAGGGAACGCACCTGGGTAGGCCTGGTTACATGCATACAGCTACCAAAACCAGCAGTCAGACCATTATGGTAAAGGTAAAGAAAGAAAACTTCCAGGACAGAGAGTGAGCAAAAGCATGTGCTCACAGAAACTTTTCAGTTAAGTCCCAAAATGCAAAGTCATGGTGCCATGCTCTCTGGCTGCCTGAGGCTGCTATGTGTGGTGTAAAAGGTGCCCGGACGCTGGGAGCATGGCGTGGGACACATACGTTCTTTGGCGTCCTGGGGAGAGTTGCGCGATAACATTTCACTTCCCCATTTATCCCCAGCGTAGCTGGCAGGTAGCTTGTGGGTTGGGCTGGATGGTCCATATCCCCTGGGACTCAGCTCTCCTTTGTACCTCTGGTTAGACTAGGCGATAATAAAGAAAAAAAAAATGTGTAAGAATATTTTTTTTTTTTGGCCACTTTTCATTTTCTTAGACTTTTTACCTCCCACCCACGATAGTAAATTGAGGGACAAATTGCCACGTGCTCCCTGCGCTGATCTGGGGCTGCTCAGCTGAGGCTGATGAGACCTCAGGTGGAGCTGCACGGAAGAAGTTAATTTCTGGGGTCTCATGGGACTGAACAGAACCCAAACCAAAGGCCAAAGACTGTGTGAAGGCATTTAGACCACTGGAAAACGTGTCACACTCACCACACAAAAAGGTGTTTCGTGCTTGTTTACCACTGCTGTGGGTGACTGCTGTCACAGGCGTGACTCGGCCCGTTAGCCTTTTGCTATGCAGAAATTACTGCTTATAGGGCTTCCTTGGAGAGCGAGGGAAGCAAAAGGACTTTTTTATATGAATAGGGAACAAACAGAAATCCCATTTGAAGCTAAAGCATCACTGCTTTAGTAACTGGATATTAAGTGGGACCACTGCCAAGCGCCTGGAGCAGTCTGGAAAGGGTTTTTTCACATTTTCATTAAACTGACAGAGTTTTTATGCGGAGGCCTGCTGGGGCACCTTATGCTTTGCCCATGCTGTGAAATACCAAAGTGGGGAAGCAGTTACGTGCTTCCTTAGGGCATTTAAAGCTCTCCAGCTCCACATTTTCACAATACAAGGTGCTCAAGAGCAATATTCATTAATACTCACTGAGATGGTATTTCCATCTGCCTCCACTCCAATAACTTGTTCCTGCTTCTGAACTGAACTGCATGAGGGAACGGTCTGTCTTTAATTTAACCCTCAACAAAAATCTCAGCGTTTTTGTGGCAAAATTTGCTTTTATGGCTGCGTTAGCTCTTTCATTCTGTTCACAGCGCAGCCCTGAAAGCAGCAGGGCTTCGCAAGAGAGGCTGGCGGTAAATCACAGGCTGAGAAGTAGGTGGGTCTGAGGGGGAAAGGCACTGCCAAAAGGTGAAACTCTTTCAAGCCACTGTAGCCAGCAGCTGTTTGGTGACACCTCAACGTGAGACCTTTTCTGTTGGGATGACAAGTCCCAATGCGAGGCTTGCGGTGGGCGTCCCTTCGAGCTAGGGTCTCACTCCGTAGCAGGCTGCTGCCTACAGACTGTCCCGTAACGCTGCCTGCCAGGCGCCGTCGGCAGCAGGCAGTGTGCTTGGCATCTCGGAGCAGCAGGAAAGCGTGAGGCTGCTGCGGGGATGGGAAGGAGAGGCCTCATTTGGGGAGGGGGGAAAGTAAACAGTGGCAAAATGTGGGAGTTTTATCACAGCGGACTCGGGAATCTCCAGGATCCTGGTTTGTTCATGCCAACTTGTGCACAGCATCCTAAGAAATCCAGGGAGTTCTAATTACAAGATTATTCTCAGAGGCTGATTGTGCCCTGCAGCCAGCTACTGGTTAAATATCAGCCTACAGACCTGTTCGAGCTCTTCCAGTTTCACCACATCCAGGATGTTATAAGGGACGTAACCAGCCTGCCCGCTCCGGTTGAGCAGCTTCCACCACTGCTTATTATCTTCCAACACCTGAGACAGGGAAAAAAAAAAAATTTTCTAGTGAGAACATCAGATTTCTGGCATGCGTATAGTGGAAATAAATCACACAGTACAGTGACGTTGTCAGAATAACATCACTGAGGCCAGGAGCTGGCAAACAGATGTATTGCACTTATTTGCAATTCAGGCTGAAGCCTTTCCTGAAAAGCGTCAGAGCTTATCTTAACGATGAACCGGAGAACATCTCTGGCGGAAAACAGACCCGGGGTGCTGAAGAACGTATAGTTCTTATTTAATTTGCCTGTTTCTCCATCTTTTTTCTTTTTCCAGTGACTGAGTTTGTGTTGTCTTTTTGCATTAAAAAAAAATAATAAATCAAGGGTGGCTCCTGCCCAAGATGCCAGAGTGTTGTCATATAACTTGATCACATATCACATCATAACACATACTGTAATCACGTCGTACCCGTGATGTGATGCGGCAAGGAGACTGCCCGTTGCTGAGATACCTCCTATTGCTTCTGCCCCCCCGGCTCCTTTCAGCAGGCTTGTTTTTACCCAGAACTGTGATTATTTTTTTTTAGTTAGGTTTCTTTTTTTAAGTAATCTTCCCAGAATGGAAGAGCTTTGCTGGCAAGACCCACACACGTTTCTCATTCTAGCTACATTTTTGAACAGAAGTCCGTTTCTCAAGTCACAGGTCTGTTACAGTTAGTGTGTAGCCCAAGTCATCTCCTACATCCTCCAGCTGCCAACAGTAAGAGTAAAGTAAAGAGAAGGTTATGAAAAAGGATGTTTTCATAGAAAATAATTCCTTTTGGGGGGGAGTGGCAATAATGAACATAGACCCAGCAAGTGGGTGAGCAGTGTACTACAGTGACTTGTTTTCCTTCCTCCTCGTAGCTAATTAAGATGTGAGTGATGTGTTTCAGCTGAGCAAATGACCCAATGTATACAGTCTGCCTGCTCCAGCTCAGCTGTAAACCTTTAGATTTGAGCAAAGCTTCGTGTTACTGCTCAGAAAACACCAAGCAAAAATGAGCTGGCATTGGCAGTATCTCAAAATCTTTCCCGTTCCTGGAAAGGGGAGCAGGGCACACCTTTTCCCTGCGTGGGTTCACGTACCTCCAGGATTTCATCCTTCAGCACTGAGAGTTCATTGGCATTTCGCGCAGTGAAATCGTAGCGGATTTTGGCATATCTTTTCGGCAGAGCCATTCCCTGTGCTTCAAAATTCCTAAAGGAGAAAAAAAAAAATGGAGTTTTAATGGGGGCCCACCTAATAACTAGGGAAATACAGGTTCACTGGCAAAAGAGGAGTGGTGAAGGCTGTGTACCCATGCAGGTAGACCCCTCATTTTAGTGAAACACCCTGTGTTTGGAGGGAAAAAAAAAAGCTGTGGGGCTATTTGGTTAGCGGCCTTATTAGGGGACTGTGAGCCTGCTGCTTTCAAAGTGGGAGAAAAGACTTCTTCCCCTCTGGGCTGCTGCCTTGCAAGGGCTGGGGAGACTGACAAAGCACAAACAAAATGCTCTGATTGCACCTCCTGTGAAAAATAACTGTGAAACCCTGATAAGTGGAAACAACTGCCCCATATTGCAGAGCAGGGGAGAAGCAGGCAGTAGTGCTGGGGGAAAGGGTGTTGAAAAAAAAAAAAAAAAAGAAGAGTGTAGGTAGAATTGACTGGAAATCTGTGTTTTTTTCATCAGGCAATGGATGCTGAGCTGCTGAAACAGAGTTCTGCTGGTTCTCAGGAAAAGTAAGTTTGCATGTTTCTATTCGAAGATACGTTTTGGGGGGAGGGGAATGTGTTTAAGTATTTTGCTTGGGAATTTCTGACATGAGAATATAGAGCTTTCAGTGTTGATTTGGCTTTTCACTTGGAGAGAGAGACACATAAAATAAATGTGGTGGATTGTCAAAAATGGAAAATTGTGGAAAAGTGGAATGAAAGATTGCCTTTGACTGGAACTGGAATGGTTTATTTTTCATAGTTTTTTTTCTTTTGCCTGGCTTAGGAGAATTTTGCAGATTTCATCTTTTTCTTCTCCAGTTAAGATGGGTGTAGTGTTATTTTTTTAATTCCAAAAATGTTTGCAGCATGGAAAACTGTCTTGCCTTGTTGTGTAAGGGCAGGTAGGAGCTATTTTAATGCACTTTCTATGGCTCTTTCTGCTTATGACTCGCAAGCTGCACAGCCACCCCACAAAGAAGGCTCCCGGGTGTTGTGCTCGCAGTGGGCATGCCAGCAGGGGGTCATATTCTCTTCCAGTTTATGCCAAGTCCTGTGTAACTCGGTGAAGCCAGCGCTTCCAGCACGTATGGTTTTTAGCCTGATGTTTTTCTGTTGCTGAGTTCTTGGGTTTGGTCAGTGAGTTTAAATCTACAATCTGTGGAAACTTGGCTCTTTGTGGACTAATTCTGAGGCATCTATAAAACCTGACTTTGTAAAGCAAGCCCATTATGGTTAGTTTCAATTCATTTCATTGTCTTCATTAGATGGTTTTTGGTGGTCTGGAATAGGTTGAAACCACTGAACTAATGGTTTGGTATCATGCCTATGGCTGTAGTGTTGTCTTTAGTCGGCTTGATTTGGGACATCTCTTGGCCTAGTTACAGCCATGTGCAATATTTAAGTTCTTTGTACGCAGTGGTGGAGAGCTTGGAGCAGACTCTTGGGCAGATTGAATCCACCAGTCCAGAAAGGGAGTGGTGGCCTTACCCAGCAGTGCCCTGAAGGTAGGGAAGGGGAGGAAAGCTGAGTTAAGTAGAAATTACTTCTTTTGTACTATTCCAGAAGGTCAATGAGTCACGAGGAAAAAGATGACAGCTGGAGGAGTTTGAAGCTAACGTGTACTTTGCGTGCACCTGGATTTTACACAAATGACCTTTGCTGATTATTGTAATATTGCTTGGGGCTTTCGTGACACTTCTCTGCAGCCAAAAGCCCTGGTGTAAATAACAATACTGATGCATGGGTATTTTTGTTAATATAGGGTCTCTTGGTTAGAAAACTAGTTCAAGCTACTCTGAAAAAAGCATGAATATATCAGGAAATATGTCTGGCCCAGGACTGAGATCTTGGCAAACATCTGGGCACACTTGGCCGAGGTCTGCTCTGCACTGAAGAAGGCGTCGAAGCACATTCTCAATTTTAGCATCTGCTTCAGTGCTGTTAACTTCGATGGGTTTTTTTCTTAAATGCTATCCATAAGGAAAACTTGCTGTTGACAGTCTGAAAGGTAGGTAAAAAGGTACAACACCTATCCCAGGAGGAAAGACATCCTCATCTACTCTTCCGTGAGCTCACACTGTAGTTAGAGTGGGTGATGTCTCAGGGAAATGGTCACCTTGGTAAAAAGGCACGCTGTTGATTTGTATTCCAGGACTCAATACTACTACTTATAGTTTGCCTGTACTGACACTAACAGAGGAAAATGTTTCCTTATGTGTGTTATCTACCAGTCACTAAAGATGGACTGAAATCTTCTCATGTTAACTAAGTTCTCCTTATTTTTCATAACCTCCCTGAGAAAAATGGAATCAGAGAAGAGAATTTGTTATCGTAATTCTTTCCCTACTCAACATCTCATCTGTACCATTTTATGGTTCCCACTAGGACTTTTGGGGTAAATAAGAAGAATAAGTTATTTTGCTGATATAATTGGATTCTGCTGTGAATGTGAACTTTTTTGTAGTCGTGGAGTTTATAAATTTTTTAGATTAGAACATAAAACCATGAAAAACCAGTCTGGCTTGAGGGTTTTTTCCCCAGTCTAGAGCTGGCTACAGCAAAGTGCGTGGTTAAGTGCTTTTCTGGGTCTGGACTTCCAGTCTTTAAAGATTTGAAGTTGGTAACTTCATGTCAAATCACTGCAAAGCGGAGTATGGCAGGGAATTCATTTACAATTTGGGACGAGTTTGTTGAAACTTGGAGATCTCGGGAGAACTTCAAAGGCGTAAGCACATGTAAACAAGCAATCAGATGAAAGGCCTCTAAACTTTGAACGAAACGTACTTGCATAAAGACTTTATACCACTGAGTAACTGGTGACAGAAAACTAGCAGCAGGGCAGAGTGTTTGGTTAAATTGTGAAAGAGCCATCTTTCCCTTGGAAAAAAAGCCTGAGGCAAAGGGGTGGCCAGGCTGGTTCTGGGTTGGGAACTGAACTTTCCAAGATTTCTGCGACAAAAGGGAGGTTTCTCCCCATTTTCTGGATTTATCTCATTAAGAAGAGCTGTCTGAAATCAGCGCTCTGTCAGTTTCCTGATGGAGAGATGGGCAAGACCAGAAACACATTCTCCTTTTATTCTGCCTCTAGTAAATGTTTTTCCCTTTCATTATGTCTAAAAGCAAACGGAGGAGCTGCTGCCTCAGTGAAACAAAAAGGCAGTGCCTCGGTTAAAATGTTTTCCATGCAGCGCTGCTGGGGTCAGGCTGCTCTTTCCCTGCCTTTTTCAACAGCAGAAAGCTTGCACGTCCTCACGCCTTAGTGCAGGTTCTTTCCATGAAAGCTGTTGTGGCTTTAGGATGAATGCAGACATATTAACTTCTCTAAATGTATGGAGGACAAAAGTGCAGCACAGTATCTTTGGCACGTGATCCCTAATATCCCTTTGGTGGGTTGATGTTATGAAGCAAGGCATACTGATTGACTAGTCAAGTCAGTCAATATTTTTGCCTCTTGTGGTAGAAAACGCGTGTAACCCATTTCCTTGTAGACCTGCCGGTGGTTAAAAAGTGGACAATGTTTATGTGAATAATCCCGTGTCTGATCTTTGAGTTCTCTTGATCTTGTTAACAAGTCTGAATTAATAATGGCAGAGAGTTATCAACCAGGATGCCAGAACATCCCGGTGTCGTGATGTGTTGCAGCGTGTGTTTATGAGGTTAGAGGGTGGGAGCCGAGGCGCCGTTGTCCAGAGTGGTGCTGATACGTTACCTATTTACATGCTGAGTTACGTTCTGTTTAAAGGCATCCACAGCTTGTGTCTGATCAGGGCTCTGGCCACGCTTGAGTGAGGAGTTGCGGTAAGGATACCCATTGGCTGATGATAGCTGGAAAGGTAAAAATGAAGTCAGTGTTACCAGGAAAGGGGAAAGCTGTATTGGAGAAAAGGAGAGTGAGTGGTAGATGAATGACGGCCTGGAAGCTTTTGGTCACTATGAGGTGCACACCAAAGAAACGTTCTTCAGGCAAACCTGTATCCATGGGGCTCAGTTACGGTATAGTATCCTATTTCCTGTTGATCAGAAGGCGAGGCTGATTATTGCTGCCCTTTTCTGGCCTTATTTTCTTTCTGTATTTAACTGGAGTGACCAGATCCAACTGAGTTTTGAGCCAACTGCTTGTTATGCACCACTGCAAACTCTGCAGATCCAGCTCTCGCCCTGAGAAAGGGGAAGGGAAAGGGTAAAGAAGAGAGGATGATGGGGGGGGCACAAGACTAACCTCTTCTTGCAAGTGTCCGATGTCTATTTCCCAGGGAGCTCCGCGGAAGATTTCCACGGGTGGTTCCCAGCCATTGCGGAATTTGGGGATATAGGTGGGGATGTTTGCTTCTCGGGGCCATTCAGCTCTAGGACATGAAACAGGGAATATGTGGTGAGATTCACAAGGAAGATGTCTCTGAAAGCATGTCAGGGAGACGCAGCAGCATCAGGGCACCCTTGACCCTCTGACACGGGTATAAAATACAAGCACCCTGTCTGCTTTCCCAAGAGCTTGGGGAACCTGGTGAGATGGCAGCTCTGTCCTCACCTGGATCTGGTCCATGTCTCTCCCAGGGACTCCCAGATGTTTATCTCTTTTGGTGTCAGGTGTCCTCTGAGGAAATCGGTGGCGTCTTTCGAAAGAAGTGGGCTTACAACAGACCTGGCAAGCTCAGGGCCACCACAGCTACTGACGATCTGGATTACATGCAAATATGGGAGTTTGTGCAGGAAATGCTCAAAATATCAAACCAGCACATACACAAAGGAACAGAAATCAAAGACAGAAAAATTGGTGGCTCTGATCCTTTGGAGTGGGCAGGCACAGAGACTTCAAAGGAAGCCAACGGACCCGCCATAGTGACAACCTCTAAAACCGGGCAAACTCGCCTCAGACTTGCACTTCCAAAGTTCTCCTCTGTGCCTTCATGTGTAAGGGTGAGGTTTCACAACACAGATGAACTAAATTAATGGTTTGCTGCTGCCTAAAAGGGATGCTGTAGTCCCTCAGCATCCCCTTGTTATCCTTTCACTGCACTGATAGTACTTGATTAGCAGATTTTTTTTATGAAAAAGCAAATGGGCAAATAAGGCATATAGTTCCTGACTGAGTTCTCCAAGGCATAAAATGAAAGCCAGAGGGCAAGCCTTCATGCCAAGGGATGGCTTGACTCCTGTGGGCAGCAGCTAATCCTTAGATCAGCTCAGTTGTCTCATGAAACATCAGCCTAAATCTTTGAAGAAGATGGGACGGTTGAGAGGAACAGAAGAATTGTTCTACTGGAGTCAAAGCAAGGTCTGATCTGAAAATTAGCCATTGTTAGAGACAGAATACATTGCAAGCTGGCACTTTAAAAAATTGAAAAACCCCTGGTATTTATCTGTCCCTTCTGGCTTCTTTTTCAAGTTGGGATTTCTGTTTCCTATTTTCAATGCAAATACTGAGCCACGTTTGCTTGAAGGGGAGATCAGGCAGATTCCCAATGGGAACCACAGCTGGCTTGCACTTTTGTTCGCAGTAAGTCTTTCTTAATGGGGTGGAAAGATTGATATTTGCCAGGGTTTGTGTATTTACTGCAAGCTGGGAATCGGATCAGAGCCCAGAAACACTGGCGTTATTGCTAGACTTTACTGAGAAAGCTTCAGCCAGTTGTGAGCAGTCTTCTAACTCCTCTGTGTAATTTAGCTGCCTGTAAGCGCGAAAGCAATATTAGAAGTAAAAAGTGAGTTCACAGTGAAACCTGTGAACAAGGTTTACCAATTCCAGCGGCCCAAATAGGAAATGCACCAACTCTGAAGCGCTGGGGTTCTGGATGTGCTTCCTCAGTTTGGCCTGAAAAGAGAAAGGAAACCCAGTTTAACTCTAACCTGATTTTGCCTGCTCTGTTCTCTCATGTGGAGGGATTGTTGCTCACTGATATTTGCTATAGTTTTATTAACTATAACAGCCTAAAAAGTAAGGAAACTTGTAACACTGCGCCTGAAATCAGGGAAGAAGAGTAAGTGATGGGGGAGGAGGAATCACTTATTTTGTGTCCATTTCTAAGGGTCTTGAATTTCGGGAGGGGTGGAGTATCTACTCTGTTCAAATCAGTCCCTTTGAAGCTATTTTGAGCAGAGGCAGAAAACTTTGGCTTATTTTTGAAAGTCTTAGCATGGAAGGAGCAGGCCTATTGCTTCTGACTCTTGCAAAGTTGAAAATCCCCCTGGTTCCCATGAATGACACCAACAGAGCAAGTGTTTTGCATGATCCCTTGGCGAATTGCTGACAAGGCAAAATCTCCATCAAGGTCTTGCCTGCAGCACCTAGAGCTGCCCTGGCCGCTGAAATGCTTGGTATTCGGAGCAGACTGTGGTGGGATGGGGGAGCAAACGCTTAGGATTGCTTTACTGTAAGAACTGCATTTCATTAACAGCAATCAGCTAAGCTGTGGTGAGAAACCACTTCAGTTTGTGCTTCCTTTCAGCTCTTTCATGTGGCCTGTGCTGCTGGCGTTGCTGCAATGGAAAACAGGCTCCCTGCTCCCTACCGAAATGCGAAGCATTTTAAATGCTGGTGATTAAACATTCACGTGGAGTGGAAAGTGTGAAATAACTGATGGCAGCGAGGTGACTAAATGAAATGGCACTTCATAAGGACTTCGCAGCCACGTGGCGCGTGACAGCAGTGCTGGGGCAGACATGGCAGCGCTCCACCATGCGTTGCCCGCTCTCCTCCTTACTTGCCCCCAGCCTCTTGCGGGGAGATCGGCTACTCTTGCTGGGTTTGTGGATACAGGAGCAGCAAAGTCCAGGCCCTGAGTGCAGGGAGAGCTCGGGTACATGAATGAATTTCCTACGCATTAGCTCCCACGCTGCTAACGGGGGAGCAGCAGCGATGCTGAGCTCGGGGGCTGCGTGCCGGAGCATTTGCACAGATCCGCACTCGGGGCTGCGCAATTGGCAGTGGCCAGGGTAGGACGTGAACTCCTGTGTCAGCAGTCAGAAAGGGCTGGGATTTCTTTATGCTTGGAGAATCCTCAGCTGCGTCTTCAGGGAAGCTAACATCCTGCTGAGGATGTGTGGCATAGCCTCAGCGTGGCACCTGACCAGTTAGTGCGAGAGCAGTGATTGCCAACCAGAGCTGACGCCTCCAAGACTCGGTTCTGGTCCTGAGCAGGCAAAAATGTATGCATATGTGCTTCTAAAAGAAAAGGCTGGAGCTTGGTGTCCTGCATTAAGGTTGTTTACAATCTCTGTGGTTTCCTTGCTAATAACTTCTCAGTAAGGATCTTGTCAGGCTGTGTTCGCTGGGCAAGTTTGGTCAGAACTGACAGAATTTCCTTCTGGCTCGTTATCCTCCTAGTCTCACAGATTTCACTAAGCAGACCTGGCAGCGCTAGGAACATCTTTATGCTCCTCCTTTTCACCCCCTTCTTAAGACAGCAGCTCCTCCAGGGGAGAAAGGGAAGAGCCAGGAACATCAGGGTAATGGGGGACATCAGTTATTGTTAACCAGAGACTTTCCAGGCCCTTGGCTGAGGCAGCGTCACAGCTGCTGTGCAGACAGAATTGGATGAGAGCCATTTAAAGTAGATAAGATTTTTTTTTTTTTTAATATTTGCATTTTATGCTTTGTAAGGATAACAAGGACTAGAGCTTTCGCAAAACTACCCAGACTTCTAAAGGCCACAAGCAGAAGCAAATACCTAGAGCGGGGATGTCTAAATAAGCCTGTGCGCAGCTATCGGCAAGGTGGGCACAGCAGTTCTTGGCTCTCTAAGCTCACAGCTTCACAAATGCTTTAAGTCAGGACTTTCAGACTGTGTCTGAAAGGAGATGTAGGCATTGCACGGCCCCTGCCTGCTCAGTCCCACCCTGGACTTTTCTCTTCTAGTTTGTTTAACAACTTGGCCCAAAAAACCTGCCTAAGCCTGTCGCAATGTCCCGAATTCTGAAGAATCTGGAATTCATGCCTTTGTCCCTTGATAGGGTTTTCAGTTCAAATTTCACTTTGAGTGCTTACTACTGTGATATACGGGGAAAAAGCCCTGGCACCGCGTGGGATGAAAATACCCTCTGAGTCTCACCAAGAGGTTAAAAGCCAGTTTGGTTTTCTGGAAGCAGTCGATGAACTCGGCCTCACTTGGGGGTCTTGCTCGAAGAGTCAGCATGCCCTCTGTTATGGGAAGGTGAAAAGAAAGACACTTTAATTAGAGCATCCCTTTTCAGGAAAGTTTCATCTTGGTAGCATGCAGAGGACACAGCAATAATGGGTGTTGACACTAGAACTACTAAAAATCAAGGGTTCAAGAAAAGCCAAAAGTCTTTCTCTGTTTTGGAGGTGTCATTAGGCTCTGCGTGCTCTACAAGAGGGCCCCACAAACCAGCAATGCCTTCCAAACTGGTGTAGCTGCTGTTGGGTCCATAGCCATGCTGCTGCAGCAACCTGGTCTTGCTGGGGTCTTCTCACAACCTTCGTCCGTGCCCCCATGTTCCCGGTTTGTTCTAGCTGCCGCACCGTACCTGCTGGCCCTTTCTTCTTGTTCTTCTTCCCTTTCTTCCTTTGGTTGAGCTGTTTGAATGCCTCTGCAGCCTTCTGAAGCCTGGCAACAAACACTTCAATGTCATCCAGAGTGCTGTTCAGGATTTGCTGTGAGGGCAGAAATGCAAAAAAACACGGTGAACGAGAGCCTGACCTGCAGGCAGCTGGGAAGCCCGAACCCCAGAGCGTGCCGTTCTGCGCCTGCTTCGTTTCCTGCAAGAATGCACAGGAATGGGGAATCCAGCCATGAAATTAAGCTGAATTCATCACTTTGCAAACACAAAGCTGTGCCTGGTTGTGTGCTGTAATTATCAATGTGACAAGTGACCCCTGCTAATGGACGTATGGAAAACAGCCCCAAAACTGGACAGCGAGCTGGGGAGGAGCAGACCTTCTGAAATCAGCAGAGCTGTCTCAGGTCAAAGGAGGTTGTAACCGACCCAGTGATGGAGCTTTGCTTTTGTTCACCTTATCTTTATGGAAGGTAGAGATCAGTTTAACAATCACTAGACTATGTGTAAAATGTCTGCTCCTGGAGGAGCCTTGCTGCCTTCCTCTCTTCTCCCTCTCCTTCTGCCTATTTGACTGTGCACTGCTCTTGTTACCAACCGTTTCTTTTTCAATCTTCTGTGCTAAGATGGCTCGGGACTCTTCGTGGTCATGCGAGCCGGAGCCTCGTCGTTCATAGTCTGCAGACAAGGGAGGGAGAGAAAAATATATTTACTATCAGAGGTTGAAAACAGGCTCCGTTAAATGCAGGGAGCCATGGGATGGTAGCTCCCGGCTTGGTTGTTTATTCTGGGTTATGAGAGCACCTCAGGAGATCACAAAGAGCAGGAGGTGATCAAAGTTGCCGATTAAATCTTCCAAGGTCACAGCACCTGCCCACCAACCCTCCGTGTCGATACGCTGAATCATGAAGTGCAGCCAGCTGTCAGCTATGGGCAGAGACCTGCAAGCCCTGGTCTGCAGATGCTGTGAGTCACTAACGCCTTTGCTTGTGATCCATCCTGACTGAGTTATGCCCACAGAGGAGGTGAAGAGCCACCGCGCACGTTGCAGAGCACTCCACATGTATGTAAAGTACCATTACAGTAATTCCCACCCTCCCTTCTAACCCCCAGCTCTCTGCAGGAGCCTTCCTTGTCCCAGAGGTACCAGTTTAACTAAATAGTAGTTGAGAAAGAAGAAATAAGAGCAGGAAGCGAATGCAACTGTCACTTGCTAGAAAGCAGCATGCTAGGAATTCTGCGTGACTGATGCTTAGGCAGGCCTGTGCACAAATCGGCATTTTTGCGCAAACTCGTGTGCAGTCTCTCAAGTGTTTTTAATGGGTATTAAAAAAATCCTCCTGGAATAAAAAAAAAAAACACCATAGGCACCTCCCAGCTTCCAGAAGATGGACACTCAGTGTGGGGTGTGTGTGTGATATTTGAGCGTGAACAATTGCTGGGTGGCATCTTGTGAAAAGAATGGAGTGTCATCTCTGTGAAATGGAGTTTGGAGGGGCCAGCACAGCAGGGTTTATTAAGTGGAAGAACTGGGGCGACAGTTTTGGCAAAGGACTGTGAAAAATGTACATCATGTTTAAGTGTTCAGCTGAGGCGATTAGTTTTGACAGGTTTTGTAGAAAAAGCAGTAAGGTGTGTTTCAAAGGAGGAGCGATCTCAGCAAACAAGCATCACTCGAGGCTTTCTCCTGTCACCTGCTTTTGTGCCAGACGCCGTGTTCTCAGGTCCAGAAATCCTGCCTGGGTAAATGCCCAGCTCTGCTGATGTAAGCAACGGACTTAGAGCTTTACGCTAAGCAGCCTGGGAAGGGCAGAGTTAAGGGTGGCCCTTTCATTAAAAACTGCTGTGCATCAGAATATAGATATTTATACGTGGCCCAGCTCTGAAATATGGATCTTATTTTCATTATGCAAAACTGGGCCTTGAAATAGGCTCTCCATTCAGGAGGCCAGAGCAGCTGCTTGGCGTCAGATCCCATCCTCAGGAAATCAGTGTTTTCTCTCCTCAGCTGGTGTTTGGAGTTTCTTATAGTATCCTGATTACATGTGTTTTCCTTGAACCTAGAAACTCATCCTAAGGGAAGGTGGTACAATAGGCAGTGATACAGAAGGCTTACGGTTTGCTTGTTGTTTTAGTCAATTTGAGCTTTCGTCAGAGAAAGAGCTTACTTCTGCTCCTTCTCTCTCCAAAGAGAAATACAAGTTTTTTCAAGCAGCTCAAACAGGCTGAAATCAGGATGGTTTTGGAACAAGATTTTAGATTAGCCCATGAGAGAGATGAGCTCAGATCTGTATCTGCATTTCCACACTCAACTGTAGGAGAATTCATGCAAACTACTTGACTTCTGAAGGTGAAATCTTGGCTCCTGTGAAGTCAGCAGAGCCAGGAGTTTGCCTTTCTCACCAGGTCTGTCTTGTCTGTACATTTTAAGATCACTGGTGCCTGATCCAAGCTTCATGTGATTGCTCAGTTTTATGAGGGGCTTTCAACTCTCTTGGGAATTTCAGTATCCCCAAAATACAGGTGATGTTACAAGCAGTTTGTAGGAGCTTTGATTTATTGAGCTGCCATGGAGAAGACGCCTGCTGCTAGCCCAGTGGGTAGAAATGTCCACTGTGGCCCAATTTTTAAGCATTTATAAAGCACAGCCATAGATGGCAACAAACAGTTGTGCCTTTGGTATGTATTTGTGTTTCATTATAACACTGTGGGGAAAAAAACACTGGGCTTCCCTGTGCTGCAGCAATACAGGGCCTGGAATGACCACAGCCCATTTCAGGAGGGTTGGCTGGCTGGGCTGACGAGTCCCCCATCCCTAGGACAGATTTGCTGAGTGCTCCCAGTACCTGGATCGTGCTGGGAAGGGGGTGCCACCCGGTTCCTGTTCATCCCTGAGCCTCGCATGTCGTGCTGGATGGGGATGGGAGCCGGCCCTTGTGGCGGTGGGAGGATGGATTGTCTCTGCCTGATCTTTTCTTGGTTTGCTCTGCAAGAGAAACGATGCAGAACAACCCCGTCAGTGGCTGCTGGTCCTGTTTCTGAGAGACTGGTGTGCGAATGCACCATTGTAAATATTTTTTTTTTTTTTTTTTTTTTTTTACTCCCAGCCGTACCCTGCAGAACTTACTTGAGTGTCTGTGGCCGTATCTTCTTCCCCTGCTTGTGGTCTGCCAGGGCACTTTCTATGTCCTCGTGAACCATCTCCGCCTCAAAGATAAAACAGGGATGTTTTTAAGGGCTTTGCTTTGGAAAGGATTAAGGGCTGTAGGTGGGCAAAGGAAGAAGGGGCTGGCAGACAGCCAGGAGCTGTTTCACACCAGCAGAGAGGGCTCTGCTCACCTCCACCTCGTCGCAGTTGAAGAAGTGGATGTCGGGTTTGTGCTGCTCCGAATCCTGACACACCAGGAGGAGGATGGAGGAGTAGCGCATCTGATTCAGCACCGTCTGGCAGTGCTGGACTGTCGGCAGAGGGAAGTCCTCCAGCTCCTCCTGGAAGAGAAAGAGGAAGGAGTGAGGCAACTATTGAACTGATGGGGAACGGTCCTGTGTATGAGCTCCTGGGATCCCCGTTTGAGGAGGGAGACCTGGCACAGCTTGTGGTTTGCTGGGCTCTTCAAAGATACGTGTCAAGGTTTGCAGAGGCGCAGTGGTTTAGGAGAGAGGTGGATGGCAAACAGAGGTGAGCTCTTGTTCTCCTTTGAGTTCTCAATATGGGACCCAGTGCGAGACTGCAATGACTTGAGCTTTGTTTCTCTCCATCGTCTTATTGCTGTGCTCTACCTGCACCAGTACACTTGTCACGCATCCCAGCAGAGCACTGGGAAGAAAGATACTTTGTGTGAGGGGTTTATCCTCCCACTGTCTCCTTGGATGACCTTGGGCTAATATTCTTTATTTTCTCATCGCTAAAATCAGGGCGGCACCATCCGTCTCCCCTATCTGGCTGCTCTTTCCCCTCAGATTAGGTGCCCTGCGTGCGTGTACGTGTATCACCTGACGAAGTGGGGCACTGTTCTCAGGCAGGTGATCCTGCGTGTTATATTAATGTGAGTAATATGTCCTTCCCTCTCTGTTTATGCTTTATGCAGATCTCTGTGGACCTGTGAGTCTGCATCACTCCCACAGAAAGCAGTTTTACTGTTGGCCTGGAGCACAGCTCGAGGTATCTTTCACCTGGAGTGTCTGTGTCTGGAACTACGAATAAATCGTCCCACACCTCCCTGCCCTTTGAATTAGAGTCAGCCAGCCCCTGCACACCCAGGGGTGGATTTTGGTTGTGATTCGCCTTTGTTTGGGTTCCTTAGTAAAGGCCCTCCCAGGCAGAATGGGAAGGGCACGCACTGCACCCCAGGCGCGTAGCTCTCGCAGAGCTCTGGGTACCTGCGACTCGCAGTCCAGCAAGCGGATGGACTTGTCGTTCACTTGCAGCAGCATCTCCTGTGTCCAGATCTTTTCTTTTGAGTTGAGCAAGATGAGTTTTCGAATAGCATCGTCCACCGTCACAATGGACTCGCTCTTGTCCATGATGAATGTGGCCAAGTGCTGAAGGTGGGAGGAAAGGAGGAGAAAACAGGTGAAAAAGCTTTGATGGTGTGTGTACCGTAAATGAGTGGTGAAATGATCTCTAAAGGCTTCAACTACTGTTTTTCTGCTCTTTAGAGCGCAGGCATGAAAGAGTCGCTTCAGAACATGTACGTTCTCGTTGTTAATACCAGCCTGTCCATAGTGGTGAAAGATTAGGGTTTCGTAACGCAGCAAGGGTTTTCATAACGAGTTTCACCACTTGCATATTTATCTCATCATATGTCAATTCTAGCAGCTCTGGCCCTCGTCCAGCAGCATGTGTTTGCAAATGCTTTGTACACACGAGTTAGTCCCCCGGCTTTTCTGAAACTGGCCTGGAAGTTTAAATACGGTAGTTAAACCTCATTTGCCAAGCTAAAAGCACTTGGATTTTGCTTGGCTCACGTCGCAGATCTCCCTGAGTGGAATTTGTCCCAGGCAAAGAGCTCACACAAGCCGTGGGCAGCTAGTCCTCTGTGCTGAGGTGGGATCCACGCGATGTATGGGCTTCGGCCAGGTCCCCTGCCCTGGGTAATTCAACAGGCAGCACAGCCGCACCAGAGGGAGCTGCGCCGCAAAGCTATCTGCTCTGCGAGGCAGCTCCAGCCCTGGCAGCTGACTGCTCCAGTCCTCCAATCCCCTCAGGTTGCATTCCCCCCAAAAATACCCAAATCAGCCCTCAAGGTAGTGAAAGTTGGTATTGCTGATTGTAAGAAAGGATTTCTTTTTTTTGCTACTTGCCTCTGTCCTGCACTGTGGCTTTGCTAGATTACTCTGGTTTTCCTCCCTCCATCCACCTGTCCTAGAAACCCAGCCGGGGACTCTTCCCACCACCAGCCTGGCTTCCACGCTCTCCACCCCTCTTGTGCTGTGGGGCCGGGAGCAGCTCGGGTAAGGTGGTAACGGCCCAGACATGACTGCACTCGCGTGCTCTCCCATCCCTCCTCTAACTGTGTCCTGAAACGTGTGTCTGTCCAAGCCTTGCACTTGGCACTCGTATTTACAAAGAGTTTGTGTACTCGAGCTGCACCTGCAGGCTTTGGGCTGCTCCTGGGGCTCCGTGCGAGGGGAATGTGTATTCCCCCCAGCAGTGGGTGAAGGCCCCTCCAGAAATGCAGGTAACTTATTTATCTCTGCTCTGATCAGCAGCCACTGCGCTCTGAGGATGGGGAGAACGTGCGTCTGCCAGCAGAGGGGACTGCGAGGCAGGAGAAGCCGGGAGCTTTGCCTGCTCGGAGCAGCCAGGCTGTTTTCTGTGCAGTTGTCCCTGTGCGAATGACAGCACAGCCAGGCCATGTGTTCAGGTGACAACAGGGGAAGGTGGGGGGGGGGGGGGGGGAAATCAGGATGGAAAACGAAATGGTTCCGTTTCACCTCCTGCCCTGCTGTGTTCCTGGTGAGGAGAAGGGAAGGAGAACATGCCCAACTGGGAAAGCAGACAAAGCTTTTCCCTGTCGTAACCAACTTTCTCCGGGAGAGAGAGGCAGGAGGTTTTCGGATGGGCAGGTTATAGGCCTGACCAATGTGTCCGTGCAGCAGCTAGTCCGCGGTCCTGCTGCCGGGAGGCTGATCAGGCCAGGACCTAACTCCTCTCTTCCTTGGGATATTGATGGTCCATCCGTCAGCATGACCCTCTCGCCCCGCTTCCCCTACGCAATAGCATTGGGGTAAATAGCACGTTGCTGCTGAATCGGCTGCGGGTCAGCTGAAGAGCCGTGGAGCAGATGCACCCTCCTGGCAGGCAGACCCGGGTACTGCGGGCAGAGCAGATCCAGTACACGCGTTTGCTGTGGGTCTGGGGGCAACCGTGCGGCAACCCCGGAAACAGTCCTGCCGGGCATTTAGTGTTTGCGTGGATGGCGGCGGTGGAAACTCCTGCTTGTCTGTGATGCACAAATCCTGCAGCCTGGTTTCAAAGCAAGGGCTGGGAAAATGGGGTGCTGTTAAAGCAAGCCACGAATTGGGATGTGAAATTAGGAGAGGCTCTTCGTAGCTCAGGGTTGGGTTTCGCCTGTTTTTTTTCTCCCTCTGATCCTTTGTCTTTGTGCCTTCTCCCAGTGATCAGACAACATTTTTAAGGTTCAAGCAGTTTCTTTCTAGTGCTGGCTCTTTGCTATGGTGGTGCCTTATCAGGGGTCAGGGCCCGGCATGGCACAAAAAGACAGTCTTTGTGCCAGAGAACTAGCAAGCAAGAGCTACAAAACGCAAGAAGAGAAGGAGAAAGGGCTGAGGGAAAACATGTCCGTTCCCAGTAGCAGTCTTGGCTCATAAATGGATTAAAGAACCCAATGGGTAGTGTCCGCAATCAGCATGTGCCTCAGAGGCCAAGGAGAAGGATGAGAGTTTCTTGGGAAGGCAGTCCTTTCTCACTTGCAAAAGCCCAGGGAGACACAAAGTGGGATGCAGACTAAGAGGCAGCAAAAGCTGACCCTGCTCCAGCACCAGGGAGGGAACCAGCACCATACTGCAGTGGAAATAGGTTACAAAGGGGTCTCGGAGAGGCTGTGAATGTTGGGGTTTCATACAGAGCAGGTGGACCTGAGGAGGATCTGTGTGCTCAGAACACGGAGCCTTGGGCGGTCGTGTTGAAGCCCAGGCAAGAACTGTGGTTGCAATCGGCTCTGGACAAGGTGGGTGCAGGGGGAAAGGCTTGGATTTAAAGCACTGGTAGCCCTGAGAGGCAGAAAGGGCCGAGTCTTTAAATGTGGCAGTCGATGGTGGGAGAGGATTTGTAGTGAGCAGTTTGTTGTCAAGGTGGCTGTTGGATAATTCGCAAAGACTGGAAAGAGCAGAGAAGAGGATAAACACTGCAAAGTGCATGAGTGTTCATAAAGCAAAGGTATTGGGTGGGGCACTGTCTAAACAAAGCTCCTGGCAGGTATTTGAGCTGAAAGCTGAGATTAGCCATGCAGTCAGATATGAAAAACATGCTCACGTATATATTACTGTAACTGTAAAATAGTGCACGAAAAGGTATTTGCAAAGTCAATATCATTTGTGCAGATGTGACAAACCCTCTCCTCTGCTTTCTGAGCAGTGAAGAGAACTGGTTTATACCTGATGACCGGCATTCTTATCTGTTCTATTATTTTAACTGCCAGGTTTACAATCTTCATAAATTCCTTTGTTGTTTACTATTAAGTAAGATAACTTTCATGGAGGGGAAAGCCACTTGTCTAACTCAGACTCATTGGGATATTTTTTCTCTTCCGTTTACTTTAGCTACTGATGGAGCGAGAGGAAGAGAAGCTTTCTACTGTCTTTGATTTATCTCATGAAAACCTCTTTTCATCCAGATGTTTAAATACAGTAGTTTTTGTAAGAAGGGGCAACGAGTCCATCCACTATTAAATTTTGATCAGCTTATAGAGTACTTCAGAGTGTAAAATGCCTCTTGTGAGGAAACCTCTTCCTGCCACTGAAATCCTGTTTGCCGTGGCCAAAGTTCAAGGTAGAGACTTTCAAATGGGTGGCATATGGCATAATTAATGAAGAATTCATGTACGTGTCACTGTTTAAAGTCCCTTCTCTGCTTCCGTGAGTGACTTTATTTGGTAGGAGTCGCTGATGGGGATGGCTGGCAGGGCCACCGATGGGGCGGCTGGCCATCGAGTTTGTTTCTCTGATGGAAACCAGGGCCTCTTTCCAAACGAGCATTTTTAGAAGCCTAAATTTCCTTTTTAAGCAACTGAACAGGCTCCTTTATTTCTAACTGTGTACTTAAGCTCTTTGCTGGACTGGGGTCTTAAACCAGAGACAAGATGGCCCTTTTGACTAAATATGAACCTCATAAAGTGTTTTCCTTTCTCGCCTTGCCCAGTTTTCAGTGATGAATGGCCCAGCTGGCCTCGGATGGGCACCTCTGATCCTGTGGTGCGGAGGCCACCGGCCTGCACCGGCATGTGGTATTCCAGGAATCGCCGGGCTTGGGATGGCCAGACTGGCTCCTCTTTTTTTTTTTTTTTAAGTGGATGTCTATGACAATGGGAGATTAATTTGGCTTAATGCATGTCATGGTTGAAGGGTTTTGAATTACTTGAGAGGACACAGTAGCTGAGGAAGAGCTGAGAGATGATAGTCCATGTGGTCTCTGTTGTTTGGGCAGATGAGTTCCTGTAACCACCACGGGAACCCTGGTTTTAACCTGTCTGTCCATGCTGATCAAGAAGGGTTTGAAGCATGGGGTGATGAGAGGGACAACAGCTCCCACCACTCTCCTTCAAATTCAGTGGAGGAACTGAGGACAACAGCTTCTCCGTTTCCCCTCTCCTTGTACAGCGTTTCCCTTGCCTTTTTAACATCTCCCCTACCCCACCCTTTACTCAACACTTTGATTTGCTGAATCTTGATTATTGAGAAAGGAAACAGATTTTTGATAAATTACGGTTTTTATATACCATTTTCAATTTAAATTTGAAGTGGAAAGGAGGTCCACGTGTAATTAAACCAACTTCATATTCTTTAACGATCATTTAAGAGGACAGAGTTGCTGCCCTCAAAATGCCCCCAGACACTGGTCCCAGATGTAGCTCAGCAAGGGATAGGGGACAAACCAGGAACTTCCAAGCCTTTGGTACAGGTCAGCACATTGGACATGCAGAAGCGGTGACCATTCTCTGTTTTTCTCCCTGTCCCCAAAGCACTCTGTCTATGTGGGTGTCTCTCCCACTCTTCAGTTCAAAGAAACATTCGCAATCCAAGGGAGGGACAGGTAAATGGTCAGGGATGGCCCTTGTCACGTGGTGCGGGAGAAGCCGTGGAAGTCTGGATCCAGCTTTGTTTTGGGATTTGAGCATGATTCAGAGTTGCACCATGGAAAGCTGTTTGTAGCCTTGTGGGAGGATCTGTGAGCTATACCAGCATCTATTTGCTCGGACTATCAAATGATGCCGTGCTATAACAGAACGACTGCTGCTCTCCAAAGCAAGGAGTTGGAGAGGGGTAGCAGCAGCGAAATAAAAGATGGCAGGAGAGCTGCTATTGACTTCAGACAGAGCAGGCGATGTGTAAGAGGAGGGAAAGGAGAGGGGTCCAGTCCAGCCGGAAACCTCCGACTCCTAGGAAGCAATGGGGTCAGCCTTGGGAGAGGAATTGTCTCCAGACTTGTGCTGCTCTCGTAGTCCTTTAGTTTATCTCCTCAAAGCGTCTGTGGTGTTGAAATTCCTGTGCTCCACCTACGTATGCTCTTTACTTTCCTGCCCTTTTGTGCCCGAAGGAATCGTATGAGAAGCCCAGATGACCCCATGCTTCAGTAGCGTGTTACGTGTGATTGAGCGCACTTGGGTGGTCTCAGCCCTTGGGTCAGGGCTGGCAGGACCATGGTGACCCACAGCTCAGTCACAGAGGGTGGCTAAATCTGAAAGTGTCTCCTACAGTCCGGGAGCTCGCAATAGTGAGGGCACCCAGCTGGGCGGGAAGCTGAGGAGGCAAATCTATCTACGGGCATCGGGGAGCCAGGAACTGCAGAAAAGAACTACGAGGTTTCAAGCAGCTTTGCTGTTTGCCTCTCCCCGGGTGTGGAGAGTGACTCTTGCTTATTTTAAGAAGGTTCCCAACTCCTCTTTGGCCTAATGAAGGTCCAGGACAAATCAAACGCATTGCATTTACCAGCATCTATCCCTGACGCTGGCCTTTCAGCCCCTTAAGGTTTCATTGCATACTCACCTGTACGTGGTACTGCGAAGTCTCGTGCATGATGACATTAGAGTTGGAGTATTTTTTCCTTTGTTCTGCAAAAAAAAAAAAAGAACATCTGTGTCTGAGAATTACAGCACTCGTGAGGGGGTGCTGCAGCCTTTCTCATAGTCTCTGAGCTTCCAGCTTCAATCGGAGTATTGGGAATAATACGACATATTAACGATATTAACTTTTGTAACAAGGATTGGCAAATGGGGTGTGTAGGGTACACATTCAAGTTGCATCCCTTAATGCTGCTGATAATGCGATTCCTGGAGGCCCGCGCCTTTTGTGGAGGAAATGAAGCGTAGTGTAAAGGAAAGTCCCCGACAACGAATGATTAGGGAAACTCTTGGAAGAGGGCTGGGGAGGTGAGGAGTGGCTTGGGAAGGCTGGCAGAAGGCTATGACATCCACGTGACAGGAAGGAAAAAAAATCCAACCGCAACCCACCAGTTTGGACATAACAGCCCTCTCAATCATTCTACAAAAAAAACCCCTCTGCGCTACTGTGACGCTTTTAGTTTGCTTTCTTGTGTTTCCTGGCCAGCCGCAGTAAAGCGCTGTAGTCGCAGGTAGGACGGGCTGCAGGGATCAAGGCCAGCCAGTCAGAACCTGCGTTTCTTGTACGATTATTTTATGAGGCAACAAAAACGTCATTACTTCCCGCATTTCTTACTGGAAAGTGGCGGTAAAGAGCAATTGGGGAAAACATTGCTTGGAATTTCATGAGGCTAATGAATATAATCCTGTACGAATTTACCCTGCCAGCTCTTACTCGCTGTTTAATTGGTACCTGTCCAGGGATTCCTTATAAATGCTTTGCTTGAATAGCAGTGGAGTAACTATCCAGGCCTAGAGTGATCTGGGAGCGACCAAACTGAAAACATCTTCCTCACCAGTAGAGGACATCCTCTGATCTCTGCTTTGCTTAGGAAATGCAATGGCAGTTTTATATACTTTCATCCTTCTTAAAGCCTGTGTTCAAATATCCTGTCCTCTCTAGCAACGGTCACGGCCAGGGGGATTTCATAACGCAGCAAACGTTGGGGCTCCTCGTGTTTTAAAGTAGTAGATATTAATCTTAGTTTATTTGTCATTTCAAAGCTCTCTTTAATGCCTTCCCCGAGATGTTGGCTTCTCTCTTGTTTTCCCCTTTTCTTTGAACACAGAGCATGTGGTCTCATTTAACAAATTTCACATTGAAGAGGCTGGCACCTAGAAAATGAATAGCTTTGTAGGAACTCATTTGGTCGGTTTCCAACTATTTTTCTTTTTTTGGTGAAGTGGTATAAGACCCAGGTAAAACTTTCCAAAATGTTTCTTTTGTTTGTATTTTTCATGGCATGCCACACTAATTGAGTAACACTCCCCAAAGACTGAGAAGAAATACTAGTAATATTTTTGATTGCTGAAAGTTGGAAGCTTTCCTTGTAATCAAAACAAGGTGACTTTTTTTTTTTTTTAAATAAAAAAGGTGGAAAACTGAAGATAAGTCTCTTTCAAAGTGCACACAGTGAAATGAAGTGACTATAAAGTAGAACAAGGGCAGGGCGGTAACTGGAAGGGGCTGGAGGTGGTACGGAGCTCTGGGAAGGAGCAGGGGTCTGCTGGAGTATTGACCATCCTGGGAGGCCTCTGCCCGCACGGACCAGGGCTCTGTCCGGTCACTTCTTCAGGTGATAATTTGAGAAAGGGGACAGCAGCCTAATGAAGGTGCTGGTGATGTAGCTCCTCCCTAGGGACACTGGGCTTTGTTTGACTTTTTCTTTTGCTGTTCTCTGAAACTGCAGGTGTTTTGCATCCTTTTAGTTTGTTCAGCAGGACAAATACTGGTCTGCGCACCGAGTTTTTCCCCGGTTTGCTTCTGTGTGAATCCTTTCCCTTCTGGGTAAATGAGCACAGCTCAAGGGGCTGAAGGACCTCAAGTGGTAGTTCTGGCTTTACCACTGCTAGTGTCTTGCCCTTTTTTTTTCCCCCCTCTGTCCCTTGTGTAAAAGAGAAGTGACTATTTCCTATCTGCTGCTCTTACTGTTGTACTATTGAAGTCACTATCCCATTTGCTCCCCCCTTGGTGCCCGACGTGGTCTCCCTCAGCATTGCCTTCCTGCTCTCAGTTGTGAGGCAGAACCTGCTTTGCAGACAGAGAAGCCACCGAGCCCCGGCCCCGAGGAGCGAGCAACCTGGACTCACCTGGAGAAGTCAGCCAGGTTCTCCCTGCACCCCGGCCCCAGCCTCGGCAGGGATGTTGCCTGACGGCTGTGCATTGCCCCAAAAGAAGGAAGAGTGACAAGGGTGAGTGAGAGGAGCAGGGACAAAGGGAACAGCGCCTGCTCTGCTTTCGTGGTTCTTGCACGTTTTGTTAACAGGCTCTTTACAAGCATGTCTTATCACGGTTGCTGTGGGAGTGACAGTGAGGGGACTCCCAAGCTGCTGGTCAGGGAGAGGAGCCGGGGTGTGTGCAGGGGAAGAGAGCAGAGCGCGTGGTGTACACGCCTGCCCACCACACGGGTCTCCTGCCTTGGGTCTGTGCGTGGGAAGAGGTCCAGCAAGTGGGACAGAGGGGTACAGGGCACCTGCAGAAGGGAAAGCTGGCATGGTCAGCACAAGCAGTGACTGAAGCAGTGCTGCTCTGACAGCCTTTTCTTTCTCTTCTAACTATATCCTAGCAAAAGTGGTCTCTGACCACTTCACCACAAGAAAGCTCAGTCCCCTGGTTGCTCCCAAAGCATGGAGTTGTTTTCTACAAGCTCTACTAAGCCTGTCCTTTAAGTCTTCTCCAAAGCTACCAGGAATTACTGAGACTCCTGCAAATGGACAACATCTCCAGCAGCTGCCTGCTGCCGCTGCTCCAGTTGCTGCTCCACACTAGTTCCAACCATCCATCCTGTCCTCCCTGTCCCCGAGCTCGCTTGAGTGAACTTGTCCCACAAACAGTGGCATGGGGACAGCGGAGAGGTCAGTGGGCTGCAGCAATGGGACGGAGAAATGAGGGTCAGGATTGGAAAGGATGGCAGTTCCTGAAGCTGGTGACAGCGATGGAGAAGGCGTGACACTGAATGGCAGCCTGAGTGCTGGCTGCCGGGTAATTTGCCAACTCTGATACATGTTCCCCTTTAGGCCTTGCATGAGAAGCACGCTAGCAAGGAGTAAATGCAGCAAACAGAGCATCCTGCTGTGACAAGAGCAGAAAACAAACCCCAAAGCACTGGTTTGGAGCTTTAGCTTAGTCCTGGGGGTGTCCTTGTATTAACTTCTCACCTGAATAGCTGTTATTTAAACCTCCTGCCAGTAGATCCTGTGCAAAGGAAGGAGAAACTGGCCTGAAGCTGCTGCTTTCCCAGAGAGTTGACAGAAGTTAAAATATCTTACAGGCACGTGCCTCCTCAGCACGGATTGCCAGGATTTCTGCAAATGTCCTTCCTCATGACCGTGCGTGCCCCTGCATTTAACATGTGGCTTCATGCCTAGATTTTTCCTGCTTAGAATGGGACGGGATTTTGAGCCAACCCATCCAGCCTCTGTTAGTGCTCCTGTTTCTGGTTACTTTAATTTAGCTCACACCTAGCGGGAATTTGGGATTTCTTTGCCTGCCCTAAAATCAGACCGCTGTCGGGGAGGGTGGTTAAAAACTGGTTATGGCTGAACACGCTCAAACCTCTCAGGTATATTAGATTGCAGGTGTCTCGCGCTGTTTTCTTGCGAAGTGTCTGTCGGGTGCTCTCAATGCCGTGAGCTGCCCTGGTTTGGGCTGCAAAATGCTCGTCAGGCACACGGGGCGGTGGAGTTGGGATCGGGGCTTGGGACATGTGCAGGTTTGCAGCATGCTTTTGCTTTGGGTTCCACCTCGGTAGCGTGAACCTTTTTCCCCTAGATTCCCCTTGCATCTCTGTTACGCTTTTATTTCTACTTGGTTTCTGTGGAAGGAGGATGAGCGTGTCCCTGAGCTCGGTGGCATTGCCAGCAGGTGTCTCTCCAGAACAAGCACTGGCCTGAAGGGCTGCTTTCCTTGGGATTTAGCTTGGGGTGTTCACCTTTCTCCTTGGCCAACAGAGAAGAGCTTTTAAAGTGAGCTCTGCTTGGTACTTCTCCGAAGACACAGGGCTGAGCAGTGGTAGCAAACCTGCCTGTGGCTGCAGGAGCATGCTAAGCATACAAAGATAGCCCAGAGACAAGGAACGTGACAAGAGATGCTGCTGCTTTCATTTGGAGCCTGGCAAGGGTTAATAAAAGCTGATTTCTAATGCATTTTAACACTTTTCTAACACTCTTTAAGCCCGAGGTGTGCCATCAGCTTGGCACCTGAGTACTTCGCGCCTTGAATCTCTGTGCCTGTGACTGAAAACACACAGCAGTGTGCTTTGCCTCTGTGGCTAACTCCTGGTAGCCCCAAAGTGGGCTACTGTTGGCAAGTGGAAATGATTTATTGGCAGGCACACTGGCAAAGGCTTTAACGGAGATGCAGGTCTCTGAGCCGGTGCCTTTTACACCACCAGCACTGAGTCAAAGGTGGAATAAGGACAGTTCAGGGTGGGGGGGAAGACCTCAGACACCCAGCACAGCACCCCACACAGCCACTAGCTTCCAGAGTGACCTTGAGTAAATTAATTAATATTTCAGCATGGCCGCTTCCCACCTTAGGCTCGCATTGAAGGGTCAATGGCATTTTCTGTTTGCTGTGTGTTTTAATTGCAGTCTGCCCTACTTCAAATGTGGGGCAAGGTCTGGAATAGGGCACACGGCAACACACACCGCAGGGATTCGTGTCTGATGTGAGCAACTTCTTTTTTTTTCTCTTGGTAACCTCAATTTCCTCACCCAGCGTTTCTCGTGTAAATAGATGACACTAATGGAAATGAGAACACTGTGTCTGTGTGGGATGGAGACAAATTTGGATTTTAAGACATCCCGTCCCCTCCTTTTAAAAAGGGAGTGGAAAAGGCTGAAGTGGTTGGTCTGGAAACAAAGAGATTTTACATTAGGACAGGCAAATGTCTCCAGCCCTGAAAGGAGGGGTGCAGAGCTGCGACAGGAGCTGGTAGTCCCAAGGAAGGGAAGTATCACAGTATGATCAGCGTTGGAAGGGCCCTCTGGGGATCATCTAAGTCCAACCCCCCTGCCACAGCAGGGACACCTCCAGCAGTGGCACAGGATGGCGTCCAGGCGGGTTTGGGATGGCTCCAGAGTGGGAGACTCCCCCACCTCTCTGGGCAGCTGTGCCACTGCTCTGCCACCCTCACAGGAAAGAAGTTCCTCCTCAGGTTTAGATGGAACTTCCTATGGTCAAGCTTGTGCCTGTTACTTCTAGTCCTATCACTGGGCACCACTGAAAAAAGACTGTTCCCATCCCCCTGGCACCCTCCCCTTAAGTATTTATAAGCATTGATAAGATCCCCCCGAGTCTTCTTTTTTCTAGACTAACAAGCCCCAAGTCCCTCAGCCTTTCCTCATAAGGAAGATGTTCCAATCCCCTCATCATCTCTGTAGCCCTATGCTGGACTCTCTCCAGCAGTTCCGTGTCCTTCTTGACCCGGGGAGCCCAGAACTGGACACAGTACTACAGTATACTGGGGGGATGTGGTTTCTAGAGAGAGGCTAGTGTAGGTCTGTGTTTCTGGTAGGAGAACAGCCTACTGATCTGTAGGTTGGCTTTCTGGTAGGAGAACCAGGCTGGCTTTCTAGTAGGAGAACAAGCCCACAGAGCTGTAGCAATGGTCAGGGCTGTGGGTGGTTGCCTGCAGACCCTCTGGGGTCCCCTCTGATGCCTTTGCCCCATCCTCCAAGCTCAGAGAAGCTACACATCGTCATGATCAGGGGAGATCTCGGCACGCACCTCTGAGAAAATGTTTGGAGAAGCCTTTGGAAGTCTTGAGGACCTGTTGAAACCTCGGAGCTCTGCATAGCCCCTGCTTCCCACCACCTGTACTCGGGGCTAAGCTCACTCGTAGGGCCAAAGGCCCCTTTAGCCATTTGCAGCCTTTTCCAGCAACCAGGGCAGGGAGAAAATGCAGATGTTCCCCCTCCCTCTGTTGATTCTCCCTGGTGGCATTTCAGCATTACCTCTAAAAGTCACAGAACTAGAACAAAGTGCCTCTATTTTGTCTCAGGATGCCGTTCAAGTGACGTCCCAGAGTGAGGAAGGGGGTGTTTCTCCATATTCTCTTTCCTGTCCCTTTCTTTAAGATGTCTGCTTGTTCCTTCTGAAATCCCTTCTCTCTCCTTGGCTTCTACCTGGCCCCCACACCCATGGAAACTTTTATTTTTGTGTTTCCTCCTGGCATCCGCAAATATAACCACGAGGCCCGAAAACAGCCAGGCTTTCCGGGGACAGCAGGGTGCCAGAACACTGAAATCTCCTTTCCTAGTGCTTAGTTTTGATTTAAACACAGGAAGAATTAAAGATCCAGGCTGCAGATCACAAAATAGTCAGTCTTAGGCCACATCTATCTGAGAAGTGTGGGTGCTTTAAAAAAAAATAAGAGGGTTTTTTGGTTTGTTTACTGGGGTGAATTATTGCAGACCTTTTTGTGGCTGCATCGTTATTTGCCCTAGCTTAAATCTGGCTTTGGTTGTGCGGGGCTGATCTCAATACGCCACGCAGAGAATAGTGCCTGCAGGGAGATCTGTGGCGGGTTGACTCTACGGATCCTTTACATTGGGCAGGTGAACTCTCTTGGCCAGAAAAGACTTCAGAAAGCAGGTCGCTTGTCCTGGGGGTGCTCCTACACAGTCCTTTTGCACAGCCCTGTCCTATGTCTGCTTAATTTTGTATGAATGAGCGCTGGCACATTAGGAGCAGTAGCTCATTTCCTCCCGGTGTATCTGACACCTCTCATACTGGGACACTTTGCATTTCTACAGCGTCTTGCAATGGAGAAGACCTGAGCTCCACAGGGTGTTATCCAACCCATACCCTGGCCCTGGGAGGTGGAGAATTTGCATAATCCCCATGCGATAAATAGGTATTACAGGAATATAGCAACGATTTTCCCAAAATTGAATGGCAGCTGCTATCAAAGCTTAGACACCAATCTGTACCTCTGCTTAGATGAATTATCTTCTGGTGTGACCTTTAGCCGCTGTAGCAGTGGATGAGATCTTTGGATACAGCCCAGGCCGGGCTGCAAAGGGCGAGGAGAGCTCCAGGGCTGTGGCCCTAGTACAGCAAACATCTGAAGGTGACAAAAGCTGGCAGGAGCCCACAGTGACCACCACTGTACTTTTTCCCTTCTGTCTGCCAAAAGAGCCAAAGAGATGGGAAAACAATACGGCTTTGTCCCTTGCTTTTGGTGTCTGGCAGCGAAAGAAACCCTCGTAGCGTGGGGATCCTGTCTCATCTGGAGGAAGGTAGTTGGTGCGATCCGCTGCTGTGGCCTAAAGAGCAATGATGGGTAATTCACAGTCGCGCCATTGCTGAGCCCGAATGCTTGTTGTATGAATGGCATGGGTGTTCCAGAAAGTTTTGAATGACTTGAGCATGGATACCATGTGGGACATGCGCACCCTCTGGTAAATGGTCTCATCTCTTGCCTCTAAGGATTTGGCCCAGTGAGCCCTAAGAAATTCCTTTCAGGGGAAAAAAAACCCAACCTATAAATGGGTCTTTAACCGAATTCAGTTCGGTTGTTCGGTCCTTTCTTAACCAGCTAGCTTTAATCTTGCCTTGTACTCAGAGGTGCGGGGAAAGCTGCAAAGCTGTTCTTTGAAAAATGTTATGCATTGCCAATATCCTGTGGATAAACAGTGCTGTGGGAATGATGTTTCCCGCTGGCACCCTTGGCCACGTGAGGAGATGGAAAAAGCTCAGACCACTGCAGAGGCAGCAAGGTGGATATTACCCGAGGGCTCAAAACTGGGTGCTGGGCTGAAATCCCAGTGACGAGGCTAAAATCTTAGCTGGAAGGGGGAGCGTCCTGTTTGGCTTTATGTTAAGGAGTAGAAGGGATGAAAGAGAGTAATAAATGAGGGGGGGGAAAAAGCAGGATTGATGCACATCCTGAAAGGATGGGGTTATCAGCTTGGTCCAGCAAGCCAAACCACGTCTTCTGTGCCAAGTTCCCTTGCCATTTACATGCAACGCCCTTTTTTTTTTTGTAGGGAGCTGGGATGTGGCTGTGAATGCTCCCTTCAGCCCGACGGATTGTGTGGACAAGAGGTCGTCTAGTGGAATAAATCTGCCCGCTGGGACAAGCTTAGGGTTGAAAGAACTTGGTTAAAGTCTCTAGGGATGCAGAGTAGCACAAAGGAGGGCAGAAGGGGGCTTGTCTCTCCTCATGCGTGGCCTCTGCCAAGCCAGTGGGGCAGAGCATCCCCAGTGCAATGTACCAGTTGGGCTCAAGGGTGGGAGAAAGGGTGGTCATAGGGGTAAAATATCCAACAGCGCGGCCCTGGGCTTGGGCCCTGCCTCTGCTGCCAGCTCCCAAAATGGGCTGTGAATATTCACAGTGGGGAACATCAGCCTAGGGAGGAGGGAAACGGGCTCCTTTGGGGTTCAGCTTATCTCACCCTGAAACAGATAGCCAAAAGATGTTAGCCGAGCGGTGTGCCAAAAACACCTATGGCTGCCAACTGCTGAGGTGCAGCTGTACGACCGTATGGCTCCGCGCAGAAGATGCTTGTGCCTCTGCGTATGGGGTAAACAGGCAGAATGGGGTGTGCTCCCACCACGCTCCGCTTTCCCCGGGTTGTTAGTGCCTTATAGTGGGGTTTTTCCTGCTCTTTTTGCATTTTGTTAAGTGCGAGAGGGCAGAAAGCCTTGGGACTGCTGTGACACTACACATTCTCGGTGTTTTGGGGGAATTTGAGCCTTTCTTTCCTGCTGCTGGCAGGGCGAGTGCCTGTGGTGCTGTGCTGAGCTGCACGGGGGTGACAGGCTGCATCCCAGAGCTCAGTCCCAACATACCATCTCTTTCTGTCCATTTACATTCTAAACTGCTCTAAACAAAACTCCCCTGTGTTCTTGCTGTGCTCCGGGGCCAAAGGCAGTTGTGGTGTAAACAGGTGCCTCTGTAACAAATGCAGCCAGTTACACCAGAGCTGCGAAGGCCCCGGCCTCCCTCCGTGCACATCCTTCTCTGATTAATTAGCAAGTTTTATTACACAGGATCCTCCCTGATCCTCCCCGTATTTGTTTTCAGCCGTTGCTGGGCAGAAGGCACATCAGAAAACACGGGGGATGGACAAGTCCTATGCAAAGCAGTCTGTAAGGAGCCAAAGGTGTATGGGATTAGGTTTGTTTTCGTTGGCAGTACCAGACCAAGGACCTCTCCTTGATTTCCTCGCATCGCATTAGCAACCTCCTTGACCTCCACGTTCATGATAACAGCCTAAGGAAAGTCCTGGCTGTTGCCTTCTGCAGCTTGCCAATTCTTTATATATTATCTATACATTATCTAGCAGTGCACATGCTGTTTATAGTAACCTGCCAGTGTAGCACGAGCTAGTCTTTGTGCCAAACCAACAGGTCAGGACACAACCCTGCAGAGGAGAAACAGAGCATCAAATGCCTCTGGATGCTAGTGGCAACGATGCAAATTTGCCAGGCCTGCGTTATAAAGCAGCCTTATGAAACAGCATCCGTTCCCAGGATCCGAGCAGGGGGCCAGATCTGATCTGGCACTCTGACTGAGCATCTGTGGTAGCACAGCTCCGCCGATCCGATGGGTTCCTGCTTCCTCGCCGAGTGGGAGGATGCTCTGGGTTCTGCAGGGTTAGTCAAGGATCTGGTTTTGGGCACTGCACAGACCTGCTGCGTCTGAGCTCCCGACAGGGAGGCATCTGCAGATCCGGACCTTTCTGCTGCTGCTGCAGAGGCTTCCCTGCGCAGGGCTCCCTGTGGCTGGCCAGGCAGGGAGAGCTCCGTTTTGGAAGCATCTTTGCCCCTTCTTACAAAGCATCAAGCTCCCGGTTTTTCCTTTTAGTGCCATGGTACTTTCTGAACTGCTAGAGCTTGTCTGTGTCGGTGGCTGTGATGCTGGGAATCTATGTATGGGGCAGCTGTCACTCACGGGTGGCACGTTAATACGTGATCTGGAAGCTCTTGAAGTGAATGAAAAAGGCTCTCATTGAGGTTGGGGGCAGCCAGAGGTATGAATGGTCCATGGCGGCAGGGAGACGCTTTACTGATAGCGTGCTGGCAGCTGCTAGTAGGTGTCACGAGGCTAAATTCCTCCTCGGCGAGCTTAATATTTGCCACTAGCTCAGACCCAAGTGCTCACATTCCTGTTTTATTAGCTGAAGACACAACCCACTCTAGAAGAGCAAATAAAAACCTGACCCACCTCCCGGGTTGCGCAAGGACTGAGTACATCAAGAGACACTGCGTGTTTGTGTGCGGCGTGCCGGGGCGCGTGGGGTGGGATGTACGGTAGCATACAGACTGCTGGGCAGGCACCCAGGGGCCGCTCAGCAGAAGACAATCGGGGTATTGAGGACCTGCAGGGGAAGCTCATGGGTAGAGGTATTCCTTTTTTTTTTCTCTACAACCAGAGCTGGAAGAAATATACTGAACTATTTTTCATCAAGCAATCTGAAGTGCTGTTTTCTGTACTTCCCATGACAATTTTTGGAATGTCAGAATGCATTTAGTAAGATTGGGGGAACCTTGATTTAATTTAAACAAACTGATGAATTTGCTTTACTTGAGGACCAAAAAACTTGTAACGAAAAGTTTCCCTTTTTTTTTTTCCCCGTGTTACTAACTAATACCAATCTTGTTCCCAAGGTGCTTGGGCACATCCAACAACCCATTTCCATTTAAAAAAATGTTCATATGAATAACCTCTGAGCAGCCACACACTTGCGCTCAGCAGCCTTGAAGTGGCAAAGAAAAAGGGCCGCTGGAGATGCTGAGTGGGCGCTGAGGTGGCAGATCCCTCTTTGCAGCCCCCCCGTCGCTAACTGCATCGCGAAGGCCCCGCGATGCCGACGCGAGGGCTGCCTGCGGCAGGGCAGAGCGGTCGCAGGGCAGCTCTGGGCCAGGGCTGAGCCCAGCCAGCAGCACCCAGAGCAGAGCCTGCTCCTCCCAGTAGCTCCAGTCTGGGCTGAGCTGAGCCTACATGTCCCTTATCTTACCCACCAGTGGGTGTTGGCCTGCAGGAACCAACAGGAATGCTGGCTTGCTGTTTTTCTTCCAGCCCTGTTTCTAGTAGGAGTATTAAATGTCTGAGATGTTGAATAAAAGGGTGACCCACAAGGCAGTGCCGGAGGGGAGCCGGGGTAATCTGAAGCTGGAATCTCGGGTGGGAAAGGGGACGTGAAGAAAGAAGCTGAAATGGCACCAAGGGAGCGGTGGAGGGGGAGGACAAGGGAGTTATTCAAGGCTGGCAGCGGAGGAGATAGGGAGTTAATGCTGCAGGCACTGCTCTGACCTGGGCCTGTGATTAGCACTGCCCAGGGCTTTTTTTGTGGTGGGCCTACAGCTACTGCACTGCCTCTCTCCTGACACACTGCAGGAGCACTTTGGCTCCCTGTTACTGTGCTGCTGCGCTGGGCAAATGCATCCAGGGATGCTCCCTCCTCCGAGCAGCTTTCAGTCTGTCCTGGCAAAGGGCAGGAGCAGGGGAAAGCAGTGCCCAAGGGTGAAATGCATTGGCCATGGTCGTGCAGCTGGTTGGAGACACACAGCTGTGTGTCTGTCTGCCCTGTCCGGTGCTCTGGAGATCTCGAGCAAGCAGAGCAGGTCCTTTGGGACAGCAGTATGTACAGGAAACACTGGACCTGGGAAATCCCTGCTAGGTCGGTACCACTACGGTCAGCACCAGTTCCCTCAGTCCCCCTGTCATGTCCCAAACGGGAATGTGCAGGGCAGTCCAAGGGAAGCGGTTCCTCCTCTCTACAGCAAGGCGTCTTGACCTTTGCTAGGTCTCAGACTTCACTCCCCTGTGGGACAGCAGCTTTAAACGAAATGGCTGTTCAGTCAGTCGGGTGAGAAGTTGCTTTATCCAGAATTGCAGCCTCACTGCTTTACTGATGGCAGCACTGGCCTGCTTCAGGGAAGGGGCTGCTGTCTCATCTGAGCCAGACCTGCCTAAAACCAAACTCCCGGCCTTCCTGCCCAGCTATCAAACCTCAGAAATCATCTCAATGAATGCCAGTGCCTTCATTTTTAGCTTTTGCTGAAACACACAGAGGATCTATCTGCCTCCGAGGGACACGACGGTGAGTGGCACCGTTCAGATGCTGCCCGGATGTGCATGGTCCTCTCAACCCAACTGTGGAGCTGAGCAAGCTCGGTCTCTAGCCACCACTCCTGCCAGGGCTGTGTCTTGCAGACAATACTAGTGTGTCAAATCCACGCACAAACCCTCTTCTAGAGGCCTGTGTGGGAGGAACAGCACCTCAGCGCTCCCACTGATAATCGCTTGACCACCGCATGGCCTCCAGCTGAAATAATTAGCAAGTTCATGGTTTGGGCAGGCAATAACTAATAGTAAATAATGACCCTTTTGTTGGTCAGCGTGTGGAGCCATCAATAGTAAATGTACATTTACAATGCAGCTTTAGGGAAAGCAAGACTGTCTCCAGTCAATATTTCTATCTTTCCGCTTTAGAGGCAATTCTTGAGTTGGCACAACTCTTGTCTGTGGTGGGTCTCTCGCGGCAGCAACCCCAAGGCTCACCCAGGGTGCGGGAGAGCCAGCAGCAAGGAATGACAGCCTGGGGACTGTGCTGGGGGCTGGTGACTCTCATCTCGGAGACTTCCCCATGTGGTTGGGGGCCAGAGGCCCTGTTGGGAGAAAAGGGAGGTCTGTGGAGACCCCCCAGGAGTTGGTTCATGATGGTTAAACGTAATTTACTCCTCCGCCATCAGTGTATTCTGCCTGGCCGTGGCTGGCATCCTCTGCCAAGCAGCTGCCAGTGGCTCATGGGTGCAGCTGGCACCAGTGGAATCTCTCTCCCTGCGGCTCCCCAGGCAGATGATACCTGTCCAGGGCCACGCCAGGCAGTTGGGAATGGCTCTTCTCTTTGTGTTAGTGCCCCGTGTCCTGTTACAGCACCGAAGCCTGTCTTGGGTTACCGGGGGGTGTGCAGTGTCAAGTGATCGTGCCTTGCAGACCGCTGCTGTTCAGCACCACGTCTCTCCAGCCTAACTCATGCTACAGGCAGTTTCTCTTACTCCAAAATCCCTTTTCTAGCCCTGTATACCGACAAGTTTTGGTTTTTTCCTCAGAAATGAGTGTATCCAGGCCGGGGTGGGCAGGTTGGAGCCAACTGGCTGGGTTTCGCAGGTTCGGATGGGAGGTGAGCGCTGCCCTCCTGCCAGGCTGGTGTCTTGCACCTCTGCAGTGCTCTTCCACGTCCCACCCTGGGGGCCAGCCTGGTTTTGGATCGGCCGGGCACTTCTGTGCCCCAGCACTTGAAGTGAGAGGCAAAGACACCCAAGGAGTTGGCCAGGGATGCTGTAAAGCAGCTGAGCACCGCAGGGACAGACACGGTAGCCAAACAGGAATGGGCTGCTCTGAACTACAGAGCCGTTCCCTTCGTACAGCGCCATGAGAAATCCAGTGCAATCATTAAACTGCCCTCAACTCTGTGCAGCTTCTCACTGCCTAATCCGTCATGAGAAACAGTGCTGTCTGATCAACCATCAAAGCAGCTTAGATGAACACCTGCAGAAGTCCACCTGGGTGTCACCACAGAAGGTGGTGGCAGAAGCCCGCTGTGGAAAGCACTATGCAGAAACACTTCCTTCCAGCCCTTCCCTTGGCTTCTGCCAGAGCCACACTGGTTTCCCCCCCACAGCCTTTCATCTAGGTTCAGAACAGACGCCAGTAAGCGGAGAAGCAGCTTAATTTATTTATGGTACGCATTAACATTTATTCAGCTGGTTGCTGTGCATTGAGTAAGGTGGCAACTTGATAGGTGCCAGCCATTCGCCCTGCTGCCGGTGGAGCCGGGGCTCGCGCCGTGCAGGCAGCCACAGACCCTTCCAGAATGTGGAGCTGAGCAAATGTGATGCTGTGTTGCTAAGGGGGGAGGAAAGGGATGAGTACCCTGCTCCCGTGACAGCCAGCAAACTCCACCGAGGACAGCTGAGCACCTAGAAAGCGTAACCAACTCTAGCAGGGATAGAGCCGGGGGAAGCTATCTCAAGGCTTTCAGCCAATTTCTTTGCAGAATTCCCTGGTGACTTTGGTTATTGCTCTGCATCCCTCTGTGCTCACCACAGTGAAGAAGACACAGTGGCGTGCCATGTACTTGATGACCAAGGCAATTACAGCAGGCCAAGGGTGACACCAGAGCTGCCACCTTCCCCACCCGTGACCAGCCCTGAGGCTGTGTCCTGTGTGGACCTGCGTGGCCCTGTGAGTGTCACACGGTGTGCTTGAACCCTCCAGAGCAGATCCCCTGCCTGTCATCCTGTTGTCTGTCTGTGCACGCCCTGGAGCTGCTGCTCTGCTTCAGCCTCACCGCGATGCTTTTAAATATCACTCTCCAGGGTCTCACCTGAGGTGGCTTTAATACTGCCAGTAAGTCCCTGTTGATACCGGGGACATCTTGGCCCTGGTGTCCCTGCAGTCGGCACTCCTGTCATGTTAGGCCAGCAATGAGGGGTCAGCCTGGGTTAGCATTTAAAGCCCAAGTACCTGAACTAATGGTTGAGTACATGCCCTCCTTCCTCCCGTACTGCTTCGTGGTGAGTGGTACTCTATTGTAGAAAAAACATCCTTGGAAGAAAGTAAAAACCAAGGCTTCTTTCACCTAGGAATAATACTTAGACATCTGTGTGCACTGGAGCTACAGCTGATGGAAGGGCATTACCCAGCGAGCTTTAAATGCAGCAGATGTCTGCGTGCTCTGAATTTGGGAGTTGTTGCACTCACTTCTTTGGAGCCCTGGCAGCGTACACGGACTGAGGGTCCAGCCTGATCACACTGGAGAGAAATGGAAATATGAAGAGTCTTGTAAGCTCTGAACGTCCCTTAGCCTTGATTATGCGATTACGATGCTGCTAACTCGGCTTGATGTGATTTGTTTCATTATGAAACATCATTCTCCCTGGGATTTTAGTTCTTGCTTGCCTTCCCACCCCCAAATGTGCCAGCTCACAGCAGAAATTAATGTGAGGGGAGGGAGGATCCGAGTGCGAAGGGGACCCAGACATTTAAATATTGGTTTAACGCGTGCTGAGTGCCCTTTGATAAAGGCGTGCTGGATTAGCGGGGAGGGTTTCAAGTTCTGCCAAGCGAAAGCCCTGTGGATGTGCTCGTGCGGTGCTGGGCTGAGTCGGCCAACAGCCACTGACTTATGCAGTAAATTACTGCAGACCTCATACCGCGCTTCAGAGGTGTCAGGGAAATAACAGGCAGCTGATTTACTCCTCTTGAGGATCTGGCCCGTGGACTTACAGCCTTCATTTAAGGGTTGCCGGAATTTGGTCAGAGAGGTCCCATCCCTGGCAAAGTTTGCTTTTGGGGTGTGTCCATGCAAAAAAATTTAAAAGATGTAACTC
This sequence comes from Pluvialis apricaria, assembly GCA_017639485.1. Classification (NCBI taxonomy): domain Eukaryota; kingdom Metazoa; phylum Chordata; class Aves; order Charadriiformes; family Charadriidae; genus Pluvialis; species Pluvialis apricaria. The sequence continues at coordinate 68,159,564 of CM030012.1, read as the reverse complement.
GGTGTTGGAAATGACTTATTTGAGAAACCGTGTTTGTTTTAAAAGCAGTTTGTCAGCCTTTCCGTTTGCTAGCTTTTGCAGTGGAGGCACTGCAGGGTGGTCCCTGCTCGCTGTGCCGAGGCACCGAGTCAACCGTGTGCTCACGGTTAGATCCCACCCTGAAACCCCGACCGGTCAGAGCCCTGGGCTGCCTCCAACCAGGGGCAATAACCCGCGCACCTCCTGTATTTCCAACACAGTTGTCGGCGCTCGGTTTCATTTTTACATGTGTCTCTATAGTACTCTATTTACCTTGCAACTATAATCTTTCTGCTCCTGATCAGATCTGCGGGAGCTTTCATGCACAGCAAAAGCGATGGTGCCGTTAGAGGTCTGAACGAGCAGTCCTGCGGGCACAGTGGAGCAGCACCCAAACATTTCCGCGCCTCATCCTCTTGCTTCTTTTCAGGCTTATCATGTGTCCTTCCCTCTCCAGACAAGCAACTCGCACCGCTCAGACCTCCGCTGCCCATCGTGCAGCATCCAGGCCACAAACATCCCTGCCCAGTAACACCAAATTTCTGTTCTACCTTTATTCCCATGTTTCACTTCTTTGCACCTAACGGCAGTTAACAAGGACTTTGTTTAACGCAAAGTACAGTGCCCGCCTTCCCACCAGTGCCTGCTTCTCCCCCGGGGAAGACAGGTCACTTGTGGGACGCTGCTCCAGGTCACTCCACACTGATAAACCTCCAGGCAAAACCCTTCAGCGACCAAAGTCACAAATAAACCGGGGACAAAGAAACCGCCCTCACCTCGTAGCTGCCGAGGGAGATTTCTGATCAAATACCATCTCTCCAAGCAGGGGCACACACAGCCTGTTCACACCCAGTAAAAGCATCAACCAAGGCGAATGGGCAGCTCTCAGCTGGTGGAGTTTGCAGGCTTGGGCTCCCCGAAAGCTGCTTAGTGTTTCCCCAGCTTCTTATCCAAGCAATGACAAAGGGGGTGACTTCTCACATGACTTTCTGCTTGTTCTGCCTACCCCACAGGCCAGGTCTTCACCTGGGATGCGTTAAGAGAGCTGCTATGATCAGGAATAACTGTTATTCATGCCTAAATGTTCTCTGTGGCTCCTCACCCAGTGACTCAGTGGCTCTTCTGGAGCTGGGGTGGTTTATAAACAAGCTGCAGATCAGGCTCTGCACAAGCGCCCGTCCTGCCGATTCTCTTGGTTTCCAAAGAGCCAAAGGGCACTGGAGTTTTCATGGTTCACTGAGTAGTTAAAAGAGGATAATCATTAACCTGCTGAGGACAGTCTTGCTTTTGTTGGGCCCTTTATCAGGTTATCTTGCTGACATAACTGGAGAGGATCTGGGTGATGGGTGGGTGGGGGTGAGGGGAAGCAGGGGTCTGCGCAGCTTGTCTGTTCTCACAAAATCACAGCTGTCCCCCGCATGGGAGGCGGTGGCACAGAGGTAAGGTGTGTTCTTGCTGCCATGTCAGGCCAGCCTGCTACGTCTGGAGGTCTGGATTCACACAGCTTTGATTGAATTCCAGCTTAAAACTCCCCAACAGCTGCATCCAGATCTCCAGAGGTGCTTTTGCTAGAGGAAACCTTAGATGTGTTTGTGGGCACGACTTACCGTACAGGTCCTTTGCGCTCAACTTGGAGGCTCCGTCCGCTTTGCCCATGCTGCCGCTGTAAAAGAAAGAAGGTACCAATAAACGATCAGCTCCCAGATCTTTTTTAACATCTGCTTTCACTCTGCGGCTCACACAATAATCGGCAGAGCAGCTCTGCAGCTCTCCCGAGGGGGACGAGCCCTGCTCCTCCTCGTCACGGCCCTCGGACATGGTGCAACTCCCAATTACCAGGCAAAGCATTTGCTTGTCCGACTGTGCCGGCGGCTCCCTCTGCAACCCTAGCTGTTATCCACACCGCAGGCATGTCACTAAACCCAGCAGCTGGAAACAGGAGACAGAGGAGCCCATCTAGGCCTGTCCCCACTAGAGTTACCTTCACACACAGTGTCCCCTGGAAGGACATCGCTTCTGGAGGGGCTGTTTGAAGGACAGCGGCTCTCAGTGTGTGCGATAAGTGGGGTTGTTTCAGGGAGCAGCGCAGGTAAATGGAGACCCCTCCATGTTATACCTGAGTCTACCTGAACCTGAGGCAGTGTAAGTGCCAAAATTAAGATCCCTTATTAATGGACCCTTTTGAGATGTACTCCTTGAAGGCAGGTGCTCGGATGTAGAACGTGTCCCACGTAAAAATGCGGAAGGATGTACTTGTGTGTAAAACGCTTGAGTTTTGGGGTGTCAGGTCTCTAAGCATGCATTACCTCCCTGTAGGGCCACCCCCCCGTGCCTTTGTTGTGTGTAGGAGTGTGCAGCCAGGAGATAACGGTGTTTTCTCCAGCTCAAGCCTGGCAGGGGAGGATCAAAGTGGGACTTCGGGGTTTCAGGTGCTGTGGTTGGGCTGTTCTGGACGGTGCAGTGAGCCAGAGGGTGGCCAGTGGCTCCTTTCTGCTCTGTCACTATGTCCCCCCGAGGGCAGGCAGTAGTTCACGGTGCTCATACACCTACACCCCGCTCTCTGGAGACCAGGAGCGTGCAGGAGGGAGGGAGCTGGTGGCTCTGGCTCAATCAGGAAGCTGCCATAGCCCCTAAGCTGCAAGTGGAGAGGGTCCTGGTGTCCCTCTCCTCTCTCTGCTACTAACGCTGCATTACTAAGCCACAGCATGCAGGGCCTGCGAGGCAGCAATGCTGGCTATGACTGCACCTTGTGAGGTGCCCAGGAAGGGTGAAACAAACACCAGGGACGTGGCGGGGCAAGTGGGACCGCTAGGAGCATCCCCCCGGGTGGTAGGAAGGGAGTGGTGGTGCCAGCCGCGAGATGGAGGAAGCCCACCACGGAGATCCTTACTTTAATGAGCCAGGGTTGCTGCTGAGGGATCCCTTCAGACTCATGTCGCTTCGCAGGACGAGCAACTGCAGCAGAAGCAGAAGAGACAGGGTTAGCAATTAGAAAACACCCTATCGGATGATTTATCTGTGTGCGTGCTCCGATTTGGGGTCTCCAAGCAGCAGGGTGGGCAGACGAGAGCAGTCAGGTGAGCGCGTTGGGTTTTCCTTGCTGCTCTCTGCCCTGTGGCCCAGACACCTCGCGCACCTCTGACCTGGGTTGAAGATGACACATCCCAGGATGCCGTTCTGAAACCTATTTCCACGTCTCCTTTCTCGCCCGTCCCTTCCAGGCACACCCCGACTTTGTGGTACTTCAGCACAGCTCTTTCTAGCAAAGCAGCCCTGCCTACGGTTTAGCAGGGACCGAGGTGGCCTTTGCCTTTATGGTCTGTTAGAGGCTATTAACAAACGTACGGATCCCCATGGAGGTGTGCTCATGACCGTAAGTCTCCTGAGTCATTTTTCATGCCTATAGTGCCATTATCTTTTGTTATGTGGCAATTTGAAGCTCTATACCAGCTGCTAAAGTATCCTTACCAGGGTATCGCCCGCATAGAGAAAAGTGAGATAATTGTGAATGCTGCTCCGCTGGCAGCGTAAGGACGGAGAAAAATTTACCGCGGTGGTTGAGTGCTTATTGAGAAACAGGCTCAGTTCACAGATTTTATTTTTCCTCCTCTTTCAGATGAGAATTATAAATAATATGAGAGAAGATGTGAGAGTGATCCAGGCACTGCTCTGAGAGCAGAACTGCAACGGGGAACGGCGGGGAGAAGGGAAAACAAGGTGTAATAAAACCTCAGGGGACGCTTTGTATTGGCATCCGGGATATTCACCTCTGCTCTGGTGCGGGAGTTGAAGGAAAGCCAGCAAAAACCTTCAGGGTTTTTTATTCCCTTTTGAAAAGCTGTGGGGGCACCCGCCTGTGTGCTGGGCACTCAGCGCCTCTTGTTTGCTTTGCCTGGGTTGGAGCCTGCTCACCTCATTATAAGGTTGTCAGAATTCAAAGGTATGGCTTTAAAATACTCGTTGTGGGCCTGGAGGAAAAAATTCATCAGTGTCTTCAGTGGCATTTCCTGCGAGGGGACCTTTGAACGTGCTTGGCCTGTGCCGTGGGGCCGCCGTCACGGCCACCCCTGCAGGCAGCATAGCTCCTCGCAAAGGTTTTTCTTAGCTGAGTTTAGGCTAAATTGTGTGTAATCCCTGGGGAATACTTTGGAGTCATCCCTGGCACCTGGGATTTCCCCTCTGGAGGCTGACTCTCTGCTGCAGGGCTTCTTGTATCATCAGCTGAGCTGCCCTAGATTTCTTATGTATCCGTTTTTACTTCTCGAGCTGGAAACGCTTGTGGTATTTTGCTCAGTGTTTCACCCTGAGGTGAGGGCGGCGACAGAGGTTTCTCACTGATCTTAACAAAACTGCACGTCTGTCAGAGGAATGTATTTTGTGGAGATGCAGCTCTCCTGGCGGAGGATGCGGCTGGTGCGCGTGCTGCACCGTGGCACACGGCTAACGCGCTGCCCGGCCACTCACACGGACTGTGCGGAGGACCCCGGCACCTTTCAGGCTCAGCCTTACGGCTTTCAGCCTGCTTTGTGTCACAGTAAAACTCCTCAGCTCCGAGACACTGTTAGAAATGACTTTGAAGTGCGTTTTGTAGCTAGTATGTTAAATTCTCCCTTTTTCGTCTCTCTCGTGGTTGATGCTAAAGTCTGTGCACGCACACAGATATAAATTCATACACATGTGAGAATCGAAACTTGGTGTTCTGCCAATCCCTCTGAGTGTAATAAAACCCGTCCCTGTGCCCAAGCTTGGGTACCTGTGAATTTTTCCTCTGTTAATAGCTGTCTGCTGGTTTCCTTTTACAGTCCTCAAACTGCTCCTATCTCCCAGATCTCTGTGTGCATTAGCATAAGATACCTAGGAAAGGGAACGTGCTCTAATAAACCCGGCTCTGGTCTGTTTACTTTACACCGTCTGATCACTTTAGTCCCATAGCTGATGATCATAGCTGGGAATGTTTCTGTATGTTAAGGTAATATTTTGGGCACCCCTTCACTTACTGCCCCAGGGCCGTGTCCTTAACGGACTGAAATCCAGGTTACTCCAGCGGGTAAGTGGTGCTGAGTTTGGCCCGTGGAGCTCAGAGCTTGCTCCCAGGCCCCAGCCGTGAAACAGCAGGAGGAACCAGGGATGCAGCCAAGGTCACCCTAGATTTTGTTTCTCTTTCACGAGCTCTGTCCAAAAGACAAACACTGGGGGATCTACTCCTGCTTTTAGAGGAACCCGTCTGGTCAAACCCTGTGTGGTGCCAGAGGAGCAGACCCCATGGCGACGGCAGAGGCTGCTGCGCAGCTTCGTGAGTGAAGCGAGACCAGCCACACAATGAGCCAATCCTTTATCTCATGGTAGTTAATAAGAAAGCACTGACAGGATAAGCTGGGCTCCCTAGAGCAAGGCAGGATAAGCTACTGTGTACCTCGGCTAGTGGAAACACCACTGGACCCTGCAGGTGACAGAATGACTTGCCAACGCACTGCTTGAAGTGCACAGTGGGAGCACCCACCACCCGCAAAACTGCTTGAAGGGTTTTGTGCCGCTTGCAGTCCCATTTGAGGTGCTGGAGCGTGTCCAGGAAGAGCAACGAAGCTGGTAAGGGGGCTGGAGAACAAGTCTTTGAGGAGCGGCTGAGGTTGTTCAGCCTGGAGAAAAGGAGGCTGAGGGGAGACCTTATCGCTCTCTACAACTGCCTGAAAGGAGGGTGCACCAAGGGTGGTGTTGGTCTCTTCTCCCAAGTAACAAGCGATAGGATAAGAGGAAACGGCCTCAAGTTGTGCCAAGGAAGGTTTAGGATGGACTTTAGGAAAAATGTCTTCATCAAAAGGGTTATCAAATGTTGGAACAGGCTGCCCAGGGAAGTGGTGGAATCGCCATCCCTGGAGGTATTTAAAAGACGGGCAGACGTGGTGCTGAGGGATGTGGTTTAGTGGTGGGTTTGGTAGTGTTACTTTGATGGTCGGACTCGATGATCTTAAAGGTCCCTTCCAACCTAGACAATTCTCTGATTCTATACCGTGACGCTCCAAAAGTCTTCCTGCCTGGCCAAGCAGAAGCTGTAACACATTAGTGCTGCTGACATTTCAGCGAGGGGCTGATTATAAATTGCTCCTTCTGACACATCCGATCAAGCGATGCCTGGTCCCTCTCAGCATTTGTAAGGCAGTAAACCCCAGTGTTTGCCCAGTGCCGTTGGAAGGTTGTCCTCCCTTCCAGGATGCCTGTGTCCAAAAGAAGGCATGAAACTGGAAGCAATGCGCGTGCCTGCCAGGTCAGCAGGTCCTTATCCTGCTGGGCTCCCTTCTTTTTATTTATTCATGCTATTTTCATTATTTACCCTTTGCCTAGCTCTCACTGCTGCATTAAGGGCCGTGTCTGTGTTCAAACTTGTGTTAATCGAAATGAGGGTGTGGTGTGATGCCGGCCAAGTTAAACCAGGACGGAGCCTCGTGCCAGAGCTTTTAATTCAGTTTAAATTGCCTGATATTAATTGAATCCTAGCTGGCAGACTCGGGGGGAGGGGAACATTTCTGAGGGGTTGGAGACTTTAAAATGATTTTGCTAAATCGAGAGACAGCTGGGCTTGAATTAAGATGAAGCGAGGGCTGAGAGTACTTCACCTCTAAATGCGAAGAGAGCCAAAGATAAGAGGCGAGAGAGGGGATGGGGTTATGGCCGAGCGACTGGCTTTCCCCAGGTTTCCCCCTCCCCGTGGGGGCATCCCTAAGAGGTCCGACAGTCTGCAACCTCTGACATGCATGTCGTCTTCTCCCCGCTCTCATTTCAGCTGTGGCTCACGCTTCCCTGATTCGATGGTTCCTGATCTCCCTCTTATCTCCCTACAGGGTGCGGCTGCTTTCTGCTCCTTCCCCAGCTGGGCGAGCATGAATGGGAGGGGAAACGAGAAGCAAATTTAGCCGCACGATGTGTGGCTGTGCTAGTTGAGACCATCACCCGCTCTTTCAATGGCGCAAGGCAGTGTTTCTCCGTGGGTCACCAAGCAAGCCAGCTAAGCCTTGCACGGCGAGCGTGGTGTTTAATGGGATGGGGGCTCCAGCAACTAAGCCAGGCTCAAATCCTGGCCGTGAGGGCGGGCGGCAGCACTGCACTTCATGCTGGGGGGACTTACAGGGAAAGGTAAAACCTGGCACCCTCACCTGTCCCAGGCCGGGAGATCTCATGCTGAAACAGAGGGTCTTAGGGAGGCCAGAAGAAGTCATTGCTGAAGGACATCGAGGTGGGTGAAGTCGTATTGTAATTTACAGCGAAGGAAACCTTACTGCCTGACTTTCCGGATAGTCTTATCCTTAGAGGTCAAATATCCTCCTGAAGACACACAGAGATGCGATAGGAGCCTGGCATTGTTGTCTGTGCTACATTTTTGTACTTTTATAGCAAATGGAAGCGGGCCATACATTGTTTTGACTTTCTTTGAGTCTCTTTGAAGAGGGAGCAGCAACGTTGCAAGGGTGGAGAAGCTCTATGGGAAGGGAAAGAATAGCTCTCTTTTTTCTTTGGGCCGATCACTGCTATTGTCATACATTATTTTTATTAGGTATACTTCTCCCTTGTCTGCTGTGGTCATACATTTTTGTTCTTATAGCACATGGAAAGAGATTGTGAAAAATTCTGGACTTTGGGTGAAGACTGGACAGCTTGAAAATGTGAAATACTAGTGTCCTTTTTTGGGCTATTATTATCATCATCACTGTTAAAAACAATAGCAGCGTCTAGTGTCTGTGAGGGTTTTTCATCACAGGTCTAAGAGTACCTTTAAGCCTGCAATCAGGTAGAGCATGCTGGAGAAGGTTTGTTGGTGTCAGAGGATATATGATTGAAGCGGTGGGGAAATGCTGATCAAAAAGCAACAGCTTTTGCTGGAACAACAGTAGAAAAATATGGCAAAAAAACCCCAAACCTCAAAACCTGCTAAGCTACCTAGGAGTAATAGTAAGTTTTTCCTAGCATGCCCTGACCCATTTCTAACAGACCTCGTCTGTGTTTCCATCAGTCATCCCACTGAAATCTGCCCGGTGTGACAGGACTTCCGAATTGCCCAGAAGCTGGTATTGAAATATGTTTTCCTGCCTGGAGCCATGGTGCTGATACTGGTGGTTTAACCGATGTGTCACAAAAAGGGGTCAAATAAGGTTTGATGTCTGTAGCCTAAAGCGTCTCCTGACAGAGCTGGACCACCTGGAGCGATGCCGACATGCAAAGTGGTCCCTTATGCCCCGTCAAGTCAACCCAAAGGTGGTGGTGGGGAATGGCTCCGTTCTGCAGCGCATGTGAAGTGCTTGAGGACGTGGCGAGGGAAGTCTCTGCACCAAATAGATTATGGGCCTTGGGCACTGGTGAAATACGTGATGGAAACGCTGCCCGGGGGTCCTGCCTGGGGCAGGAGGGGGCAGGTGTAACGAGGGTGCTCCTGTCTGTGCATGTAGCTGGTGCCAACTGGATGGGTCAGGCAGAAACGCTAGATTAGCCCAAGCCTCGGCAAGTAACATAAAGCGTCAGTTAGAAACATTAGCTGGTGACCACATGATGTTATCTTTTAAACTTCCCAGGACAACAAAGCGCTGTCTGTGAGGGTTGCTGCCTGTTTTCATGAGGGAATGTCACGCTGGCAAAAGCTGTTTGACGAACTGTCCCGCAAAGCTAAGTCTGCTCGTACCCACACAAGAGCAAAGGGAGCGCAGGCACCGTGACGTGCCCCCTGCACCATCCATGCTCCAGACAGCCCCCCAGCCCCCGAGAGTATCCTGCCGACTCCCATGATCTGTCCTATCCACTGTGACTGTATTGAAGGACCTGGCAGACAGGCGAGGCTACAATCCCCCATCAACCCACTAACAAAACAACTTTCGGGTGTTGGTGGGGCACTGGGATCTGTGTGCTCAGTGCACCTCGTGGCACCAAGAGATCTAAATTCCCACGGGCTGGTTTAGGTCTCTAAAAGTGCTTGTGAAATGGAGCCTGCGACAGACCTGAGAGCTTAACCTGGGTCTCTCGTGTCCTGCTCCAGCCTCCTAATGATGAAACCAGCCTTTTCCTGCTTTTAGTTGCTTTTCTGAACCTGCCAGTAAGGATGCTGGTCAGGGCTCACCAAAAGACATTCAGATCTGCTCAGCAGGGTCTCTACCAAGAACATGCACTTATAAAGAAAATCGTCTTTGGGTTAGTCAGAAAGCATCAGGGGAAACCCAAATCCACAGCAAAGAAGCTGACAGCCAAACAGATGAACACGTTGCTGTTGTTGCTGTTGCTCCTTTGTAAAATCAAGCAAGCGAGGATCTTGTCCCATCTGAAATTTCCAAACCCTGTCTTTGCGAATCAGGCCTTGCAAATCATGGTGGTTCGGTGGGACCAAGCTGGAACTTCGCAACTCTGTTTTGACCTATTGCTGGTGATTCCCACTTTGAAAAAGCAGAACATATCCAACTGATATTTCTCAGAGAGTCTGGTGACCCTAGGAGTCCCCGTTCTTATCTCCATTGTTTGAGATGTCTTTACAGCGCACCCAGTTTTGGAAAGCGGTGTGCCCTGTTGTTCTTTCCTTCCTCCCTCCCGCCCACGGCACCCTTTCAAGTTATCTTTACAGTGACGGAGCTACTCGAGATCACAGGTCGCTTTGGGAAGACGCTAGCCCCTATGGAAGAGGTGAGGGTGAATGCATATGTAGTTTCAGGGTGTGCATGGCATGTACCATGTTACAGTACAGTCCAGGCGGCGGGTACAACCTGCTAGGTGTCTGGAAGAAACACTCCCTGCTCTGTACATGGGATTTTTCACATTGCGGAGATTCTCTGGAAGACAAGCACCTGGATAAATATAACCCAGCCCAACAGGTCAGCGCAGGTCTGAGCACAGAAGAACCAAGCGTTCTTCAGCCTCCACAGAAGAAGAAGCAGCAGCTCTTTTAGACTGAGGCACCTGAGATCTACAGCTTCTACCGGCTTTGATGGACCCTAATTGCCACTTTTTGTTTAAGAGTCCATCCCTCCTTACGTGCTGTGCCCTTCCATGCTGTGTCCTGCAGAGCACCAGGATGAGATTTATACCCGTTGCTGAGGATCACACCCAAGCGGGCTGTGCCTCGTTCACTCACCTCCTCAGAAACAGTAATTTGTGCTTAAAAAGTATTTCCTGGGAAAATGTTTAGCCAGACTTCCCAGCGTCGAGAGGGGAACACCCACACGCTTGTCCGGCCGCCGGGCTTGGCATGAGCGGTCTCTGGGAGACCACACAGCCCTGCTAGATTGCACTAGAGGTTTGGAGGCAACGCATCTGCTGGCTTTACCATTGATCCCCCCAGGGGGCTGGGATGGAGGCTTGGGAGTTAAGGCTCAGAAACACAAATGGAGCAAAAGTGCCAATATTTACAAATTTCAGATGTGAGATTCACAAACTACCTCAAGAGAGCGTGGGAAGTCGCCCTCTGTGTCCCCCCAAACACACACACGCTTGTGCGTGGCTCTTTCCAGTCCGTAGGTGATATGCGAACAGACCATACTTTAGGTCCAGGTCAGGAGTCCAGGCAGCGCTGGAGGCTCTCGGTGCCCACAGAGCCCGGTGCGGGAGAGGAAGGCTCTGCAGGCTAGCTGAACCAAACTAGGAGCTTTTATATTCCTGCCAGAAGGTAAAAACTTCCTTCAAGAAACACAACCAAAAGCAAGTCTAGACAGTGCCTTGCTCTATAAATACCCAGGGGAAATGCACCAATAGCCACAATCTCCGTGATCTTGGGGAAAAAACTGGAAGCTGACTTCACTACCCCTCTGTTTGCTGAATCCCCGTGCTGAGTCACAGCTCCTGAATGTACACTTTTCCTCTCTGTTGGAGGAATCCTGCAGAAGCCGGGTGGAGGAAAAACGCGGAGCAGGTTGGGGCTTGCTGTGTGTCTCTTGCCGGGGGTACCAAGCTGAGCATTGTCTACGCTTGGGCTGCAGTTTAGCAAGCTTGAGAACCAGGCCCTGAAATAGCATGACAAATGTTAATAGATGCTTTTGGTAAGACGGAAGGAGATGGATTAGCGCACCTTGTATAAAAGCTCATTAAATGGTTGAAACGAAAAGACCCTGTTCAAAACTTCCCAAATGGGAGAAAGCGTGAGTCGCTTGCATTCCCCAGGAAGAAAAACCAACGTAACACATTCCTTAGGCTTCCCAGGATGAGAAGAGTGTTGCGGGGAATCTTGTAGCTTTTTCCTCAGTCCTGTTTTTATTTGTGCCCACACCTTCTGTGAGCAAAGGCTATCCCCTCGCTCCTGGCAGATGGGAGCCCTGGGGAGAAGGGATCGGCAGGAGGCTGGAGCTGGCCACAGGAGGCTGGAGCTGCCGCGGGTCTGTCTGGGCAGGACACAAGGGGAAGGCTGGAGGGCTCCAGCCATCACGCGCCGGTGCTGGCGGGACCCGTGGGCGTAGCACGCCTGGTACCCAGAAAGTTTGCTGAAGGAATGCACTGGTAGTTGTCATGCTGACGGTTTCTCTGCCCTGCGTCCTTTTTCAACCCCCCCCAAATGACCCCTTTTTCCTAGCCTGGTGCTAGACTCCAGGGGCTGGATCACCGGCTGCAAGGGGGTTATAGCTGTGATTTTTAGAAGGGGGGAAGGATTTGACGCTGTTGACTCTGTTGATGAAAGGGAACCTTTTTATTTTCTCTGTGTAGAAATCAGGATTTGGATGTCAGGCCAGTAAAAATAGGGAGTGACTCTGTGCGTGTGTGTCATATTCCAGAGCGGGATGGATAACGGCCCAAGGCACTGCCCTGTTCCGCTCCAGCCCAGCCTGAAGGAGGGCATTGAATCGCCTCCGTGTTCGGGCAAAACACCAAACCTCTGGGCGTAACTGGCCACGTGCTCGTGTCTCCTGGCTGCAAGCACCGGCTCCCAGCGCTGCTCCTCACGTGCGCCTCGCTGCGTGGCGAGAATATGTCTCATTTCTCTTATGGCTTTTCCAGGCTCGAGGGCGTTTGTGAAACAGCTGGGAGACTGGGCAAAAGGCACCGGTGGGGCAGGATGGGCTCGTGGCCGGGGACGGAGAAGGTGTAAGGGTTCTTGCTGCGTCCCTGCTGCTTCCCGCAGTGATGTTAAGGCTCTGATTGAGGGCACAGCAAAGTGTTCTTTGTGGTGGGACTTCAAGCAAAAGAAGCTGATTTGCTCAGGGCTGTCACATCCACGCTTGAAAGGTGGTGATGTGTTTATGGAAAGCACCCGTAGCAAAACTGCTTCTTCCAGAAGCTTTAAAGCTATGTGGTGCAACCATCAGCTGCTGTGTCTACACTGACAACACGCTAATGATACCTGGGTGGTCCTTGTTAGTCCCCGATGGGGATCAGGCATTTATTACCAGCTGTGGACATATAGGTAGGTAAGAGGTTTACCTTAGCTTTGAGCTAATCACTCAAGTGCCTTAATTGTTCATTAAACGATTGCTTTAATGTGTAAGTACACTGTGACCTCACCTCATAGTAATACCGTGCAATCCCTGCAAGCTACCCGCAGCAGTCCTGGTTTGTTACTGCTTTTACAGGAGACTTGTAAAAATAAATAAAAAAAATAAATTTGGCAGGCCGATTCATTTTCCACATTACTTCCCAGCAAAGGCCTTAGCCCCGGGAGGACTGTGATACTTAAACCTGACCATCTCTTGCCTGGCTAGGGCCAGCCCAACCGGGGCTGAAATGCTTCAAGGAGAGACGGCTGGGTGGTATCGCGGGTCCCTCACCAACCCTCACGAGGGGCAGAAGGAGCTTTGTTTGTAAATTAACACGTCCATGCCGACCGGTTCATGAGCAAGACTGAGGCGTTGAGAACGATGGGACGTTTCCACCACCTCCTCTTCAAGGAAGGGCATTTTTGGTCACTCCCTGAAACGCTGATTCACTTGCCTGGCAGAAGTTCAGGCATGCAGCAGGACAGCCAGTGTGCCAAGAGCTTTTTCTCCAGCAGAGAAAAGCTTGTTATTAGGCTGAGAGCCACTTCGGGGGCCATGTTTAGCTTCAGTTTGTCTCCAGCATGGTCATCTTGAAGGCTTTGGGGTTGCAGCGAGATTGGTAAATCTGAACCAAGAAATACTTATCTCCCTGCGTAGGAAGGTCACCCGGTGGTATCTTTCCCCAAGGGAGAGGGCTGCAGCCTGTCTCCCTCCGCCTGCACCAGCGAGTGGCTGTTTCACTCTGCTCCCTACTCCCTTCCCGACCGTCTGCCCACAGCAGCTGGGGCTCGGGGAACATAATGCATCGATACTTTTCATTTCCTGCTGTAAAACTTGCCCGGGGTTTTTGCTGGCAGGGTGGGGCAGAGGATTTGAGGGAGGAGATTGAATCTCTTGAAAATCACATCTGATGTTTAAGGCTTTTCCAGCCTTCTCTTAGGTTAATCATGACAACATTCGTTGCCATCTCTTCCCACCCCGTTTTGTGCTTCCTACTCATATCCTGCCTGTGTATTTTTGGCCACTCGCTAACAATTCGTTTGAGCTAAAACTTGGCACATGGGAGCTCGGCTCCGAGTGTCACTGCAGGAAAACAAGCTGACATCAGTTTAACCAGCCCGGTGATCTGGTGGCAAGCATGTTCCCAGAGACGTGGTGGCGTTCAGGCCAGCTTGTGGTGCGGCAGGGGATGGGGGTGGTTCTCACAAGGTGCATTCAGCCCCTCGAAATGCACCCGCGGCTCTGACCAGGCATCTTTCCTTTGCTGCAGGTGACAGCCACATCTCCTGAGCACCGCGAGCACAGAGTGGGAAGCGGTGTCTTGCTGAGGGGCTGCTGCTGGGTTCCTCAACCCTCTTATCCCCAATTGTCCTGGCATGCCAGCTGGCGTGGTGGGAGCTGGAGTAGGAGCACAGGCAGCCGGGACTGGGTACAGCCCAGGTGACAGAAATAAATGCCCGTGCTGGCAGCCCACGGCACGCCGCTGGGGAGACTTTGCTCCTGTCTCAGGGCACCGGCTGTGGATGCAGCTTGGATCAATGAGGGTATCTGATCCCCCAGGCTCCGGGGAGCTGGCTGTGCTGCTGAGGCTGGGAATAAGCAAAGAAAAATGTCCACGCAGCAGCAGTGGGGTGGTTTTTAGTAGTGGTCTAATCTAGCTTTTTTCTTTCTGTTGTTGGTATTTTCATATTTACGTCATGGTAGACAAAATTCTATATGGAAACTTGTGATTTTTCACTTCCCAGTGATCTCTGAAAGGCAGAAATGGGAGTTCATCAAAATGTGCTTTTGCTGTCAGTCATTTACTCCTTTTACCTGCAAAATGCTGAGATTTTTGGAGTCGCACAGAGAGTCCCCATAGGAACCATAATGCTGATTACTGATGCAAAAAAATGTTCTGTTGCAAAATATTTAACCAAACTTCCACGCCCAGCTAAGGATAGCCCTGCTCTGGCTTTGGATTCAGAAGACAGTCACAGAAAGCAGTGAGGAGGATAGAACCAGGCATTATTCTCAAAAACCCTATGCAGGAAACTCGCTCCTTTCTTAAGACACAAACTGACCCATGAGGGAGGAGATTTCAGCTCAGCGGTCTGACTGAGGTCTCCTGTGTCTCCTTCAGCACGTCCCTGAGGCTCTGCAGGGCTCTGCTCCCATCAGGGAAGGGGCGCTGGAAAAATTGACAACCTCACAAGGAGGAATACGTGAACGGCTGCAGGGGGATGAGCTACCGTGGTTTGGAGGAGAGGGGCGACGCAGGTGCCTAAACTGGGAAGAGCAGCGGACTGTTGGTCCGGGGAAGAGCTGCAGGCTGCCTGGCATTCCCACGGGGGATGGACGCGCGTGCACCTGGTCCAAATGGGCTCATTCGTTCCCTGCTGGCTTCAACCTCTTTTTAAGGAACTCATCTGTGTGTGGCTCTTCACCGAGCTGTAGCATTCACAGCCTTCTGTCATTAGGGTCTGCTAGAGAGAGTCCTGGTATTACCCCGTGGGGATGCTGTTTGATACAGCACGGTTATGCTGGTAGTTCCTCTCTCCTGCTTTTAAACTCCTGCTTGATTTTCACTCTGAAACCTGGGCTAAAGACAAGCGAATAGTTGTGATTCTCTCCTAGCAACTCGCACCATACCGTGACAAGTTGCAGTCTTGGCTCCAGGAGTAGCTTGAGCATGTCCCACCGTCTTGCTGTCCCTGGCCACCACCTCGTCCCCAGCAACTGTACTGCAGCACTCCAACCCAGAGCGGAAACTGATGGGGCTTGAACCCCATTCCCCCCCCACATATGTTTTTTTAACTCGCTGGTTTATTTTCCAGCCAGATCAGCCCCAGAACGTGACTCGCAGCTCAGCCCCACGCGCCCTTGTGCGGGCACAACGAAGGAGTGTCACAGGAGAGCGAGCGGCTGGGAATGGCTCGAGCTGGCATCGCTGCTAACTGTGGAGCCTCCCCCTGCACGCGTGCAGGTAAACCCTGCGCTGGTACAGGGTGCTCATCCGTCATCTGGGTTGATTCCCAATGTTCGGGCTTTCAGTAAAGCTATCAAGCTCCGTGGATGAGGCCGGCAGGAGGGGAGTTTTGCGCCATGAACAGCCAGTTACACAGTAACCAGAACAGTCCCATGAGAGACCGTTCCAAAACAACAACAACAAAAAATGTTCCCTTTGCCCTTTGTTTCGTTTAGAATAGAAGGATGTGTGAGGCTGGGTTTATCAAAAGAATTTAAATGGCAGTTTCTAATCTTACGGCGCAGAAATGTTTTAACAGTCTTGCCGCAAAAAAAAAAAAAAAAATAATTAATCTTCTGCAAGGGCAAGGAGGAAAAAGCACAATTGGTCCCTGCGGCAGAGGGCTGGGATGAGCGTCTGCGAGGGCAGTCTGTTAGCTGGGCTAGGAGGAACCAGGAGTGATTACAGGGCTGGGAAGGGAGGAGAAGAGTTTCCTGCAACGTCTCAAAGAGGAAAAGTTTCACTAGCCACTCCTGCATGCCCACAGGGGCTCGGCACAGGGATTTCAAGTCCCAAAAAGCCAAAGCTCTGTGGGGGGACACGAAGGAGACACTTTCAGCTGTGGGAACCTCAGCACTGTGGAGCAGTTTGCCCAGAGAGGCTGTGCCATCTCCATCCTTGGAGATTTTTAAGAACAGACCAAGTAAAGCGCTGTGCAACCTGGTCTGATTTCAGAGCTGACGCTGCTTTGGGTTGGACTAGAGACCTCCTGAGGTCCCTTCTGGCCTGGATGATGCTGTCATCCTCGAAGGGGGAGAGGAGGAAGGAGCAGAACACCCTTTTATGCCAGGTGGGCAAACTGTGTTTGCAAGGGTTGGGGCTGTTGGAGGGTGGCAGGCAGTCGTGCCAACACAGGCCACGTGGATTCCCCTGCAGCCGAAGGAGGAGGTAGGGGTGGTGTTTACCACAAGCTGTGGTTTAAAACCAGTGAGCTCTCCTCACTGGACTGGCTGTCTTTAGGGAATGAGCCACGGGTTTATGGGTCGCCTCTGGAGCAAGGAGAGGTATGCAGAAGCAGGGTTGTGTCTAAACACGCACAGTGGAGAAGCTGGCGTAGTCCTTTTGAAGAAAGGGGCAAGTGGCCCCGAGAGAACAGGAATACACGTGGGTTTGAGATGGACAGGAAGCCTCTGACTGAATGGAGAAACCAAAGTCGTTTATCCTCCACCTCAGCAAATACCAACTTTCCTGACAGCAGAGCTGCAACCCTGGTAGCCAGCCCTCCGGCGCAGTTCTCCCTCAACTGTACATTAATATCTGTACATGTCATTTTTAGCCCTTTCAGTAATTCCCCTTCTTGGCCTGGCTTTGGTGGGGACGCAGCCCTCCTGCCCACAGCTGTCTATGAGAGGATGTTGCCAGCCCTTCATGAAGATGCTCTTTCGGCGCATCCAGCCCTGGTGCATCTCAGCTGGTGGGACTCACTTGGGCTACAACAAAGTGGTCCCCAGCCAGGTGCTCCTCAGTGCAGCCCCGTGGGAGTAACTGTTGGCAAGAGATTAGCCTACTGCTGAGCTGGATGTCATGAGCTAAGCAAATCCTCTTTTAGCTCCAGTTGTCGGGGGACAGGGTTCTGAGACAAGAGGACCTCTGAGTGCCAGTCACCCATGTGGCGCTGGAGTGGAGCATGGCCTCTGCGAGCAGCATCTTGGCAGCTACGCGCACTTGTCTTGGCAGGGACCGATCACGTTGGAGTTGGCATCGCACACTGCGCTCTAGGGAAAATATCAGGGACTGCCGAGGGTGGTGACAGCCCAGATCTCTCCCGCAGTCTTCTCCACTGCTTTAGATCGTTCTTCTAACCTTTGACCGTTTGCTCACGAGGTCTTGGCAGGCAGGGAGCAGAGAGCAGGAGTGTCTCTGGGCTTGTGCCAGGTGTGGAGCAGATGTTCAGGGGACCTGTCTGGTCTAGTTTGCTTCTGGGGACATGTCCGATCTAGTTTGCATGTGACTGTGGCAGGTGGGTTTTGACCGCTCGGTTTGTTTCTTCCAGCCACCCTCAGTCCTCACTTCCTAGGCTGTGATTAAACTTGTGCGACATATCCTTCCACTGAGCACTCATGGAGGCTGGAGCTCCTCTCCTCCCTTCCATCCTCCCTGGTGGCTCAGGAGCCAGAGGTGGCTGCCTGGACATGGGGTAGTCCATCACCTCTCCCATCACCCATGCTCATTCCTGCTCAGGTGGCAGGTTGGAAGCGCACACACGGCTGTAGCACATGCGGACGCCCGGAGGAGAGGACAAGAACAGGACAGGCGCATGGGGAACCTCTCTGCAAAGTTTCCCAGCCTCCAGCAGTGGGATTTAAGAGCTCTTGGTACCCTTTCTCATCCCTGAATTTCTCCAACTGCATCTGGCCAACCTATGTAAACTTTTGACATCCTGAACGGCCTGCGGCAAGATGCTCTGCAGCTCGGCTCCGTGTGGTGTGCTCGGCTGTCTCCTTTCGTTTGTGCCGCACTTGCCAGCTGCCGGTTTCATAGGATGCCCCCCAGCTCTGTAACCAGTAAACAACTGTTCCCTTATTCCCTATCTCCGTGCCACGGGCAGTATCGCGGATCTCAAGGAGAGCAGCACCTCAGCTGTCTCTCTTCCAAGCTGAAGTTACGAAACTTCCAATACTCTTAAGTCACACGTCCAGGGGCCCTTCCTTCTTTATTTTTAAGCTCGGAGCAGACGCAGCAGCGCAGAGGAGCAGTGGGAAGCGGGTGCTTCCATGTCGAGAGGATTGCTCAGGCCCAACCACACCTAGGGTGTTACCTGCTCGTACTGGCAAAGACCGGCAATGAGCACAGCTCTGGTTCATTTACTCGCAATTTATCCTGTTGAACCTGCTTCTGCCTAGTTTAGTGCAGCAACTCATCTGACTGAGCTGCAGCTTTTCTGGCATTTTTTTTTTCTTTTAATTTTTGCTGGTGAAACTTTATGAACTTTTTTTTTTTCCAAACAGTAGCAACTCACAGCAACAAACCTGTCAGTCCTAGGGATCGACGGTTAACCCTCAGAGCTTTCATGTCACATTTACTCTCCTGCCCTGCCCCTTTATTGCAAAAAACGGGGGAAAAAAGATCCAACCCAACATTTTCCCCATGTTATTCACATCCAGCCTGCTCTGGCCTCATTTGAGTGCCTGGCTGGAATGGGCACACGCCTGGATGCTGGACTGGCCCCTCCCTTCACCAGCTTGGGTTCTCTGCTATTGAAACTCTGCGGGACCAGCTGCAGAACACTGACCTACACCGTTTGGGAATCGGCCCTTTGACTTCAGTGGGTAAACTGCTGTTTCCATCGCTCAGATGTACTATTCTCCTCCTGCAATTTAGAAGGGTTTGTGTTCTCAGGTGTTGGAAAAACAGAGGTGAATCAGCGACGCACCTGGCTGCGTGGTCAGGTACCCAGCGCGTCTGGAGATCATCTAGAGATGCGTGCAGGTGCCTGGTGGTACAAGACTCCTTACCCTGCCAGCCCAAGGGACCTGCCTTTCTTCTCATGTGGATCTGAGCATGGATCAAGCCTGCTGAAGTCCACCTAATTCCAATCAGAGGATTTGCTTGGATGCAGTCTGGGACATGCTGTCCATCACAGAAGTCCTACCTGTGTCAGTTATTAAGGGCTGGAGTCTCCGCACGGGACAATTTGCAAAACTCTATTGCGGTCAGTGCACATTGACCGAGGAGCCGTCCCCTACTGCCTAACCTTACACCAGGCAAGCGACATCCACACCTGCACAGGCTACCGGGATACGTGTTATTCCTCTCCCTTCTTCAAGGAGTTTTGAAAGGCCCATATCTCAACCTAGAAGCAATGCCAGGAGCGTCAGGTACTGAAAACCGGACGAACTGCCTTGCTGTGTGAAAGTCAGTGTTACAGATTAACCTGTGGGAATGGCCGGAGACAAGTCCATTCACTTCTTCCCCAGAGGAAAGCATGAATATCTTTCTAGGGAACAGAGAGGTTTTAATTAGTGCTCCCTTCTGCATAAAGCCTGGCTCTCCTACTCTGTCTCCTCAGATGAACACAGCTATAATTAAGAGGCAGCAGTGTCAGGAATGAGAGCAGGCTCCAGCCTGTGATTTATTAAGGGATGTCGTGGGTGCAATTACCTTTCTCTCTTCTCCTCTCCCCAGTGTTTTTGTAAAGTGAATTTACTGATGAAAGGAACGTCTCAGGCTCAGGCAAATGGACGCCTCTGTGTTTATCTGGAGCAAAGGCAGAGTCACTGCTCTTTCCTCCCTACAGTTACCACTGAAAGCCTCAAACCCGACTTGGGGGATTTCGTGTCCTCAAGTCGCGGTTCTGGCCCAAGCCCCAACCCTCTGTGACCGCCTGTGAGCAAGACCTGGACCAAGGGCAGCACCCACCAGCACCCTCCTTATTGCCAACCCTCTCCCGCCAGCAGTGGTAGGATGAGGAGTGACCCCAAAGGAGCCAGGTGATGAGGAGTGAGCGGCAGACTAGGACAAGCCACTTGTGTTGTCCACAGCAATGAGGTGGGTCAGGATTTGGGTTTTGCTTTGTATTTGCTGGTGCGGGAATCTGGGAGAGCCATGGCTTTGGGTGGCAGCTCTAGTTCTTCTGGCAGCTACACCTCTACACCGCGTGAAGAGGTTAGAACTGCCTCGGTTCCCAGATAGTTCCCGCTTGTGGTCATCTTCGGCGAGAGGAAAGTTACGTGTAAAGGGTCTCGTGGGGGTGATGTTGACTCCGCCTGTTCGCTTGATTTTAATCGCCGTCCCGCCAGTGGCAGTATTTCACTTTCTGAATTACTCGGCAATGGCGAGCATTACTGCTGGGTGGCTGAACTTTGGTTTATTGCCGCTCAGATGTTCTGCACTTTACCTTTGTAGGATATAAATCTGGACAGGTTGAGACTGATAAGACAGAGCGGGGTGGAGGGGGAGAAAAAGGAAGCAGGAAGAACAAAATTCAAACAAGTTCAAGTTATGAAAAGCTTTTGGGGGCCAGTACCCCAACTGGAAACCAAAAATAAAGGAAAGCTGGCCCTTTCCAAGGTGGTGTTGAAAGACCGCAGTGCACCAGATGTGGAGTGTTACTGCTCTGGCAGCCATCGAAAGAGCTGCCTTCACTTACGGCTGGGCTGGGTTGGAGGCCTGAGCCGTGGGGGCTCGTTCGTGCCACACCTGCCCATCACGACAGCCAAGGCTGTTGCAAAACCCGGTCCGCTGCCCTTTCCTGCCTTGGGTCTTGGTGCCCGCTGCCCTGGCTGTGCTCGGCGCCTCCATCCCAGCTGGAATGCCTGAGAAAAGCTGTGTCAGCGTATTGGAGAGTGGGAAAGGAGCGGTGAATAGGTGGGCTAATGCCTCAGTGAGTGAAGACCCAGCCGTGGTCTGGATGTGGGATTGTGGCACCTGAGATTTTTGGCACATGAGACGTGTTTGCCCATCTCCACAGGGTGAGGAGAACCTTTGTGGGAGATGCTGGTGCGCGGGGTTGATTTATGACTCTCCTTTGTAGGCAGTGATGGATGAGAGGGCAGGGAGCACGCTGAGCAGGCCCTGGCTGCCACGCCGGCCGGGGCTGCACCTTGGCCACTGATCTGACATGGAGCACCCAGCCTCTGCCATCAGCATTGTGCAGATGCGAGGGTCCCCCTGATCCAACCGTGCCTGCAGGAACAGTCACCTCCGGGCTTGGCTTGGTGCTTCAGACCAAATCGGGGCCAAAATAGCTTCTTTGGCCACTTCAGTCACTGCTCCAGGGCAACTGAGCAGGCAGAGCCTGTGACTCCCCACCTTGGGCTTCCTCCTCCCGTGGGTTGGGAAGCTTTTAGTCCTCTCCCTCAGCGGAACCTCGGTGGCAGTAACGCCCTTGGGAGCATTTGGGGAATGGGAACAAGGGCTGGGCTGTCCTGGGGAATTGCAGTGCAGGTGAATGGGGAAGATCTCCAAACCGGTCCAGCGCTCAGCTACACACCCTTCCCTCCCTTCTTAATTGCGATTCCTCCTGATTTATCTGGATTACCAGGAAATAAATACACCAGGGCTTTTTTGGTTACCCCCCCCTGCCCCCGGCATCATGCATTTCCAGTTTGCGGGCGGCACCGTCCTCAGCCCAGGAGAAAGCAAGGCTCTCGCTGCCTTGGGAAAGGAAAGGACGAGCTCTCGCCTCGTGCGCAGAGGTGGCCTCGTTCATGTTGGAGCAGTGCAATGATACCAGTGCGTGGGATCGGCTCTCTGCGGGTTCCCCTTCCGCTCCCTCTTGGCAGCGATTTCATGCAGGGGAACTAAATATTTTAGGGATGGGTAGCAGCATACTTTTTCCCTGAGCTTGCCATTTCAAACCCCCTGGAAGCAGAAAAAAATGCCATTCACAGCCTCCCTGCTACATGATGGGGCGCATGAAAGCCCTAAAGGCTCCTCTCTGCTGCGTGGTCGTGTGGGCAGGTGGTGATCTCGGGTCTCCTGGGCCTCCTCGGATCTCGTCTCCGTTGTGAACTCTACATCACTCGTGCATTGCACAGTGCCTGGCACCATTTTTTGATTGTGCCAAGGACTCTTCTGTAACGCAGGGAGGGTTTCTGAAGGTACCACACTTCCCCTCCCTCCGAGTGGGAGGTTTGAATACCTTCTGGGCAGGCAGGTGGGTATTTTTCTGGGCACCTGCTGAACCTTGGCCAAAGCAGGGTGGTTCAGGAGGCCGTGCTGGCAGAGTTACATGCTGCCAGATCTGCCTGGTGCTGCATGCGTGCTGCTGTTTCAGGCGGACACCCTGCTGCTGATAAAGCGTTACCGCAGTGCAGGAAACTGTCTCAGGCTGTGGACTTTCCTGGCACTTCTGCTTGGGGGACAGTAGGGAAGGCTCATAAGGCTTGAGTGTTTTTAGAGAGTCATTATTTTATTGCCAGTCACATCAAACTCATAGGCTAAAGGCCATGCGCTAACATCTGCCCTGGAGTTAAGAGCAGTACTGCTGACTGCAGTTACGTGAAAGAGAAGTGAGGCCAGACTTCAGCCCTGCATAAGCAGAAAACTGCTGAGCCTTCATCAAAACCGCCAACCTGCCCTCACCTAGCGCTTTGAGGGAGACCATGGCATGGGAGAGAGAAAGCAAGCAGAGACTGTGATGGAGACACGGTTCCAAAGCAGCACCGCAGGATCCGGCACTCTGGGAATGTAGTACTCCGAGGCTCCCCATGTACTCAGGCTTTGCACCTGGACTTATTTTATATGGATGTTTCTCAAGCCCACACAAACCAACGCATATATTCTCTCTGTTTTGCTCCTTTCTTTGTCTACCACAGGACTGAAACCTCCCGAGTCCTTTAGTGCATTAGAGCCTCTTCTGAATCTCTTTCACTTCCAGCCTGAATTATACCATGACCCTAAGAAAACAGCACTCTGATTTCCAGCACATTCAAAGCCATCTCGTCAAGGGTGAGATGCTAACAAACAGCTGGCAGGTTTGGCCCTGAGGCCATCTCCCAGCAGGGTCTCCTCCCCTGGATGTGCAGCCCGGTTCCTCTGCCGGAGCGAAGCTAGCTGGCCTGGATTCCTCCTGCGCAACCCCTCCCTGGCTCTTCATGCCCTTGGCTGAAGCTGGGCAGGCAGCCACAGGGGCACAGCCCCACAAAATGGTGCCTGCCATTAACGCTACCGCAGACAGCATCTTCTCTGCGATGCACCTGCCTGCACGCAAGCGAGCTGCCGCCCGGCTTGGCCAGCTGGTCTGTACAGACCGGCTGTCTGCATCCATGGGAGTCGCGCAGACGGGCCCCCAGAAGCAACGAGCTGTAGGAGCTATTTCGCCAGGCTCGGGGCCGGGTTTTGTCACCCTGACTGATGGCAAGTTGTTGGCAGTCAACAAAGGTGGGAACCGAAGGAGAGAGTCTGTCTGCCTCTGTGATACGCAACCCGTGGCCCAGAAGACATCTCCTCCTCGTGCTGTGCGGTGGCCGGGCTGCTCACCTCAGTCTCGGTGTCTTTGCCCACCCTCACCTTGGGTGGTGACCGGCAGAGGGGCAGAAAGCCAAGGACTGAAAGCTTCTCTTGGCAAACTGCTTTGTCGGGCCGAGCAAACGGGCGCGCATGCATGCGTGTGTGCACACAGCCGCCGCGCTCCACCGTCTTTCACAGCTGTTCCCTTCCCTGGGACTTCAACATTCACTTCAGCGAGTGATGCCAGTGCTCAACTTTTTCTCAGGTGCCTGAAAACACCTCCAGTCCCTCTAAGCTCTCTCGTCACGTGAGAAAGCCACCCTGCCCTGCAGAGTACAGCAGACGGCCCCTGCACTGGACCGCCTGTGTGTGCCGAGGGCTGGGATCCAGCCGAAAGAGCACCAGGCCCTCGGCCAGCCTGGCTTCCCAACGCTTCAGCGGCAGAAACCAGCAGCAGGTACGACCCAGGCCCGACCGCAGCGGGGATTGAGCTGTTAGTGTTATCCCAAACACCACCTGAAGCCTTGGTTTTAACCGGTGCGAAGCAACGACCTTTGCCACTCACAGACACGTTTCCACGGTGGCTCCCAAGTCCCTCTTCACAGTCCTGTCTTTAAGGGCTCCTTGGTTCCGTACCGCCGCCTGCCCTTTCTCTGTGCGAAGGGCTAATTTTTCTCCCTGCTCAACTGAAAACTCGGTCACTCAACTAAACGGAGCCAGGAATGCGCTACTGCGTGTGGGTGAAACCCTGCGTGGGTCTCTCTTCAAGCCAGCCAGGCTGTTGTGCGTCAACTGGGGGCTGAGCCTGTTGCTCTCATTTCTTTAACTCAGCAAAAGGCCGTTTTAGGGGCAGATCCCACCAAAGCAGCCCAGAGCTGGAGTTCTTGGACAAGCAACCACCGAGGGATCCGATCCCAGTTACAGCACTCGCTTCGTGCAGCGTTCCAGAGCAGCCCAGCAGCGCAAGCGTTACTCCCCGTTGCCCTAATTACAGCAGGGTGATCACCATACTTTGCTACTGTGTTGTCTCACAATTATTTCCAGTATTTAAAAATAACGTCAGTCAAATTATTTGTCCCTGAGCCTTGTCCTCAATGGAGTTTGCGCTGGCATTTTCCAGGGAAATAAGTGAAAGGGGACAGGAGAACTGCGCTCCGGCTCGTTAATGGAGATGAAAGCTCCCGAGGAGCCAGAGCTGTCACGCAAGGGATCGGGGCAGCTCCGAGAGAGCCTCAA
Organism: Pluvialis apricaria; assembly: GCA_017639485.1. Lineage (NCBI taxonomy): Eukaryota > Metazoa > Chordata > Aves > Charadriiformes > Charadriidae > Pluvialis > Pluvialis apricaria. The sequence continues at coordinate 68,134,985 of CM030012.1, read as the reverse complement.
CTCCGCTTAAAAATAGGGTGATGAATCCTGCCAAGGTCACAGGCAGGGAGAGCTCACCCACCGAGAGCAGCAGCTCCCTGAGGCATCTGCTGGGGAACAGCACAAATTCTCCCCGCACGCGTCCCGAGCGGAGGAAACCCCGAGGATTGCAGACAAACAGCTGCTCAAAACTCCTGTCTCCACGCTTCGGTAGGAACAACAACAACAACAAAAAAAAGCCCCGTTTTGTGCCAGATGGACATTTTACTGCCAAGAAAGTGCCACCTACTGGATCTGGCCCGGCGAGGAAATGCAAGAATGGGAAACAAACCCCGAAAACATAACGCTGGAAAAATTACTTTTTTTCACCCTTTAAAAACAAACCAAACCAACGTAAAACTGTGCACTGACAGTTATCCCAGCCACAGCCCCCTCTCCAGTCACGCTCCCTCTGCAGCTGGATCAACCAGACTTTCGAAGCAGACAAATGCTGGGGCGGGGGGGGGGGGGAGGATGTGAAGTTTTAGGGTTTGCGAGGAGGGACTTACCGGTGCTGAGAAGCCGCTCTTGTCTCCCGCAGTTCCCTGGGCTCCCGTGCGTCCTCTCCCAGTTAGCCGTGCCCTCCTTAGTTAGATCCTGCTGCCATTCTCCGGCAGCCAAGCTCCCTCTGCCTCCCTGCGCAGCGCTCTGCCTGCGAGCCCGGTGCCCCGCGCCAAGGGATGGATGGATGGAGGAGACAGCGAGGCAGAGCCCACCCGGTGCCCCAGCCTGGGGGTTCCCGTGCCGCTGGCTTCCCTCTGCCCTTTCGTCCCGGTGCCGCTCGCCCCGGTTGTCTGAGAGCAGGTGACAGAGGTTTCTTGGCAGAGGAGAGAGGAGGGGAGGGATGTGGAGGCAGCGAGAGGTGGAGCTGGGACCCGGAGCAACAGGTTACTGTATAACTAGGAGCCAGTGGCCCCGGCCAGCCGGCTGCATCCCCGCAAGGCACCTGGGGCAGCGGGGGCCTTCGCCCGCCCCCAGTGCGAGGGGACTGAAAGCCATGAGGGACGTGTTAAACTTCAGGTTTCTTTCACCCGAGAACATTTTGTACCCGAGGGAAGGAGGTTGAATGTGGTGAGGGGTGGCAAAGGAGGGCTTGGAGCTGGGTTTTCCATTGCCGGCGAGGGAGGGGACGCGCTGCCCGTCTGCCTCGTGGGGGAACAAGGCACCTTTTGTGCAGCCCGGTGCTCTCCTCCGCAGCTCCGTGCTGGCTGGCGGGTTGTTTTCCTCCAGCTTCGCTCCCGCCTGCTCTCTCTGCCCTGGCAGCACAGCAGGGAAAGGTGCCGTGAGGTGGAGGGAAAGGGCAAAACGTTCTCTCTCTCCAGGTCCCTGAAGCATTCAGGGGTGAGCAGCAGAACCCTCTTTGGGGTATCCCACGCTGTGCTCCTCAGGGTTCCACGGCGATAAAGCCCCTCGTCTTGCCCCAGCTCCACTGTGAGCCGGCAGGAGGTAGAGCCACACATCTCAGCCCCACACTTCAGCCCCGGGCACTGGGTGAAGATAAAACATAGCTTGGGCAGAGCTGCGCTGGGGTTATGGCGGGGAGAGAGGAGCGTGATTGCTAACCCCACCTTTTGGGGGGACAGACCCAGGTGAAGCAGTGGTGGTGGTGGCACAGGAGGGGACTAAAGGGCTCACTGGCTTTTGGGTATCGGGCAAAGGGTTTGGCATCAGCATGGTGCAGCCTGAGCAGGGCTTGCTCCTCGGCAGGAGACGCTCCTTGTCGGCCCTGCTCGGGCGACCACCGCGGTCTGCAGGACTCCATCGTTACTCACACGCATGTGCCCATGCGTTCTGGCAGCCAGAAATTGTACAGGACTCTTTTGGCCATTGCAAGGAGCATTCCCGTGCTACTGCAGTACTGTGTCAGCTCTCCCCTGTGGATGTCCAAGCTCTATTAGCGGTGTTGTCTGGAGTGAGACCACCATCCCCTTTTCACCAGGGCCCCAGGTGTGGCGCAGAGAAAGCAAGAGCCGCTTCTCTTGCTGGAGTAGCAGAGGTAGGGCTTGAGCTTCAGCCCCTGTGTTGTGGTGAGCATCGTTCCCGTGCTCTCTGGGAAGGGTTTCTTTAGAAACCCCTGTCTCCTCACATGGTCCCTTGTTGCTCGTCTTGCTCTTCAAAAGCCAGAGGGAAGTGTTAAAAGATGGCAAGGCTGCTCCTGAGTTTCTCTTGCCACGCTGCGGAGAGGATGTTTGAGTTGTGCTTGGGGTCTGCCATGCTCCAGCTCAGCCCTATGTGTTTGAGGGCATAGAGGGAGGCTGAACTCTGGGAAACGGTCTCCTCTGTGGGCAGACTTACTACTTTCAAAGAACACCTAGTTACATTTGTCTCAAAATTTAATGTTTTTTAAAACCATGGGGTCAGCTCACAAGCTGATCGTAAATATCAGCTGAATGCATGGGTCTTACGCACGGGTCCGTGGCCGTGTGGGATCCAGCTGGTTAGCCAGTCTGCTCCGAAAACCAGGGGCTTTTGAGAGCATTTTATTAAAGTGTATGTGCATCGCCGGCCGCCCCACCATGTGTTGAACCCATGGCATGTACATGCTAGGGAGACCCCCTGTCATCAGCCCCGTCGCAGGAATCGCTGCAGCTCCGATAGATCCCGGAGAAAGAAATAGGAAAAGGCTTCCACCACGGAACACAGGTCTGGAGGAAGCCCGGTTTCCTTAACTCGGTGCTCGTCGAGTTCCCTGCCGCTGTGGTTTTCCTCGGTGCCTGCCGCGCCGTGGGGGCTAGGGCTCAGCTTGCTGCCTGGCCTGCGTCCAGACACTGGGCAGGGGAACCGCCTCGGGTGTGTTATTGCCGGAGGAATGCCACCGGGTGAGCTGGATGGGCAGGGGGAGAGCCAGTTCCCCGCATGACAGTCACCATTTCAGCAGCTCGGTTTTGACAGGAGGATGACCTCTTCCACCGCGGGGGGAACGTGAGCCGATACTCGGTGTGAGGCACCCGCCCGGCGCCCCGTCATCCTCCTCGCCGCGATGTCGGTGAGGTCCCAGGGGATCTCGGTGCAGGATGCACTGTGGAAACATGGCCGGCCCTGGGAGAAGTGGCATTTAGAGAATGCCACGCCACACCACCGGGCAGGGGAAGGGATAGCGGTTCAACCGAAGGGAAACACGGGGGGGAGCATCAGCTGTGCCGCAGCCCGGTGAGCCTTGCCGGCTGAAAGGTTTTGTGCAGGACATCCCTACCCCCTGAAACGTGGCGTCTGCCACTGGGGCTGGGCCGACTTTCCCAGGATGCAAACTGGGATTTGGAAGGATTCTGTTGGAGAAGATATTTAAGGTTTAAGGCATAGGCTGCTTGCTGTCTGGCAGCCTCGGCTGCGTGTTCCTGATGGAGATAGGCACAGTGGGGTACCGTGAGGTGCTGCGCCCCGTAGGAAATCTATAACTGCTGAGCAGAGGAGGGAACTTGTCCTCTGGGCAGGGAAGAAAACCACAACTGAGCTTATTACATCTTCCCTGCAACAGCCGACGCTGGTCGAAGTGGGGCAGAGGCGATCAGCCAGAGGGGAATTACCCTGCTGTGCGCGGCGGTTCCTGTACGCCCGCTCTGCGGACGCGGCTCCCAGGTGTGGAACCACACGGGTGCGCATCCTCAGCCTTTCTCCTTCGGCCACGGCTCGATGGCCCTCAGCGCTGTGACAAAGACGGCAGTTGCTGGGGGCCTGTAGCGCTTCAGGTGGGTTTTGGTCTGTACGTGCTTTCTGCCTGCTGAGGAGCATAAAAAGCCCGTGGACCAATGAAGCCCTATCTCTCAGAGTATCTGCGAGTTTGCAATCCCGGGAGGGTAACTCGCCTCTTGCGATCAGCCTTTTAAATCAGGTTGGCGGCAGACACCCCTATGATGGCTTGAGAACAAAGACTTCTTCCTTGCAGAGTAAACAACACCCAAACCGAGCTCCTCAAAATATGGGTTCCTCTAAATTTTTAATGCCGTTTTCATCCAACTCGCTCGTCCTGTTTCAGAAGGGCTGGGCCTCGTAATTAAAAGCTCCAGCAATCTTATGTCTGGAAAATGTCATCAATGGCTTCACTATGCCGTGCCCTGGCTTCTCCAAACAGTGGGAACGGTTTGGAAAGGAGCTCCTGATCGGGGGAACTCTCTGAGGTCAGGGCCCGATTCATTTGGGTCTTTGTTCCAGCTCATATTCTCTCCAGCATGGAGAGAAGCTGTCAGGAAATCAGGGTCACCAGCATAAGTGACAATTCCCATTCAAATCCTGGAAATACCTGAGACGAAGGAGTTGTCTGAAGCTTACAGACTTCTTCATCCTTCTCCTACATTCATCACAGAGTGGGGGACTGTCAGCAGCAGAAGCACCCCAGTATCTGATGATCTGCTCAGAAAAAGTTCATGGAAATTTTTTTCTTAAACTGAAAAACCGAAACAGAACTGTCCTGCAGAGCCAGGTTGGTGCCAGCTGGTCCCCAGCAGGGACTGACAGCCACCCAGGACTCTGTGACCGGTCTGCAGGCCATCAGGCGGTGCTCTGAAACGAGCTCAAAAATTTGTATTCGTTATCTTCTGTGTATACGTACCCCGTTGCTGACTATCAGCAAGTACTGGCACTCTCTGCCGATTCTTGTTTTTCATCTAGGTGATGGTTAGGAGCAAAGGATTCACCATGTTTTATAATATATATAAAAAATATATATATATATATATTCTATATAAACAAACTACACTGTTTTATAAATATATATATATAAAACATACTGTAATATATATATATAAGTATAAACACACTGTTTTATAAGCTTGAGGAGGAGGCTCTTTACTCTGCGTGGCCCAGCAGACTGTCCCAAACCCGTGCCGCGCTGTGGGATCAGGCAGAAACGTGGCAGCCGCCACCTAGTTAACACCTTCATCAGAACCGTTTTGGAGGGCTATTTTCTGCGTGGCTCAGGCCGGGGGTCCAGCTGTACGGCACGGCATCACAAATGGTTGTAGGGCCGTAGCTGAGGGGTTGGTGATCTGTGGGGGGGTCAAACACCTCAGGGGCGGAACACCTTCTGCTGCCTTTACTAATGTCTCCTGAAGCTACACCGGGCTCTCTGCCGCCTCCAGTTGTGCTAATATTTTGTATTTATTTTGTTTGTAGTGAGCACCACGAGAAGGACGGGAGCTAAAGCGCAGAGGCTGCAACTTGAAGTTAATGCGTGGGACCCCGTCTGCTGTTCAGGTAAAACAAAAATTCCACTTTGCAATATTTCCTTTAAAACCTGTCAGATGTTCTGTCGCCAGACCTTTGTATAAGGCAGGTGTAAATACCAGGGAAAAAAATGTGTTTTTATTTGTATGCGTACAGAAAGGGATTTTGCTTGGTATGCATTCGTCATTAACGGGGTAGATAGAGCTCGGTATTGTTTGTCACTCCTCGCCACAAGTATGTGATGAGCACGTTCCATTATGCCAAGCAAATGTGGAAGGACAAATGGGCGGGTGTTTGATTCACGCAGATTAAGCACAGAAACATTTGGTCATTCGATTTCCTGGCTGCTCCGTAGCGCCCAGTTGTGCTGCTTTCACGGGCACAGCCTCACGCCCGCTGATCAACACAGGGCTGGTTGCGCCACTGACTTCACAGGATCCGGCGCCAGGGGACTGGTGCCAATGGCTGTGTTTTGATCCCCACCGCTGGCGCGGTGTAACGTGGACAGAAGCCGGTGTCACCTTGGAAGGAGCTCCCCCGGGTACGACCGAGGGATGGGCCCTTCCACGGGAATTTCTGCATCTTTCCTTCCCTTCTGCCGCCACTGGGAAGAAAACAGGAGTGGGGCTGAGGCGATACGGGGCCTGCACCGCTCTGTTTTCAGCCCCTGGGTAGTGCAAATGAGCACTCTTTCCCCGTGCAGGAGCACGGCCCGCCTACAGCAGCAGCAGCAGGATCAGGAGAGTCTTTTGCACACATCCAGTCTCGCCCAAGCCTTCCTTTGCGTAGCTCAGCTGTAGCCTACGAGCTGAACAAGATGCTCTGCACTTCAAACGTTTCTTAGATCTAAAACACTATTTATTTGAATAAATAAATACAAAAATAGGAAATTCTGAATATAAAACCTGCTTGTACAACACCCCCCCCCAAACTGCCCAAGCTTTACATTAATACAAACGTATTTTTGATATGGTAAAAAAATCTGAAATTGCACACAGTTCTTCATTTAAAAGCCAAGGCTTGAACGTAGTCATTTTTGCAGAATCATGGAAATAAACACATTTAACACCAAATAAAAATACAGCTGAGGGCATTCTGCTGGACTCTTAAACAGGACAGAAGGGTGAGTGAGCGCTGAATGTTTATGCTCGTCTTAAGGCCATCCTATTCAAACAAACACACTCTCACTGCAGCCTTTGCCCTCTGCGCCAGTAAGAATCAGCTGCCCAAACCCTGTAGCTCAGCTCTCCAGGTATGCGCAAAACTCAATTCAGCTCTCTCCCACTGGGATAAATCAGGTACTGCCCTACTAAAGTCAGGGAAATTACCACTGGGGGCTGAAAACACAAATGAGAGCAGAAGAGAAACTGTGCCCTCAAACAGGAACGTGGCTGCGGTAAGGCAGAAATGAGTCCGCGCTACGTTGGCCTCGTTCATTTCTGTGTCACTTTGGTTGGACGTTGCTGCTATGCCATGAAAACTCACATCAGCTCAACGGCGTGCAGCTAGATGATGCGCTGGCTACTATTCTGCGTCGGGAATGAAGATTTAGAATCGATCCCTGATGAATAGCAGAGCGTTAAGTGTTTTTGCTGAATCATCTCTTGCCTTTGCCCATAAATAAGCTGACTGATGAGACAGTGGAACGCAGCTGCTAGACGGGATATTGTACCTCCCGTTCAGGGAGCTCTCTGCCCCTCAGAAATTTGTACTTTAAACAAAGGAAAGGTTTACAGGATTTTTATATGCAAACGAATTAAATATTTGAAATATAAACCCACTGTTTTATACAAGAAATGTGTTGAAAATGTGTTGACAACAGCTAGGGTTTAGCTGACAAAAGCAGCAATGGCTACGACCTTTAATACTGCCTCAAGCCCGTATGTGAAGAGAAGAACAGCGTTTATAATGACGTCTGCTTTCAGCACGTAAGTTTGCCACACCAGGAAATACACGGACAGAATGACACTTCCGACTGTGATCACAAGGCTGAGCCCTAATGGAGCCTCTTCTTCTGTCAGGTTACCCTTTGAACCTCGAAGGAAACAAACAAAAAGCTGATGTGAGTCTTTGATTTGTTCTGACAATATCACAAGCCACAAGTCTAGAGTATTCCTGTCCAGAAAAGGCTCTAGTTCTTACAGCTCAGAGTACACCGAAATACTGCCCTGAATCAAGGCTCTGTCAGTAAATGTAAGGAGAAACCCCAACACCGACAGACAATCGATTTCTTGCTGACTGAAGCTAATCTAAAGAGCAATCAGTTGATACTCAGTCATGCCGCCTACCTTTCCTTACCACAGTTAAGCAGTTCCGAAGCTGCAACTCAAGCTTTTTTCAAGTCAACCATCAAACTTTCCCCCAGTCCCACACTTCCTGTGACAGCTCGGTGCCTGCGGTGCACATCTGAGAGCATCTAATCCTCATTTTAAAATCTTGTGCAATACAGAATCTTCTGTATTCCCTGCTAATCTATTCCTATTTCAAATTACTATCACTGTGGAGAAGCTGCACTTATCTCTTCCTTGCATCTTATTTCCAAGCCAGTCTCAGCAGATTTTGCTGTTTAACTACCTTGGACTCGAAATTCGCTTCTTTATTCATCCACCAGGCTCCAAGCAAACACATGCAGAGAGCTTTAAGGCAGCAGGTTAAATTCACCCCTACAGCAAGTCAGCTGAATTCAGCAGAGACCCACCTTGCATAAATGTCTTAGCAATACTGAGCGCAAATTTTAATAGTAACTTGTTTTTCTAAAAAAGGACTTTTTGAAGTTTTAGCAAGCTCTGGACAGGAGTCAGGAGGCCCTTTACACCGTTCTGTCATAGGGAAATGAAGATGTTGGAACTGGCGTGTGTCGTCAGAAGGGGTGAAAGGGAAAGGCGTAGTCGCAGTGGCAGCCGTACGCTGCTCGGGGACGTCCTTAGCATTACCTGTTCCACGAGGCTCCGGCCGTTTAGTTACTTGTGTATGTTGCTGGAGCTGTTGAAAGGAGCTGGATCACCTCAGTGAATGCAAATCTGTGTTTCAACATGCTCATTCTCACAAGTCGCACTCGCTTGTAAACAGCGTTCCAGCTGTCCCAGTTATATTGCTTTCTGACAACCCAGCTATTGTTTTTTAATGGCATTATAGATTATATTTCATATGAGAGCAAACTCTATTTGACCCTCTGGTCAAATCTATTGATCAGTCAGATAAAGTTTAATGACATAAATGAACGAGAGTCTCCAAATATCTGCTACTTTGCTAAACTGGCATGTTTTGACACACGTTCTGTTTTGGAATGTTTAAAGATTATATTCCACTGAAAAGGCACGCTGATGACATGACATACCCAAGTATAATCGCAGCACTTCAAGAATGGCCATAATGAAAAGCAAGGCAAGATCAGGAGCCAAAAAATCATCTGGATAACTGAAAACCTCCCCTGTGGAATAACACAGTGTAAATAAGGCAGGAAAATACAGCAGGCGTACCGACAAACCACAACCGTGGCATGAGCACGCAGCCTACTCCTGTGTTAGAGTATGGGCAACTTACCTTTATAAACAATCATCGCAAGAGTTGCCAAGAAGTAAAAGATGTAATAAATCCCATTTATGTAAAATAGAATCTGTAAAGGAACAGATGACAGCTGATAACTGTTGTTAAGGATTTCTCATAGCAGTGAGGTGGGATCCATTTCATGAAATCGCAATTTCCCGGTAACTTCAAAACACACTGCTGTGCCTTTTTATATTGAACGGTTCGACGATGACGCCCTGCTGGGTAGGGTGCAGAAAGTAACCCGAGACTGCAAATACCAAGAGTTAGGATAAAAAGCTTGCTGTTTCAGGTTTGGCTTTAGTTCCTTTTTTTAAAAGAAAACTTATTTGGTGTGTAGTGGGGTATTTGTTAGCCAAAGGAAATGGAGGGGCGTATGCGCATGTGTGCATTTCCCCAAACGACTGCTGTACCTGTTAGTCAGCCTTAAGCAAGTTGACAGAGGGCTGGCAGACTCCAATACATCAAATCCCTGTACGTTTTTGAGAATCGGTGCCTCTGTGAAGCAGCCAGGCCCTATAACTGCCCACATGATGGAAAGTCTGACCGCTGTGCTGTTTGCGATGTGTGCAAGGAAGGCCACGAGCTCAACTTTTGAGACGCAAATTCCTAAGAAACAGGCTTCCTTAATTCACTGCTCACAAAACTGTTGTATACTACAATATTTAGCTCCAGTTATTTGTCTTGTCTTTGCGGATCCACTGCCAAGGTATCGGAGAGCTCCACAATCCTTACTACAGCCTCAAAGTGCCCCCGAAGGACAGGGAATACAGCACGTGCTGTTGTACAAACAGGGAGTGATTACTTGCAGGCTCAGGACAGATTTGTCGCAGCTGCAGCCACCCCAAGATTACAGCCATCCTGAAGTCGCACACCCACTCGGAATTCACCGCCTGTGCTCCCCCGGGAGGCAGCGGAGATAGGATCCTTCCCAACCAAGCAGCTCCCGAGCAGGGTGGGATGAACTGCCGGGGTTAGACCGTGCCAGCTCCCTCTCTGACTGCGAGAGGAGAGGAGCCGAACTGCCTGGCTCGTAGGGGGCACCTTACAGCTGGATATCTTCAAGAGCCCACCCACTCCCCCCAGACAGGCACGGTTCCTATACAGCAGGTACGTACATACTGAAGGGATCGTTCTCTCGAGGCACAGCAGCGTGTCAGTAATGCAACAGAGCAGACAGACACGCGTAGGACATCCCGGGGCTCACCACCACATGGAGAAGTTGGAACATGGCTCCAAGAATCCAGAAAGTTTGGCTATTCATATGTATTTTTGATAACTGAATGATACCAAATGCCTTTCTCAGCCTTAAATAATACAATGTAATTTATATCAGTTATCAGTGCAGATTTCATTCTTTCTGCATCTCTCTCTATACTCAAAATATTTTTTTATCCTTGCCTCTCTCCCCTAGCCCTTCTCAAATCCTGCATACCTCCGAGCAGGGACTTCATTCCAGGCATCTTTCACAGGAATTGCCCATCCAGTTGCTGAACGGAGCACGCACCCACACGCGGTGGATGCATTCCAGTTCCCAGAGCAGCTCATTTTATTAAAACAGAACCAGGTTTTTGTGTTTTTCCAGTTGAAGGAAGGTGGAGCAAAAAATTACTAGATAGGTTCTAAGCATGGAAATCTCTGAAGCCGAGGGTGTCTCCTTGTCGGAGGTTACTTAGATCTTGGCAGGAGTAAAGCATGAGAATTAGCATGAGAGAAAAGGAAGTACTAAAAGCTGCTTTTACTACCGCTTGTGGGCTGCGTCAGCTGTCTGTGAGGTGTGCTGCATGGGGCTTGTGCCCATCAGGCCACAAACCCAATTTTTAGCCTTGCTTCCTAAGGAAATGAGAATTACGTGACCATAAAACGAGGCTGCCGGCCCTTGGTCAAGACTGCGGGGGTGGCTTAAAGGGGTTTGGGCACGAGTGGAAGCTGACCAGGGCAAAATCTCAGCAAAAGCCCAGCTAATGCTGCAAAAACATCTTCCCTTGGAAGAAATGTTTTACCAGTTTTGCCTCCTGTGGATGGTGCCGATGATGGAAGAGTAACACAAAAATAGCATTGTGCAGATTTATCAGGCGGGAAGATGTGACCGCATTCCAGGCAGCCTTCCTGAAGATTCCCGCGTGTCAGGGATGAAAGCTACAAAAAGGATACAACTGAAGAAGTTCTTCCTTTTGGTTGAGAAGGAAAAAATAAAGAGAAGAAAATTAGTCTAAATATTTATCAGAAGTGCTGCAGAAACAATCAAACAACCAATGTTACTAGAGAGATCAATCATGCTTGTAGACCTTTTTTTCTCAGTTCGCTGGAAGACTTACTATTTTCTGAGATGGTGCAGTTCAGGTTCCAAAAATAACTCTTTCAAATACCCAAATTGTAAAGTAATTTGGGGGAAATCCCTGTTGTGAAAAGTCACTTTCACTGAGGAACCCATCTCTTTCAAAACATAAAGAAGTACGCAGGCATTACCTAGAACTTGTTCATCCTGTCCTTTCGCAGCAGATGACGTTCATCCCTCTTAACTACGCAGGAACAAGGGAAACATGCAAGGGAACCAGAATGTACCATTTGTTTTTAAATTGTGAGAAAGCGTCCGTGTAGAACACAGGGCTCCCCAGTTCCTATGAATAACATCCTTCCAAACCGGTTCCCTTCAAAAGCAAAGTCATTCCATGTAAAACCTTAATATGTTCTGACCACCCACAGAAATCATAGAGAAGATTTTCTACGAGCTAACCAATACATTTTACTTTTTTCTTTTTTCTTTTTTTGCGAAAACGCAGATAAAATTCCCTTGCAACGTGATGGCACTGACCTACTAAAGTACCTCTTAAGTAACTCATTAATATTCTTAGCCTCTTTCAGACACATGAGGAATTGAAAAGTTATGATCTCCGTTTCACAGAGAGCAAAACTGTCTGTGAAAGGCCGTTTCATCCATCTTCTCAGAGACATCTCATTATCATCGCATCAGTGGGACGTACTCACCTCACCATCTTCATCCCTGGGCTTCTTGAGGTTAATGTCCTCATCACCTAATAGTTTTATGCAGTTGGGCCAAAATTAATCCCCAGTAACTTTAGGCACCTAATTAAGGTATCCAATTTGGGAACGCAGTGGAAATAGGCAAGCAATTTTAGAAGGTGATTCATTCTGTCTGTGATGTGAAATGCCTCCTGGACGTGCTTCATCTCCTCGCCACTTTCTGTAAAGGGACTACAGGCTCCCAACAGACTCATCCCTTCACTTAGCCAAAGCGCGTTTTAATGAATGCTTTATTTCTTGTTGCAGAATGGGAATTAAAGGTTTCATTCCACATCTTGTTCTGCAGTGAGTAATGGTTAAAGATGTGTTTGTATTTATACCCCGGTATAAACCCTCATGCGAAAGTTTAACGCCATGTGTCAAGATGATGTGCTTCCTTTCTTGCACAGCAATAAGGCGATGTCTCAATTTTAAAGTTATTTTAGACTGTGAAGTAGGATGTTAATTTGAAATACCACAACTGCATGTGCAGACGTGTTATTATTCCACAAGATGTGTCTTGATGTGAACTTTTTCTGTATAACCAAACACCAGCATAGCTTCATGCGTGCCGGGCAGCTACGCTGCCGTGATGCCAGGGGTATAATTAGAGTAGAATGATTTTACCGTACAGGCAAGCCCTAGTGAATTCCCTAATGGCAGTTCCCCAGCTTCATTTTTATTTTAAATCAATTTCCGCAAGAGGGCACTGACCACGTTCCTGCATCTGTTCCCAGGGCAGGTTTGATAGCTGCTATTACTTAGAATATGCTGCCTCCCCCTGAGCACCAGGGGAAACATTTAAACCCCACAACATGCCTGTGAACGGGATGCTGCAGTTAAATAGTAATTACTACGCCAGTTGAATATATAATTTCAGGTATAACAGCAGGCTGCTAATCCCAGCACCCTGAGATCGTCTCGCTGCTCGGATTAATGAAGGTCCACATTGCTGCTGGGGGATTTTTAAATTGAAAAGTGAGCATTCTGGCATAGGGTAAAAATAAAAAAGCACAATAACAATTTTAAAGCATTTATATGAAGCACGCAAACTTGCAGCAGCAAGAACAGCATTCTGCTAAGGGGGGCATTCGCCTTAGACCTGGTGTAGTGACTTTCCCCTGCACGCACAGGTTGGCACCTGGTTTCTGCCTACTGAAAAGCTTCTACGGTCCGGAAGAAAACAAAGCGTAACGCCACTTGTTTCCAGTTGTGTAAATTCTGTAATGTAGGAGGGTAACTCCCAGGCAACAAGGTATTTGCACCTGGGATGAGTACGGATTGTGAGCCCGAGTCTTTCCAAGCTGCTCGCGTACCCAAACCCATCCTTGGGAGCGCGGCAGCTACCCACCGCGCGGGCTGGACGTAGGCATGTCCTCACAACAGTCCTGCTGTCACCAAACCCTGCTGGCTTTCTTGAACGCTTTTGTAGGTAACAGCTACAGACCACACTCCAGGTAAACGTTTTATACGGCAAAAGCCTGACTACTTATCCAGGCTGCTGTCGATTTTAGAAATGATTGTGAGTGATGCTGTGCATGCTTACTTGAGGTAGAACGTGGCCTATTTTCTAAAAAATGGTTTAATTTTTAATGCCAAAATTATGTTAAGAGCACGCAGCAGCTATCATTAACATTACGCAGCGCACCTCTCTACACAAACGTGGTTTTAGGAGTTTGTCAAACACCAATTGTTTGAGCCAAAGTTTCCAAAACCAGCTTTGTCTACCTTGGGCTAAGTTTATATTTTGGGGGGAAACCTTTGACCTCTTTGAAAGAAGTGGAAATTAATCATTTTGACCCTGCTAATGAGCCGGAAGAACTGGGTTTTGGTGATGTGGTGTTTGTTTTTTTTCCTGAATCCCAGTGGTTCATAATTTAAAGCAAAGACTTCAGTGGGCACCACTCGGCCTCAGGAAAGCGATTTCCCTGCGGATCGAGGTGCTTCTCGGCCCGCACAAGCGCCAAACCCCTGCTCACGCTGACACGGGGCCCGCAGCAGCCGCGAGTTACCTCAGCGTGTCGGGGCTGTCGCGATATGGCTACCGGGCTGCGCTCGGCGCCGAGGCCTAGCTCGACCTCGACCCCCTCGCCTCGCTCTCCCCGTGTCGTCCCCGTCGTCGTCGTCGTCCCCCCCCCCGCCCCCAGGAAACCCGGAACGCGGTGGGAAACAGCCCCCGCCGGGAGACGGCGGGGAAAAGGGCAGTCGGTATCGACGGCACCGCGCCGCTCACCTCGCCTCACGACCGCCATCTTGGCGCCCCGCCCCCTCCGCCAAGTCCTCCACCGTCCCGGCAGCCTGTGCGCCGCGACCGTTCCTCCGCGCGCGCCTGCGAGGAGCTGGCGCCCCGCCCCCCCCCCCCCCCCTTCCCCCCCCCTGCACCGCAGCCTTCGGGTGCGATCGGAGCGCTCGGCCCGGTTCGGTCGCTTTCGGGCGGATTCGGGCACTGCCCGTTCGGGCGTCTCCGTTGAGGCCGACGAAGGGGAATTCGGGCGCGATCGGAAAGGACTCGGCACCGCTCGGCTCTGCTCGCGCCCGCCGCCCCCGCCTTCGGGCGGGATCGGAAAGGACTCGGGATTCTTCGACCCTCCGGGCCGGACCGCTCGGGGACTCGGCCCTGTTCGGGCGGGCTCGGCCTCCCCCGCCCCGTCTGTCAGGTACCGCTTCGGGCCGCGTTTGGACGGGCTCGGCCGGGCCCTGCCTGGGGATTGGCCAGCCAGCGAGGACCACCGGCCGCCTTCGGAGGAGGCCTGGAAGGACTCGGGATTCTTCGGCCGCCATCGGAAGCGGTTCGGAACCGCTCGACTCCCACCGGGGAACACGTTCGGAAGCGCTCGGGCGAGCTCGGCCCCGCTCGGCCGCCCGCCGGAAAGGCGCGCTCGAGTGATCTCGGGGGACCGACACCCCCCCCCTCCCCCAAGTTCCCCCCCCCCCCCCGCGACACCCTCCTCAGCGCCGTCCGGGGCGGGGGGGGGGGGGAACCGGCCGGCGTTGGGGCCCGCTCGGGCGGGCTCGGCTCCCCCCCCCCCCCCCGCCCGCCTCGCATGGAGGACGCCGACTCGGCGGCGAAGCAACTGGGCTTAGCGGAGGCGGCGGCAGTGGCGGCGGCGGCCGCAGCGGCCGCGGAAGGACCCGAGCAACAACAACAGCAGCAGCAGCAGCCGCCGCCGCAAGCGGCGCCCTCGGAGGCGGAGCCGGAGCCCGAGGAGGAGGAGGCGGCGGCGCAGGTGACGGCGGTGACGGTGATGGCGGCGGATGCCGAGCACATGGAGATGGGAGCCGAGCCCCTGCCGAGCGCCGACGAGGCCGCCGCCGCCTTCGCAGGTCAGGGCGGGCGGAGCGCGCATGCGCAGCTGCCTCAGCCCCGCCGCCTCAGCGGCGCCCGCCCGTCCCGGGGCTGCCGCATCTCCGCGGGGGCCGCCCTCGCCCCCGCGGCCGGCCCTGGTCCTCGGGCCGGCAGCCCCGGGCCTTGGTCTCCCCTCCCGGCCCCTCTCCCTGCAGCGCTGCCGCCCGCCCGGCCTACAAATGCAGCCCCTTACCTCAGGGGGTGCTGTGGAGAAAGCGCGCGCCTGAGCTGAGGCGTGAGGCGTTCCGCCCCCCGCGCGTAGAAAATCGCACTTTACACGGCGTAACGCAAAGTAAGAATGGGCGAGAGCTGCTTTTGCGCATCTAAGATTACTTTGGCCCCGTGTCCCGTTAACAAAGCGCCCTGAAGCGCGCAGAGAGTTTTGCAGGCAAGGCCCGGTAGGCGGGAAATCTCCGAGCCCTTCGTACCGAGGTCGGTACCTGTGTGAGCGACAGTGGTGGTTTTTCACTCGTTCTGACAAACTCTGATGTTGGCGAGGCGGGCAGATGGGCGATACGGCATAGAAACGTTTGGCTGTAAGTTTGGACAGTTTTTAACTGGACCAAGCGTGCAGGTAATGGCAGCCCAGAAATTAATATACAGCAGAGGGAGACTCGTTTGTTTGCTTTATCTTGATGTTCACCAGTCACCCCTCTTTTAATGAGCATCACGGTTGGGGGGGCTTTCATACAGATACAATATTCGTTTTTCTCCTCATTCATCACATGCTGGTAACTGCAGTTATGGTCTCAAGGAGATTAAAGCATGTTCAACCCAAAGCTTAACAAAATCCAGAATGATTGTGTTTCTAACAACTTAAAGGTGTCGTGAAAAATAAAATTAATTTTGAATAGGAAGGAAGAAGGAAATGCAATTTTATTTTTTTTTATGTTTAGCTGTTTATCAGGCTCTCTGGATGCAGCAGAGTATTACCTTCATGTCTGTTTTCTATTTCAGAAGTCACCACAGTGACAGTAGCCAATGTTGGTGCCTCCGCAGACAATGTTTTCACCACGTCTGTGGCAAATGCAGCTTCAATTTCGGGACACATGTTGGTAAGTCTCTCCTTTTCATTTGAGGCCCTTAGCAAAGTCCCATGTACTTTCTTAGTGTAAATGAAGAGCTTGGCTCGTGTTCGAACTCTAGTAAGGTCAAAGATACGTTTTCATTGCGGTGTACAGGCCGTAAGCCACAAAACTGTTAGCTGGGGGACGTACTTTTTTTTCTTGGAGAGGTTTTTTTTACCTTTCTGCCCCCATATACTCATTCTGTAATGGAGCTGATGACCTGGAACATGTAACCTTTCAGTTTGGTTGGCTGAAACCTCAAAAACTCACCTAATAACTGCCATACTGATAGGTGTTTTAGGGTACCTTTGAGAAGATTTCGGGGAATACTAAAATATATTGGTATTTTAACTCTATCAATTTAAACTCTTTATTTCTTCTATAGTCTGGGAGAACGGCCCTCCAAATTGGGGACAGCTTGAATACTGAAAAAGCCACTCTCATAGTGGTTCACACAGACGGCAGCATTGTAGAAACCACAGGGTTGAAGGGGCCATCAGCACCTCTCGCACCAGGTATAAGGCAATCTGTTTTTGAAGTGTCATTCTCCCTGAGGGGTCACTTTTTCTCCATTTTAATTGTGTTGCTAGGAGTAGAAAACACATGCATAATATTACGCAGTTGCCTTATAAGGATCATTTGTCCCCTCTTCACATGGTACTTCATGTATTTCTTGGGAGTAGAAGAATACTTACTTTTTGGTGTTTTTTTTTTTCCTGTCAGAAATATATTTAATTTTCTTGTTCTTTGCCCTAAACCTTGCAAATAAGCGTTTTGAAAAATCTTGCCCTGCTGCTGGGCTGTCACGCCCGTCCCACCCCCAAAGGCAGGTGGATCATTTTAACATCGATCATGAAAACACGAGTCTCCTGGTTCTGCATGTGGGTTCGTTTTAAAGGGTCCTTGAACATAGTTTTATCTCCATTCGTGCCACTTGCTGATACTTAAATGTTGCAATAGCCGGTGCCTTTATTGCTGCGGTTTTGCTCACTGCTGCTTGGCAGTTTCCTTTCCGCCCACAGGATGGCATGGCAAACCTTCAGCGGTCTAAAATGCGTTACAGGATCAGCCTCTGGGCAGGGGAAGATCCAGCCAGCTGCTTGCACCACTGCAGGTCACAACCTCAGCGTTTAATGTGCTGTTAAAGCGTCTTTCCCAAGATGCAGTTTGCTTCATTTTCAGTCATTTTCAGAACGTTCAAGGTGAATTTTTTGTGGTGCACCGTGTAACTCGCATTGCTGTGGAGAGGTGGCAGCTGCTTCAGTTAACCACTTGACACTGTTGCCGTAGCCAAGCTGAGTGTGTGAAGGTATAGCCGGTGTGCTTTTTGATTGCTGTCACCTTGCTTTTCTTTTTTAAAAAGGACCGCAATCTCCTCCTACTCCTTTAACATCTGTCCAAGAAAAAACTGGAACCAAGTATAACTGGGATCCGTCTGTGTATGAGAACGAGCTCCCGGTGAGGTGCCGGAATATCAGTGGCATTCTGTATAAAAACAGACTCGGCTCAGGTAACCACAACCGTCTTGGGTGAGGAAGTGTGGTGGCTCCTTCTTCACTCGGTGCACTCTTCTTTTAAGCAGGCTACTTTTAAGGGCCGATCATAAGGGGAAAAAAACCCAGACAGTTTCCTAGCCGGCTTAGTCCCTTTGGATATTATTGTTTTCTTCTGTTTTGCTCTTTCTTCAGAGGTTTTTTTAACTCTCTTTTTTAAATCTGTGAAGGTACAGGCTGCTGTGCAGTGAGTCTCCCCAGTAATAGGTTGACTCCTCTAACATTCTTTTTGTCTCAGGAGTAGACCCGTGTTTCTACAAAGCTCTAAAGAATCCCTGCTGGGACGGAAAATAGAGAGCTTGTCTCCTAATGGGACCCCTTAGTTGCCTTAGCCCCTCCTCTTCTCTTTTTTCTCTGTGGGAAAGCTGAAGAAGCAGCAGCAGAAATTGTCGGCAAGCCTGACTGCACAGCACAGCGCTCGCTTCATGGATAGGGAGTTTTCTTCACAACCAGAAGGATTAGAAATTTAAGTGCAAATTAAGGAAGGGTTTATCCAAGAAAGACTTATCTTTCTTGGGGATGAGTAATTTTTTCTAGCCTTTGGATGCATTGGTGAGGCCTAAAGTTGGAGCTTTCTAAATATGCGCAGTCTTTGTCACAGCCAAGATAAAAAATGGAATGGTTATCCTAGAGCGATGAGAAGCAGCAGATGGGCCTATTTGGTGATTGCTATAGACTGCTATTTTGTCCAGCAATTTCAGTATTTGCTTCTGTAGGAAAGTGGCAAAATGATGTTAACCTTTACTAACAATTTCTTTCTTCTGTTTTATTTCAGGAGGCCGTGGTAGGTGTATTAAGCAAGGGGACAACTGGTACAGCCCCACTGAATTTGAAGCTATGGCAGGACGAGCCAGCAGCAAAGACTGGAAGAGGAGCATCCGCTATGCTGGGAGGCCACTGCAGTGCCTTATTCACGTAAGGTTAAGTTTGCTTCCTCCTTTCTGCTGGAAGGGGCAGGTGGAGTCTGGGCAGAGTCTGCCCCCCGCTGCAGTGCAAACCGTGTGCGCTGCCTCTGCAGAGATATGTGTGATGGTGCTGTGGGGCAGCTCGGAAGCAACACGTTGATTTGGTTGAGAATCAGTGATGTGAGAGAAATTTTTCTAGATGCGCTTCCAAATAACATGATACAAATCTTGCTTGTGCTTGAAAAGGGGTGATGGTTTATGTGGGATGAAGTCCAGCCTTGAGCTGTATCACAGAAATTGAGAAGTAAACTCTCACCTATGACACTGTAATTCAGTAGCCTGATCTGCTTAATTCTGTTTGCCTGACAAACATACTCTTCCCTTGCACCATTTATTGAGTATTACTTTGGGCCTTTGTTTCCTGCAGTGTCCGGGAGTCTCATGGAGAATTTGCCATGAGGCAAATTCAATTGCCATGAGGTTGGCAGTTGATTTCTGCTTGGGCAGAAACCTTACAAAGTCTCCAATTCACATGTCCTTGCCTTTTGATTTGAAAACTGTTTGTTCTTCCTTCTCTTTCCTCCCATCCG
The DNA here is from genome assembly GCA_017639485.1 of Pluvialis apricaria. Classification (NCBI taxonomy): domain Eukaryota; kingdom Metazoa; phylum Chordata; class Aves; order Charadriiformes; family Charadriidae; genus Pluvialis; species Pluvialis apricaria. The sequence goes on along the minus strand of CM030012.1, from coordinate 68,115,776 downwards.
CTCACCCCGCCACTGTGATGTAGGGCAGCTGGGCTCTCTGTTACTACATAGGGTCCCTAGGAGGGAACGGGTACGTCTCTCTGGCAGCTGAGTCTTTTAGCAGAATACAGTCGTGCTCTCAGTGGTTTTGGTGAGTAATGCTGAACTATAACCTTCTAATTTCAGGATGGGATTTTAAATCCTCACGCCGCCTCTTGTACTTGCGCTGCCTGCTGTGACGACATGACTCTGGTGAGTTGTAGGTTTTATATCCATTAGCTTTAAAACAACTAATCAGTCAAGCTGCCACAGCCATTTGCGAGTAGGTTTTAAGTGTCCTAGAAATGTTCATGAGTACTGTGGTTGCAGCGTGTTTTGTCCACGCTTCATAAAGAAAGGAGATAAGGAACCGCTAGCGCTGTCGCGTAGCAGCCTCAGTGACACCGGGTGATAGTTAATGCTTTTATTCATCTCTCTTTTAATTTTCTAAGTAATGTATTTATGTAAAGTGCCTTTTAGAGATGTCAAGGCTATTTGTGATTTGTTTACTCAAATTTAACAATTTTTTGAGCTGGAAAAATTGTTTTTAATGTAGTAATGTAATACTCTGTATTGGATCCGTATTTTCGTATTGAACTGCTGGGGTTTTTTGGTTGGTTGGCTTGGCGTTTGGTTTGTTGTTTGTTTGTTTGTTTCAAAAATGAGGATAAAGTCCTGAAAGCAGAAGTCTTTAGCTTGACTTGGAGTAGTGTTTTGAATTTCTTTTTTGCTATGAGCTGGATGATTTGCTTGTTTCCCGGACCTGACGCTACCTGCTTCCTGTCTTCCCCTCACTCTTTTTCTGGTTTATTCCTCCACCTTAGCCAGCAGCCAATTATTTGCCCAGTTCTGCTCCTTAAATAATAGTGGGAAGAGGCTGAATTTGTGCCTCTTCAGCTGGAGGGAGCTGAGCGTAACTTTTTTTCCACCAAGTTCTTTCAGTTTGGAGAAGTAGGAGTTTTTTGGTCAATTGTTGCAAACAGCACATCTTCCATAGGAATACGTGCTGCTTGACCTTAGCTGCGTCTAGAAGGGTGAGAGTAAACCCAAAGTCCCCAAAGAGGTGCCTCAGCTAATGCCTGTTACTTTTTGATTTTTCCGTTTTATTTTTTTGTGTGTATGTTTTGCCTAGAGTGGCCCCGTTCGACTCTTTGTACCGTATAAAAGGCGGAAAAAGGAAAATGAAATCCCTGCAACTCCAGTGAAGAAGGACTGCCCCAAAAACATCACTCTGCTTCCTGCCACAGCTGCTACTACATGTAGGTTCTTTGGTAAAAATTGCTTCCCTTTTTTGATGAAGAATTGCCACGCTAGATATTCTATGTCTGTCAGTGGCCCCTTGGAACTAGCCATCTGAGAAAAAGGGTTTGGGTTTTTTTTGCTGCTTCCTTTCTATTGGATGGTTTCGTTGGCTCAGTGTCTTTAGCTAATTTCACTTCCTATTTTGTAGAAACTTAGCACAGTGTTGCCACATTGGGACTGCAGGTCAAGTAGGAAAAAGTACAGTTTTAGCCCTCCAAGAGACTTGGGTTTAAGCATCTTAACATCCTTTTGCAGCGAGCAGTAAGTTTCATGGTTTGTTCTGAGAGAGGTCTGGATTATATTTGCCCCCTCTACCCGCTCTCTCAGCCTGGCGGCGCAGGGGCAGTTGTGGAGTCCTGGCCTTGGTCCGTAGTGGGTGTCAGGTAGGTTTTTCACAAGTGGCAATTGAGAAATTTCCTCTTGCTAAAATTAGGTTGAGGGGAAGGCTGGCCCTTTTTTTGCTCTGCCGGAAATCCCAATTCCATCCGCTGAGCTTGTTTTTTGTCCTTTAGAAGCTGGTGAAGGCTATGGAGTGAGATTTGTGCTGTTTCTTGAAACACGTAGAAAAGTAGACTCTAAGCAGCTGGAATAAAATCCACAGTCTGAAAGTCGTTAATGAAAAGAGGCAGAAGGTGACGCTTTCATCTCCAAATTCCTCTTTAACATTCAGGACACGCTTTGTTACTTACTCGTTTTGATTGTCAAACCATCTGTGTGAGAACAGAAATTAATTTGCAAGCTCATGCAGCTCACACGTTCCCAGTCACATTCACGCGTCCTCCTGCTCTCATCGCACTAGCATCATCTGAACGGTAACGTTACAGAGTGAATTGAGGAAGCAACAGAAATCCAAAAAAGAACAGCCAAAAGTAAGATTAGATTACCAGTAACAGCAGGAAGAGAAATACACAAGGATTCTGTGGAGTTTGTTTGGGTTTTTTTTAATCCCCCAAATAGGTTTAATCTGTATTGGCTCATTAATGTGAGGTGCTGTGAGGTCGTAGGTTTCCTCATGCTGGCGTTGGGAGAGAGGAGGACTGCTTGGGTGGTAGCAGCCACATATTTCAGCAGGCATAAATCTGTAGCCTCAATGTCTTAAAATTGAATTATTGGTTTGGTTTGTTGGTTTGTGAAAAGATCATTCCAGGTGAGCAGTGTGTCACAGAATCAGCCTGTTACCAATTAATGGTACCAGATTAATTAATCCTGTTTAAAAAGGGTTTTAAATGTTTTGGAGCCACTCAGGTATGTTCATCCAAAAGGATTTTGTGACTTGTTCCTTGCATTGGCCAAGCGTTTTATATCACTCTGTGTAGAGAGACAGCTAAAATTGTCCAGCTAACCAAACCATCATAGAATTAGTTGTAATCCATAGATTTTTTTATGTTGATTTAAGTAGTAAGAACTACTCTTGCTGAAGTTGCAATAAATTTGGATCAGCCAGAAACTGATGGGTTTTGTGGCCCCACTGAAGCTTTATGGTAGATGTTAACTTATTGCTTATACAATAATTGAAAAAATTTGGGAGGCATTATGTTGTAAGGGAACATTCTGGCCTCATACACCCAGAGAATAAACTGAGGCCTGCAGGAGGACAGCATTGCCTTCAGAAGCCAAACGGGGCTTTTATTCCCATTTCCAATTGTATCGGTCATAGTTGTGATCCAACCTTGGCTATCACAGGCTGTTTACCGATCTGTGAGTTCTCTGACTTTGGATGATTCAGAACAGGCATAGCAACAGCTAAACAGCTGAGCCCTCCGCACTGAGTGTTAATTATGAAAGTACTTCTAATATTTCCAGTCACCGTCACTCCTTCTGGACAGATCACTACCTCCGGTGCTCTGACATTTGACCGTGCATCAACAGTGGAAGCCACAGCAATTATCTCGGGAAGTCCGTCCCAGGGTGATGTTTTCACTGGAGCCACTGGTAAGAGTTCAGGTGTATGTCTGCTAGATGTCTGTGAGAAGGAGAAAAGAAGGAGGTTTGGACACCCATTGCTATAGGAAGAAGCTTTTTAAATGCTGCAGGAAGGATTTATTTCTCAAGAACTTACAGAGACTATACGTAACCTGCTGTCTTTCCTTTGAAATGATTTCAGCAGCTTGAAATCTTACTAGCTGCACAAAAGAAGTTAAAAGTTTTGTCCAGATGTTGCAGCTGCTAACATACACCTCTGCTGATTTCTAGGGTTGAGAAAAGTAAACTGAGTGTTGAAACGGAGTGAAAAATGCTGAATAAATGCTGAAAAATGCCAGAATAAATAAAACAAAATATAAATGCATAGCATATATTTCAGTTCTTTCAGTTTGATTCATACACGGGCTTGTGAGCTCTGGTGAGGGAACTATCCTGCTCTGAGAACCATAGTTTGGGGTCCTGTGATTATTGTAAATATATAGGTGTGCCAGGGGGAAGACAGCAGTAACCTTTGCCTTCAACAGTGAAAGCAGAGAGATGAAATCAGTGCAAGACTGCCTTGCTTGCTAACTGTGTAAGATCATGCTGCTGTTCCTCGTTTGCAACCCTTGGAACTAACATAGAGTGTAGGAACTTGTATAAAATGTAAAAAAAAAAAACAACCCCACAAGTCTGGGTGAGAGAAGCATAAGAAATGCCTGAGAGCTGTGTTGACAGTGGTTCATAGTGCCGTTGTTCTCCTGCAGTTCAAGATACCAACGTCCAGCAGCCCTGCCGGGTCAGTCACCCAGAGCCTCACTACCCAAGTTACCAGGACAACTGTCAGATTTCACCTTTTCCTGAAGCTGCACTGCCAACCTCTCATCCCAAAATTGGTATGTTTTATGTCTGTAATGTGAGACATGGTTAGCAGTGCTTGAATTTACTCTAGTCTAATCTTCTTTCTCAGCAAAGGGAAAGATCGAGGCAGAAAAATAAACTTTTCTCTGTTTTGCTTCCAAGTTTTGCGGTTATTAAGGTTTGGACAAACAGATTTGCCACTCTGGGGAAAGTTTTTCGCTCCGTTATTGAGAACTTTGGTTTGTTGGTTTCTACCAGAGGAGGCTGTTGCGATCTTGCTTCTTAAATCACCTTGCAGTCCTTAAGGCTTTTGCTTCAAGGCTTTTGTCACCACTTGGGCACTGTGGCTAAACGTCTACTTAGCGTTTGATCTGAGGAGATAATCCCCTTTAAAATTATGTCACAGAAGCTTTTCTAAACATTCTCACATCTCTCTATGAATCCACTGATAGATGCTGGAGGCAGTTTGGGGTGGGTTTGGTGTGCTGCTCTCGCATCCAATGTCAGTTTTCCATCCCTTAACACAGACGTTTGTGCTGGAATGATGGGTGCTGGTTGACAAATGGAGTGAGAGGCTGACCTGCTGTGGTCACACAGACTGGAGTGAAAAAGGAAAAGATGGTATGAAAAATGTCTAGTGCAAATCAGCCCTTTAGTGTTTGATAGGACGGGTTAAACTGATTATCAAATATCCCTTTAAATGTAATTATATTATGTAAACTTAATGACCTTTCATTTGTAGAGCTGACTGATAAATTGTGAACTACAATGGTATTTGAGCGTTGCCTGTACTAATAGAAACTGGAAGCGTTCAAGAAACTGGAATGCAGACTCGGAGTGGTGTTCTTGCTTTGCGTGTTTATATCGAGCCTGGACAAGAGATACAGCCGGGAATAGTCTGCCACTGGCTGATGGACTAGGAGATTCATAGGCCTTTTACTTCTCCAATTTCTGTGATTCTGTGAAGTTACTCTGATACTTACTGATCTCGCTGACACAGAGGAGCTGTAAGACAGGCAGGTTTTGATCCCTGTTACTGTTCTCTCAGGCATCAAGAAAAGATCATGTAAACACGTTGTATTCCTTTGTGCAGGCTGAAGTCTTTCTATTTGAAAGTCTGTGTTCTCCCCTCTGTACGACCTTTTATTTACTTACTTGGTGCAGCACAGTGCATTTCTGCTGTGTCCGGAATGAAATCTTGTTGGTTTTAAGTTTTAGTCAGATCTTGATGTTACTAATTAAACACTGAATATTTTTTTTTCACCGGTGAATACTTTCTCTTGACTGATACACCTATGACAAAATGAGGAATCGGAAGTAATTCCTGTTAGATAAGTTAGCAAATGCCATGCTGTGATAAATATTGTGCTGGAAATGTAGCAGTGGGAAAGGCTCTTCTGCAAACAGCTACTGATAAAAGACTGTTTATCTCTTACTCATATCTAAGTGCAAATAGTTCTAGTCATGTGCAAATGGATTGAAATTACTATTTTAATTAAGGGCTGTTGAGCGTAAAATGTGGGTTTGCCTGTGTGGTGAAGTTGCGATGCTGTCTGTCAGAAAAGTCGCACATCTAACACGCAGCGACCTGCAGGACCGTGGGTTTTGAGACTTGTTCTCTCTCTCTCCAAATCTGTGCTGGAGTCTTTCAGGTTTTGCTGCTTGCATGAAAAACTACCAGATACGGCTTGAAAAGGGTGATTAGTTGCTGTTGGAAGATACTCAGTGTTCAGTGTGGTCTTGCAAGAAGTCTTGTTTGTCTGCAGATGCTTTACTAAGGGGAGGCTGACTGTGAATGGAACTGCTGCAATTGCAGCCCGGTACAGGGAGGTGTGTTGGTCCGTTGCTGTTCAGGACAGAATTTACAGTTGTCTTTTTTCAGGGCAGTATTTACAGTTGAATTTTAAGTACCATTTGAAGTACATTTCAAGAAGATTTTTTTTTTTCCCGAGTGGGAGGGGTCTACTGTTCTGTGTTTTTAACTAGGTTGTGCAGTTTGCTATTCTGTGTCCCCGTCCTCCAGTGAGAGAGGTTTGAGGCTTGTTTCTGCCTTTCTTTCTGGAGCCGCCTTGGACAGACCAGCGTGCCGATAGCTGCATGACATCCAAAACAGATTGCCCATGGGAGACTGATAATAAAGTAAATGAGAATAAAGTGCCTTTGAGACGCTTCACCCTCTACCTTTTGTTCAAGAACTTCCCTTTTAGTAAATTTCTTAACTCTGGTTTCAAGGAAAAGAATCTGGCTCCCAGAACAGTCCATTTTAATGAAACCAGTAGTCAGTACCGGCAGTGGCACCTATGCTGCCTGCAGGTGGCTCCCGTCTAATGCTGCAGGTGCTCCAGGACCTTGTCAGTGCATTATTGTCAGGAGCATCAGCAGTGCGGGAGCTGGAGGACAAGCTGCCTGGCAGAGGCGCTGGAGGTGTTAACAGTAGCGCCTCTAAAAGAAAAACAGACACTGCTGGGATGTGAACAGGATTTAAGTGGCTCAGCGCTTCTGAAGTTGTATTCCCGGCTGTGTTCAACGCTTCTCTGAGGGCCGTAGCATCCATCAGTTGGAACGGTCCTGTGTTTCTTATATGAATGTGTCACTACTTAAAAATCAGGGAAGCTAATTGGCTTTTGGTGCCTGGAATACTAACAGCTCTTCCCTCGACGATGCAGAGCTATGCAGGAACGAATGTGGTTTTTCAGCCTGCAGTACTTACTGCTTTTTCTGTGTGCTGAATCGTTCTGAAACTCCTACCTAAAGATGTGAGGAAAAATCCTGAAATAGATTATTAGTAGATTTTGGGGTAATAAGACTGCACAGCCCCAGTGTTGGTGGTGCCCTCTTTTTTCTAGTAAATAATTAGATTAATTTAGAGGTCACCTCTTGGTAGATGTGAATGTCTTGGACTTAATTTTATGGCAGATGGCGAGTATTTATCACTAGAGTTAGAGATAAATTTTGGAAAAGTAAAGCCAGATAACGTTTGTTCCTGTAAATGTTGCCTGAGGTGAGCTTACACTGTGTATTGTTGAGTTCCTGAATGTAGATTTAATTTCCTAACACTGTGGTCTCCCAGTGTCTATGCAAACCTAGTGTTGTGAAAAGTAGATGTTTCAGTGACACAATAACTGCTGGTTTTTTGAAACATTTGCAAAGGTAGGGCTAAGACAGACATTGTTGGTTTTCTAGCACTTTAATTTTCTAACACAGGCTTCGGGAAAGGGAGGACTGCAGAACCTTGATAATTGAGGGGGTTGGAGGTAAGTTCCAGGAAAGTGTGATTAGGTTACCAGCATAGGGGTTCAGCTTCCTTCTGGTGCTTCCTACAAACTGCAGTTACCGTTAAGATTATGGTTTGGGTATGGAAAAGTAAAGGCTGCAACACCTCAATAATTGTTTGGTTTGGTTTGGTTTTTTTTTTTTCTTGTTTTAAGGTCCCTTGGAGTATGTTTACAAGTATTGCTGGGCTTCTGTGCTGTTGTATTTCGTTTCATACCTGTGGCATTCTAGTTTATACAACAGTGAAGAGTTGTAGTTAGGATTCTGGAGGAAAGGGCTGTAAACAAGAAATTGCTTTCTTGAGAACTGTCCGACACAGTAAGTGTAAAGCAAATGTCAGGAGATGTTAATGTCTGAAGCTAAGACTTCCACCTGGACTGTATACATTCACCCTCACCTTCGGGATTAGGCAAGGAGCGGTTTCAGAGCTGCAATGAGTGTGCTGTTCAGAATACCCGGGATATTTGAAACACATACATACAGCCATGAATACCTTTTAATAAATCTTTAGTGTTTCAGTGTGGTATGTGTATTTTTATGCCCATAGTTTGTTTTCTGGGCAGGATGCACGATGAAGGGGACCAAGGAAATTACAATTGTTGAGGTTTTCTTTTTAAAGGGCTTCTCAACCGGTGTTTTTGGAAAGCACACGTTTGTAATACATGTAATTTTGAGGTGATGATAACTGTCTTGGTTTTATTCCAGTCTTTGGCCAGGGTTAGGTTGAGATCAGAACTGAGAAGGTGTAGGGGAGTATGGTGTGAATCGGTGCCTATTTTTTGTAGTTGTGCAACCTGAGGATTGACATCTGCATAGTGACATCAGGGTATTTCAGAAAACTTTACAGTTTTGGTCACTGAATGACTTACTATAACCTTACTTAGTGACAGTTAAGGGACACATTAGGCGGAATGTTGTGATGGTGGCGGAGGAGTCGCTGGGAATGCTGCTTTTGCTGCTTAGTTGTGCAGCAGTGCTTTAGCAGGGGAGTTGGACTAGATGATCTCTAGAGGTCCCTTCCAACTCTGAAAATTCTGTGAGATGTTAGTTCCTTCCCAGAGTAGACAGTAGGGTCAGGAGTACATGTCCTTCTGTCCTGTGGGTTTGAGAGTGCCCCAAGGGCTTGTTCTGCGCGCTTTGGGTCACAGAAAATAGGTCTGTTTAGCAAAAACTTAGCTGGATTGGAAATTTTTGCAGACCATATTTTAAAAAAAAAAAAAGCAGCCAACCAACACAACAAAAACCAAAACCACCCTCCCACAATTTATGGAAATGAAACGCCCTAATTCTATATTTTTTCTTTCTTTATATTCAGTGTTAACCTCGCTCCCTGCCCTGGCGGTGCCCCCCACGACCCCCACCAAAGCCATATCCCCTTCGGTGGTGAATGGGCTGGAAGTGACGGAGCAGCGGAGCTGGCTGTACTTGGAAGAGATGGTCAATTCACTGCTCAACACCGCCCAGCAGCTGAAGACTCTCATTGAACAGGCCAAGCAGGCCAGCTCCTCCTTCCGCGAGGCTGCTGTCACGCAAGCGAAAATTCAAGCCGATGTGGAGAGGAAAGAGGTAATTATGCCAGAGGAGGTGAGATGACTCAGCCAAGGGCATCTTTTTGGCTGAGTGCTGAACGGAGTAGTACCTCACTGGTTGTCACTGGCCATAACAGTGGTAGCCCTTAGAAATTGTTTCTCAATGTCTTCAGAGCAGTATTACCCAGATAAATCTGAGTTATTTGTATCATGGGGAAAGGAATAGAGTGCTCTGGGATTCCAAGAGCTGTGGGCAGCAGGCTAGTAATACAGACTGTTTGGTGTTACGAGTCCTGAGCTCTCCCGTTAGCCATCCTTAAATCCATGAGATGTGGACACTGAATCCTCGTACAGGAGAGATGGTGAGTGTTCAGCCATGCGGTGGCTGCTTTCTTTGTGTCAAGTGAACAGGGCTATCGAAGAAGCTTTTGATGGCCCAAAGAGGCAGAGGGATAAAACCAACAGCAAGCTATAGAGTTTATGGAGAAGATAAACAGTACAATTTAGAGGTGTCTTGCTGAGCGTTGTGCAAGCAGAACTGATCTCACATGAGTCTTGTGGTAAGACTGCAAGGCTGGCTGGCGTTACTGGAGTATTGGCTTGTACCCAGTGGCCCTTCTCTCCTCTGTGAGGGATTACCTCCAAGGACTGCCCTGTTCTCCCTGCTTTTCTTCTCTTTAATTGAGGCGTGGTAGGGACCCCGGATTCTTCTTAACACCAGCTCATGCATGCACCCCGAATCTGGCTCCACGCACTGCTGAATGCGTTCCTCCCCTTCTCCCCCGGATCCACAGCTGCCGGTGTGGACTTGAGGGAGAGAGGTGGGGGGCGACATACTGTGAAACTGGTGTCATTGTCGTTAGCTGATGAACTCCCTTCCTGTACACCGCACTGTCTGCTGTTGCCATTGGCGTTATTGCTAACGTCAGCTTTCCACTGAATTCATAGGCACGAGTGTGCAGCAAGAGACCTTGAAGAAATGTGTGTGGGAAGACTTTGCTGAGAACTGAGAACCCCTATGACAGTCCTTGCAGCGTCTTTGATATTCTTTGCCACGTTGTCTCTGCTAAACTCTTCTGTACGCTGCATCCTTGATGTGCAGGTGTGTGATACGTTGAGAGTCTAATTCTTCCCTGCCTCCCGCCTGGGCAGAGTGGGTATTTGTGCTGCTGTCCAGGTTTGGGCCGTTTTGCTGCTAAAAAGCTGTGCAGAGCATGGGATACTGAAAAACTGGCAGCTTTGACACAGTTTAGAGATGAACATCTGACGTTGTTTAACTTCGCCCTCTGCTCTTTTTCCAGTTTATGTGCTGTCTTCCCTTCTGTCTATCCTTACAGTGGTTTCTGGAACGGTGGTTGAGAGTCCATTCCCCTCACCCTCTGATCCAAATCCAGCTCACTTCAGTGTAGTTCGTTTCTTCTTGCCCCGGGAACAGGAGTTAAAAATCACTCCTGTCTATGGATTAAAGTACTGACTTTACAAGGCAAGGATGACACGTGTTTGTTTCCAGTGGAAGTCCCGTTCCCAGTAACTGTTCAATCCCCAGTTATACAACTTGTGTGCCTTACCATTCTTATTGTGTAGTGCGTACCTCAGCAGTTTTGTATTTTGATAAAAACATTTGCTCATGGTGCTATTTCTTTAATATCCAAATAACAATTCTCCAGCTTGCTGCTGTGTGCCAGCGTCTGGAGCCATCTGGATGATCCTGCAGATAGCGATTTCTGAATTCCTTCTAGTGAATTCCCTTTTTGGAAAAAACTCTGGGTTTCTAGGTACAGGGCTGGCATTGGAAGTAATTGCAATAAATGTCAAATAATTGGCTGTCTGCTTTTGTGGTGGTCAAAGGTGCTTTTCTGAGTTCATGAATGTTTCCCTGATTTGTAAGGCAAGTCTCTCTCCCTCCCTGAGTATGTGTGTGGTCAAACTGCTTTTTTTAACAGTTAAGGTATATGAGAGGGAGGAAGAGGAGTCTTCCTGCCTTGGTTGTCGTTGATTTTTGCTGAACCAATTTAATACAAAGGAAATGGGTGCTTTCTCACTACTTTGTGTTTGTTACACTGACAGAACTTCCAAGGGATAACAAATGGGGGGAACCTGCTCGCACCCTTCCTCCGTTTGCACGAGCGGAGATGGTGAGCGCAGCAGAGTGGGGGCTTCTCTGTAGGAGAGCCACCAGTTTGCAGAATTTCTGTGCAGCATTATGGTCCTAGGTATTTAGAAGTGAAAGATCGTGCCGTTGTACCAGAGCTGCGGAGCAAAGGCTGCACGACAGATTAAATTATAATAGAGCTGTAGACACGGCTCTTCCTGGAAACGTGACCTAGTACATAGCAGGATTAAAGAAATCTCTTGGGAGCAGGCTGGTTCCCAGCTGGATACACAAACTTCATTGCCATGACTGTAAGTAATATGTATCTTTAGTTTTCACAGCAGTGCAGAGCTGTTCCCCCAGTTCAGCGTCCCAACTTTTGAGGGTGTTGAGTTCAAGCACTTTTGGTCTCGTAACTGTCCGTATCCCTGACCGTCTCCCTCCGTCACCCGTGGCGAACAGGGAGATGGCCTCTTCCTTCCGACAGAGGAGCAAGGCAGCGCTTGGGACAGCACTGTCTTCACCTGCCCTTCAGAGGAAGTCTGAAGCGGCCCCAACTTTAAGCAGAGTAGAGAAGAATTGACAAGAACAGCAAATGCGTAGGGGAACTTACTTGGGTGCTAGTTTTGTTTCAGTCTTCCCAGAGAGCAATAAATTAAGCAGTAGGGGTTTTTAATCACAGCTTATATGCTTTGTTGTATATTGCAAGTCATTTACTATATTGTGTTTCACTTATTATACTTAGTACTATTTACTATATTGTGTTTCACTTATTATACTTAGTACTGAATGAGCTTTAGGGTTCATTAAATATGACAAATGAGCCTGCTCCCATATAGCAGCAGTTTGTTTGACTTGGCTTTAAATACCAGAAGTTGTACTCTATCCTGAGCAGTGGGAAGTGCTTGTGGGACTTGCAGAGCTCTGAGCTGTGAAGGGCAGGCTTTTGCTCTGAGTTTTCTTTGAGCAGGGGAGGCGTTTGTGCTGCCTGTACACTTATGTTCTTATCTGTGAAGTCAAAGAGCAGACATCACCGTTTCATTCTGATCACGCTTGCTAATGATATTATCCAGGACCATTCAAAGCAGTCTTAGGAATGCATTATTCCCCTCATTTATATCGTTTTGAAGGTGGAAATGCCAACATCAGAGAGGAACTCTGGCAGGAAGGGGATCTGCTGAATGTAGCAAGGGAAAACCATAAAAAATTGTAAGTGCAGCATAAATTAGAAGCATCTACAGTTATGCTTATTCCTTAGGATGGCGTGTCTAATCTGCATTTTGCAGGAGGACTGGATCCCTAATTGCAGTTCCAAACACATGGTGATACCTAGATACAGAGTTCTCAAAAGCAGCAGGGGGGCCACACTGGGAAGTGCTGAGCGTTTAGGCGTCAGGCTGTGCAGTAGTGGAATATAAATGCCTGTCATCATAGGCAGTGCTAGAAAATATGGAGAAATACTCTCGCCTTCCACTCTTCCCTCATGTCTGACATGAGGGTTTTTCACTCTGCCTCCCTACCATGCGATTACAGCCATATAACGCCCTGTGTCGGGGTCTGGTGACGTCCTTAGCTGTTCTGAAGAAACTGTAGGTCAGATTCCAAGTGCTGGAGCTGAAGGCTTCACCGACAGAGTTTTTCTTGCACGTAATTCTGTCATTTGGAAGTCCTTGCATGCACTCTGTTGCTGTCTCGGTCCTTTTTAAGTTCTGTAAATTTGTTTAAGGATCGTGGTTTGCTGGGCAAATCTCAAGAGTGAGGATCTCTTCCAAATTTTGTTTCCCTCTTTGCCACAAGTTACTGAGATGCCCCCAGGTAACTCCTTGGCCTCTCTGGGCCTCAGAGCCTGCTCTTTAAAACAAGGGTAGTGCTTCCTTCACAGGGGGCTTGCATACCAGTTTGCAGAGCGGTAGGATCGCTGGGTAAAAGGCTGTGTAAATAAGCGTTAACCTTATAAATCCTAGAAATAAGAGCAATTTGTAAACCCAAAAGCTACAATTCCTCCATTTATGATAATATCTCTTTTGCAATAACTTCTTTTGAAACAAAATTGGTCTAGAGTCTGAGAAGGCGGTTAAAAATACCTTTCCTGTTGTGTATGCTGTCTGCAGCATCTCACCTGCCTGTTGATGATGAGTACTCCTTAATTAATCAGCAGAGCCCTCGCAGAGGTAGTTCCAGACATGAAGCTGACTGTGTAAGAAACATCGATGGCCTTAAGCCTTGTGCTTCCCGTGCGGAAACAAGAGGCGCACGTGCAGCGGGTGCTCAGCCTGCATATGGCTGCGTGTTGGCAGACACCAAGTGCAAGTTATGTTTGTGTTACCTAAAAGTCTTGGGGAACGACATTCAGAAAGAAAAGCAACCAATAAACTGTCTGGCTCAGTGTTTGTGTTAACATCTTTAAAAAAAGTGTTATGCTTATTGCAAAAAAAATGAAAATATCAAAATATTTGTATGGTTTTTCTGAGTTGCAGCATTTTGCATGGCATTGATTAAATACAACTGCTCTGTCAGAACTTCATGCAGCTGTTTAGAGAAAGGTCTCCACCGTCATGATTCATTAGCTTGTGACTGAGTGTATCGGATCCGTTGGTTACTGTCTGAATGTTGGGTTCACTGCATTTTTTGATTTAGGGAAAAACATTTAGAAAGCGAGTGAGTGGGGCGACAAAGGCTCAGTGTCTCTTACAAGAGAGATTTGACAGCTGGCAGGACTGGCCCAAAAGGAACGGGTTAAAGACGGCACTTTACACAAAGGTCCGTGTGCTTTGGCAATGTAATTTTTTTGAGTGTGCATTAAGCCGTCATTTATATCATAAACTTTAGGAGGGGGAGAATACGTGAACTCACCAAAGTCTGTGCCAGCAGGCGTTGCTGGAAGGTAATAAAAATATTCAGGAAATGTGTTGAACAGCTTTTCTGGATAAACTTAAAAGAATCGGTGTCAAAATCTGACAAGTGTTTTAATTGAAATAGCCGCCTTTGTGTAATGCAGTGATCCTTCGGAGCCATTTGAAACATTTGAAAACAAGATGGAAGATTAAATCAGCTAACAGCTGCACCATCTGAATTCTTTTTTAGAAAGATTAAAACAATTCAGGGCTAGAGAGTATGAAATTAACCTAAAAAGGGTCAGGTATTTAAGAAGTGTAGCTCTAGGAAGCAAACAATGGTTTGTGTAGCCCAAAGTAGCAGTGAAAACAATTGAGAATTGGAGGTTATCGGTTTTCTGGAGCCGGTTTTGTGAGAGATCTGGATGTGTCTGGCTTGATCCTCTCTTACCACACCTTTTCCTTCTCCATAGTTTCTGAATGGCTTGAATTCTTCACACCATGGGCTGAGCAGAACCCGAGGACTCGCTGTGGGGAGAGATAAAAAGCAGACAGAAGGGGGTTAACCGCATGGTTTCCATCTGCAGGTTTCGGCGGCTGAGCAGAGGTCGGAGTTGCTGTGGCTCGGACAAGGACAGAGGTGGCCGGACTTCCTCTTGATGCCTTTCTCGTGGGCAGTCTCCCTGGGGAACAGGATTAGCCCCAGTTGTAGAGGATGAAGCGGAGTCTGGTGGTGGGAAGGGTTTTAATTGTGGAGTTGCGGTGCTTTTGCAGAACTGGAATCAGTGTGTTCAGCCCTGGCACTGTCGCTGCGTGGGCTGTTGCAGAGGGGACAGTACTAGCTGGGATTATGCGTGCAGAGGTTTTCAAGCTGGGTTGAAATGCCAGCTCACCGCATGCTTTGGTATCTGAATTGCCACTTTCTTCCCTAAAAAGAAGTTTAGAAACATTATGCAGTTTTCCTAGGCCAGTACTCTTAATATGGGTCATTTATCTTTCACTTAACAGTGGAAAACTTGTTTTAACCTTTCCCGAAGAATCCACAGTTTCCTGCCAGCCCAGTTCTCTGCCTGTGTGCAGGGTGGCAGAGGGCCGAGGCTGTGGCATGAAGCATTGAGTCGCAGCTTCTCCACGGCCGGTGCTTGCTGATATTATTAATGATTCTCTGAAGAATCATGGTCATTTTCTTCCTGAGACGTAGCAGGACGCTTAGGCCAGACGCCACATCTCACGCTTGCCAGTGCCTTCCCTGTCTTCACAAGAATGCTTTTGATTTGGATGCAATTTTTGTTTTCAAAATAGTAATTTTGGAATTTCCATACAGGTGATGCACACTTTGTCTAGGCGGTACTGGAAGCATGGGGGATGCTGTGCATGTGTCCTGTCTTGCTAATTGGCCTCGTCTTGCCTATTTGTCAAATAATGGCAGAACCCAATCACATCCCTTGCAGTGTACAGCGAGAGGTTTCCCTGGCGCCTCCTCCATCTCCCGAGCGTTTTTTAATTTGGATTTGTGTCATGGTGGTATAAAGGTTTTGAAGGTTGTGATTTCACAGGAGAATAAGTACTCTGCTGTCAGGTCACAGAGACACTTGTAAATTAAGCCTTTAATCTCCTTATACGTTGGGTCATAGTCCCTCCTGGATAAACCTGCTTTGGCTGAAGGTGGGGGTTCAGGTTTTTTCTTACTTTTTAACTGTTCCAAATAAATTTAAACCAGGGTTAGCACATAATCAAATCGGGATCGGTTTTGAATTCCTTTGTTTTGGGACTCGTGTCTCTTGGCAGCGTTGGCTGTCGAGCATGGCCAGGCAGTAGGTGGAGCAGCACCTGGTTGGACTTGAGCTGGTTTGGAGTAAATCTGCAACATGCCCGAAGCGTGCTTTAAAAGTCGCCTCCGGAGGACTGCTTAATTCAAATACTGTTTGAAAGCCCTTTTATGTTTCAGTAAAAAGGAGGAATAATGGTGATGGTTGATGCTGTTTCTAAAGTTTTGAGTGTGTTAATTTTGTCTGTTTTTTCCCCCTAATCCATTCTGTTGGGCTGTGCTGTCCCTTCCGACTTCTTTGCCTGTTAGTGGATTAGGATCACGGGACTTGACCCAAAATTTGGCCCAAGAAGGTAGCACTTGGCCCTATTACCTTGGCATTTTCCTTGTGTTTCCTTTGCTAACTTCTAAGGTTCTCGTGTGTGTGTGTGTTGCGGTTCCCTTGTGGCAGTAAAGGCACCTGTTTTAAGAAGCAGTGCTTGGCTGGATGGAGTGGTGAGAACGGGCTTTGAGCAGATGCTGGGCTTAACTGGCAGTTTGTCACCTCGGGCCGTTTTCTCACAGGCTGCTTCATCTGTCTCAACATAAGAGCACAGTGTCCCTCTCTTAGAAGGGAGGAGCGAGGTTTCCCTCTGTCCTTTTGCAACTGCAGTTTGGGGCTTGCCAGAAGCAAGCTCAGTGTCAGGACCCTCCATGCCGAGCCCCCTTTTCAACCCCTCACGTCATGCTCTGGCTGTGAAATGACAAGTCTGGTGTATTTTTCCTTGCAGCAATATCAGAACCAGTTATTTCAGCAAACAGAAGATGTGGATGGGAAAACAGAAATCATCATCAAGGTAAGCTGGGGAAGTCTCATATTTAATCAAGAGTCTTTTGTTCTTTGTTGTCTTCCATTTAAAGATGCCGTTTTTTATCGTTGCTACAGAAGTCATGTGTTCTGTATCTGGCCTTACCTTCTGGCAGAGAGCTGAGCTTTCCCTAGCAGGACTAGCGCTCCGTTTGAGCAGAGTGTGTCCTGTTTCCCGAGCCTTCCAGGTTTTCTCAAGCCTTTATCGTCATCTGGCCAGGTTAATCAGTCTCACTCACCTCTCAGTAATGGCCATGCAGCTCTAGGGGATGGCTGTCACTGAGGTCTGATAGGAAGGAAACTCTCTTGCTCTTTGTCCTGTGAGCTGGGTTTCAAAACTGCCCGATTACCTTTGGCTTTTGGAATGGGAGTATGAGTTGAGTTAGTTCAGGACCCGCTATTTAAGCCCTTATGTGTTATTTAGTTGTCTTTCTAAGATCTCCAGGTATAACTGCCTACGCTGTGTCTTTTCAACATGTTCCAATACTGTACAGGTTATGGACAGCCTCAATCGAGTCTCCCTTTGGGACGGGCTTTGCGAGTCCCAAAGAGCAGCTTTAAGCCCCTTCTTGGTGGCCTGGTTTCCCGGCTGTACATCAGGAATACAAATACAGCTCAGTCACACCAGCTGTTAACTGTAGATGCGGCGGTGAGATGCGAGCAGAGGGTGTGATGAACTCGGTGTTAATCAGGGCGCTGATTGCTAGGTTGGGTGTGCTGAAAAGAGGGAAGGAGCTGGTGGAACTAAAGACGCCTGCGATACTTTCACAGCCAAGAAACGCTGCCTGTCACGGCCTCACACTGCTGCTCTGACGTGCTAATGATTTGTCAGTAATTTAATGAGTTGGAAACAGAATGCTCTGTGAAGTGCTTATTTTTGTGGTAGTTCAATGATGTTTCCACCTAAATATACAGGTTATGTTAATTGATGTCACCGATATAAGATTAAAGTGATAGACACAAAAACATCCTTTAAAAACCGGGTGTGATTTTTCATCCACGTATCGTATCTCACCTTACTTGTAGGTTTAAGTCCTTGCTCCTGTTACAGCCGCCTTAATTTTACTCCTGTCTTCTGTTTCCCTGTTGGGACACTGCTTATGTAGTTGTGCTGCTGACTGGGAAAGGAACAAGCCTGCGCAGCCCGCAGGAGCAGATCCCTTTCTCCTCTCAAAAAACAGGGAAAGATTAGACTGAAGGGTCCCATGCTTATGCCTGCTCTTGTTCTTCCTCAGACATACGCAGGATTATAAACCAAACAAAGCCACCCACAAAATTTGCCTTTAAAACTTTAAATTTGAGATAAACCGGGAGCTTGGGTATCGATGGCCTGCGCATAGCCTGTACGCTGCTGTTTGTGGAACGCGCCTGCCCTTGGTTAAGAGTGACTCCTGCTGAAGCCTGCAGCAACCCGGCTGTGGTTGATCAGATACACGACCTACGCGGAGGGAGGCATCCCTGTGTTAATGGGGACAGATTTCCATCGCCACTCAGTATCTCACCCGTGGTTTTGAAGGGCTTTTTGCCCTCCAGAAAGGAAAACAGATGTGCCTTTCATTTTCCAGAGTGATCCCTACTGACATGGTGAGGAGAGCGGGTCTCTGAAGGCATGTCCGGAAGCCACTGGGCTTGTTTGTTTTGTGTTTGTGTATTGAGGATACGTTGGGAAACAGGGGCTTTACCGCTGCTTCTGCATCACATCATATTACAGCACCTGTATGACACTTTGGGGATCTCCCTGTTGTTGTTATCTCTGACGTGGTCGCTTTGCCTTTCATTTTCGCAGCAGTCCTGTGTCAACTGCGGTCGTGAGGCAACGAACGAGTGCACAGGATGCCACAAAGTCAACTACTGCTCCACTTTCTGCCAGCGGAAGGTATAAGCTTGTTTGTGAGTTGCAGATTGGGTTGTCCAGAGGGGGCTGTGTGACTGTGGGGAGAGCCAGATGGCTCTGCCTGCTACCTGACGGGCGTAAGCACGGCGCGAGGAGCGGGCAGCAGA
Source organism: Pluvialis apricaria (assembly GCA_017639485.1). Lineage (NCBI taxonomy): Eukaryota > Metazoa > Chordata > Aves > Charadriiformes > Charadriidae > Pluvialis > Pluvialis apricaria. The sequence goes on along the minus strand of CM030012.1, from coordinate 68,097,349 downwards.
ATTTGCCATGTCACAGGGGCAGCCGGAGCACGACCTGTGCACAGGTCGGCAGCCACAGCACCCCAAACCCACCCTGCCCATCGCATCGCCAAGAAAGACTGTAGTGATGGGGCAGGTCTGCGGATCGGGGCCCGGATCAAATGGGTAGGGAAGGTCCTGAGATTTGCACGCACCTTCTCAAAGGTGATCTAAAAATCAGAATAACACCAAAATGAGAGCGTGGACACCTCACTGTGTGAGCCGTGGGGACCCGTTAGCTGGGGACACTTTTACAACCCTTCCCTACTGCTTCCTGGTAGGCTGAACGCTCCCCAGTACCTGTGCTCCTGCTTTGTCACTGAGGACACAGTTCTGTTATTCTTCACATTATTTAAGATGCCACAGGTGATACAGTGGGACAAAATGTAAGGTTTTGAACACGGGAGGTGGAAAAAGGCATGAGGATGTATGGTGGAGGAAGCTGCTGTGCTTCACGTTTCCACGGGTTCCTTACACAGACCCGTGGCACCCTGCTTTGGAGGAAAGGGTAACCTCGTTTGGCCAGGGTTCTGCAGGCTGTCCAAGCTCAGTCTGGAAAACCGAGGCTGGGTGTATTGAGTAGCTGAAGAATTTTGGCTGCTTCCTTTTGCCTATAACAATGCGTAATCGTGGCCAAGTTCCATGTCTGCATAGCAGAAAGATTAAAAATGCAAAGAAGGAACAAATGCTGCTTGCAGAAAACTTACACAGCTGACCTGCCGCCTCCCCGGGCATCTCAGTGACAGTAACGCCGCCCTGTTGTCCTCTCAGTACAAAGTGCACTGGGAAATGGCACCAAGTAGTCACCTTCCATCCCCCTCCTTGACAGCTTGTCACTCTGTGTGGACGCGTGCCCGTGCCTGTGCCTGTCGCTGGCGCGCTGCACTGTGATAGGGTGGGAGACTGAAGTGCTCGTCAGTGACTGATTCATTGAGATTCCCCCGTATTTGTGAGTGATGATGCACGACCTCTGGGTTGAACAAGTTAGAGGAGTATTCTTTTAGTTCAGAGTAGAAGTTAGAGTAAACCCGGGGAGGAATTGTATTCCTCTCCTTTGCCGTTGCTGAGCCAAGACCCCTGGTACGGTGCTGTCCTTTGGGAGCTATTTGGAGTGAGCTGTCTTTCGGGAGAGGGTTTAAGTCAAGGTTCTGACTCTGTTTTAGTAAAATTTCCACAACCTAGCTGACACGGATGTCCTGTTTTGGGTCAAGAAGCCAGCATTCTGCTTAGTTTGTACCCGCCTCTAGCATTGACCCAGTATGTGGTTCCTCTCCTGTCTGTCGTTAGTCTTGCTTGGCTGAGCAGCGGAGCCCTGCTGTAGCCCACCTGTGCTGGAGAACACACTTCTCCAGCAGGGCTTCTCGTGGGCCCAGTGTGCTTTCACAGGCTGCGCGCTTTCCGAGGGTCCTTCCTCTTCATGGCCTTTCCGTCTGCTCTTCCCTCGCAGGACTGGAAGGACCACCAGCATATCTGCGGCCAGTCGGCCACAGTGACGGTGCAAGCCGACGAAGTGCACGTCACGGACAGCGTAATGGAGAAAGTCACTGTCTGAGCACACCTACCTCTTTAACCGTTCATGAACGACGTGGTGCGGCTGGCTGGATCGGCAACCCGGCGTGAACGGTCTGTCCTTCGCAAACCCCACTCTTCTCTCCAGCAAACTCACTTTTGAAAGACTTTTTGATACTGTGACAGCATTTGCCTATTCCCGATCCTCTTCCAAAACTTCGAATGATACGGAGACTGTGAAAACCCCATCTGGAAATAACAAACCCCGCCGAACTGCAGCCGAGCAGCTGGGAGCCACCTTCGGCTTAAGGAAGCTCTGACTTCGCCAGACTGGAACCTCCACTGTGTGGATTACAGCGATCCCATCATCTCTCTTGAGCTGCATCTGAAGCAGGTGCTGCAATGAGATAGGCCAGTGTTCCCTTCTCCCTGTGCCTCCCTACCTCTGTTTGAAAACAGAAACGAACCTTCATTTGGTTTATTTAATTGCCTTGAAAAAGTCAGTACAAGTTCTTAGTTTGCCATTGGAAGGACTTTTTTTTTTTTTTTTTCCTGTGTTCCCTCTGTGCTGGGCAAGTTCGGAACACACTGGAGCTTCTGCACTTGAATATAAGTTAAAAATAACACGTTGTTAAATAAAATGTGGTGAAATCATGAGCATGCCCGGCGGTACTGTTTCATTCCCACAGCAGCACTTTAACTGATTTTATACTGATAAATGCAGCGAGTGGCTGCCGCGTGGCTGTCGGGAGCTGTGCCGCAGCTGCGGTTACGCGCGCGTGTGTGTCTTTGCTCTCCGTCTCCGTCGGTGGCCGGCTGGGACGTGTTTGCTGAGCAGGGAAGTGCGGTCTCATCGTGTGGCGTGCCTCGGCTGTAGCTCATAGCGGCCGTCTGGCCAAAATCAGATCTGAGCAAACCCAAAGTGAGAGCGTATTAATAGAGTGCTGTCCTGTCATTGCCTTTTAGTAGCTACTAATTAAACAAGTGGTGAGCATTAGGAAGGGATTTGCGTTGTTCACGGCAACAAAATAATTTAATTATTAATGTACTTTAATAATTTAGGCTGATCAGGCGCAGTTATTCATGTTTGAAGATTAACACCCCAGGCTGGAGGACTCTCAGTAGACACGCACACCTCTGGTTGGTTGGGTTTTTTTTTAAACCTTAGAAAAATCAGCTGTGAGGCATTACTTGTCCTGTCTGGTTATTCGCTGGGATTTCGTGTCGGTGCACAAGGAAGATTATTGTTGAGCTTCCACTCCAAGGGGCTTCACCTCTGAATCACAGAGGGACCCAATCCAGCATCATAAATGCTGTCAAAAGGGAAACTTCTATCCAGAGTTGCAGGAAATAACAGAGAAAAACATGAAGGAAAATACTGAAGTCTTACACTAGCGGTTTCGAACAAGTCCATTCCTTCCTCCGTGAATCTTAAAGGTCTTGTTCCGTTACGCTCCGTGTGTTACAAGGAGATGGAAGCTGGTTTATCATCTCTTACAGCATTTGCTGCGCTGCTGACGTCTCCCTTCAGGAGTGCCCGTCAGCAGGCAGGACCTGTCCGTGGAGGGCGGGTGACAGTTCCCCAGCACAGGTTGGTGGCGTTGATGGATGTCGCTTTGGCTGTTTACTGGAAAAATTACTTCTCCTAATGCAGAGCCGTGTGGGCAAGGCAGGCAGCCCCGCGCCAGGAGGGACTGCCGCCCATGGAGGGTGAGGAATTGGTGTCGGCAGAGGGAAGGCAGCAGTGTGCCGCCTCCTCCGAAGGAAAGCGGTCTCTGCAGTAAAGCCAGGCAGGAACCGGCGCAGGCTGAGAACAGGAATTACCCGCGTAAAACGCCCGGGAAGGAAAGAACAGGCAATGCCTTAGATTTCCACAGCAAAATGCTCACTCCTCCTGCGTCCCAGAGTCACACTTCAGTATTTGTAATAGTTCCGTCTCACGCTGTTAAACTATGGTTGTCTGTTTTCTAAAGCTTAAAAACAATTAGTTAATTGAAAAGACAGTCTTAATTGAGCCTGCAGTAATACAGCTAATTTACAGGGTTTCTTGCCTCCGTCTGTTGCCCATTAAGGTTCTGACTCAACGGAACGGTGCAGAATGTCGAACATCTCGCGCCGCTGTTGGTACACCACCCCTTTGTTTGCGGCGCCCAGCCGCAGCAGCACCCTCCAGCAGGCGCCAAGCTCCCGGCACGGCGGCAGTGCCGCGGTGGAGGTCTGTGTGTGCACCAGAGCGTGAGACGGTCCTCCCGCTGTCGGCCGGGCGGGCAGCGAGTGGTACTGGTGCTTCAGTCAGAACCCCTCTTAGCGCTGGTGTCTGCGAGCAGAGGTGCTCTCCGCTGGGAAGGCTGCCAAGCCGCAGCGTAGTGGATCTGTGGGCGAGTCGCTCCTCAAAGAAAGGAGGGCGAGACAGCAGCATTAGAATTAGTCTCGCGTTAGAATGCAGCGAAGGCTGGCTCTGAAGTGGCACCTTTGGAGCGCTAAAGCTGCACTTTCAATGTCAACCACAGCTTTCAGTTGGAAAACATTGCTGTCGCTTCACCCCTTTGGCTCACCCCGTGTTCTCCACAGAGAACCGTCCCTGTACGGCACTGCTGGTTTGAGAAGCAGAGCTCTGCGTGGATTCAAGGACAAGTACAGCTACGTGAAGAGGTGAGCTGAGATACCAGGTACTCGAGCTTGCCGGGTCTCCTGCTTGTGTCGGTGACGGGGCAGCAACTTACACAAACACAGAGTCCTCCACGGTCCTTATTTAATAGCTCGTGGCTGAGTGTAGCTGAGCCTTGGTTACTGTCTGAGTTGTGGCTTTACTGCACCTCTTAAGGGAAAAAGTATTTGGAAGACAGCAGTGGGGCAACTTTCCTAAACGAAAAAATTGTAGGTATGACTAATCTGTAATTTCAGCTCTCCAGGAGCTTCCCATCGGAGCGCTGGTGTCTGGGGCGGCTGCGCCCCAGCACAGTAGCAAACTACAGAACTTAAAAATTTTCAGTACGATCACTGGGAATTTGGTATGTTTATTGGTTGATGATAAATTGATCGAGCAATTGTTATTCTTAGTCAAAGAAAGCCTGATACAAAACTCATTACTGAGAAGATTGCTGGCTTGTGCAGTAATTTTCCTCCCTTCTCAGCCTCAGAGAACAGCATTAGCTGCTCCCTCTGGCTACCCTCGGTGTCACTGCACTCAGCGTGACCAAAAGCTATACAGGATGTTTTCCTGCAGGCTGGAAATGGTTCCCCGCAGGTACCCTACGGCTTGATAAGGAATTCTGGAGCACTAACAATGACATCAGTGTGCCTTTGGGTGGGTAAAGCTCAAATTCCTACTGGGCAGCTGCATGCACTCTTACGGGGACCTTACGACTCTCATCCTCGCGTGCCTTGCGTGCCCTGTGCGCCAGCCGCCTCAGCGTGACCCGCCACCATTCCCAAGCAGGGAAGATAGAACAATTAGCAAGGCAAGGCGGCTGTTTTGTGAGCTGGGTAATGAGTGAGGCGGCTGCGAGCCCTCAGCAGTGCTCAGGTCTCCCATCAGCCCGGCGCGGCGGGTGCTGGGAGGGATGAGCGGTACTTGTCTGCCTAGTGCTCTGTGCTTCAAGCCATGGGATTACAGAGCAGCGCTACCCCACTGCAGTCGCTTTAGATTTCTCCAGGTCTTGGCCAAACTTTGGCATTTCTCAGCCAGGGTCAGCGCTACTGCGCAGGGCCGTTTTCTTTGGGTTTGTTTGGTTTTCGTGGTTGTTGTTGGTTTTGGGTTTTTTTTTTGTAGGACTTAAACGTCTCCTTGTCAAACATGACTAAAATCAGTCTTTGGATTTAAAATTATCAAGGGTAAGGGGGAAGGAGGTTGCACAGGCAGATCCACCCTCATCTGCCATGTGAACATGTGGAAATAACCTTAACAGCCTCTGTTCCCGCCGGACTCCTGTCCGCGTTACCTCACAGTAACGGTGGTTAACGCCGCCCCAGCTCTCCTCCTCCCCAACAACGACAGCAGACCTTAGGCAGAAATAGATCTTTAATGAACTATACAAAAAATAGCCCGGGCGTTCCTTCTCCCCACCAGTTCTGGTGGGCTCAGCAGAAGAGGTGCAAGACTTTGCGGAAGAAGTTCCTGAACTCCGCGTTGAAAACGGTATAAATGATGGGGTTGAGAGCACTGTTGACGTAACCCAGCCAAGTGACAGTGCTGGTGACTTGAGTGGGAATGGTGCAGGACTTGCAGAGAGCCCTGGTAATGTGGACCACAAAAAAAGGTGTCCAGCAGAAGAGGAAAGCACCTGCCAGAAGGACATGAAAGAGAGAAGGTGATGTGAATGTTAAAAAGGGTTTAATTTAAGAAACGCGGTCTGGGCCAAATGAGAAGGGAGACAGCTCAGAGAGCTCAGGGAAAAAGCAGCAGATGATGTGCTGACATGTAGAGCTGGGCTTACGCCCAGACAAAAAAAATTAGAGTGTCTTTCTTGTCCTAAATGTTGATGAAAAGTCTAAGCTCTGTACCGTTTTGGATTCGTATTTAAGGTATCAGGAGTCGCAGGTTTACCTTTGAAGAAAAGGTTGGATTATAAACACAGTGTGTACGTTCTTTCCCGGGGTGGTGTTTGTTGGCACTACTCTGCCTCAAAGGGACACTGGAGGTTCACTGGATAAACCGCCTCTCACCACGAGAGACGGGTACGGCAGGTCTTAAGCCACCACCAGGCTGTTCCCCAGGAACAAGGGGAGGGCGGGTGTTAAAACAAGTCCACGTGTGACGGAGAGGGAGGCTTTTATGTCACCCTCACCTCCTCCAGCAAGGAGAAAGCGTGGTTCTCAGCGTGACGGCTCTCATCGCTGCCCAAGCACCCGTGCCTGGGCGCTGTGGCTCCTGGTAGGGCGGTCGGCAAAGCGTGCGTTCCCTTCTCCAGGTTCAAACCAGTCCTGCCAGACCCACCCCTGCTGCAGGACAACGCAGCCCGGTTCCCACCCTTCCCCAGCCGTCACCGGCTCCTACTCACCGACAACGACAGGCAGCACCCGCATGGCCTTCCGCTCCCGGCCGTTGATCTTGGCCCGCTTCCGCCTGTGTCCTGGGTGTGGGTACTTGAGGTGTGGGTAGGAGACAGTCTGGATGCCATTGTTCGCCACACAGTCCCCAGGGTGGTCAGAGCGGGCGTAAGGGTTGCACTCCTCTGGTTCCAGTCCGGTCTGCTCTCGCTCAATGAAGGTTGAGGGGTGATAGAGCTTCCTGTTGGCCCCGTAGATGCTGCCCCTCAGCTTGGATTTCCTGGCTTCTTCCCAACGCTTCAGTCCTTGGAACATGGCGCAGTAGAGCACCAGCATGACGGGGCAAGGGATGAAGAAGGAGCAGATGGAGGAGTACACGATGTAGTTGTCATCCTCCAGCTGACACAAGCTGGGGTCCCGGTTTGGGACATTGTTGAGGCCAAATATGACTGGGGATGCTACGGCAAAGGCGAATATCCAGGTGGTGGATATAAGGATCAACTGCCGCAGGTCGATTTGTCGCCGGTTGTAGTTCAACGGGATTGAAACAGCGATAAACCTGCCAATACAGGCCCCAGGTGAGTCAGTCCTAGTGTGGTGGTGTCACCGCTGGTAACATAAGCGAGTGGTCCCAAAGCTGCTTGCCACTGTCCTTCCCCCCTGTTAATTTACTGACGTAGCCAAGGCCTGGGCTACAACCAGTCTGCCCCCGCAGAGCAGCACCCAAAGGGACAGCTGAGACACAACTGTGCTTTCAGCTTGGCCACCGCGAGGGTACGGATGGGACACAAGGGCGGTGATGGGGGAGGATGGTAGGGCAGAACACCCTCCTGAGGGGGAGCAGGATCCGGCCCCCCTGCACGGGAGCCTGGCGAGGGCGTGCGTGGAAGCAGCTTGATGCCAGGACACGGCGCTCCCTCCTCTGGCACGAGGAGGAGGAAGGCACTTACCGATCCACGCTGATAGCACAGAGGTTGAAGATGGAGGCCGTGCACAGCATCACATCCATGGTCATCAGGGCATCGCACAGCACCGTGCTGAGGGACCACACGCCTCCCTGGAACTGAAAAGATCCCCAGGGTAAGCAGATGCCATCTCCCACTGCCTTTAAGATGATACGGATTAACGCTGTGCCTGGGCGCCTCAGCCACTCGCGTTTCCCTCCGAACGAGCAGCCTGAGCCGAGCAGTCCTGCCCGTGGCACGCTACTGCGCTCCCAGCAAAGCAGCAGCACACGGGAATTAGCCCCACGCGAGAGCTCACAGCTTGCCTGGGGCTTTGCGGTTACGGACTGGCTGGAGAATTGAGCCCACCGACCATCGGCATCGCCAAGCAAGTCGTGCTGGGCAGAGTAACGGCCGCAGGGCTGCCTTGGTTCGTGCAGAGTGACAGCCAGCAGGCGCCAAACCCCCAAACTCATCAAACTCACCGCCCCAAAACCTCCCCAGTTAAGGCAGGGCTGAGCATTCGCTGCGCAGCATCGCTCAACGTCGGTCATTGCAGTGACGGAGCATGAAGCTCCTCTTCCATTTTTCATGTCGAAACTGCTCAACGTCCTGTTCGCAGACACCGTGACTAGTTTGTGTGTGTTATACAACTGCTTCATTCGGTCACGCTAAGCACAAGGCCAGCCTCTCCAGACTATGGTCAGCCTACGCGGGTATAATCTCTTGCTCACTCTCTCTACAATTGCAGGCACCCAGGGCAAAGCAGAAGTGCTGCCGGCGAGAGGACATGACCGGCCGTGTGTCATTGGTCTGTATTACTTGGACATGCTGACCCTGCTGTACAAAAGGTATCAGTTAAAAATCTACGCTACTGCATCCCAAATAATCCTCAGAAAAAAAAAAAAAACCAACAAAGGCAGAAAATGCCCACGGGTTTGCGATTTGTCAATACCAGCTCGTGGAACAGGAACATTTGCTCAGCAGTGTGCTGTGAACCCAGCTGCTGGAAAATGGGGATGGAAGGAAAAGCTCAAGGAGCACAGAAATAAGTGAGGATTCATTAAACCCTTCTTCAGCACATGGTGCCAAACACTTGGCCGGACCCTCACGCATCCAAAGCTGCTGCACTGAATTCAACTTCCTTTCCTCACACCAGGACAACTGCCTCTAGGACAAGGCCATAAACAGAATTTGCATAAAAATTTGAATTTTAGTGCAATGAGAGAGGGTGCCTTTTTGTTTTTCCCTGACAGTAAAAGAGGGCTCAAAACCCCCGCTCAGCTCCAGCTGACCCTCTCCATCCGAGTTCAGCAGTTGAGAGGAAGAACGGCTCCTCGGTCCCCGGTATCAAACGTGTATAAAGCTCTGTCGCCCCACACCGCTGTGCGTGCTCTGCAAGCGCTGACTCCAAACGAAATTACTGTAAAAACCCACTCGATTCCAGGCACAGCAAACCGAGCCTCTTGTATCTCTTGCAACCATGCCTTGGGCCTGCGTGCTCTTCCTGTAAGGAGCAGGGCACAAAGCGGGACGGCTGCCAGGGAGGAGGGAGAGGTTATGATTTTAGCTTGAAACCCAAGCGTTCAGTACCAATGCCCTCTTGTCATGTCCGACTCCAACACGGGTCTTTTACTAGCAGCTTGCAGATCTGTTCTTGATCACCCTAATTCTTAGCCATTCAGCTATTTTATATACATTTTATACGCATACATATGTTTGTTTTCCTTTAGCTCGTACTCCTTCACAGGCATACTGACACAGAAGCTTGTGGTCACCCCCTAAACAGGCGTACGGCAGAACTCCGGGAGCCGAGCTGCTGCACAGAGCACCACGGGCTCGCGGGAACGCCTCTGCCCAGCCCGGAGCCCCTCAGCGCCCGGTGCTGTCCCCTCCCGGCAGCCCCGTTTGCTCCAGCCTCCCCCAACGGCCCAGCGCTGCTTCCCGGGCAGAACAGCCGCGCCGGTGTCACCGAACCACTGCCAGGTAGGGTCAGAGCACAGCCGCAGAGCTCAGCCCCCTTGCAAAGTCCCATATAGGTAGAATATGTATATATTCTTTATATACTATATAGAATACACACATGTATAAAAGTATATATAGTATACATATAGTATACTACTAATAAGCTATATATTATATATTGCTGTAATATAAGATATAGAATATAGCAAACATTTATACATATTGTGCATACATGGGGCTTTGAAATGTTTTTCTATAGTATGTATTATGTATCAATGCAATATGTAACATTTTATACGTTATGTATAACTTATCCATATATTTTTGTATTACATATGCCATATACGTAATACATGTATATTTATAAATTAGATTTAAAGTTGTTATATTTATTATTAAAAATTAGATTGTACACAAACAAATACAAATGTAAAATGCCCCTGGGACTTTGCAAAATATCAAACACTATATATACTCGTAATATTATAAAGATATATTTTATATACAGTAAATATTACTATAATATATATTGCTACATGTAATATATAAAATTTGATATATTTTATCTATATATAATGCACGATATTAAAATTTTTTATATATTTTTTAATATATATATAAGTCCCAGGGACTTTCTTCTATTTTATATACATATATTTTTATCCATATCATTTATCAATGTATTGATATTCTGTATTATACAGTGCATTAATATATAAAAATATAATATAGAACATATAGAAACAGCAAGGCTTTCTACACTGTCTCCCACATCATCCTCCCAGGCAAGCTTAGGCAGTGTGGGTTGGATGAATGGACAGTGGGGTGGATTGAACGGTGGCTGAACGATAGAGCTCAGAGGGTTGTGGTTAGCGGTGCAGAGTCCAGTTGGAGGCCAGTAACAAGTGGTGTCCCTCAGGGGTCGGTACTGGGTCCAGTCCTGTTCAATATATTCATCACTGACCTGGATGAAGGGATGGCGTGTACCATCAGCCAGTTTGCGGATGACACAACACTGGGAGGGGTGGCTGACACGCCGGAAGGCTGTGCCGCCATACAGCGTGACCTGGACGGGCTGTAGAGTTGGGCAGAGAGGAACCTGATGAGGTTCAACAAAGGCAGTGTGGGGTACTGCATCTGGGGAGGAATAACCCCATGCATCAGTCCAGGTTGGGGGCTGACCTCCTGGAGAGCAGCTCTGTGGAAAGGGACCCGGGAGTCCTGGTGGACAACAGGGTGACCATGAGCCAGCAATGTGCCCTGGTGGCCAAGAAGGCCAATGGCACCCTGGGGGGGCATCAAGAAGAGTGTGGCCAGCAGGGCGAGGGAGGTCATCCCCCCCTCTGTTCTGCCCTGGGGAGGCCGCATCTGGAGCACTGTGTGCAGTTCTGGGCTCCCCGGGTCAGGAAGGACAGGGAACTGCTGGAGAGGGTCCGGCAAAGAGCTACAAAGATGATGAGGGGATTGGAACATCTCTCTGATGAGGAAAGGCTGAGGGCCTTGGGGCTTTTTAGTCTAGAAAAAAGAAGACTGAGGGGGGATATTATCAATGCTTATAAATCCTTAAAGGGAGGGTGCCAGGTAGACCAGAAGAGTCTTTTTTCAGTGCCCAGTGATAGGACTAGAGGTAACGGGCACAAACTTGGCCATAGGAAGTTCCATCTTAACCTGAGGAGGAACTTCTTTCCTGTGCGGGTGGCAGAGCAGTGGCACAGCTGCCCAGAGAGGTGGGGGAGTCTCCCACTCTGGAGCCATCCCAAACCCGCCTGGACGCCGTCCTGTGCCACTGCTGGAGGTGACCCTATGTGGCAGGGGGTTGGACTGGGGGAGCTCCGGAGGGCCCTTCCAACCCTGACGATACTGTGATACTGTGATATAAATAATGTCTATATTATATATTCTATATTATGGTAACACGTAGTAAAATACATAGACCATACACAATCTATTATTATGTACTATGTATTCATGTTTATGAAATAGCTGTTACGCACGTATAGGTGAAGCTGCTCAGAGGCCGCGTGGCTCTGCCCAGTCTGGGATGCCCCCAGCGCAGCACAGGGCTGCGGGCAGAGCCGTCCCCGGAGGCTGCGCTGGTCCCCTGCTGCGACCCGGCTGCGGAGCACGCTGCCCGCTGCCTCCTTACAACCGCTTTGGTACCAGAAAAACACTGACCAGCCAGGGAGGCGGTTGTTAAGAAATGCGAGTGGGGAGCCAGAAAAAGCAATTCAGCATCTCAGGAGAGCGAGCGAAATGCCTGGGACCCGGCCAGGGGACAGCGGAGGAGCTGCCAAGGGTGCGGAAAGGAGTTCGACCCATGTGCCAGTGCAAAGTGAGGAGCGATGGGATGAAGGTGAGAAGAGAAATAATTAGACCGTTTCTGTATTTGGTTCTAAACCAGGAGAAACAAGAAAAAGGGATTTAGTTTAGTCTAACCCAAAAGAAAGGCACCCAGGGAAGCAGGTGTCACCTCCCAGCACCTACACATGGGTAATATGACCGAGGCTGAAGAGCAAACGAGGCACGTTGTCAGTGCCGTGCACCGCGGCAGCCAGCCGGGGCACTCCAGGGGTGAGCCGGGCACCTCCACGGCTACGCCACAGCCGCTCTCCAGACCCCACACTGCGCCACAGCAACAGTCAGCCAGCGCTCACGCAGCCTCACGGCGCTGGCCTGGTGCACGGTCCAGGGAGCGCGTACAGATTTGTTCATGAACAGATGCTAAACAGCCAGCGGGGTCTGGTTTTATTCATCCCAGCACACAAAACGTGGGTAACGCTCACCACGTAACGCTGGGCAGGTGCAGAACAGGGGCAGCTCGGTAAGGATTAATATCAGGCAGTAATGATGTCACGCATGGGATTATGATTAGTGGAGCTGTAAAGCCAAAGTCGACTGAAGAAACTGGCTATTTTTATATAGCCATCTCCTTGAGAGGTAGCCCGACCCTCCAGGGGAGGGCTGGATTCAGACCAGAATGTTTCATTCAGCCTTTAGCACAGATCAGCCACCCCAAACTGAATTTGGGATCTGAATTAGAAAAAACAACCCTCGAATTTTTCCCAAGCTCACTGGGATCCTGACAAGTTCAGTTCAGATTATGAGAGAGAAAATTTGATTCTGGGCTACAGTTTTCAAAACCTGTTTGTGATTTTAGGGAATTAATTGGTTCTGAAAAGGACAAGAGCTCTCAGGCTGCAGCACCTTCAGAGGACACAGCCTTTGCCGTGAGATTCAAGTTGGGCACTCAGAAAATGCTACAAACTCTTCCCTTTCCCCACCAACCCCCAAGACTCCGACTCTGGGGAAAGTGCTGGGAAAGGACTTGCCATTATACCATGTTTTTGCCCGCCCACCGCAGCAAAATGTGCCAAGAACCTCTCTGATGGGTGAGTGACTTTGGATTAGAGGCATAGCTGGCTTTGCTGGGTCATGTGGTTAAGTGGTACCTAATTACAGGAGGTTGCAGAAGATTAGCCCATCAAGGTACAACAGTGTAAAGCTTTAGGGATCATAAACAGCTCAAGCTGCCTTTAAGTGCTCCAGAGCAACTCCACTTCCATCGGCTTTTACAGCACAAGGCCCCTTGTTTTTCTCCAGCGACGCGCGACCAAGTGGTGCTGATGCTGAGGACACAGCTAGCTGCACAGCAAAACAGATGCTCTACAGGCAAACCGTCTCCCTTAACAAAATCAAAGCAAGCTGCAAAAATAACCCCACAAATCGCCTACCTGCTACCACTTTTCTACGGCTGATGATCTGCTCTGCACAGCTCTGGCACGAGTATAGTCTGAGCCTTCAATAGGTGAGGTTGGGCATGTTAACCACCACGCTCGAAACCTCCCGGCATCACCTCTTGGAAGAAGATGGAAAACTGTGTGTGTGGCAGGGAGGGTCATGCTCTGCCCTCCGCTCAGCGCTCCGTGGCAGACAAGGAGGGTTTATAGGAAGGTGATAATGATTGCTGCTCTGGCCGCAAGCCAGACCCCTTCCAAAGCGATATTCCAGGTGCAGACTGGCTGCTTTGTTTAACCGACCAACGTTGGCAACGCCAGTAAATTCACATGCAGCCACTGTGGTCTTTTACAAGATACCAGTATCTCACTACAAACAGCACTTGCATTTGGGATCAACCACTATATGCAGAGCAGAAACAAATCCAACTGCTTCATACGAAGAATACAGAGAGATTATGGAAAAGATTTTATAGGCTGGTGGGTGATGGGAGACAGACTTGACTTCTCAAACACCCCTTCAGGCTGCCTTCCTCGTCAGGTCATTTTGATGTCCTTACTCCTAAGAACAGCTGATTTGTAAGAAAAAAATCTGCTTTCTCACAAACAAGCCTGATGCCAGAAGAGCTCTTACACCGCCAGTGCTCCTGAGGGCGTGAGCCAGGACGGGGCCAAACGTTTTAGTGTCGTTTCCTATGAGAACAGCTCCTGTCTCAGTCCTGCCACGTGCTTCTGCGCAGCACCACATGGCAGCTTCGTACCTGCCTCTCCTGCCAGCCCTGCAAACGGGCTCACTAAGAAGCAGAGCACCCAAAGCGATCCTTCGGTCTTTGGTGGTGATGGCATCTGAAATAAGATACCCAGGCAACAGCGGCCCGCAAGCGAGTTAGCAGATGCCCGGCTGAATTTTCGAACAAGCCTTCAGCGAGGCCACGGCTCAAGCGCATAGCATGGAGAGACTGAAAGGGCTAATCTGAAGAGCCCAGGCCTGCTGAGAAGGCTACAACACCAATCAGAAGAGTAATAATCCTTGCAAGTGGGCAAAGTCCAGCATAAGAGTCAAAGAATTGTCCAAATGCCCACAAGAAGCTGACTCTGGGCCTTTTTTCATGAGCCGTGACAATGGCTGCGTTCTCCAGAAGACACGATGCAGCCTGCGAGGGGAGAGGGAGTGGGACACAAGACAAAGGTGGCCTCATGTCTGCTCTAATGTCCTTTCTTGACTGAAATCATTGAGGTCAAGGTTTTTCAGAAATGACAAGCAAGTCTGATCATCCACCTGAAACACTATGAGGGCCCAAAATTCCAAGACGCTTCCCCCGCAGTACTGGTCACTGAAAATGAAGTCGTTAGCACTGGTTTCTAATTGCCTGCATCACCTCCGCAGTGTTCTGTGCAGAGACTGTGTGGCTCGGCCATCAGTCAGGCCTATAGAAGAACATCTATTTCCAGTAAAGCTGTGGGATTCCAGGAAAGGCTAATCTTCAATACTGCTGCAAAAAGGATGACAGGCGTTCACAGAGAGCCACAGAAAATGTGGAGGAGGATAGAGGGGTCTCATCAGAAGAGCCCCATCACAGGCACACGGCACGCTGCAAAAAAGAGATCTTTCTATACCAGGGGTACACTGACAGCCTGAAAGTTTTCTGCAGAACAGCATCTCATCCCCACCAAGAAAACAGCTTGCGTCATTAGTCCTGGCTGCTCTATCGCTCTGAGAGTCTGCGAGGCAGAGTGCCTGCTTGGAAAGACTCATCTTCCCTGACCCGTAGGAGGAGCCAGGTAAACACGCAGATCTGCTAAAACCATTTTCCTCTTTTTCGTAATGAATTACACAGATCTTAGAGGCAAAGATGTTTACATAACGATGCCTTCCACGGCTCCTGCCCGCAGCTCAGCGCCCTTTCACAGCTCGGGCACTCAGCCTGGATTAAGGGGAGCTGATCAGAGGAGCGGTTTGCAGAGCGAGGCAGGTCGGAGGTGTGCTCTACAGCAGAGTACAAGAGTGGAAGTTGCTCAGCCTGGCGCCTGCCCTGATTGCTGGGAATGCCTCCAGTTAATGAGGACTATATAACCTGCTGCTGTGGCCCCTGCCATTGTCACAGTCTTTGGTTAAACACAAAGACAAGCCTTTGTAGCCACGCAGCTCCCTCCCTCCAGATTTCTAGTGGGCAAAGCCACTCGGAGACTACCTAAAGATATCTGCAGTACCTCCACGGCACCTCGTAGCTCTGCTTTCTCATGTGTCCTCACTGCCTCAGGGGAGCGATAACCCCCATTTTCAGCGCTATCAATGCTCCAGGCGGACTCTGGTATCTTCTCCTGGCCTCTCTTCACACAAAAGTAAGGCTTTCCTCCTGGGGAGTTATCATGGACCCCTGGGAGTGCCCCAGGCCACCTCCTTCCTCTTGCTTCCCATCATCCTTGCCTTACTGGCGCTGGATTGATTGCTTGGAGAGCGCTTCACACTCTCATCAGAGAGAGAAGGCCACTGCAGAAGAGCAGTCTACCTTCCCCATGGATTTTTACCGCTCCCTGTCATACAGCTAGGAGCTGAGATTCCCAAGCAAGTTGGAAGATAAATGCCTTCTGCATAGGAGGGCAGCCTGCTGTGTGGTAATTAACAACCGGCAAACACGAGAACATGTCTTTGTTCTGTGTTTGAACATGATCAGTGGAAAGCGCTGGGCACAGCTGCATCACCACACTAAGATCTGGCACACGATTGCCTGTGTACATACTGATACCTGCACACTGGCTCAGCCACTGCTGTGTAGCAGCAGCTAACAAGACAAATGGCAAACAGCACTAATCCACCTCCATCCAAACCAGCACTCCAAACAGAATGAGGAATGATCAGGGTACAGAAGTTCATCGGGTTTTCTTTAAAGATGGCGTATTTCTGCAAAAGAGGAACTGGCTGTAAACACTGCCCTGTCAGGAATTCACTTCACGTCCACAGTCTCAGGAGCTGTTCAGTTTGGAAACAGATGCTCTAAGCCAGTGGAAAGCTGATGTTTCTTCCCTGCCCATCCACAGGGTGCTTCCCGGTTACATCAGGTTGTGGAGGATCAGAACTGACAAATTACAGCAACATTTGGATTTGTGGAAGGCCAGTTTCATCCCATCAGTTTTAACACTCTTTCTCATTAAGGCTCCAAGCATTAATTTGAGCTGCTAAGGTAGGTAAATTTGACAGGACAAATTAATGAGGAAAGACATACAGCCTGAAGAACTCCCAGCAATGCACAGTCAACACTAGAGTGAGATTTAGGCCAGGGCAGGACTCAGGGGAAAACAGTCATCATGCCCAGAGAAGGCAGGACTCAGGGGAAAACAGTCATCACGCCCAGAGAAGGCCGGTCTGTGGGGAGAAGAGGTCTACAGGCTTTCCCGCACACCTGGAGAGAAAGTCACAGTTCAGTGGGAGATACTGATTTCCCACACCACTGCCCTATTGCCAAAGAAAGTTCGCTCAGCCAAGGACCGTCCGTTTTTATATTGGTTGAAGGAGCCTAGCGCAACAGGACCACAACTGGCCAGGAGTAATAGCCAGCATCTCCTGCTCACCATCAGAAAGCCATTGCACCACCATGGTGCTTCTCCCCTAAGCTGCACGTGTGAGGAGAGGACCAGGGCAGGTTTGCAGGGGATGACCCCATTTCCCTGACCTTCTGCCAAGCTCCGGTTCCAGTCAAGACCGCAGTGATTGTGAAATGGTACAGGAAAGAGAGTTGTGACTGTACACACCAATTTCCTCCTTGTCTAGCACCTGCTTTCAGCAACCCTGCAGGCACAAACAAGGGACATCCCGAGAGAACCAACACACAGTCTGGCGTCTTACAGCCAAGACCTCCGAATCCTCACCATGGAGTAAGAGTTTAGCTGTGACAAAAAAAGTTATGCTGGCTCTTTCAGAAGTACAAAAGCAAAGTATGTGTCAACAAATGCTGCTAACGCATCAGAATAAGCTTTCGTAACAACTAGAAATAACAGTCAAGATCAAGGCCTCTCCCACTGTGCTCAGGCTTCTGTGAACAGCAGCAAAGGATAATCCATATCTCACAGGAAGGAATCCCATCCCCACTGAAGCTTGTGGGAGACCTGTTGTTTCGTGGCGATGTCAGATGTCACCTCAAAAGTTAAATCCCTCCAGCTGTCTTCTAAAGCCTTGACTAGGAGGGATGTTTCCAAAAACCTAACACAAGAAGCCGTCTCACGGGAGAAAAGCACAAGATGACCAAGCTTTGCCTGCTGGATGAAAGACGTGGTCAGAGTTTATTGTTCTGTTCCTGCTAAACAAGAAGCAAAAAAAAACACCCTCTCAGCCAGTTTTCAAGTTTTCCAATAAGCCCTCAAAGTCCACCTTTACTCTGTCAGGAGCTGTACTAAAGTTAAAAAAGCCAACCAAACAAAAAAGCCCACATCAAGAATAAAGGTTGAACTGAACACTCAGGACTGTCCATGCTGCTTTTTCAGTGGCTGCACACAATGGTACAGAATGCAAGTTGAAATCAAGCTAGTTTTAAACAGCAGCAATCACTATACTCTGCACCCCCAGCCCGAGCATCTGATTTGGATCTACAGTTTTTGCTTTTGCCTCCAAGAAAAGGAAAAAAAACCCAAAACAACTCAAAAATTCTATCCCCTGGCACTGACTCAATGGCTACTCCAGCTTTTCCATAGCGTATTTCAGAACAAAATGAGCTGCAAATTCTGCACCAATGCACAGGAGATTATTAAAAATAAACATGGGCACTAAAGGCTGAGCCCACATGGAAACTTCCAGGCACAAAGTGGGTACTGCTTCAACACAAACCGCCTCAGCTGCCCTATGTTTCCAAACGCCGTTGCCTGCTCAAGGAGGCTGACTGCTGCATAGTGCTGCCTTTCTCTCCATACCTGCACAGCACCTTCCACCCCCACACTTTGTGTGACCGCAGTAGGAGGAGCGCAGACCCTCCTGCACGCTCTTTTTACAGGGTCTCTTACACCTCTGAAAGCCTGCCTTCTTGCAGGACCTGCAGAAGTTGGAGGGAAAGACAATTCTGTCATACGCCACCTTCATTCCCCGTTGTTTAATACCCTGGGCGCAGAGACATGGAATTATACCTCATAACTGATGTTTGTGAACAGCTATGGAAGTGAACACACAAAGTATGATGATAGCTAAGGCACAGGCTGGGCAGCCCAGGTTTTTAAAGCTCATACAAGGCTGAACGCCCGTTGCCTGAGCATCCAGAATTTGTGGGATGCCTGTGGTACCCAAGGAAAGCCCTGCAATGCCCATGCCCAATTGGAAATGTTTTCAGAGGTGCCCCAGAGTATGTTAACCTGCATTTTACGTATGCCAGCAAAAGTCAAGCCTGCAGGCTAGAGGAAACCACATGGAGGTGCATGTGTCTGCCCACAGAATCGGGAACTGGAGGCATGGAGATTAAACAGAAAGAGCAAGAAAAAAGGGAATTCGAATTAGCGAGAAGTAGCGGAGAAGAATCATGAAGACAGAGGCTTTCTAACCACCAAAACTGATTTAACGAGGGAAAAGCAAAACCACTAAAACCAAACAGCACAAGGGGGCTCCTGTCAGTGCGGCGGAAAGAGCGGGGAATCTAATGCTCCTGTTCTTTACTGGCTCTTCTTATGGGGACCCAGATGAACCCGTCCCTCCAGAATACGTCTGTCTCCAGAGAGGTCACAGTGTCCTGCAAAATCCCAGGACCAGGTAGAGAGGCTAAAAGCATCCTAAGCTCTAATCCGCAGCCTGCAGTGCTTAAGAAAGTATAGGCCCATCCCAGTCAGGCGCTGAGCGGCAGCTCTGGCACCGGAGAGAAGGGGAGATGCTGAGGCCTGAACACTGCTGGTATGCTCTTGTGTTGGCCTTCCAGGATGGGGACACCACCCGGTCTCACACATGGGAACAGCCCCTTTCTCTCCTCGAGGGAGCACTTAAGCCACCACCTTACATATTATGTGGCTATCAGAAAACGCAAGGTTCATCTGACACCCCTCCCACCACCAAGTCCCCAGGCTACAGCTTGCTGGGGCTGCTCACTGCGCACAAGTTTGCATCATGGCTCTCCCCACATCTGGGAAGAAGAGGACTCCTCTTTCTTCCATACCACCAGCTACCACAAGGGCAGGTACAGCTGCTATTTTGGCCTGTGGGTGCTTTGATCCACTTGAGCGGGGAAAAGAGCCACTGGCTGGTACTAGCGGGCAGGCTCTAGCGAGCCTCCTCACCCCAGTTCAACAAATCCCCCCGCAATCTCAAGGCGTTATAAATCCCCTGGCAGTAAACATTTATCTCCCTTTTACAGAGACATGCAAAACCAGTCAACCTCAGAGGAGCTCCTGTTTTGCTTTCCCTCAGCTATCACAGTCTCAGAGGCAAACACGTTTTGGAGGTGAACAGAAAGCCTGACCCAAAGTCCCCCAAGGTGGCTCTCCATGACCACCATCGCACACAGGGTCAGGCCTGCGAGAACCAGAGAACCTGCCAGGAGGAGCCCGGCAGCAAGCCGACCAAAGCCACCTTGATGTAGGCTGACCAAATCCCATCTAGTTCCCTAAAAAGACAGCTTCCCCTACTCAGCTCGACACAGAAACGTGTTTCCTGGCTAAAGATCTCTCTTATCCCCAAAGAGCACAGCACAGGAGCTCTCAACCCCTTTTTAACCGCTTGCTGATGGCAACCTGGGCAGTGTGCCATGCAAAGGCTCCCCAGAGCTGCTGACCCAGCCTGGGGCAGACACCCCGGTGCATCATCTCCACTCGCTGCGTTTGCAGCTCGGCAATCGCCCGGACGGACGACAGGGGAACCCCCGAACTTGCACTAAAGCGGCTGCCGCTTCCATCACTTGTGGTCCTGCGGGGATTTTGCGCCGCAGGCAGCAGCAGTGCCACGGGGGGACTAAGAGGGAAAAGCCGCGGTGGTTTGAAAGGCGCATCCCTGCAGCGGAGCGGGGGGACGGGGCAGGAGGGCAGGGGCCGCCCCGAGGGCAGGGATGCCGAACCGGAGGGATGGAGGTGAGGAACAAAGCCGGAGAGGGGCTTTAAACCCTCGATACCCGATCTCTTGCCGATCCCGCCCCGCAGCCCTGGCACTTTCAGGATCCCCGGGCACAAAAGCCACAACCGCCAGTCCCCCCGGTGACCCCCGCCGCCCCCCCCCCCTCCCCGGGCAGCCTCACCTCGGAGTACACGTAGAGGGGCAGGACGAGGAGGGCGAGCAGCAGGTCGGCGACGGCCAGGCTGACGATGAAGTAGTTGGTGGTGGTCTTCAGCGCCCGCTCCGTGCAGACGCTGAGGCACACCAGCCCGTTGCCGCCCACGATGAGCAGGATGAGGACGATACCCAGCACCAGGGCGGCGATGTTGTGGCCCCCCGCGGGCGGCGGGGGTGGCGGCGGCGGCGGCGGCGGCAGCAGCGCGGTGCCGTTGCAGGGAGCGGGCCCGGCGCTGCCGTTCCCCATGGCGCCGCGCCGCTGCCCCGGCAGCCCGGCGCATGGGAGCTCCCCCGGTCCCGGTCGGCCGGCTCAGCTCCCGCCGCCGGCGCCGGCCGTGCTCAGCCCCGCGGCGAGGCTCCGGCGACGGGCCGGCCGGCCCCAAACTTTCCGCCGAGCGGGGAGGAGCCTCCGCCGCCCGCCCGTCCGTCCGTCCGTCCGCCCCACCCGGCGGCGGCCCCCGCGGCTCCAACTGGGTCACCAAGCGGCTTATGGGGCGGCGACGAGGAGGGGGGAGGACGGAGGGGGCAAGGCTCCCGGTGTCCCGTCCTCGTTCTCCCCCCCCCCCCCGCGCCGAGCACTGGGGGAGCTGCCGCCGCGGGGGACCCCCAAACACACACACTCGCCCCCGTCCCGGAGGAGAGGGGCGCGTCGTGGTGGCACGTCCAGCCCCGGAGGAGTCCCCTCCCTCCTCCCCCTTGCGGGATGCTCTTCGTGAGACTGACTCCTGCTCGTAGCCGAGCTCTCCCGGTGGCCAAGGTGAGTGCTGTCAGTCCGGGGCTTTACCGGAAAAAAAAAAAAAAACCAAACCCACCGGGGATTAACGCCTCGAACTCAGCCCAGCCTGCATCCGTGCGGGAGCCTCCTTCTGCCGGGGCAGGGCTTGGAGCCGTCTCTCGAGCAGCAGGGAAAGAGTGGCTCTGCGCTGACACCGCCAACATCTCCTCCTCGGTTAGCCACCCGCTTCCAGGTACAGCGGCAATCGGTTGGTATTCCGTATTTGGCGCTTCCCACCCCAAAGCAGCCGTCGTTGGCTCTGTGAGTGAGAAAGAAACAAAACATTTCCTTCAAAGCTAAACATGGCAATAAAAACAAAAGACTTTGCAGTGGCATGTTTTAGGGTTGGTTGGTTGGTTTGTTTGTTTCTTTGGTTTTGTGTTTTGTTCTTTTATTGGGGCTTATGATTTGCTTGACTTTTTTTTTGCATGGCACATGTGGGGCCATCGAGTGATTCCTGTTGTAAAAGTGGCATAGTAGGAAGATAAAAACCAAGGACTGGGTCTCCTACAGTGAGATTTCTGTACGTTGGACATAATGTCTTGCTCGGCATGAGCCTGACCACGTGTATGTGACTTGGAAATAGCAGAGGCACTGGCCCCACCAGCACTGTATTGCAAATGTTGTGGTAGAGCAAAGGACGCTTGGGTCTTGGCTGGGCCCTCAGGGAGAGGGAAAAAAACATCTTTGTGAGCAAAGTGTTTAGAGTAAGTAAACTTTAGGGTAAGCAAGTGTTTAAAGTAGAAGGTTGTTTTAAGTCAGCCTGACCTGAAGGAGGCTGGGGGAACATGAACATGGATTAGAGAAATCAGTGCCGTTAGCTTTGATCTCCAAGAGCATTTGAAGGACTGTAAAGTCTCCAGAAGTCCAGAAAATGGCAAACACTGCCTATTTTTAAATAGAGAGAGACAAAAAATCAGGGCACTAAAGAACAACCTGTGTTGCTTCAATCCCTAGAAAGTAACAGAGCTTATTTGTTTCCATGCTAGACCTAGGAGCATTTGTAGATAAGGGGCGAAACAGTAAATATCACCTATCTCGACTTTAACTCGAGCTGCGGTCTCACATGGCATTCTCTTAAGCAACGTAAGAGGAAAGACTAGGTGAAATTATTACAGGCTGGGTGACTAACTGGAAAGTTGTATTCCAAGATCTGTGCAGAATCTGGTAATAGTTTGTGTTTACATAATTGACCTGAGTGAGGGTCCAGTGAGTCCATTAACTAAATTTGAAGATACTACCAAGACCGGAGAGGCTGTGAACACCTTGGACCACAGAGTTCGAATTCAAAATGGTCTTGATAAGTTGGAGAAACTGTCTGGCAATTGCAGGATGCATTTCAAAAGGAATTTTGCATCTGCCCTGTTCTTGAGCAGGAATAACCAACCGCAGAAATGCAGGATTGAGGAAGCAAACAGATCGGCAGCAGGTGTGGGAGCAAAGGTGGTGTCGCAGGTCACAAGCTGAACATGGGGTCAGGATGTCTCACTGTTGAAAATGAGAGAACAAAAATAAGTCAGTACTCTACTAGGATAATGCTGTTTGTGAGGTACCTGTGCACCTGCAGTCTCAGGCAGCCTTCACTGTTAGCCACACTCAGGGTCGCTTTTCACAATATTTGTCATAGTTATGTCAGCTAAAATAAGAAACTTCAATTATGATTCCTAGAGGTAGGGTTTGGGGTAGCATTTCTCATTCCCTGGGACAAACGCTTCCCCACTGTAATGCTACAAGCAGCAAGGCAGACACTGCATGTGCTTCACTGACACCACTTACTGTGCCTTTTTTACTGATTAACAACTGGTGCGACTGGTGTGGGGAACCATGGTGCCACTACCTGACCCCTTTGTATGTGGCCCCTGCCACGGTGAAGGCACATCACTGCATGCGCCCCTGCGCAGATGGAAATGGGCTCGGTGCGGTCTAGCAGAGATGGAGCCTGAGGCTTAGGAAGGACAGGGGAGCTGTGATCCCCCATTTCTAGCCCAGATGGCTTGGGAGATGTGGGACCTGATCCGGACGCAGTGGGCATCTTTCCAGATGTGCCATCAAACCTCAGATCAGACATTGAGGGCCAGCTAACATTTCAGATCAGCCTGGTGTTTATGGAAGGCAGTGGGAAGAGAAGGCTTAGCACGAAAGGATCATTTACACTACATGGAGGGGGAAAACTACATTATTGGCAGCTTTTCATAAGACAAGAAGCTTCTCAGAGCAGCTTATAGGCTCCAGCTATCAGTGTTTCATCTAATCTATTAAGAGACTGGTGGAAGAAAACCTCCCTCCAACCCCCCCTCCCCTCCCCTCCCTGCTCCCCCCAATTCCCTTACTGTTTTTTGAAAAAGGACATGATTAATCCTCAGCATGTGCAGCATGGTAAAGCCAGAGCTCTGCTTTCAGCCGTGGAGACGTAGTCAGATCTAGGTACCATCGTTTCCCTGAAGTGGATTAACAGCATTTGATCCACACAGTCTGTTTTATGCAGCTGTCTTGGGCTCCACAATTTCATACATGAGTAGGAGAAAATTACCTTGGTTTAAGCACTTGTCTGGCAATCTGGTTTGCCGAATACTGTCTCCGGACATGCGGCTTCCAAGTCTTTTCTAAAGCCAGCAAGAATACTTTCTCTTTAGCAGCTACTGAGTTGTATTACCCCTCTCTCCCATCCCCAGCATAGGTTTGCCAGCCT
The DNA here is from genome assembly GCA_017639485.1 of Pluvialis apricaria. Lineage (NCBI taxonomy): Eukaryota > Metazoa > Chordata > Aves > Charadriiformes > Charadriidae > Pluvialis > Pluvialis apricaria. Next base: position 68,073,498 of record CM030012.1, on the reverse strand, counting down.
CTCATTGATCCCAATACCCATGGATTTGTCTACTCATCTCCCTCTTCCAGCAGACCCAGCTTTGACATGCACTTAAATCACTATGCAAAGACAAAGCTCCGTCCTACACAGCACAGGAGAGACACTTCCATCTGCTCTGAATCAGACCAACCAAGTCTTTTTCCAAATCTGGCGCTCTCAGCCACCAGCACAAGAGCGAGTACTCACACGCCTTCGGCTCTGGCTGTATTTCTACATTCCTTCAGAAACAGTTCAGGTTGGACTCCGGTGGGCACAAGCAGGGCTGCGCGTCTGTGAGGTTAAGGAGAGCTGGTTTGGCAATACCTTCATCTGCTGGGAAGTTCAGACAAGGAAGATACACGTTATCCGGTGCAGCAAACTAGGACAAAACCACCCCACCAGTGTTTTTTAAGCCCGTATGTCTTGGCAGTGTGAGTTTGCTCAGTGGTTCCTATCACCTGGCCACATCTTTTCTGGTCTGGTGGTTGGTGCCTAAAACCTAACTGCTGGCACGCTTGCTGCTGTCACAGCCTTCACTCAGCGAGGAGCTGGTACAGCGGAACCACTTTTACTATAGCCCTTTTACTCCAAGAAATCAACTCAAATTAGCCAAAGGAGGCCCTGAAGTGCATTAATGAAACTGCACTGAAACCCTGTGTGGACAGGATATCCTTAATTTATTTATGTTTAAACTACCTGAGACGCAAAGAGAGCAGGATCAAATTGTGGCTGCAGGCCTTCTGCCTTCCCACAGGGATTAATGCCATTTACCTAATCCACTTAACAGTGAATTTATATTCATTATCTTGATTTTCCCTGTGGGTTAGTGCAGGATGACTCTTAATTCTCAGTGTGAAAACTCTTATTCCAGACTAACAGTGCCTTAATCCTAAACTAGTTTAATCATGGAGTGGCTTAAACTAATGTGAAATAAGGCTTTTGACTTCCAAAAAAGAGCAGCCATGCAAAGCACTAATTAGGACAGCTCTTCAATTGCAGACTCACAGGCTACAGTAATCCTTGCTCAGTGTCGCTGAGTCCCACGGTTCCTCTCTGTCTGCCTGCTGCCACTCTGCCTGTAGTGCATCCCTTGGCAGATACAGCCGTTGTAAACCACAACGGCTCCTAGCTGGCCAGCTAGCATGGGCCAACTCATTTGGCTTTGCTGCGCGATAGCGTCTCCAGGGGAGCAGTGAATCCTGGACAGCAAAGGCTAGCAGAAAAGCGCCTTGTTTTCCTGTTGGCAGGTATAAGCATTAGACACGATCCCTTTCTTGGATAAGAGGAACTGTCCTCCTAGCAGAGGAGAAGAAAGGTCTGTAATACATCAGCATATCCAAAGAAGCCATCTCATGTCACTGCAAGAAAGAAAAGATGATAAAGGACAGTCATTTGTCACCCTCTTGGAAAGCAAGAAGAATTATATGTCAAAGTGATGGACAGTGAATGCTTAGGAGCACCTTTGGAGAGTGTCTGATGTGGTCGGTTGTTTTGAACAACCCTGTTTTGCTTGGATGCGCAGCTTGCAGAATGTCCTGGTTCCCCTGTCACACTGTGACAGCCTGCTGGCTCGGGGCAGGCGGGTGGAGAGGCTGTGAAAGCCTCCCACAGCTACTCTTTTTGTCAGAAAAACATGTTTTATTCTGTCCTAAGTAGGTGCTATGAAGGATGCAATGTATGAACTGCAGCACCTTCTGCCAGCATGGACACCCCAACCTCACATAAGACCGTGCCTCAGTTTCCCCCTTATAAACTGGCAGACTGGTCCCCCAGCCACTCCATCAAAGAAACGTCTGTCCATGCACCAGGGATGGAGTCTCTATACAAACCCGTATCAGTGCTTGTCAAATACGGGGAAATGAGACTCTGGTACCCAGTACCTCTCAGGACCTCTGCCTTGCCTTCCGTGCCAAGCATCTGCGACTTCAGCCTGTGGCATGCAAAGACTTTGCTTGCAAGCACTGTCATCGTCACTGCCCTCCAGCCACCTACAAACTCAGCTGCCAGAGACCAGCTCATGGCAGCACCAGGAAAGCACCAGTTTCTTATGCAAACCAACAAAAGAGTGGGAGAGCTGCCTTTTTGGTGTGTTTTGGAGTGTGTTTTTAAAAGAAACTCAGGAAAATGAGCAGTGTGGTTGGTTTTCAGCAAGCCTCTGCTTGCTGAAAGTGGCTGCGGTAGAGCTGGTCCCCAGCAGCCAGCCAAGGAGCTGGGAGGAGTCCCCCAGAGACTCCCCCAGAGTGAGTTAATGGAGGATTTGATTGCGAGCCAGTTCAAAGGATCAAGAAAGTCACAAAGTGAGACATCTGTCAGAGTCTCCCAAAAGACGTGGAACTTTTATCACGGTGGTTTTTCACACTTGAGGCACTGAATTTTTAAATAGAAAAGGAGAACAAAATTACCTGCCAAAGTTTCAGCACAAATGTGCCTAAGCTCAGCTGTTGAATAGTACCCTGATAGCTGGGCAACAGATCACTGGGGCTATCTTCAGGTTCAGAACAAAAGGAGGAAAATAAAGAGCTTTTAAAGCCAATCCCATTCCTTTTATTTGACATATTTAGCTGAGCAATTCTCTGTGAAAGAATCATCCCCGGCAAAGCCGTCCTGCTTTACAATCTGCCTGTAATGCATTTCTGAGAAAAGAGACAGAGGCAGCATCCTGCCTTTCAGGTTAACCTTTGCAAGAGAGGGACGAGGATGGCACGGCTCTCTCGTCTTTCCAGACTCTCTGAGTTCCCCTCCAATAAGCTGCAGGGATTTATGTACACACTGAATAGATCTTTTGACATTTAACATTCTGGCAAGTCATGATAAATCCATGTAAGATGTAAAAACTCATGCATTTTTAATGGTGATTAGCTGTGGGGATGAAACTACAGAGAAAATGGCTGGATTTTTCCGTTTCTGTTAGCTTAGAGTCAAAACTAGATGTTTTTGTGGATGCCTGGTTTCAGACTAAGCCACATAATTGATCTCACGCAGGGGTAACCTGGTGAAATACAAGGGTTTGTGTCATAGGGCAGATCAAATTAATATGCTTCAAGAGCCCCTACTGGTTTTAAAACATCAGTGAGCTTATTAGAGCCGCTTGTTATGAAAAACCTCCTGGGGAGGAGAAGTGCAAGGCAACACAGGCAGGGAAAGGCATGTCTGTGAGCAGCAAGCACCTATAAGTGCACCTCCTTCCACTCTCATCTTCACAAAGCCTGTTCTTGTTCACCTGGAGGGGATGTCCTTTCAGGTCCCTGACAAAGTCCAAAGAGGGATGCAGCCAAAGGGAAGCTTAAGCAGCTGCGTAGCTGTCAGGAGCTGCTGTGTTCGTTGTGGGCGCTGCACACCTGGAACAGCTGGGCCAAGCCTGCCTGCCAGCCAGGACACAAAGCATGTCGTCTTTATAATTAAAATTAATTCCCTGAAGTGCTTTCTCTTCTTCCTCAGACACAGCAAACAGCTGGAGGCTGAGATTACGGACGCTGATGCCAATTAAAGCTGTGATAAGGCCAGACGCACGGGGAGCATTAGCGCACGGCTCTGCTGGGGAGAGGCGGTACTTGAAGCTCCTCTGTGTCAAGGTACAAGGTAACTTCCAGCTGGGCAGAGAGCAATGCCGGGGCAGGAGGGCAAGGATGGCCAGAGCAGCGCGGGGGAGGAAGCCACCCAGTCCTGTCCCGTCATGTCCCTGCAGTGGTATGTGTAGTCCCATCCATGTATCCCACACTGTGGAGACTACCTGGAGGCAGGCAGAGTGCACCCGCTTTGGCAGTCCTCAAAGGAGTTTTGGAAGAAGGCCCATAGGGTGTAAAAAACCAGAAAGTCATTGATGGAAGTGGCAGCTTGTCTTTGCAGGTCTTTAAAAAGCTCTTTGTGCTTCCTTTGTGACAGAGAGACAGCCACAATATGCACATCAGTTGGGAAAACAAAGTTCCCCTCTTCCCCTGAAAACTAGACTGCGCCCCAACGGCTTTTGCGTTTCTGGGTCATAGTGCCAGCCATGGGGAAACCAACCCTTGTTTCTCTCCACCGTGTCCATTCCCAAGCAGGCAGGAAGATGTGCTCGCAGGGGGGAAGTGCCTCATAGTAGCCCTTCCAAATTCAAGGCTGTCTCCTGCATGCCACAAGGTGTGCCTGCACAGGGGAGCAGCCTCTGCAGGATGAGCCTGGCTCAGCCTCAGCATCCCCAGGCAGAGCATCTCTGGGGAGGCAGACTCACACCTTTAGGGGACCCTCTGGCTTAGCACCCATCCCTACTCCAGAGCCAGGGGATAAGGGATGTTCTGGCTTTCTTCCAAAGAGCCTCTTTTATCCCATACAATGGAGAGCCAAGGCACTCTGCCAGCACCCAAGGTACCACTCATGTACCAATGGAGTTCTTTCCCCTTTCTCTTCCCAATTCTTAGCAAAATGTTTCAAGTGTTTTGTTTTTTTCCAGTGTGAGCCCAACACCTAATATTTTTCTTAATCCCTTAATCCCTTCTCTCAAAGAAGCTACATTTTACTGCAGATTTCACCCAAGGATTTGGCTGGAAGCAGATACAACTTTGATCAAAATGACTGAGGTCTGCTCTAACACAGCCCAGAACTGCTAACACAAAGGTTTTGCTGTCCTTGCCACTGGATAGTGCTGCCAACCATAGAGATAATTAGCAAGTCCAGCATCTTCCTTTCAGACTTCAGAGCACAGTGAGTCTTATAGCCCATATATAGTCTTATAGTGATGTAGCCCATTTGCACACACAGAGGCACTGGGAAGCCAGCAAAACAGAGTAAACATGGATTTTCCCTCTGTTTTGTGCATTGCTTTAAGCACAAACCTCCGAAAGGGACCATGAGGGGGGGGAATGCTCCTGTGACATTGGATTTATTCCAAGACAAGGATTGCTCCCTACCCTGTTCAGGGTTTGGCAATAATATATGAGTCCACCTTGGGGGTTAGGAGTGCGGTAGTTATTTTTCTGAGGTCCCATGGCTATATGGGACTGTGATTTTCTTCCTCCCTTCCTCTCCCAAGCCCACCTGCAGCTGCCCCTGCTCACCCCTTCTTCCCATCCCACTCTTCCCTTTTGCAGCCAAAATTACAAAATCAGGTGGTAAAGATTAAAACCACTCCTGAAACTATCCTGTGCAAGAAAGGAGCATTTAGAAGGCTAAATCCTCCAATCCCCTTATTCCAATTAGGGTCCTTTCTCTTACAGACCTAGGAGTGATGCAAGAAAATTCCTCCAATCTGCTCTCAGTAGATAGCAGCGTCACAGTCAGCTCCTTGGCATGGGGAAGCTTCATCTGCAATCATACAAGAGAAAATCCTCACTACACACATGGACTCACACACATACATATTAAGAAAGAAAAAAAAAAAAAAAGAATGGGGGAGGTAGAAGTTCCTGAACACCCTGTAAGCTGATTAAAGGGTATTTTACTTTTACGTAGGAAGGATTTAGCCATGCAGTTCCTAGTACCATCTGACCTCAATAAACTCCCATGCCATCGGCGGGTGCTGCCATTGGATGGGTCACAGCCTGTGCCTGTGCTCCTCAAAGGTCAGCTGCACCTAGACAGCTTCCTCAGAACTTGTGACAGCATTGCTGGACATGTGTGGGGAATGAGATGGACCTGCCCCAGCCTTCTCAGCCTGTCGTGACCCTTGCGCACTTAGCCATCTCAAAGCCGTGGACCTCAAAGAGAGCAGTGCAGAGGCTGTAGGAGCATTTCAGGAGGTGTGTTTTGGCCAACCAAGGTATCTCCATGAAAAGCAGCCCCAGCAGATCCTGAGTTGCTGCAGTAACAAGCTGGGGTCTGGACAGTGGACAATGTAGCAAGGGATGCTACCTTGTAAGGGTTGCCCTGGATAAACAGCAGCCCCCAAAGCAGGATGGGCTTTCCTGGTCCAAGGCAGGAGTAACAATGTCCACATGACACTTTAGGAACATTTATCCAGCCTGTTCTTAAAGCTGTCTGGAGATGGAGTCTGAATGCATCCACATTGCTCCTCCAGCCAGAAGGTCTTTTCTGATCTCCTGTATCAATTTCTTTGAAGTGTGAATGGGAATTTTTCCTCTTCAAAACCCAGAATGACCCCCCAGAGCTTTGTATGCTGATTTTTGAGAGCCTGCCTGCATCCCTCTTGCGCTGTGGGGTCAGGATACCTAGCTTTGTGATGAAACCCTCTCTTTTTCAAAATGCGGGTTCTTGTGTCTTTTCTGCCATCATAGAAAAAGGCCAGGCTCATGTGCCCTCCTTAAATATTGCCAAATTTGGGGCTAATAGATTTAACATAGTTATAAGACGCTGCATTTCACACTGTAGGTTTGGTGGCCCCTCCCTCCCACTGTAAAGAGGAGAAAAAAACCCTTCCTCTATGCCACTTGCAGCTTTGATGCCTTTGGGATGGGTCAGCTTGTGCGCACTAGCTGTTAGGTACCCTTTAATGCAGAGCCTCGGTGTCGAAGTGGGGATGGTCCCTCTGGTCAACCTTTGCACACTGCCATGCACGAGGGTGTCCCCAGTCAACAGCGCGTCTGCTGTGAATAGCCCTTGCACCCGTGGCAACTGGATTTACTTAATGCAGCTCACCACAGGTCCCTCCATGCTGCGCATGTCAGTCAGCGTCAAGCCTAAGCACAAGTGACTGCACAAAGATCCTGGTGGCTTTACACCTGGCAATGTCCTCAGGGCGGCTCACCTCCTGCTCAGGGATGGCCCCAAGGCTCACAGACCCCTTTTCCCTCCTGCCCCGGGGCGTCTCTCCCTGCCCCCTCCAAGGAGTGTTGATGTACGGCATCAGTGCTCCTTAGTTTTACCCGTTTGTGGCACTTTTCTACACATCCTGTAAACACAGTGTTGTGTCCCGTAAACAGGTAAGACACTGGCAGCTGGTGGCAATGAGCAGTTCAGCCCTGACTCTTGCAGCTTCGGGTATGACAGCTGTGCAAGGAGCAGGGATCGGATGAGGGCAATAATTTCCTTTTCCTTTGTCATTCCTAGAGTCAATGATGGGGAGCTTTTCTCTGCAATGATGCTGCACAGAGATGATGGGTTAGATTACAGTGATTAATGGATGATTTAATCACGCTTTGTGCCTGCTGGATGCAGGCAAGGGGAATCTCCACTCCCACTTCAAATGCTCACACAAATGGAGAATGGGAAAAGCAACGTGCAAATTCACAAAGCTCCGTTCAGCTGATACTGCTAAGCAGTATTGTTTATCACTCCTGTTGCCATCATGTCTCCTGATGAGAGTTTAATGTTAATTCTGGTTAAAGGAGAATCAGATGTTGTTTCAGGACTGGGGATTTGGTTTGGGCTCCAGTTTATTCAGGTATGAATTTCAGCTTGCAAAAGCTTTTGAGTTTCCTTGCATGAATTTCCTCACCAGGCGCCTCAGGAGCTGCATTTAAGCTCAAGCCCGTGGTTGTCACCTGCATTATGTTGCAGCTGTGCTGGGCATGGCCACACTCTTTTCTACCCTATCACCTTTTCACTGTCTGACACTGTTGCTGGAAGGCAAACCACGTTTTTTGTTGCAAAGTAGATAATTGATAATTCAGGTTACTTAGTTCATGTTCTTCCAGTCCCAAGAACCTTTTACTCTCCTATTAACTCACCCTCTGCTGCCATCATGGGGCCACCTCGTCATTGCAACCTCATCTGTGTCTAGCTAGACCCGTTTAGATTCTCATGGCAAACCGAATTTCCCCCAGAGCTTGGGGGCATTTCAGACCCAGTGAGGTTATCTGCAAAGAAAAGGAAATCACATTAGTAATTTTTAGCTCCCTATATGTTGTTTAGCGGTTTTTATATAAACTTTTGTCCTTCTTGCCTTGTTCCTACATGGTCTTTCCCAGTTGTAGATGTTTGGCAACGCCACAAGCCCAAGCTGAAGCCAGCCACCCCTGATGCAGACAGAAAATATGAAGACAGAAAATATGAAGATTTAAATGCAAAGAACAAAAATACAAGAATTGCAGATGTCACTGATGTCACTGGAGGCTCTCAAAGCAGGACTGGGTGCCCAGAAGAGCTTTCAGCTGCCATGGGAGAAGGACGTGACTCACAACGCATCCGCACCTCGTTGTATAGAGAGGAAATGCATTGAATGAGGCCGTAACACTACAGCAAGTTGTATCAGAGTGATGGTGGGAGGGCTGCAGGAGGACTGCCAGCACAAATGCAGCTGAAGAAAGCAGTCGTTACAGAAAGGAGAGGAAAATGGCTGGGAAATGCCTGGAAATGTGCAGGACTGACCTGCACCGTCTCAAAGGAGGAAACGGGCTCCCCTGTCCAAACAGAGGCCATGGCACCTCTTGGTCCTCCAGTCCTGGAATGGGAACTGGAATGTCCCTGCTGTTTCTTCCCCTCCCTTTGCGGGGGTCCATCTGCAGCTGGCAGTCACATCCAGTAGTGCTGAGGCTTGCTGCTCATTAGTGTGTTGGTTATTCTTCCAAGGGAAAGATGACAGGGAAAACCAGGACAGTCCCAGCCCTCTAGTCATGGGGATGCCCTCTGCTTTTCCAAAGAAAGAAAGATACGTAGACAAGAAAAAGTGTAATATAGCTACTATTTCTGCAGTTGGAAGATAAGAAGATTTATTTATAACGATTAATCCTTCCAAGCTACTTTATACAACATAAAGAAGGAGAGAAAGGACATAATCCTATTTTCTCCCTCCATTTCCATGCCATCTTTAGTATCAGTATTTGAGAGCAACCAGCTCCAAACCCCGGCAAAGGCAGGGAATATATTCAGGATGTGTTCTATGCATGTATAAGTATGCTTCTTTCTTTGAAGCTCTGATATAGTCTGTTCTCAGTGGACCCTTCGCAGACATGGCTGTGAAACCACGGCTTGAAAGGCATTGTCCCCTCATGCAAAAGTCAGCCCTCATCCTACTGATCAGACAATGTTTGCCCTAAAAAGGTGACGTGTTGTTTAGCCAAATCGCAGGTACACACATACACTCACCGACAGTTCCTGACAATTGCAAACAAAACCCGAGCCAGGATTAAAAAAGAACAGAAGATTAAGCTCCTATCAAGAGGTAATTAAAGCCAGGAGGAGAGATAATGATGACAATCATAATGAATCAATCCGTACAGGGATGTTTGCCCAACAAATTACTGTCATTATAGACAGAAGCAGGAATTATTACCCATCAGCAGAAATACAGTCCATCAAACTGCTGTGAATGACCTGACCAGGTTTAGAGTAATTAAAGGACATTCCAGCCTAGATGCATTGTTTGCTGTTAATCATGATTACTCATATTCATATCTTTACCCAAATAATTGCTTCTGATAAGGGCTGCAGATTTATAGGGGGCCATGGAGAGGAGCGGGCCAGTGGTGCATCGTAGCCAGCTGAGAGCCCGGAGTGACCACGGTTTGGTGAGTACTGCTGTGCTGACATGATCAGGCTGCCTTCTCCCCTCTTTCAGTTTTTGGGTGGTGGATTTCAGGCTTCCGTGATGCTTTGCTGAGCTATTGCCATGAAGCCATCCATGTCGTGAACAGCAATGCTGGTAATATGTGGGGGTTTCCTCCTCTGGAGCAACCAGAGGAAAGAATGGAGCCCAAACAGCCGCTGGACCAGATGGCTTCCAGTAATACATGGTCTTTAGTTTTAGGTAGAGCACAATGGATGGGCAGGAGCAAGAAGGTGCGCAAACTGGCAGTGTATCAGCCTTTTAGGAAGCTCTCCTAGCGGTAGTGCTCCTGCAGGGTGATGAGAGCCTTGATTCAGCAAAGTCTTTGGGTGCGATCTGACATTTTAGCAGTAGGATTGTCTGCTGGAGAGATCTGAGCCGTGCCCAGGACCTGGGCTGGCTTGGTGCGCACTTCTTTCCGCTAAAGGTCCCAGCTAGCTACCTAAGGAGTTTGCATTTATTGAAAGCCAGCATAACTGGGGATGGCAATAAAAAGCTCGTAAGTATCTTAAGAAGGTTAAACAGCTCTACTGCGATCACAGTGAAGATCTACCTCCTTCCTGGGGTCTGACTGATTAAAGAAACTGATGCAATACATCATTATTGATACACAGGTGAAGTTCCCCATGAGCCATTACTGTCCCTAGCAACTTCAGCAAGCAAATATGATCTACACAGGGAAGACAAAATTATGTCCAGAAAAGGAGAAAACAATTTGATCCATTTGATTAGCAGCTAGAAAGGTTATGAAGAGAGGGGAAACTCTGGAGCTAGGGATGGGGTTTAAAATGATCTGTTAAGTGTGGTGCTCCAAGACAAATGACAGCCCAGATTTGGCACAAGGAAGGGCAAAATGCTATGGTGACATCCTGGCTGAGGGTGAAGGCATTGCATGGCAGGTATTGTACAGTCTGAAGGGCAGGCTCAGGATCCAGGTTTCCCTTCCCTGAAGGGTGTTGTGCTCTGGTTTTGGTGGCTGTTTTCAGCTCTTTCACGTCCCTCGGTTGGGAAGCAGTACTGTGGAGTCTGTTTTGTTTGGACTCCAATAAGAAACTGATCTTTGAAATGTCCTACTTGTTTTACTTATTCCATCCCCCTCAAAGCCCAAATCAGGCAGGAAAACACAGCCCTAAAGCACCAGAAGTGTGTGTGAGATGAAGATTATGGCTCCTTAATCATGCAAAACCTCTCACCTGTCTGCGCTGCAACCCCCATTAAATATTTGTGCTGTGGCTTACAGCGAATAAATTTCTGTATAAATCCCCCACTCTTCTCCTTCCTCCTCTTGCCTCTTCTCATCTTGCACCATCTCTAGAGTAGCAAACAGTCCCAGAAGGGCAGCTAGAAAGTGTTCAGGAAACTCTGACAGCCCTTTAATGCTCTTTGTACTGCCTAGCTTCAGACTAAAATAAAACCAAAGTAGGAGGACTTTGATTTTGGGTTAGCAAGTACTATCTGAGAGTTTCCAGGACAGCAACTAAGAAAGCAAGGTTTGCTTCTTTGCAGGAGGAAGGAAGGTATACTATGAATTACAGATATGGCTCCTGTGTAGTCCTTGGGGAGATGTGAGCACCCTCTTATAAAGGCACATACACATCTCTGCAGGCATAGGGCTGCAAAAAGAGCCTGGAGATAAAAGGGAAAACGTGCAATGCCTTGTGAGAAACAAAATGTGCTTTTCTTTTCTTTTTATTTCAGTAACAAAACAAAATACAAGGTTCTGCTGCTACTGAAAATGTGTGTTATTTCTTTTTTCTTTCTTGGAAGATTGGAAGATAGGCAGATATTGGGACACACAAGAGCCCTTCCCTTCCCCTGTGTGTAGATGAACTTTTATTTGGTATATGCCATTTTTTTTGTCTGAAAAAAACCCGAACAGGTTTCTCCTGGGCATCCTCTAGGTATACTAATAACTGTCCACATGGAATGTTTTCATAGGTGCTTTAAATCCTCTCTCTGAAATCTCAGCTCTCAGAGACTTACAGTAGAATGAGGTTTATTCCATGGTGTTGTGCCACTGATGGATTAACTCACATGATACCTCACTTTGTATTCAAGGCATATTATACTGACTCACAGCAAAAGTCCAGCACAAACGTTTCACGCAGCCAACCTCAGAGCCGTGCTCTGGGACTGCACAGTGGTGGTGATGGGATAACAACTACAAACAACTTCCAACTAACTGGCAACATGACGGATTTGAATTGTTCCTCTTATGTATTTTAAAGAAACACTATCTTTGCTGGTAGGAATTCCTGCCTAATTTAGTTATAGTGGTGGTATTTATATAGCTATGTCTTCTGCGTGGCTTATGAACTGTACCAGACAAAGACCAAGGTCATTTGTTCTGCTGCTCATAAAACCTTGTGCTTTAATTCAGGAGAAAACATGGTTTCCCGGATGACTGGTCTGTGGCAACTAATTCTTCCCATGATTGTCCTATCACACTTCTCAGCATCTCTTCCATCCCGGGAGAGGTAAGCATTTCTTGTGCCTCTGCTAGCTATAAAGTCAGCCTTTTATCTTCCAGAACTTCCATCTGCTTGGCTGTTGGATTTTTTTTTCTTCCCTAAATTGATTTAGTTAAATGAGTGCAAATGTTGTAAACATTTTTCTTGCTTAAGAATGGAAACATTGATTTGACTTAATTCAGGAGAAAAATCAGGACCCTAAACAGATCAAACTACAGTAAAAAAAGACACTCTTGAGTCTGTTTTCCTGCTAGGTACTTATACAGGCTGATAGAGGTAAAAGTTTCTGTTTCAAATAGCCTGGTCCCATGAAAACATAACCAAAAATAGTCAGTCTTGTAAGTTCAGCAGTTTGTAATCTTGCGTGTAAGACTTCGGCAGGGTTGTCTCTCCTCCCACTTGTGCAGGGGCAATTAAAGTACAGAGACACTAAAGGATTTAGGCTGGAAGAGAACAGAGCTGAGACTACCGTGCAGCCCTTCCACAGCCACTACCGGTGCCTGGCCCAGCTTCCCTGGCACTGCACTAGCACAGACACACATGCACACGTACACACAGAGTCTCTCTCCAGCAGTTGGACCACAAACCTTTTATCCTACCCACAGGCTAGTCCGGTTTGAAGTTTAATAGCTCTGGTTGAACCTCACTGAGGCTTTGAGCACTTCTTTTAATGGCTTGTCAATCAGTCACCTGCAAGTGCTGGTCTTTGGTACCACCACCGTTATCTACCTGGTCCTCCAGGTTTGTGTATCTGGGTGTTTATGGCTTCTCCAGTCTCTTGTCCTACTATTCTGTGCTGAATCAGTGATAAGCTCACATTCCATATCCTTATGGTAAGGTCATTATGTTAGTAAGAAGCAAGTGCAGGTAGCTTTTCTGTGTGATGGTTAACAAAGATATTTCTTTAAAACTTCTATAAGATTTGCCCTTTTTTGTGAAACTTTGCCAAATTGGCACAAATTCTTGCCCATCTTTCTTTGAGATCCTCTTTCCTCGAGGGAGCAGTTTTAAATGCCTATTTTTCTCTGGTCTTAAAACCATGCCTTTTCACCTCTTTTTTCTCTCCTAACCTCCCAGGACTGAGAGACATGCTGATGGGCTCTTCCACAGTGAGCTCAGCAAGATGAATGGCAATGCCTACGTGCGGCAGCTAGTCAAACACCTGGTGGGCCTCAAGGAGAGGTAAGGACCAGCCAAACCCACCTTTCTGGGGCACAGAAGTCTCCAGCAGGAGATGGGACCCCAGCAGTGAGGGGGTTGCCTACAGGGCTGAGCTGTCTGCAGCTCCAGAGCCAGCCTAAGCATTGGTCTCATTCAGAAGATGCCCAAGATGAAAGGAGACAGAAGAGGAGAAGGGGAGGGATACAGGGCTCCTTGATGATGGGAAGAGAGAAATTTCAGTGTCTTGTGATAAGTCCCACATCACATGGCTGGAAGGAGCAGCCGTTGTACTGTATTTTCCCTGACGCAGGTCCCAGAGGCACTCAGATGGACTGTTTACCAGTGAATACAGCAAGATGAGAGGAAACGCTCAGGTTCAGAAATTCATTCAAAATCTCATGGGCCGCAAGCGCAGGTAAGAGCTCTGCTTTCTGGGGAATGGAAAGGCAACTTGGGCCATGCAGGCTGCAGAGAGGCAGGTCTCAGCTCCAAGGAAGGGCGGGTGGCATGACCAGTGGTTTGGAAAACTCAAGACAAGGGCAGGCAGGCTGGGGCTCGGTCTCCTCCACTAGGATGAGCCTGGAGCTGCTCTGCAATAGCAGAGAAATCCCATCAGCCTGCCCTGCCTGTCACAGCAGACAGAGCAGGACACAAACCTTCTCACTGAGGCCGTTTCTAAGCATAGGAAACAACATTATCTATCGCATATGCATATCAAGCTTAATCCATAGGACACAAAACTTTACATCAGATCACAGTCTGGGATTTTTTGTTTGCATTTTGATTTAGCCTTTAGGGGAAAGTTGTAGGTGATCTACCTACATCAAATAAAGCACCAGAGAAAATGTTTGTAGATAAATGGACTCTGTAGCAAAATGAGGAAGGCTTGTGGGTTTTACAGTCCCCACCCATGGCTCTGACTGCCAAACTGAGCAGGCTTTAGACATAATCACATATGTGGCCAATATGAGGTCCTTCATCCAGCCAAAATATGAGGCCACTAGTTCCCACTGAAGCCACATATATGAGCACATCATCAGTTATAATATGTGACGCACTGTGATACAACTCACAACTGCTGCTGCCCTTGCTGCTGGTATGTTATGAAGGGACAACATTGCCTGGAGAGATTTCCTTCAAGCTTGGTCCTTTCTTCAAGGCAGAGACATAGCACATTGATTCCTTCCCATCTGTTCAGGGTGCTTTGATATTTTCTGGGCCATGCACCACTAACAAAATCCTGGCAGATGCAGTAGATTTTTAATTTCCAAATGCTGGAAAAAGGTACATATCCATGGGCGGAAGGACGTGCCGCTACTGCATAAACAGGCAGAGTGCAAGTGCATATTAAAACCTGTCCATTTGCCAGTTAGAATTTGAGCCTGATTTGAAGAGGATGCTTCTTTTACTTCCTGCACATCTACGGTGACAGTCAGCAGGTTAACAGAGCGGGTCGGCGGGGGGGTGAACCTGCCTTCCAGACAGCAGTGCTGCTTTACAGCTCTGGTGGTTACACTATTTGTTTTTTTTTTTTAAATTATTATTATTTATCTAAACCAGCTCTCCAGGCCCAGTCAACCCAGATTTGCAGGGGAGAGAGGAAGAAAACAGCCATGAGGAACTTTGCTTTATGTGGTTGTACCAGAGCTTTCTAAATGCCAGGTAGGTAGGACAGATTTGTCACCTCTATGGCCCTAATCACCACAGTACTGAAGCCGAAAGAGGACTTTTGGTAACTTGTAAATGCCTAGTTTTTGCCCCAAGCACAGAAGTGTGATGTAATGCAGCAGATCAGAAGGGCTCAGCTGATATCCTCAAAAATGGAAGGGTGGAAGATTTATTAAATTGCCCATATTAAAATCACTTCTGCCTCATTCCCCACCAGCTTGTGAGGCACTGTCTCGGGGACTGTCATTGCTGAATTGCAGCCGTCCATCACACACTTTTGTACCTCCTGTCACTCTGCCAGCAACCACGCTCCCAGGGCTGGTTTGCAGAGCTAGGAAAGCAAATGCTTTAGTCTAACTGCAAGGTGGCATGTGGCTGTGCGCAATCTCAACTGATTTCCGTGCCTGCATTCATGGTAATCTCTATTTCTACGTGCCAAGCCCACCTGGCAGTCAGTTTTGCCTTACCTAAAGCAAAGCTGGCATTGAGATTTACAGCTAATAAGTACCATATAAATAAAACCCAAGTAAAAGCCAGGGAAATGAAATAATATCTTTTTCTAATCATAGAGTTAACATCCTGGGCTGAAATAATTGTTCATCCCATTAGGAAACGTGATCTAACAGTTAAAATAGAAAGCCTTTGCTACCCTGGCTTGATTCAATTATTGATTCAAACACACACCTCAGGATGGGCTGTCCCAGCGTCAGGACATTGTCTCTTGCTAGTGAGCGACCACTTTTGATTAGACATCTCACTGTTAAATCACTAAAATTAGGAGCAGTAAGCTGGCCCTTAGTACCTCTTGTCCACATTCCCTGGAATAAATGGGGATGATAACACCAATAGGCTTGCCTGTGCATTTGTGGGGTGCCTGGTTGCAGGCAGCCATGATCTGGGTCCCTCCATCATACATCTGCTCCTTGGAGTAATCTTTGAATTTTACAAGGGGGCCTTGTCACACTTCCTGCAGTCTGTGCCCCCAGGAAAAACAAACTATCACTCATTTTTTCCCTTCCAACAGCCACTCGGACAGCGACGCCAGGGAAGCTGCTGCAGTTACCAGCCAATATGTTTGCCCCATCTCTAAGCAGCTGGTTGCAGACATGAAGGGATATACAGACAATTTTGACTGAAGGTGAAGGAAAAGAAATGACCAAGGAGACGGCTTTGCATGTATATAGCCTTGAAAATAAACAAAGAAGTTATTGAATTTGCTTAGGAAAAACTCTTGAGATCAGCAAATAAATAAAAATCTGGAAAGCAGCCAAAACCCAGTAAAACCTCTTAGATTATAAAGTGAAGTACATGTCAGTGTGAACTGCTGTCAGTAGATGGAGCCTGAATGAAGCACATCACTTCCACTTTGTGTTAACATATGGCTGCTTGCTTCTGAAGTCAAATAAAGATTTATTAGCTATGCCTGTGCTTTGGCTGTTTTGGGGGAAACAGTAATAAGGGTGGTACCATTACTAGGTTTTGGACCATTAAGAACGCAGGGTGAGGGGGAGAAGTATTTTGCCAGGCTTCCCCCACCCGAGGGGAGGTTTGCCAGGCTTCCCTCACATGAGGCCTGTTGGAACTAGCTGGAGTCCATGGCCACATCTTCTGTGGCTGGAACTCAGGACTGCTCACAGTCCAACTCTACAAAGAGGCCGGTATCAGGGCCTCTGTTTAGCAGAAACTTAGCCAGTTGCTAGATTTTATTGCAAATAAATGCATTGAGAGCTATGCAACATAGATACACACTGTAAATATTGTTTCCGCTCCAGTCTGCCCCTGCATTTACTGGCCCAGCTTTCTCACTGCCGCTAAAGACAAAGCTCCACTAGGAGGAATCCTGTTCCTACCATTTAACGAGGTTTACATGTTATCCCCACACCACACTACCTGGCAGATTCACTCCTGTTAGAACAGCAGCGCCACCTTTCCTGTAAAACCAACAGATTTTGAAGAGGAGCTCTAAAATAAGGCATCCTCAGCTGCAATCGTGTATGCCTACTGCAAAACTGCTCAGTCCATCCTGCGCCATCAGTTTTCACCGTTTATGATGTACCTGATACCTGCAAAGAAGCTACTCCCTCTCAAATGTTCATCTAAGCACCCATTCCCTTACAGTGATGCTGAAATACTGCTCTTGCAGATTTTGGTGTTTGTTTATTTTGGTCCATAGGAAAGTGACCTCTTAGGAGGACTTTTGGAAGGAGTGTTGAGGGTCTGTATTTTGTTAAGTCACTAATGACCACCTGGCTAAAATGCAGCATCTGAGAGCTTTCTGAAATCAATTGGGATTTTAAAAGGAGAAGTCAGAGCAGCTGCCCCTTCTCTCCTCTTATGCAATGAGCAAGATGAAAACAACAGTGTTTCTTTGCATAGACAAGTTTTGGCCAAACACCTTGCCATGTGATTTTAGCTTGGAAAAATTTACACAAGCTCAGAAAAAGATAGGACAAGGCAGCAGAATAGCATGCTATTGAGGCTTCAGGAAGCTGCGGAGATGGAAGTAATTGGAGCCTGGATGGAGATTCTGGGGAATATCCCTTACGAGGAACCACTGCTGGCAACTGGTAGAAGGGGGCACGCATTGTCCTTACAAAGTTGCTGGGTAATCACTGGGCAGCAGCTAAGCCCGGTTGCTGTCTCTGGATCCACTCTGCTCACCTTGTGAGGATACTGTAGGGTGGCTGGGAATAACAAGGTTGTCTCGGAAACATAACTGGTTATCTCAACCCAAGGACTCTCACAGAGCCGAGCTCCTTCCTTTACCATCCAAACAAAAGAGCAGCAAAGATGGCTTCATTTTCATTGAAACGTTTGCCTTTTCCAGAAACAAAAATAAGACATTTGAAAGCTGGCTTTTTAATTATTTTTTTTAAAATCTGTTTTTCAGAAACAACATGACATACTGTACGTACCTAGAAGATAGAAACCGTAAGTCATGGGCTGGAGAACAAAACCTGTTATAAAAGGAAACACGAATGTCATGGTTTCAGTTGGGACAGGGTTAACTTTCTTACTAGCAGCTGGTGTAGTGCTATGTTTTGGATTTGGGATGAAAGCAATGTTGATAGCGCACTGATGTTTTTGGTTGTTGCCAAGCAGTCAAGGCCTTTTCTGCTCCTCACACCACCCCACCAGCGAGTAGGCTGGGGGTGGAAAAGAAGCTGGGAGGGGACACAGGCGGGACAGCTGACCCCAACTGACCAAAGGGATATTCCATGCCATATGACATCACATTCAGTATATAAAGCTGGGAGAAGAAGAAGGAATGAGGGATGTTTAGAGGGATGGTGTTTGTCTTCCCAAGTAACCTTTGCTCTTGATGGAGCCCTGCTTTCCTGGAGGTGGCTGAACACCTGCCAGCCACTGGGAAGCAGTGAATGAATTCCCTGTTTTGTTTTGCTTGCATGAGCGGCTTTTGCTTTACTTATTAAATCCTCTTTATCTCAACCCATGAGTTTTTTCTCACTTTTACTCTTCTAATTCTCTCCCCCATTCCAACTGGGGGACTGAGCAAGCGGCTGCGTGGTCCTAGCTGCCATCTGGGTTTAAACCACGACAGTGGGCCATACAGAAAAAGACTGGCTAAAATAAATAAGATATAGGAGCATCATTATGCCTTTTTCCAGGAAATGATCTGACCAAAATAGCTTCTGGCACAGCAGGAACATAAATTTGCCCACTTCCTCCCCACTGGGAGAGGCTGGAGTATACAGACAGCTTCCCAGGTGTCAGCCCTTTTCCTCCTCCATGCTCATGCTCATCTTGGGGGGAGCTTGGCTCTGAATTCTGAAATGCTTCAAATATAGCCTTGCTGCTACAGAGTGCTTAGGATAGGAAAGAAACAGGAATTTATGCGTTATCATGTTCCGTGAGTGGTAAATAGCTTTCAATAAGTCATCCAATGAGGCAAAGGTTGAACTGCAGCAATCCACTTCAGCCAGCTAATGCTTTTTGCCTTCATGAAGCAGTGAACGCAGAAGACGGCACTGGGAGAAACAAGGAGAGAAGAGGATCATCTTAACCAGAAACAGGGATTTTTTTAACAACTGGTAGCTCACTATGGCAGTTTCTCACTGGCTCCTCACTTCTGTACTCTTTCTGCTGCTCTTCATAACAGAGGTTTCAGCACAGCAACAAGGTAAGCTCTTTCAGGAGGTCCATGACCACAGAGGAATAACCCCAGCGGCAGCAGGTTGCACCATTATAGGTGGGGGATTTTTACACTCCTACTCTAAGACAGCTTTGTTCAACAACCTTCTCTCCAACGATAACCAGAGGGGTTTCAGGTCTCACCCAACTCTGTCACAATGTGAATCCCTGGGCAATTTTTTGTGTTGTTTGTGTGTTTTTCCAGGATGTTCTGTCGATAATAGCAGACCAAGTGTTCATGAAAATAACCTTCCTGGCCATGTGGTGACCACTATCCATTTGGACCCAGGCTTCACTGTAATGATTAGACCTAATTTCCTCGATGACAGTTTTTTCACTATACAGGGGTCTGAACTGCAGCTGAGCCAAAGTGTGGACTATGAGGTAAGCCTTTAGTTGACAGGCTATAAGGATGAGATGAATAATGCTGGGATGCAATGAGTTTCAACCTGGGGTCTTGAACTTCCAGGGATTCAGAACCTGTTTCTAAAGGATCTATGAAATAACTTTGAAAAATAAACCTATTTCAGTTGGGTTTGAGTTCATTGCTTGGGAGGTCAGCCTTCCACAAGCAGAGTATAGGGAGGAGGGGGATGCATGGTATGCCTGCTGTCACCTTTCTTCAATAAGTCTGTATGAATTAAAGCAAGGGAAAGTTTTAAAACCAAAACTGTGACAACTGTAGTGTTCAGAGCTCTCCAGGACTCATGTAAAATGATCCCTGTTTGCCTGTAGAAAACACAGCTCTGAGCAGTGAGGCAATCTTGTGTGAAGCATAAAGGCAGTATAAAAGGTCAGTGTGTTTAGTTAGGTTGCTGCTAAATTATTTTACCTTCCTGGAGCACGCCGTATACAGCCACAAGCATCCTTAAGCTGCCTTTCCCCCACTGTAAAAACCCACACTTATTTGAGTGAAGAACAGCAGAGTTAACACCCTGCAGGTGACACTGTAGTTGCTGCATGGTACATTTCTGTTTCATTCAATTTAAAAAGAAATCTCTCTTTGAATTCACCTAAAGTGCAAGAAAATGGCCGATTAGCTCTGCTGACATGTTGCGGGAATCACAGGGAGAGAAACTGGAAGATTGGTCTGGTTTGACTCCACCATAAACAAGATCCCAGCACTGATGGATGGCTGTATAGGAAAGAAAGGAAAAGTTAGATATGCCTGAAAACAAGATAAAGCCCAGCAGCATTTCTGATTCAGCAATGCGTGTATTTGTCTCACTTACTTTAGAAAGAGTTAGTATATTGTGGCTTGTTTCTACAATGGCTGAGTTTTTGTTTTTGCATACAGACAACCACCTTGCTGATGGTGTCCCTGATTTGTCAGAACGCTGCTGGGCAGGTGAGTGCTCTTCCAAACACTCAGCCCTGTTACAAGGTACTGCAGGGCAGCACGTACTTCTCTCTGCTCTTCCTCGTCCACAGACCAGGGTGAGGAGATGTCCTTTTCTTTTCAGACATATACACTCCTCTCACAGCCGAAAAGAGTGCCCAAGGCTCTGCGAATGGGGAGGGGGTGGGAACAAACCTACAGGTGCCACACACGCTATGGGCTGGCTGCAAGCCCCAGCCCCATCCAGTCCCCATCCAGCTGTGCTCCTTACACCATCCCCTCTGGTAACTCTGCAACTCAGGATCAGTCCCTAACGATCTTATTTTTGTCTTTGAATCTCTTACTTTACCCTTTCTGCAGAGCAATGTTTTGGAAATTCATGTGACCATTCTCAACGAGAACGATAACAGCCCAGTGTTTAAGCAAACGAATCTCACCAAAGTTGTTCTTGAGGTAAGCATTTTATGGAAGTGAAGAGGGCACTGAGTCACCCAGTGCTGTGGGACTAAGGGTTAGCAGGGAGAAGTCTTCAGCCCATTCCACAGAGAGAATAACCATAACAACTTTGTTTCAGGATACAAAAGTGAATGCAACCATTTTAGCGCGTGAAAATTTAAGCGCTAGCGATGCTGACCTGGACATCATATTTTACGAACTCACAACAATAGTGCCGGTGAGCATCTTTGCTCTTTGGGGGAAAAAAATGGTAGCTCTGGAGAAGTCTTTGTGTTTAATTTAGAAGAGCTCCAGGTAAGGCTAAGGTCACCATATCGTATTTAGTTCTCTGTCAGCTTCTGGAAGAGGCATGTCTTTCACAAAAACCAAGCATTGGTTTGGTTAGTGAAACAGAGCAATCAACATTGCAGGTATTGAGTTCTTTTACTGCTCATACTTCTATTACACTGTACAGATTAAACTTTCATCTAGGATATTCTGAGCCATATGATCCAAGGAAGTCTTGTTGGGATGGTCTGTAAACATATCAGCAGAGACCTTTGTACCTCACAGAGTTCAGAATTGCACTGAGTCAGATAAGGAAAGGAGGAGTTACTGTCCTGTTTGCCAACAGCGTCCATGCAGAGTGGAGATATGATGAGCTGCCCAAGACCACATAAAGAGTCTTTGGCAAAGCCAAAGGCAGACTCCACTTTCCCCAGGTCCCAGTTTAGTGCCTTGTTTGCTTGATAACTTGGGAAGTGAACTGTATGCACAGTTAAATTGATGCCAGCCTAGAGTGCAAGGGCTAGAAACAAACAAACAAACAAAAGTAAATTCAAGAGAAAAACAAAATGTATATTTACATTTTTAAAAAGCATTGTGGAGTGAGCAGGCAGTGTCTGACATTCTGCTTCCATTATCTCCATAATCCCAGGGATTTTAAGGGTTGTGAATAAAACCACAAATTTTTGAATTTCAGCTATGGGGCCAAACTTTGCACTCGCATTGGTGTAAATCCAGGGGGATTTAGAAATTCAGAGGCATTCTAGTCAAGATATAAGATTAAAGGAGAACCAAAGCAAGTGCAGAAGCTCATAGAGTAAAATGCAACTTATGTTATTTCAATTTAGCTTTACAGTTACTTCCAAAGTTCAACTGTGCTAGGCTAAGGCAAGTGATCTTGCCAGCTCTCAGATGCTGAGACATCTTTGACCTGTTTTGTGCACGGATGTGAGATTGCTTGGCTGCCATGGACCCAAAATCAAGGACTGTTGGCAACCTGTTGAGTGTAGGAAATAAATGAGGTAAAAGATTTCATCCGGTACCTGCTGAGCAGGTAGGCAGGGAAAGCAAGGGATCTTGGAGAAGAAAACTCGCAGAAACATGAACAAACCTTTCTGACAAGCCAGGCGACTCCAGTGTGACACCAAAGATTAAATAGGTCTGGCATTCTCACACTGCACCCCCTCTAGGTCCCCAGGCTTAAAGATCTCATGGGGATGACAAACACAGCAATGAGCAGTATTTTGAATGTGTCTGTGATTGAGTCTGCTAGTAGGGTTTTTCTTTTTCTTCCCCCCAGAGCACAGATGGTTATTTTGCCATAAAAGGAGTTAATAACCCAGAAATTTATTTACAAAAAGCATTGAACTATGAGAAATTTAATTCGACAACGTTGGTCTTGTATGCAAGGGTAAGTTCTTTAGGAGGAACAGAACGCCTTGTTTGCCCCAGTCTCTCTTAACTGAAGGGTAAGTGTGAATGGGAGATCTCTTGGATGGCAGGGGGGAGGGTGGATACTGGGGACGGTGATTTTGGAGCAGCCTTTCACCCTCCATAATTACACAGTGACTGTGTCCAGCCTTGTATTCAGCCCACCTTTGTCAGCAGAATGAGATAATTCACTGCTTTAGCTAATCTCAAATAAACTGCTAAACCTTAGACAAAATGAAGTTACAACAGCTAAAAGCCCTTGGGCCGAAGGCTTTTGCAGGTCGGTTCTTCTTTTGGCAGTGAAATTTGCATCTCATGAGTATGCTTTGCCTTTGGGTACAGGACAGGCCTGTGGGCAGCCTCGAGGAAACCAACACAGCTACCGCAACAATAACCATATTTATTGAACAAACTGACAACAGATCACCCAGGTTCCTACCCTGTAACTTCATTAATGCGGACAAAAGCATTTGCATCAGCAGCCCCTATATTGGGAGGGTCAATATCTCTGAGATGTCGGTAAGCAGGCATAATCAAACAGTAATATCCTTGATGCTATTCTCAGACAATATCCAGATGCTATTCCCAGTGGGTAGTGCCTTATAGTTTCCATGAGCTCGTGCTGATCTCCAATCATAAATGCAGATGATTCGGCATGACAGGGAGCCTTCATCATCCTGGAAAGTGGAGGTTTCCCCACCCCAAGCAGCACTACTTGGTCCTGCCGTTTTCCTGTCACAGGAGAGGCGAGAGCTGGAACACTCTCACCTCTGCCCCGTTACAGCCATCTCCCAGTAATAAATGCCATTCTGCCCAGATAAAACCACCAGAGTCACGCTGGGACCAGAGAATGCTGCAAATGTTACTTTGGTACTCTAGTGTGGTACATAATGCTTTGCCTTGTTATTGCAGACGGAACCACTCATCCTGCAGCCGGGGCCTATCTATGCTATTGATCCTGACTACTCTTTAAATGAAAAAATTGTGTACAGTATTGTTGACGGTGAGTAGATGTTATCACCTTCTGCAAACTGCATTGCTCATATGTTCCCTACATTATCTGCCAAGAGGAGATACCTTCCATGGCACTTGAGAGCTGAGAGCCTGGGGATTTGCCCCTCTGTTTCTGCCACAGAAACATAACTAGATCCACAGAACATTGTGGATTAAGTAGAAGAAACAGACTGTAGAGAGAGAAAGAAAATGGGAATTACAGTTCCACAAACCGATCTCCATGAAATCTGTTTCAAAAGGGCTTTTTTTGGAAGGAGGCGAGAAATGTTTTATCTTTAAGCTTTTAGACTTGATTTTGCCAGTCTGGTCACACCACCTTCATTCAGTCTTTGAGCTGAAGCTAAAATTCCAACATAATCAGCATAATTTTCATCATTGCCAAGAATTATGTTTTTATTCCCCAGCACGCTGCCACTATCTAATCTGCCCTATTTTAGTCTTGATTTCAAAAAGATTACTTGAATACAGTCAACTGACTGCCCAGTCATTGACTGGGCTATTTATTTAATTCAAAGGCTTTTTTTTTTTTTTAAACAACAAGGGGAGTTTGAATAACTATCAAGGCAAAGGTAGATCATACCAGTCAGGTTCAGTGATCACTTGTTACCTATGCCAAATGGTACCACATCTATCAATATCCTCCTAATAATAAATACATTAAAGAACCTTAAATTCCACTGGCATTTTGGATGCAGTGTGGCCTCCCTACCCCCCAGTCAACAGGGAACCCCAGACTGGGTTCCTTGTCTAAATACAGCCCATGGTATCTCAGAGCGAGGAAGAGAATTAAAATTTTTGCTTGTATTTTAACATATATCCAACCTAGATGTTTTTGTGATTCAAACACAGATTAGAGATGTAGGAAGCTGATTTCTACCCCTACATCAATACAGGAAGGGTTCCGTGTCTAGTCTTCTTTTGCGATCAGTAGAAAGAAATAAGCATTTCCAGAGCAGAATGCAGCTCACGTTGAGGCCAGTGTTCACAGTAAGTTGGATAAATCATGCACCAAGATGCCATTTTCTCTTCACAGTATCGGTAACAAGGTCAGGTAGAGACGTCTTCCCTTTAGATGCCTAGAGCTATTCGAGACAATTCCCCACCCAACTATTCTTTGTAGATTGGTTTCTTGCCTTTAAAATAGGAATTATCCTTCCCTTATCTCTCCTGAAGTGCAGTTTGGGTTCAGTTTAGGGTTAGGGAACTGGAGACCTTCGGTCCTCAAATTGCAGCAGAGCCTCTAGGCTCTAGGCATTTAGCAGAATTTAAGATGGCTGTATCTGGGCCTAAGCACTGGACATACAAAGCTTTGCTGTCCTGCCTCATCTAGTTGGGTTCACGCACATCTTGTTGCTTTTTGTCTGTTGAGTCCCTCTGAATCCCTGGCCAGCAGTCCCAGCCCTTGGAGCAACCAGGCAGGCAAGGAAAACAGCATTATGCCCTGGGGATATTGTCACTAAGATGTGAAAAACTGAGTCAATGAGCTCCAGGTCACTTTATGAAGGTATCTGATGATTGAACGGTTTTTCCATTTTCTTTAGGGGATGCAGACCAAGTATTCTCAGTGGATGCAGACACAGGGAATCTAACTATGAACAAACCAGCAACTTCCCTAGACTCGTACCTATTGCAAGTCATGGTAAGTCTGATGACATTGTAGACAACAACCCAGCATAGCTGGCTTTCTAGTAAACAGCAGTCTTGATGTGATAGGAGTCAATTACATGTATAATTAAAGCTAACTTGGTTGCATTGTTTCTTCTGGAAGGGCCTCGTATTTAACCCGTCTCTTATACCAGCTTCATGCAAAGCTCTTATAGAAGAGAGCATCTCCCTTATGTGTGGATTGCAACATCAAAGCAAGTTAACTGAAAGGGGACATCCTGCTGAGTTGAACGTATGGAGGAGCATAACTGGAAGGCTTTCTTTAGGCATGACTGGAGCTTGTGTTACAGTAGTTAACTCAACCCTAGAGACAAGCTCTTCTTTTGGCTACTGCTCAAGAGGAAAGGAATGAGTTGAAAAGCACTCCCTGCACATACATACCCAGGAAGACGTGGACTCTCAGGCAGTAACTGAACTGACCCAAACCCTCATGAAGATGAGCAGGCTCTACCTGCTGGTGCTGGAATCTCACTGCTTTGTACTGAAGCATGGCAATTTGTCCAGACATGGCCCTTATGGAGGGTCATATCTAGACTTTGGGGCTAGACCAAGATCATGTGGAAGGCCAGCAGCAGAAGCAAGCTAAAACACAGGGACTCCAAACCATAAGGCCCCTTGTGACATATCTGGCACAAAGCTCACTGAAAAAGATGGAAAGAACCCCATGGATTGCAACGAGCTTCAGATCAAGCCTATCCTTTTACATCTCATCACTAATAGGAAAAGGCTAACATGTCTCTCTCTCTTTCTCTCCAGGCAACCCAGGTCAACAACATACAGAAATATGCCATAGCCAGTGTACAGATTAAGGTCATCAAGAAAAGCAATCATCCACCACGCTTTGAGAGCGGGAGCTACAAGGGGAAAGTATTTGTTGGTCTGGACCCAGGAAGCTTTGTCTTCCAAGCTGATGGTGATCCTTCAACACCCCTGATGATAACAGCATTGGATGATGATTTCCCTAATGTAAGAAACTGAAAATGCACTGCATTCTTTCTCACTGCTTCAGGCTTAAAGCAGGATCAGAAACCATGAGGAAGGGGAGGTGGGGAGAGGCAAACACATGTTTTCTTCTAGGGTTCTGTATTATATTTCCCCAGGAATTCCACTTAGATCAGAACTGCTTATGGTATGATGTAATGTGGAAAAGCTGTTGGACTCCTTTCTTCCAAAAGACCGTCCCACCTAGATCTATGTAGGTGAGCTGATCTACTTCAAAACAGGACGCTGAGTAAAGTGCAGGGTTAGCAAATACTGTGAATGGGGGCAGATCTGAATTAGGGCTGGGTGAAGTGTTTCCTTGATGAGTTTAGGGTGGCAGGATCCCAGGCAGAGGTGTCCTCTCTCTGTCAGGTCAGAGAGAGCTATTTGTGGACTGGCCTGGGAAGAGGAGCCAGTCCAAAGACAAGAGATTAGCAAGGACCTGCAGTCCTGGTCTGGAAAGCCCTGTAAGGGCTCATTTTGAGAGAGCCATTCCTGAACAACGTACTAGGAGAAGGAAAGCCATTCCCATCCTGCCCTATTAAACAAAGAAAAAAGTGCTAGTTTTATTGAGGCCAAGGCTTCCATAACAGGATTAGGTATCTGGTAGAGGAGTAACATCCTAGGCACAAAGGAAAAACTTGGACAGACTTCAGCAGAGGGATTATTCTCCATGCACATCCCCCTTTGGCACTGTATTAAAGGCAAAACTGGTCAAACTTACAAGGTCCCTTGCATAGATGTGTTTTGCTTGGGCAAATACTAAAGATACAAACACCAGCTGGGTAAGACTTGGTCTTTTTCTGGAGGTAATGCTTTTAGAATACATTCTTGAACTCTGAGTAACAGGGTTAACACACTTGAGTTCAACCCTTCTCACCTCCTCAGTCCAGATTTATTTATTGCACTACACACCTGCTCATACTTCAGGTGTATTTGACAAGTCCTGCCAATGGGTTGTTATGAAGATGCATGGAAAGCACAAACAGTGTAGTTTAATCATTCACTCTTCTGGCTTTTCAGAAATTCAATCCAAACATTGAGTACTACATAGAAAACAGCGCCGATTTCACCGTAACCAGAGATGGACTCATCTTGACAAACGTGATGCTGCAGACACCAAAAACTGTAAACATTCAGGTAGGACAACTTTCTTCATTATCTTGCCAGGGTCATGTAAGGAAGGGGTAGTTTCTAGTAGAGAAGCACCAAGGGTGGAATTCCATTAGGTAAGGGATATAATGAAAGGACAGTCCTTGCCCCAGCCATTTGCATCATAAATGTATATGGATGGAGGGAGATGAAGTGGTAGCAAATTTACTGTGTGTGATACAGGTTACATCTGGGGCTAGCTGTAAAAGTGCTTCTCCAGACCCGTGGAAAACATCATTGGAGACAAGCAAAAAGTCATCTGGGGAGATTTTAGGAGCCCCCCTCCCACGCTCTGATTCTGATTAACAAAAAAAGGAGGGTGAGCAAGTGGGTAGGAGGTTGATGTGCAGGTAGGGATAGCGTATGATTGCTGGCGTATATCCCAGCTCTAAAGGCTACAGCCCCAAACTTAGAAATCCTTTGGTAAATCCAGTAGGTTTTTTTGCTCAGGTCAAAGGAAGCAGTTAAGAACGTTAGGCTTTCTAAGAAGCTAGATGTTCACTTTGTCCATCTGCCTACCAGTGACAACTGGCTCCCTAAGACTTGTCTTGGACAATGCCATGCCCTATGGAGCTATCTGAACCAGCTTGACTATAGCATTGTTTTAGCTACACAAGCAGGGCAGAGAGAGGTGCCAACACGTGCTGCTGCCTGCCCCACACTACCTCGTTATCTGCATACTGCACTGTGCTGCAAAGCTGTACACAAACAGTGCACCTCGTTCTGGCCCAGGACAGGGACTCTTCAGACCTCTTCTTCCTCTGTGACTAGATTGTCCAGCTACAATGCAGTGATATTGTGAGGATGTGGTGAGGATATGGACAAAGTACTTTGTCTACAAAGGGCCTACCACATAGCTTGAGAGTGAATTGGAGATCTTGGAAGTCCCTAAGCTATCTCTTTCCCATGTTCACATAGCTTATTGGAAAAGATACGGAGAGCCTGCAAGAGGCGAGCACTGCAATCACGGTGGATGTCATCATTGCCATAGGTAGGCTGGGTGTCTCTTTGTTTTCTGCTTTGGGGAGTCTTTTCGACTTCTGTGGGCAAGCTGGCAATGACAGGTCACCCACTGAAGTCTGGGGACCTGGGCTGAGGCCAACCCCATACCTACAGGAGGTTTTACAGTGGCTATAAGAGAGAAAACACTCAAATTACATTCTTATGGTGTGGTCACAACATGCCTCAAACAGCCTCCTGAGAGTATCCATAAATAGATAAAAATGTATATGGATGGAGGGAGATTAAGTGATAGCAAATTTACTCTGTGTGACATAAGCTATATCTGGGGCTAGCTGTAAAACTGATTTCTACATGATGATGCATGACTGAAGTTCCCAGTTGGGCTCTTCCATTACTTCACCCTCTGAACCACAATCATCGTGGGGATTTCTGAAGGGGGGAAAAAAAAAAAGTGGGCTCCTGGGCCTAAATTTGGATTCCCTAAAGGTAGTTCCACTTCACAGCTAAAAACATGGGCTGCGTAAAAACTACCTAAACGCAATTTAAGGGCACAGTCCAGCTCAGCAGAAAGGTAATTCAGGTGTCGGTACACAGAGCTGCAAACACTCCAAACAGATGTACCAACACTTCAAGGCAACTTTTAATAAAAGTTGCCCTTGGTATTTAAACCCCACAAAATAATGATGCCGTGACTATGCAAATAAGTAGACTGAAATTACACTGAATGACTCAGAACCTATGGGAGGAATTGTGCTTTATTCTATACTATAGCCAGCACCCAGGAATGGCCTAAACAGAGCAGAAATTGCCATTTGCCTGGCCAATCTGTAGGGTATTTAACCCTCAACTCTAAGAGGTGGTGCTAAGGCATGTGCACGCAACAAGTTGGAGAGCACTCTACTGAGCGTTCCAATATCCAGGGAGAAAGTACAGTCGTTTTTAATATACTCTCCTTCTGGGAAATTGTAACTGTACATTGGCCTCTGATTTCTGAGACACTAGTGCCAGCGCCAGCTCACATGGATCTCAAGGTGAGTCATTCCACCAAGCTGAGCTAGCTTTCACAGAGGCACTGTGTGCCGCACTGCACAGAAGGAGTTAAGGGTGGTGGAGTTTCACATCAGCTCTGTGTGCTGTGGCTCCCTAGGAGACATGATTAAGAAGCAACAATTCACTGACGTCCTAAACCCTCACCAATGTATTAATGCTAAACTGAGGATGAAATCAAATGCCGAGGGAATAATCAAAGTCCATTGTCATAAACAGGTCAGCAGGAGAACAAAACTGTTTCATTAATCATTAAACTTTAAAGAGACTAATTTACACTACAAAATGAAGCTGGAAAACTTAAAGAATCACAACAACAACAACAACAGGCAAAGCTGCTTAACCTTGAGAAAGTTACTGTCTTTCACAGTAATATTGATCTCTATACAAATATGCTTACTCTGACCAGTGGTGAAAGGATAAGCCGCTCCTGAGAAGGCTGGTGTATATTGCTACAGCTACAAAAGGGCAGGAAAGTTTCCTGTCCTAGGGACCTTCTAATGGTTTTTGTATTTCCTATTATACTTTTTTATTTCTTATTTTAATGTGCTCATTGGTATCAGAGGTGATGTCCCAGTTAACAGAAGCTTTGTATTTTCACACACATATGTACAAACATACCTCATTTTTGCATGCTGCTGTAAATGGGTGAAGTGTGAAAGTAAAAGCTTTGCTCCACCATGTAACATCTGATTGTCTAATGCAATCACATGTATATATTAGCTTAGTTAAATCATGGGGTAAAAGTCATTGTCCTGTGAACGGGTATTATTTCCACTTCATGTAATTTATTTAAAGTTATAATATTCTGTGAGTGGTCACCTTAAAAAAAATCCCTCTGCTTTTAGGACAGCAAACAAATGGCTTTCTGTGACATGGAATATATCACTGTCATACTCTGCAGCACAGGATGCTGCTTTGCCCTTCAAAAATTGCTTGGAGCTTCTCCCACAATGAAGTGTTGTGTTAAAAGAGCTAGCTGCCATTTTTAGGCTTCGTAACACTGGTTTGATTTTCTTGCAGATAAGAGATACACTGCTCAGGATATGGCTATCTTAGGTGGTACATTAGCAGCACTGCTATTAATTGCCTTAGTCTTCCTTGGAGTGATCATATACAAACACTATGGAAAATCAGTCAAATACCTAATAAGGAAAAAGGTAAGTGCCTTTTTTTGTACCTGCACTTCTTAGAGTTAGAAAGTGGGATCTGAGGAGGTTTTAAAGTATGGATGGGCTGTCCAAATACTACACATGTTTGGGTGAAGGTGATGAATCACTCCTGAGACAAAGTTTGCAAAGGTAACATCGCTTTGGTGGTGTTTGCTGTTGTTCTTTTCTGCCCCCTGAGAGTGGAGCTATATGGTAGATGATGAGCAGACATAGTAAGGAGGGGACTGCAGCTCCATGGAGCACAAATTCTAGGATGAACATGACACATATCACAGGTAGTCTCTGAAAAACGTGTCTGTAGTATAAACCACTGTTCATCCTCTCTCTATAGTCAATGGAGACGAAGGTCTCTTCATATCCTGTGCTAAAGCCTGGGCTTAGACAGTTTTCTGCATCTGAACTATTTGCCTTTTGCTCTCTCAAGACCCCAGCAGTCTGGTGGAGCCTAGACTCCACTGACTGCAACGTGAGTCCAGAGCACATAGCTCAGGTGAATAACAAGTGTCTTTCACCCTGAGTTGAAGTAAATCCCACTCCAGACTAATACCTCAAATGGATGGGTACAAATCAGTATACACTGTTGGTGCTCAGCGCTCCTGGAAAGCATGCCCATGCTTATCTGAAAACATACAGAAAGGGAGTCAATAGAAAATAGCTGTTCTAAGGAGCCATATCTTTCCCAGGCTTCAAATAGGTCTAAATGCAAAACAAGCTGAAGCTTTCCTGAGCAGGAGCTCAGTCACTTTAGCCCGCCACCCGTCCCACCCTCCTACCCCCCGTTTCTTTTCCTTTCACTGCAATCACAAGGTGTCTCTCCTCCTGTAGTTCTCCAAGGAAATCTCTACGGGTTACCAGAACCAATCTTACAAGCAAGATGAACACCAAAATGGGAGCACCAAACAGCACAAGATGTTAGAAAATGGCAGTGTCCAGTCGCTGACATACGTGCAAGAGCAGCCAGAACTTTCCTTGCCCTCTTCCAATACACAAGAAATTGATAGCCTCCCAAAGGCTTCTATAGCTTCTACCATCATCTTTGACAAGGAAGAGGAAGAGGAAGAAATGGAAGAAGAGATTGAGCGTGAGAAAGAAGTGAAGTCTATCCTCAAGACAGACAGAAGCATGGCAGATGACGGCTACAAAGCTGTGTGGTTTAAGACTGATGTGGATCCAGATGCTGGAGAGAGGGTTGAAGTGATTGAGGACAATGCAGCAGACGGCGATGATGACAGTGACCAAGATCTGCAGAAGAATGAGGAGGAGGAAGAGGAGGAGGAGGAGGAAGATTATGACAAGGCTGATCACCACAGAGGGCTGGGAGTGTCCTTTGCCTCAGAGAGCTCATCACTCCCAGCTGCAAAAGTGATAGTTGACTTGTCTCGCACAGATGCAGTGACAGAAGATGACAGTGACATATAATAGAAATAGGCCCGCATCTACCCCCCCAAAAATGAGAGGATTTCAGCTGCTTTGCTGACATGAAGCCCATCTTTCTGCTCAGGGGGAAACTGGATTGCAGGAGGATGAGGCTGCCTGTCCTGCTTGTCTGAATGCAGCGATTAAAGCCAGAAGAGATTACAGCTAATTCAAACTTTTAGTGTGACCTTGAAATATCACTTAGGATTTTTTTTGGGGGGGAGCACAAGTCCCATCTCTCCACCTTACTGCCTGTATCCCCTGGGGTCCCTTACATCACATTTCCCAAACTGGCTGCAGGTACAGCAGAGATGTAGCTGAACTGACTTTGAAGCAGTTAGCCCAGCTCGTGGTAGCAATTTAGTTACAAAACCCAGTGTTCATCTCTTCTCGGTGGGTAAATAAGCCAGCACTGACTGCTTGGCTGTTCCCTTTAGGGTGTTACAGCTGCAGGCATAAACCAGCACAAGTCATCCTGACCCTACAGTTGCTCGTATGACTATCCAGGAGCTCACTTCAGGGCTTGGCTCTGCTCTCTGCTGTGCCAGACTCTGTGCTCCCAGCACAAGCAGCTGGCATGTGCCAGTATGGTCCTTGTCCTGCCAGCAGCCAGGAGTTTACAGGCTCAGGAGCTGCTGTTTCCTCTATCACTGGTAAGCAAAGACTGATCATGTGTTCTTTACTGAAGGACTTTGTCATCAATTTTTCTATGTCATAAAACCGCTAATTGTGCAATACTACTTTAGCTGTCTGTCTCCTATCTGTCAGGGAAAAGAAGAGCTCCTGCCAGGACCTGCCTACAAAATGCCAGGGGGGTTTCCAGCTCTCTGGGCTTTTGGCAGCAACGGGTATCATTCCAGGGGTGCTGGGCGTGGGGTCAGCATGTTGCTTCCCATTGTTTCGCTTGTCCAACAGGGCTCAAGGTGTCCCTTTTATCATTGCTGCTGAAGGTGGAGGTCAGCATTGCCTCCAAGTGCCAGATGGCACTGCCATTTCTCTGCTCCTCTCATCTCAGATGCCAACCCCTTTGCATACCCCCTTTCTCCATTCATGAGCAATCCAGCATTCTTTTGCTGGTAAAAAAACATCTTTCAAGCTTCACCTAGAGCCGAGCTGCAGCCTGAGAGAGGAGGTGATTGTCAGTTCTGCTGTGCTTGGTTTGAGTCCAGGCTTGAGGTAGAAAGCCTGCTGACCTCTGGATTGACTTCATGGGGTGACAGCACCATAGCGTGTTGGACTCTTCCTCCCTCATCTTTCAGAAATATTGTCTTCAATTCTGGTCTTGCCATAAAGCCCCAGTTCAGCAAAATGAGCGTATCATTTCCAGGTAGCATGGGGAGTCAAGTGTTTTATGCTCTAGTCTAGATTTACACCTCCCATCAATCAATCTCTCTACCCAGCTGGCAACCAAAAGCTGCAGTGATTTGCACTGGCTGAGAATATGGCTGTGTGCAATTGCACCTTCTGATCTATCAGCACAAAATTTGTGCTGCTCCTGGTCATCTCATTTTGGGGCTAGCTACAGAGCAGACATGGAATGTTGAGTGCTTAACTTCCAGTAAAAAGCTCAGGAGTGTCCAAGACAAGGATGCAGCAGAAGGACCTTGGGTCACATTATCTCACATTCTCAGCTTAGCACAACAGCACAGGATTGCAACAAGATAAGTTTCATGATAAAAAAAGTAAAACCAATAAATAATCCTGCCTTTTCCCTACAAGCCAATCTCCACATTCTCTCAGGGGGTTATCTGGAGTAATGGCAGCAGAGAAACCAAAGTATGGCTGCTGGAATCCACTTGCATGCCAAAGCACACATGATTTCCAAGGAGGCTTTTATCCTCTTGCTCCATACTTTATTTCTGTACATCTCCCTGTCCCAGCATTGCCATCACTCAGTTCCACTTTCCTTTATCTGTGGAGAGCTGCCCTTGCTGTGTGGACTTCAGGAGCTGTGCTTTTGCTGAAGGTGGAGACTGAGATGTGGAAAGCTTTCCTCCTTACTGCAGTTTGCCCAGAATTTACAAGTGTGGTTTGTCTGATAACAGAGGGTGGGGAGTGCGCCCTGTGTTTGCCATGTAAACACGGTTCCTCCAGTAGCTTAGGGTTATCTCCAGCAAACATTTCCCATGGGACTGTGAGAACTCTCCAGTAGTTGCTAACTGCTAGCCCAACACTTTCAGCCACCAGCAAGGGTGAGGGTAGAGCCCAGCCTGCCCTCTGTGCCGATGCTACCCATAGGAGGATTGCTGATGGGTGGGTGCAGCTAGAGTGTTTCTACTCTGACCTTCTCCAGGCATTTGCTTTTCTGACCTCTGACTAAAGGTCCAAAAATGTGCCACCAGCTTGCTGTGCACCAAGAAACAGCACTTAGAATGGTTCAGAGGTGCTAAGTGCCCAGCTGATGAGGGATCGTTTCGGCAATGCAGGATTGTGTCCCAGGTCAGTGGCTGACATAACCCAGTTTACATGCAACAAGGGATGATCTCTGTGGAAGCAAAGCAGAAAGCTGAACTAAGAAGCAGACGTTGCACTGACATGGCAGTGAGAGCTCTCCATCAGATGAGCAAAGGGAACATACGCAGCACTGTGCTTTCTAACCCATGTGGGTATGGGAGGAGACTGGAAAGGACAGAGGAGGTTTGAGAGAAGGAACAAAGTGCAGATAAAAGCAACCTGATGTTCACCAGACCCTCTGCCCCAGTCTTCTGCAACTGGGACCAGTGCTTACCAGAACCCAGTTATTGTTACATGGGTTGCAACTGGCCATTCCTGCCTCAGGAGCTTTGAGTTATTTTAAAGCATAATGACCTGAAAAGTGACTGACTGGCATTGGGAAGAACTGCTGCTTGCCAGGTCCCGTCTGCCTTTAATGAACCAGGAAAAATATTTCTGAGAGAAATGCTGACACAGGCAGACCTGTTTACCGAAAGCAAGGGACAGGCTCAAACCAGTCCTGGTGTAGCTGGATGCGTGCAGTCAGGTAGTGCTGGTCTGGTATCTATAGCAGCATGGTGAATTTGGCCCTGCCAGCTGTTACCAAAGATGATACCACCACAGTGATGAAGGGACACGGACATACGCACACACAACTCCCCTAGACCAGCTGCCCCTTATGTGTGCTAGAGCAGAAATACCTCCTCGTTTCCTGCGGCATTTTGCTAGCCTCAGGATTACTTGAGGCACTACTTTCCTCTCACTTTTACATTTGGAGACTGTTTTCCTGTGGACTATCTTTCTCTAACTCTTCCTTTCTACACACTCGGTGCAAGGAAAAATCCTTTTCTGTTTGTCCAGAAGACTGTTTCATGATACCTGTGACCAATTACTGAACTGAACGGTTTCTGGCAGAAGGCAGTTTGTGTGGGCTGACACAGCGTAGCTGCTCCATTTCCCTCATTGCTGGGCCATATGTGATCTATTCCTGCTTGTTGGCACACTGTTGTCAGTCTGTCTTCCCTCTGCCGCTGTATTGTTTGGGCTTCTGGGCACATGCTTTGGCACGTTGATTTATGAGCTCCCTCGATTTGGAATCTGTACTCATCTGTTGGTGCTTCACCTTCCCTTCATTGATGTGCTTCTCATGTTTTTTGGCCTTTTGTGTTGGTATGCTGTTTGAATCGAGGCACCCTCAGTTTGCAATTCGTTGGCTGTTGGTGCTCTGGCTCCCTTTTGCTGGCGTGCAATTGAAATCCCATCAACGTGCCACTCACCTACCAGGCTCCCTGTTGGCAGTTCGTTCCTCTACAGCCCCAGCTGCTCAGCCTGTGCCCCCGCAAGCTGTTATGTTCTTGTTCTTTTATCCTGCAAAATTCATACTGGAAACACTCAGAAGTTTGTGCTTGTTAAGACAAAAGTTAAACTGCAGCACTCAGAAGGGGAAAAGTGTGTTCAAATAGTGCCATCACATGGCCAGCAAAGACATCTGTCTGTTATTCTACACAGCTTGAACACGAAAGCAGAAAGTGAAGGCAGCTTCTCCCAACTCCTTCCTGCACTCGACCCTTCCTTCAGAGCCTTGTGGTGAATTGGGGTGTTCTGTCAGCGGGAAGGTTTCACTGACCCTTCCTCTCTTGGGATAACAGCCCCACAAAAAGACAGCATGCATTTGCAGAACTTAATTATGATTTGTACAGTGAGTGTATGAATTACAGGGCTGGCTGAAGCCCTGGAACGAGGGCGTTGAGATGCCACCAGTGCAGTGACTTCACTGATGTGCCATATCAGAAGATCTCACTGGGCATGGCAGGGAGAGGTAGGTGTGGCTGCTGGTTCTATTTATGTCATTTTTGAGGTACTGAAGCCAGGGCTGCCAAGGCTAGGATGGTGCTGAGAGAGGGGGACAGCGGGAGGTTGGGGGCTGTCTTCCTTTGTCTGCACCTGGATGGGCAGGACTGACCAAGGGAAAATGTTCTTGAGCCATCACTTATGATGCTGATCCTCACCATCGCTTCCCTGACCCCACATCCTGTTTCCAGACTTGGGTTTCAAAAGAGGTTTTGGGTACCTCTTTCTTTTGTTCTCTGTGTTGTAATGATGTCCAAGGACCCCTGTTGCATTCTGCAGCCTCTTCCCTGCAGGTACACTGTGAGCCCTCAGTGCCACGCTCAGCTTGCGAGCCATCCCCACACCCTGCCACACAGTTTCTGTTGTTCTATCCCTCCAGGAGACTGTGGGAGTCCCTGCTGTTCGGATGGGGTGCAGGCAGGGAATTAGAGTCTTCTTCCCTCTTCCCTTCAATAAGTTCCAAGTATATCTTTAAGATTCATCTTTCAAACATACAAGTTGGACAGGTTCAGTTGAACCAGTCTTTTCATTATGTTCTTCCATTTCTGACATCAGTACATACAGGCACAGTATTTCCTATTTTTCAGGGTTATGCTTGTTTCCATTCAAAGGAGATGATGTTTCGTAAATATTATGTCTAATGTAATGGTTGTTGTTGTGAGGAGAGCTAATAGAGCTTGGCAGCAGACAGAGCTCAGCCTCTTCAAGCTATAGCCTGTTAAAGCCTCCAGACCCTCTGTTCTTGTCTCCTATCTTGGGCCTGCCTGACAGTATATTTGTTTTAAGAAAATCAGTGGAACTGCGTGAAAAAATAGCAATGACTGTGGAAAATGGCAAACAAAACCTTTCATTTTTATCTTACTTCTAATGTGTTATGGCTATTTCTGGTTTGTTTGGGTTTTTTAAAATGGAAATAATATACAATAAAGAAAATTGCTGATTTTGAAGAGGTTGAATCTTATTGCCCTTTCAATCTCACATTAGTTTTGAAAGGAAGAAAAAAGTGAAAGGAACAAGAAGAAAACGTAATCTTTTAAGTTCAAACCCATCTGAGATTACACTAAATCTGGGTGGATTTGTTTGTCTGTTGAGGCTGGGAAGGTTGACTAACTTTTTGCATTATTGTACAACAATCATGTTCATTTATAAATATTTGTATGGGAAAGAAAAATATACTAAGGGATATAAATGTTTTTATAAAATTGTTTGGATCAGTTGGAAGACTTTTGATAAAGCAAAGTAACAACAAAGCGTTTCAGTAAGCTTTTAAATAAATATCATAAGTTCAGAAATGAATATTGGGAGAAGCACTATGCCTTTTCTGAGACAGACATAAAGTTTCATGAACTGGTTTCTACATGGACCTGTCTCTGTGCAGGACTGAAAAATCATATAAGTGCTTAAGCTGAAACGTTTTTTTGATGGCAAATAAGCATCTAAGTACCTTTCAAAGCTCATCCTTAAACTCCAAAGACATTCAAATGTTTTTCAAAGTTTAACTCCACAGGTAGATTTCAGAAATCTCTTTCACCCCATCCACAATCTTCTTTACCAGCTTAGAATAATATTTGTTTAATATCTGTAATGCAGATCTATAAAAAGCCAAATTTGGCCTTTGACTTGGGCTTTACAGATGACTGCCTTTCTCTACTGATTATTTTATCCGATTGTTTTAGTGATGCAAGGATCAACCAGGGCAGTCTCTCTGATAGATGCAAGCCACTAAGGAACAAATTACACAGAACTAAGAATCTTCAAATGCTTACTTGCTGGAGTTAAAAGCTAAAAAAAAAAAACCAAAACAAAACAAAAAAACCACCCCGACTTCTAATCATCTTACTGCAATTTTTACTCCATAGGTTCAAAATATTGTCTCACAAACTCACATTAATATTAGCTAAAAGACAGGAGTGAGAAACTGTCACATAGCTTGCATTATGAAAAGAAGCATTAATTCAAGAATATAGATTCTCTAAATGTGTGTCAGACAAAATATACTAACATACTGCATGGAATGTGGGAATCTGGCTCAGGTAAGTTCTTGTTTTCCTTCTAATACAATCCCAGTTCTAAGATCTTTGAAAAAATACGTTGCAATGTAAGATGGGCCGTTATTATCA
Organism: Pluvialis apricaria; assembly: GCA_017639485.1. Lineage (NCBI taxonomy): Eukaryota > Metazoa > Chordata > Aves > Charadriiformes > Charadriidae > Pluvialis > Pluvialis apricaria. The sequence continues at coordinate 68,035,324 of CM030012.1, read as the reverse complement.
TATTTCTTTTCCCTGCAACAGCCTGGAGTAACACTTTGTGATCTAAGATGAATGACCATGCAGGGCACAATTCTAAGGAATTTGGTCCACTGTTAGTATAACTCTGGCTTAAGAGGGTCGGGAAATATGTTTCCAGTTGTCAACAAAGCTGCAGGGGGAAAATAGCAGTTTCAGTGTGTCAGTGGTAGACTTGGATTTGAGATTACAGATGGAAGCTGAAGGGAGACTGAAATGCACTGCAGAGCTGACACCTGCCAAGGGAGATGATGTCCATGATGTTTTTGAGCTTTGAGCACCCTCTTCCGGAGTAACACACACCTAAAAAGTGGCCATTTCATTTTCATTCTTAGCCTCTACACAGAAAAGCAACGTGTTTCTTGGCTGCCAGGGAAAACTGTAAAGCTGAATTGAGATCAGGAGGGAATCAGCAGGAAATTTGAAAAATCAAGTAAAATACAAGCATTTTACCTTCACGAAGTCACAAAAACAAACAAAAAAATTCCCACGTCTGAATATTAATTTCTGCTAGCCCCAATTCTGTCCCCATTTAGAACTGAATAACCTAATGGATTTCATCAAGTCTTCATTGGCATAGCTGACAGCAAGTGCCTCCTTTTGCCTATTTTGCCTCCAAGAGAAAAATGGCTTTGATACATAGCTAATTAGAGTGCAGAGGACACTTCTTGGTTTAGTTTTGAAGGGATGGATAACTGGAGACCTGTTCTCTTTGCATGTAGGATATCAGAACTATCTAGCATTTATCTGAAGCAATAATGAATCCTGATCTCTTCAATCACATAATCCAGAGAAAATTATTTTTGATCTCAAAGAACAATTTCCAAATGATAAATAGTCAACTGTAGAAGACCTGTTTTAAACTGATTTGCCTTGGATATACAGCATCTTTAGCTCTGAAAGGGATTCTTTTTCCTTTAAAAAATTCAATTCAATTGTATTCAGGTTTGTACAATTTATTTTTTCATTAGTTGGTTACTAATTCCTCATAAAACTGACCTCAGCAGACCCGGAAATGGAAACTTAAAGAAATGAGATCAACTCCATCACGTGGACTTTAAGCAAATTATGGCCTTTAGTTCTTATGAACAAATGTTTTATCCAATCAATAAAAACAAAGCAGTCCACCAAATAGATTCAAAGGAATAGATTTAGAACTATAATAAAAACCGAGGCTGCAGAAACGACCCATGGAGAGCAGTGACCCAGTAGTAATACTCAGATAGAAATTGTATTTTGGAGACTACAGTTCCATATTTTGCTCCTAAAAGACGCAACGATCCAAAAGATGGTGGTGTTTCAGCAGCAAAGGCAGTGGCTGAAGTGGAGTGAAAACAAGCACAAAGATCTGGTGGGGGTAGGAAATCTGCATTCCTTAGTAGAAATTGCCTGTTCTCTCCAGTTGTGCAAGAAGTTTTCTTCCTAAAGCCTCCTCCCAATGGCTCCTTCTCCTGCTTGTGGCTCAACATGGTCACATTTTACATTATAAAATCAGAACGTCACACAAACTCAGTCACTCACATTCAAGATTTCACAAGATTTCCCTCACTACCATCTGACTACACAAAAATATTGTGTTCTAAGACTTGTGTGTATGTATGATTAAAAAAAGAAAACTTTGATTCAACTCAAACTTGGAGGACTGTCATCCAAGGCAGTCACTGTTGTAGAAAGTCAGGATTTTCATAAAATTTAAGCATTTGTTACTAGGTTTAGCTTTGGGTTATTGCTCTCTGTTAGCTGGACATGTTGCAAAACACGTCCTGGGCAGAATTCAAGAATAGAATGAAAACCAGCCCCAATTATCAAAAAGAAATCTTACTCAGGCAATATTCAACAAGTGATTCACCACACAATTCCATAGTTTCATAAACACATGCTGACCACAACATTCTGATACAAAAGTACTACTTATAACAACAATGGCAATACTCATCATATGAAAGTCCTACAGAAAAATGTAGGTGGAAGGATTGAAATTCAGATTTAAATAATAAACTGAAAACAACAGGGATTTAGCATTCAGTCTAAACATGTTATATCTTAATGTGTTGTACCTTGTCCCCAAGAGCTGCTCAAGATTTCTGCTTTTGTTCCTTATCTTTTCCTCTTCAAACAGCTTAGATAACAGACTGTTCTCGAGCTTGGAAACTGGTTATTTTAACATGGGTTAGTCCTCTCTGAAACTCCATGAGATGAAGGTCTTGGAGCGCTCCTGTAATACGTTAAACAAAAGATGTGTTAGAGAAAAAGAAGTTGCATCCTCACAAAGATCTCAGCACTAAATGGATTTTCCTGGCTCCTGAATGTTGTGAAGCACCCATCTTAGGCTAAACCTCTGGTGGTCTCTTCTGCACCCAGCAGTGTCAGCTCTGTTGCTGAGTCCTTGAATTACTGCATTGTGCCACATTTCTGAAGCACCCTCCATTGTCCCTTGTGTGTAGAATACTAATGAAGATGGATTAATGGTGTTCAGCATCATGTTAAAATACTCCATATTCATAGAAACAGAAAGGTCAAGAGATCATGATGTGTCATCCTCTATCTGTTTCTTCACAGGCTGTCAGAGGAGCCCAAAAAGAATGAGAAAGAGGCTTTTGTCATTACTCTGGGCACATCTGAGTTTTCGTTCACGGACAAGACCTCAGACATTGAAAGATAGTTGTGCTGTTGTTGTAAGGGCACAAGCAGTTCCGTGACAACTTGTGTGCAAGCCCTTCATTCCCACAATAGCACACAGCATCTAATTTATGTTAAATAAGGCACAGAGTGGTTGCTGTGATGAATGATAGAGACTGCAGTTCTGTGTTTCACCTTGATATTGTGTAAATTGAGATAAACACTTGTATGGTAAGTCTTACTGGAATAGCTGAAAAATTTAAGAGACCATATTACGTCTGATGTTATGCTTGGATTTATATATCTTTATGCATACATTATGTATTTTATTGTAGATAAGTATGCTAACTGTCCAGGTATATAACTAACAGATTTATTAGGGGTATATAAGGCCATCTATCCCTTGTAGGTATGTCATGTATTGCTTGAGCATGGAGTGATGAAGCAATCACCCATCAATGACATGACCACAGTTTACCTTTAATATAGGCACCTTTTCTCAAAAAAACCCAAACAAACCAACCCAAGCCAATATCAAGCTGTGATTATCCTGTGCTTACTTTGCTTCCTTGCAGTCACAAGAGGACTCATGACTGTTATTGATATACAAATGCAGTGAAATATCTAAACAGTGAAGGGTAATTATTACATTTCTTCTGTGATTATGAAAGTTTCATAACTCACAGGCATCACAAACAAGATTCTGTGAGTTATTAAGGTTAGTTGTGAAGAAAAAAATTTGCTTTTTACCCATTAAATATTCAATTTGCTTTATGAGAATTTATTTTATTGATCACCTTTCCAATAATAGCAAGCAGCTAACCTATATTACTTAAAGGAAATTTCTGTCCATGTCTAAGGCAATTTTTTTTCCAGCTGCCTCATATTTCAGTTTTTGCAGATATAGAATGCAGAAGGGAGCAAGACATCCGTACAGGTAAGACCTTGAAGATATTGGATTTTATTTAGATGTCAACTTTCACTTAAAGAGAGATAAACAACTAGTCCTAACTCATAACAGTCAGCCTACAGGAACAGCAGCCAGTGCTGAAGAACTTGAAACTAGTGTGGGGAGCTGTAAAGCACTTCATAGAATCACAGAATCATAGAATTGTTTAGGTTGGAAGGGACCTTGAAGCTCGTCTCGTTCCACCCCCCCTGCCCTGGGCAGGGACACCCCCCACCAGCCCAGGTTGCTCCAAGCCCCGTCCAACCTGGCCTTGAACACCTCCAGGGATGGGGCAGCCACAGCTTCTTGGGGCAACCTGGGCCAGGGGCTCACCTCCCTCACAGTCAACAATTTCTTCCTCATATCTCATCTAAATCTCCCTTCTTCCAGTTTGAAGCCATTCCGCCTCGTCCTGTCACTACGTGCCCTCATAAAGTCCCTCCCCAGCTCTCCTGGAGCCCCTTTAGGCACTGGAAGGGGCTCTAAGGTCTCCCCAGAGCCTTCTCCTTCTCTCCCAAATCTCTCAGCCTGTCTTCAGCTATCTTGTTAGGTTGCTAACTCTGAGGACATGCCTATGCCATGTAATTAAGGGCAGAGGAGAAGAATCTTGCTCCAGCACTGGAAACAGTACGGCAATATTACTGCAGCCTGTTGGGCTAATTAGTTCACTCTTGCAACTGCTGCAGGAGAGAAGGCAATTGACCGGGCTGAGCATCACATTAACACAGCAATACCGCCGGGAGGGGGCTGAGCTGGTACCTCTGTATGCGCCTTTTTGTTCGGACCAAAGAAGTTACTTGGAGCCAGCTTGGGGAGATCAAACGCTGCATTGTATTTGACAGGGGGCCCTGGAAAGGGAGGTTTTCTGGGATAACAAAGCCGAGCTAGTGGCTAGTTGCATGCCGAGAGGAGTGCTCCCCTCAGAGAAAACAACTGAATTATTTTCTCCCTTTTTCTGGCAGAGAAATAACCTGGAGAAATCAGCAGATTTCGGTCGTCAGCAGAGCCCCTGTCAGGTCAGACAAGCACCAGACCTGGGCAAGGGAAACCGGCGGGAATACGCGCGAGCAGGAAAAGGAGGACGCAGGGACGTTGCTTGTGGCGACAGCTGCCTGTCAGACGAGATCAATTATAAGCTCATTAATCACAAAATTAATCATGCCATTAGCCCCTGCCGGCACGCGGCGCCACGAGCCCCCTGAGGGAAACCATCATTCCCATGATGCACCGGTGCGGCAGGGCCGGCTGAGGGGCGGGGCCAATCGGGCAGGGCGTGGCGGCGGGGGCGGCCAATGGGGAGGAGGCTGGCGGCGGTTGGAGTTTAAATTTTTGAAGGGGGCTGAGGCGCGGCTGCTGTTGCGGCGCGGGGTTCGTCCGTCCGCTCGTTCGTTTGTCCGCGCGCCCGTCCGCCCGCGCGCCACGGACCGGGGGACCCCTGCGCTTGGTGCGTGTGGCTGTGGGTTTTGGCGGGCGGCGCGGGCTGAGGGGAGCTCTACCCTCTTCCCTCCGGGGGAGCGCGGGGCGCCGCAGCCCGGCGTGAGGGGAGAGGGGCGGTGGTGCGTCCCGGGGCCGAGCCGCGTGGCTAAACGGCTTCTCCTCGCGCTCCGTGCTAGCGGGGAGCCTGCTCGCTGGTCAGGGGGTGAGGGAGGGTCCCCTCCGGGCGTCCCCTCACCTCGCCTCAGGGAGGCGGGGGTCGGGGCTCGCCCGTGCTACTCAGCCCGCTACAGCCGCGCGTGGGTGAGGAGCCTGAGGGGCCCGGCGCAGGTTGCGGTGCTGCCCGGGCTCCCCAACGGTCGGGGTTCGCCGCTCCCCGGCCTCGGAGAGGTGGTAACCTTGAGGGAAGGAAGGGAGCACGCAGGTGGGGAGGGAAACAGCTTCATCTCTGTAGCCTTTCCTGCTAGCATCACCTGCCTGCGGTTCTTAATCGCAAAGAAGTGCTTAGCTCTTTCTTTCATATAATTCCTATGGGGGGGAGTTAAATGCCCAATTCCCTCTAAAAACTGGGGATCTAAACGGTGTGCTTATGGCTACACAGAAAGTGTGTGTTGGATCTACAAGAGTCCAGAGGTAGCCCTGGAGATGCTGCGAGGGCTGGAGCCCCTCTGCTGGGAGAACAGGCTGGGAGAGGGGGGGTGTTCAGCCTGGAGAAGAGAAGGCTCCGGGGAGACCTCAGAGCCCCTTCCAGTGCCTAAAGGGGCTCCAGGAGAGCTGGGGGGGACTCTGGATCAGGGAGGGGAGCGATGGGATGAGGGGGATCTGCTTTAAACTGGAAGAGGGGAGATTTAGATAAGATATTAGGAAGAAACTCTGTCCTGTGAGGGAGGTGAGCCCCTGGCCCAGGTTGCCCCAAGAAGCTGTGGCTGCCCCATCCCTGGAGGTGTTCAGGGCCAGGTTGGACGGGGCTTGGAGCACCCTGGGCTGGTGGGGGGTGTCCCTGCCCAGGGTGGGGGGGTTGGAACACGATGAGCTTTGAGGTCCCCTCCAACTCTAACCATTCTATGATCAGCTAATGACAGCTAGATCTGTCAGGTTTCAGGTTATTATCCTACCTAATGAATTAACTCCTTATTGTTTTTGTTAATGCAGAATTTAAAGGAGAGGCTGCTATGGCACAGGACTGCAACGATGAGTGGGAGCTGAGCAAAGAGAATGTGCAGCCCCTCCGGCAGGGCCGTGTCATGTCCACCTTGCAGGAAGCATTGGCTCAGCAGGAGACCTCCATGCACACTGCTCTTCAGCTCAAAAGACAGTGAGCAATGTTTTGACGCCTTCTTTCCCCTTATCTTCCTGCCTCCTCATCAGCTTTTCTATGTCTTATTTAATTGTACTAATCTCATAGGCATTAAAAAAAGCATAAAAGAACAGAAGTTTAGTAACTGATGTCTGTGCTACTATCACAGTCCAGAAGTTTAGGACTACTTGCTGTGGGTGCTGTACAGTATAGACTACTATTTTTAGGTTTGCAATGGAGCACTTAAACAACAAACACGAGGGAGAGTCAGTTGTGCTTTTAAATGTACTCATTAAGAAAAAGATGTAAAGGTCACAAGGAGGAGAGCTTTTTTGTCTTTCCTACTATAATCTATTGAAGTAGAGTATTTCTTAGGAGATAAATACTTCCTACTGTTGTAGGGTAGGCACAATATGAGTATGTCTGTGTTCTCTGGGTTGCAGACACCTGGGAGGGCAAAGTCAGCTTGGGTTTGGTCTGTCTTGCATACAGTATTCTACAGATATGACTGTAAGACTTCAAGGGGCATCTTGTGTCCCACACCTGTTCAGTTATATTTGTATTGCCTGATCCTCAGCTTTTCATGCCCTGTTGTTGTGGTTTAACCCCAGCTGGCAATTAAGCACCATGCAGCTGGCTTGCTTATTCCTGCTGCAGCAGGATGGTGGAAAGAATCAGAAAAGTGAGAAACCCCATGGATTGAGATAAAGAGAGTTTAATAGGTAAAGTAAAAGCCACACATGCAAGCAAAGCAAAACAAGGAATTCATTCAGCACTTCCCATCAGCAGGCAGGTGTTGAGCCACCTCCAGGAAAGCAGGGCTCCATCATGAGTAATGGTTACTTGGGAAGACAAACACCTTAACTCTGAATGTCCCCCCGCTTCCTTTTTCTTTCCCCAGCTTTATATACTGAGCATGATGTCATATCATATGGAATATCCCTTTGGTCGTCGGGGTCAGCTGTCCCAGCTGTGTCCCCTTCCAACTCCCCCAGCCTGTTTGCTGGTGGGGTGGTGTGAGAAGCAGAAAAGGTCTTGACTCTGTAAGCTCTGCTCAACAATAATGTTGTCTATATTTTCAACACTGTTTTCAGCACAAATCCCAAACATAGCCCTGTATTAGCTACTGTGAAGAAAAGTAACTCTATCACAGCCAAAACCAGCACATCTGTCAAGGCCAAGCTGACTTTGTGAAGAGCCTGCATAGTAGTGCCTCTACTGTGTTGTCAAAATGGGAAATACTGGTGCTTGTCATGACCATTCTGCGTGAATCATCTGGGTGGTTTCATGTGAAGTTAGCATAGTCTGTGAACACCCGCTCAGTACTTACTGAACCAGTGCTTATCAGCTGGATCTGGATTTTTTTTTATGAAAGAGCATGGAATTGTTATTGTACTGGGGTCTGCAAGAGGGTTTGTCCAACTTGACCCATTATGTTTATGAGGTGTTACACTTGAGCAGAGCCTTCCGAGAAGGGACTGTCTGGGGAGTTTTACAGGGTCAAGCCACTGCTAAACACAAGCTAATGTTCCTGCCTAAGTCAAGCTGCAAGGTGGTTTTCTTGATGTGCTGCCTGAGGCTGAAGTCATGTTGTAGAGATGGAATGATGCACGGCAGTTGAAGAATGAGACGAGATCATGACTGTCAATGTGGCCACTTAGATGTGTGTGGTGCAGTTCTGTAGTTGTGTGATCATCAGGCTTTTCCATCATCCATCATCATTCCAACCTTTTCCTATACTTAATTTTTGCATGAAACATCCCTTATTTAAACTTCACAATGTATCTGTCTGCTAAGAACTCTTCATAATGGAACAGGCATTCTGTGAAGGGAGACCATATAAGCTTTGGGGTTGTAGAAATTCTTGGAAATATCCTTTGGAAAGATGCATATCTGTTCTTGGTAAATAATGATACATTTCCCAGCTCTTTCACTTCGAAGAATAGTGCAAATGCTTATTTTTTTGATTCTTCTGGTCTCAGTAAAAGCACAAGTCTAAATATATCCCAACTTAGCCTTTTTTTTTTAATAGACCGACAAAATGGTACGAGTGAGTGTAAAGGTCTTAGTTTACAGTGCAGAAATCATCTTTACTGTTCTACACATGTATTTATTGGTTGGATAATGTTTTTCTTTAGGGAGTTTGAATCTGAGATCCGATTCTACTCTGGAGATGATCCACTGGATGTCTGGGACCGGTAAGTTTCCTTTTATTTCAGAAGAAAGAATAGAAAGGTCAGATATCCTTTTAAAAGCTTGGAAAAGAACATTCTAATTTAATAACAAACTCATGAAAAGATAAATTCTATAACAGTTTTGTTGAGTAATATGTTGTGTTTCAATAATATGCCTGATTTTTTTCTAAATCTCCTTACATTGTATAGAAACAGAAGCCTTGTATCTTCTTTAGAACTGACTTCCTATGAATATATCCCATCTCCAGGTACATCAAGTGGACAGAGCAAACCTTCCCCCAAGGTGGAAAGGAGAGTAATCTTGCAGCAATATTGGAAAGAGCAGTGAAAGCGCTCAATGGACAGCGGCAATACTACAAAGATCCCCGTTATCTTAATCTCTGGCTCAAGTTTGTAAGTGTTTTGTGAATATCTGTTGGGTGCTGTTTTTTCTTGGTACTTATGTCATTTGCACACAGTTAAGCTGATTTTTGTAATAGCAGAGTCAAAGTATGTTGTGCAACTGCTGCAATATTAGAAGTATTCCTCTGCAAACATGTTACTTACTCTTGAATTACACTTCTCACTTTCAATAGGATCGTCAGACCTTTTTTAGGATCATTCAGTTTAGACAGCTACAAACTCCTGAAGTTTTGTTTTGGAAAAGCTAGTTTGAATAAGTAGAGCTTGATTATTTAAGGAGAAAAAGTGATTTAAAGACACATTTTAGGTGTTATATCTGTCATAGCAGTTATTTTAACTTCTAACTGTCTTTTATCTGTGTTTAAGAAAAAAACAAGCTGCGTGTGTTCTGGTTGTGCCTTGTCTCTCCATTGCTATAGTTTTTGTTGTTCTCATCGTCTCAAAGCAGCTTTTCTCCAGGTTTAGCTTCCTGAGCTGATTTACTAGTTCCAAAACTGGCAAGAAATATGTTGTACTTTAGATAAAGATTAAAAAATTATTCTTGGGAATACTAATGTGACATAGTTCAATCACTTAATTAGATAAATCTAACAAACGACTGAATACCTAGGCTAGAATTAAGGGATTGGTAATAATATTGACAGATATATACATGCAGTCAGAGGCTTTTCTGATTGTTGTTATTCTTCTCCTACTGATTTCCTTTCCTTCACCTTGTGCACTGTGACATGGAACAATTGTATGTTCTGGCCTTACAACTGGTCCGGTAAGACTTGTGTTGAAATCAATGGGGTCTTGCAGGAGGCATCAAAATGCAGGCATCAACTTGGAATCCTTTATAGTCTAATGCAATTACTGAAGTAATTTGATTGTTTCAGGGAGATTTGTGTAGTGAGCCCCTGGATCTGTACAGTTATCTACACAGCCAGGAAATTGGCACAACACTGGCACTACTCTACATCACTTGGGCTGAAGTACTTGAGGCTAGAGGAAGTTTTAAGAAAGCAGATCTGGTATTCCAGGAAGGTCTTCAGCGCAAGGCTGAGCCTTTGGACAAACTCCAGTCCCATCACAGGTAAGCTTCCAGCTCAAGTGAAGAACTTAGAGTAGTTTTACATGATTCAGTGCATGCCTGGTACAGTGAAGTTTACACTGACTTCTCCAATATTTTTCTCAGGCAGTTTCAGACCCGTGTTTCTCGGCAGACACTACTGGGGCTTGAGGAAACTTGTGATGAAAGAGACACGGGTCTTCTGGGAGACGTCGAACCTCAGAGAAGCTCGTTGGCAGATCTGAAAGGCAGGGGGAAGAAAAAAGTGAGAGCCCCAATTAGTCGTGTAGGAGATGCGCTTAAAGGTACATTCAGTTGCTGAAACAACATATTATTGGAAGAGTTACATCTTTTTGTTGTGGAATTTGCACTTGAGTGTGCTAGTTAAATGTTAATTTGCATAAATCTTCTTGCTTTAGCCACGAACCAAACCAGAAGCTCCCAGACTGTAACTTCTCAGCAACTTTCAAATAATCTGGGTTTTGCTGTGTTTGATGAAAATTCAGCTTCTGGTCCTGAGATTCCTGTACTTACACCACAGCCGTGGACAGCACCTCCAGCTCCAAGGGCCAAGGAGAATGAACTAAGTGCAGGACCTTGGAACTCTGGCAGGGTAAGGAGTCTCAAAATAGACTGGCAAAAAAAGAGGAAGTTGTGTGTAAGATGATGACTACTTCTGATGCCTGAGACAAGGGTTATACTCTTTTTCCCTTGCCTGGGGTTTGTGTCTATTTGTAACTACAGATCTTCCTAGCTTCTTTCTAAAAAGTCTGTCTGTGTAACCTATTCCAGTTTAGCAAGTTGATCTTGCTAGAATAAGTTAAAAAAACCTCTCTAGAGTTCTTAAATCAAGAAATTATAATTCTTGCTAACCAGAAAAATTGGTAGAGATGGCCAACCAAACTGTTGGGAGGGCAGAAAAGGAATATAAGAGGGAAAACAGCCAAATAAAGGGAGAGAAGCCAGGTATTAGTTAATAATGTAAGAAAGAAGAGCGAGTTAAATTGATATCCTACAATACCACCTGAAGGAAAAACTTGTTGCCCATGTCCGTATGAAAATAAGGCATGTACAGCATTCTGCAAGTCTGTTTTGAAGTGCTTGTCAGGCAGACAGAAGAGTGAAGATCAAAAGGATTGAAGAACTACTGTATCAATGGAATACTTATCCTGACAACAGGATGACAAAAAGTAGGCTGCAATAGTTTAAAGTAGTGCTGGAGACAGAAAAATAAACAGCTGTGCTACAGGTGTTTAAGTTCATCTAGAGAAATGATCCAAGATGCTATCTGAAGGAAACTAATCCTGTGAAATCAAGTTCGTTTCATAAGGAAGATAACCCCCGGTGTTCCCATGTTCTTTGTAGATAAGAGTGGAAAAATAGAAAGTAATCAGATGATAAAAAATATTTTGGACTTCTCAATATAGAAGTTATTATAAATGAAGCTTAGAAACAAAAACTAGGAGAGGAAGGAAGAAAATGGGCTGAAATTCATGGAAACTCCAGGAATAATTACTACCGGATACAAAGCAACTTTATTAAGTGAATGGAAAAGTTCAGTAAATCACAGGTTTAATTTGACTGAGAAGAATGAGAAGGAGAAATTATTAATGTAAAACTTCTATCAGTTGCCTTGCTTTAGGCTGCTTAAGACATTCATTCTGGTCCCCAAAGACTTCTGTATTCTTTTAATGTCTGTCCTTAGAGTTCTCTCTGTTCCCCCTTTAATGACATTTGTCAGATTTAATTAAAAAAAAATTAAAAAACCTGCAACTAGCAGAAGAGCTGAGGATGTTTATTTCCCCTTCACTGAAGTGTGATGCTCATTCTGGCTTGTATTACAGTGAAAGAATAACCTTTTGTGAATGCTTTGAGATATTAAAAGCTACGCAGAGGAAAGAGGCTTCTCTTTTATTGCCAGTGTGAAGATGGCTAAGTAAACAGTTTGAAAAATGGTGAAAAAGAGAAGTTATTTTGTGAAATATCCCCACCATCTAACTTTTTCTGCTTAAGAGTCTAGGGGAATATCAAATAGGCAGATAAGAGTAGCATGTTGTCAGACTAAATTCCATCTGTTTTATCTTAAATAATGGACCCCAGAAGCGGTTAAGGGATTTTTGTGGTGTTGGAGTGGCATCTGAGAGGAAAATTGAGAAGTCTGGGGGTCCTTGCTGGACAGCAGAAGGAATGCTGTCATAGAATTGGATCAGTCTTGGTTGAAAAATGAGGACTATAGCATTTCTGGAAAACAAACAAAAAGGAGGAGCAACTGGAATACCCTGCTTGACCAGCATTCCCTCAGAATAACAGAAACTAGGTACTGATGAGGACACACAGGAGAAGCGTCTTGCTTTTTTTGGCTGCTAGTGCTCAGCTGCTGGTCTGTAACTGTTTATGTATCAGAATGGACGTGATTTTGTAAATTAATCTTGGAGAAGTTTATCAGGTTTAATTTTTTTTGACAACAAAAACTACAAATGAGCCAAACCCTAGGAAAAGGGAGATTAAGAGTACAGAGGAATGTAAAGTCTAAAAATGAACCTTTAAGCTGTTAACATTATCTTTTCCTTTATCAGTGTCCTCGCAGCAGTGCAAGTTCTCGTACAGAAATGCCCTGCCCACTGCCCAGTTTCACCCCGTATGTGGAAGAGACAGCTCAGCAACAAGTCATGTGAGTTTTCAGTTTGAAATGGGGATTGCGTTTGAAACTGTCAAAGCTGCTTCATAAGTTTCTGACTTGTTTTGCCAAATACTCAAGCTTCTAGATCGACAAGAATTTAAAATCTGTCAAGCTGGAAGGTCTTTGTGCTTTAGTTTAATGGCTGAGGGTGCATAAAGACATGGGACATATTTGACTATCGCTGCTCATTACATGGGAGCCTATATCATATTTATATATGCCAATTAGTTTAATAGCTTAACTCAGTGTGTTTACACAAAAACAGTTACCTCTCTTAGGGTGCTGTTTGCCATGAAGCAGCCCTGAATTGAGAGGCTTATTGCTGTTTTCCTCTATCTTGGGAACTCTGTACTCGATCTATTTTTTTATTTTGAAACAAGCTATCAAAGTTTCCATGACGACAGTGTTGCTTAGGTCACGGAGGAGTATGCTGTTTTGCCTGAAATTACCTTCTTGCTTGTACAGTGCTCACTGAAATGCTGATAAATCTCAGGAGAGATGGGGTTGCTCTGTTTTGTTAGAGCAGAGGAAAATGCATTATTTTGCAGAGCTGCTTACCTTTCATTTTCTGTGGCTAATGGTGGCCATAGAATCCATAGGCTCTTCCTAAGACAGAAGTGGAAAAGAACGTTTGATATGGCAGACAGCTTCCATGGCTCTGAATTGCATGTAACCAAAGAATGCTGAAAGGTGGCAAACAGCATGGATTCTTTCCTGTGGGCTTTGTATGTTGCATGTAGATTGCAGAATAGCTCTGATCAAGGACATGGCAACTTAGTTTAAGAATACATAAAAAATTAAGTTTCTGTCTAAGTTATAACACTATTTCTTGCTCCTGAAAGTCAGTGATGCCATAGAATTAAATCTCTTGACATGCTGGTTTCTAGGATGAAGTCTTATTTACAGAAGGCAGCATCTTTTTATACCGGGGAAAAGGAAGGAGTGGGTGGGAACTGAACGTCATACTAAATCTGCTCTAAGCAACTTGAGCAGGGAGTCTGTATGTAGTTTTATGCAATCTAGCTGAATGTTTAAAAGCAGATTTTTTTCTGCCTTTGAGTCCATTTCCTCACGATGCTATGGTCGTCAACCAAATCAAGTCTGAAAGTGTGTTGAAACTGTGTAAACAGGATGCAAATCATGCCATCAGTTGTCATCCAGAGGTTTGGGTAGAAGGACCCTGTAGTGATCTTGGCAATAAGCCCTCACCCCCACAAAAAAAGCTTAAAAAAAACCCCAACCATTAGGAGCACTTGTGTGCCTCATAATCTGCCAGATAGTTTCAGGGTTGTGAGTCCATTCACATGCAAAACAAAACAGAAGTCTTGGAACTTTGCACTGTGTGTTCTTTTGAACCATTTACCCACACCACAGTTAACACATTTTTTAAGGTCAGTTGTTCAGATCATCGTTTATTGAGGTACAGATAATTGCTGGCATCATCTGAATTACTGGGATCTGTAAAACACTACAAATTCTGGTTCCTCTTTCCTGAAATTAGCATGTAGTGCTTTCAGAAAGCACTTTCAAGCTAAGAAATTGACTGCTACTGACTCCTTTCACTGCACAGTGATGTTTTTTTTTGTTTGGTTTTTTTTTTGTAATGGGACACTTCATTTCTGTCAGCATACAAAACGTGCTCCTGGAGCAAATTCCCCTCTTATTGCCTCTTAAAATCTTCCTTTTTTTTTTCCTTGACCTAAAATGCAAGGCTTAATCTAGTCCAAGATCTTTCATTTAAGTCCTGCTCATTCTCCACCCCGTGGTGCCACCCCCGCCCCCCAAGTCCTGCCTGATAAATTGTTTTGTAGGATGACTAGGGACTTGTCAGCTGTGTGGTCACACAGATCAACGGAGCTAAACTAAACATAGATCCTGCTCCAGAATACACAGAAATTCAGAGTATCATTTATTTGCTCTTGACTGGGCCTTATTAACACTTGGGGGATTTTTTTGGTGGGGGCAGACTTTTTTTGATTACACAATTCTGAGTTGGTGTGCTTGCCTTTTATATGGTATCATTCTATTTTTCTTGTTTTTCCTATCAACATAACAGTATTTTTACACTATTGTACAAGTAGATTCTGAAATTAGCCATCTTCTCTCCCATGCTTTCTTTTCTGTCTTACCGCAAAGTACATATAATCAAAGTAATAACTGCATGGGTTTTTTTCAGGACTCCCTGCAAAATTGAACCCAGCATAAACCATGTTTTAAGTGCTCGCAAACCTGAGAAAGAGGAGGACCCACTACAGCGAGTGCAAAATCATCAGCAGGATGCTCAAGAAAAGAAAGAGGTGGTGATGTACTGCAAAGATAAAGTTTATGCTGGAGTCGAAGAATTTTCTTTGGAAGAGATCCGAGCTGAAATCTACAGAAAGAAAGCAAAAAAGAAAATTGAAGGTGTGCTTCAAAATGGGATGACATAAGACATTCTGAGATGGAATTATAAAATTATACTTACTACTTATCAGCATACATTTGTCTGTTATTGCAGCTGCTTTTCTTTTTCTAGTGGAACAGTTATTTAACTGCTCTGAGGTATAGAGAAAGTAACGTATCTGACAGCTTTACGTGTAAGCTGTGAAATGGGGAAAGATGACCAGAGATTTTAGCCCCTTTAAAAATAATTTAGGCTTTAGCCGCAGATTGCATGTGAAATATGCATTGTGCCTTATAAGCTTTCTTCCTTAGAGGAGCTGCAGGCCATGGCACAGAAGAAGGAAGAAATACAAAAGGAAATTGATGAGCTGGAGAAGAAATTAAAGAAGAAAGGATATGACAAACAGCAACAACCACGTGAACAAGTATTGTCCTCATTTAACTGTTCTTTTACAAATGGCTACTATATTAAGAAAAAGTACCAAAGGATGAACAGTCTCTAATATATTTCTTTTTGGCTAACACTTTTCAACCTTTTTTTAAAGACTGCTTCAGTCTATTTTACGCATCCATCATTTGGTAAATGAATACTCAGAAATATTTCTTTTCTTCTCCCCGACTTGTCCCCAAGCCATATCCTTTTGCTGTAGGAGTGTAAATCAAAGACTTCAAGTTTTGTAGTGTTACTTTACAAGTATTAAGTTATTTAACAATAGGACAAGATACCTTATGGTAATGTATAAACTCCTACATTTTTCTTAAGTAAAGGTATGCCAAATCCTTATGGGCAAATTACTCTTTCTTAAGCTCTATTCATGTGCGGTTTCCTTGTATACAGAGAATCTGTAGTGCAAAGGAAGACAGGAGAAGAAGCTGGAAATAGGAAAGAAGTGAAGGGTTGCAAAGTGGTGTGGGCTAACCCTGGTAGGCAGCTAAGCACCACATACCTGCTTGCTCACTCCGCCTCAGTGGGATAGGGGAGAGAATCAGAAGGGTAAAAGTGAAAAAACTCATGGGTTGAGGTAAAGGACGGCTCAATAGGTAAACCAAAAGCTGTGCGTGCAAGCAAAGCAAAATAAGAAATTAATTCACTACTTCCCATTGGCAGCCAGATGTTTAGCCATTTCCAGGAAAGCAGGCTGTCATGCATAATGGTTACTTGGAAAGACAAATGCCATAATTCTGAACCTCCCCCTTTCCTCCATATTTTATTGCTAAGCATGATGTAATATGGTATGGAATATCCTTTTCGTTATTTTGGGTCAGCTGCAGAGCTGTGTGTGCTCCCAGCCTACTCACTGGGGTGGCAGCATGAAGAACAGAAGACCTCGATGCTGTCTAAGCACTGCTCAGCCACAGCTGAAACACTAGTGTGTTATCAACATTATTTTGGCGAAAAATCCAAAACGTAGCACTGTACCAGCTACTATGAAGAAAATTAACTCTATTCCAGCCAAGACCAGTACACAAAGCCATATCTGATTTGTCTCCAAGTTTTAGAGACAGTAGTATGCTCTACTACGTTAGATATTTTTTTTCCCGTTTCTACACAGACAAGTCTTGAACAGAATATCTTTCAGGCAAGTATGCTTTGGTCTGTCATTGCTAGGTAGTGTTTAAACCCTGGTTTTCTTATAAGTTGCAAATAAGAACCAAAAGTTAGTATTTTAAAGCTTTTTCTTTTCTCAACTTCATCGGTTGGGCTAATAAAGCATGTTTTCTTTCTCTCTCTCTCCCCTCCTTCCCTATTTCCTAAATAATGCCTTAGTAGTAAATATTTTAAATAGTGAAATACAAGGTGTTGTGAATTTGGTGCAAGCTGGCTGCTTACATATGTCTTTAATAGTTGCAGTGTAACTAAAATCTCTTGTGAAAGTTATATACAGTTGCAAAGAATAAAATGATATATTTTAACTACACTAAGCAAAATATTGACTTTTTTTATGCAAGTAAATTAAGTACAAATAAAAATAGCTAGAGACAACTATTAATCCATCAGGGCTTTAACAACCTACACAGGATTATCATAATGTTCTTGGAATCTTGTATGACTTGTGATTCCATCACTGTAGAACCACAATATAGTTTTGTTTCTGCAGCCAAGAGAGATAATAGAAGCTTCGCCACCTTTGGGACTGCAAGGGTTTGCTTTTTCTGGTGCAACGGAAGCTGGGGAGAAACAGCCTCAGTTGAAAAGGTAATACAGGATTTTCTTTGCCAGCAATGAGAACTTGTGATAATTAGTTATGAGTAACATGGATCACTAACAGATAGCCTGTTTCCGCAGGCAGAATGGAATATACCCCTAGGCATCAGCCTCTAACCAGGATCTGTAATTGGTCTTTATTTTCAATTATTTGTCTGCGGCATCTTAACTTCTTACAAGTAGCATATGTCAGCTTGGCTTGCTTTTTTTACAAAGCTCACTTGTGTTTTGTGAGGGCGTGTAAAATATAAGAAACAAGTTTGTATCTTCACAGTGAATTCCAGGCCTCTGAAGATACTCAACTACATAAACCATCTTGTTCTGAGGGTAAGTATTTGAATTTTTTACCATTAAGGAGAAGGCTGTGTTAAAGGAAAGTGTTCTATATGAATGGCAAGACTGCAACAAACTGGAAAAAAAAAAGTCTTGGATTAGAAAAATGAAAATGAGAACATGCTAGTAGTCCCTTTAGCCATATTCAGCAAAAGACTAAGCATCTGAGGTCTGAGAACTGTCACTGTTTGAAAGGACTTTCAAGCAGAAGAGCATTTTTCTTTTAATAGCTGAAGAGCTTTCTTCACACTTTCGTATATGCAGTCTTACTAAAATCTGTAAGAGTTTAATACTAAGATTGATACTATTTTAAGTCCTCTTTCCTCAGAGTATTTGGTAGAGGACTACAATCACATATTATATATATTCAGTTTTGTTGTTGGGAAGGGTGGGTGCTGAAGAAATTTACTTTAGACCTGAATTGACTACTGTTATTGTTGACAGAGTTTATGCAGTCTCTTGATGTGTGCCCAGATACACAAAGGGGAAATGTGTTTGGAGAAAGCCTTGGGAAAAAAGGTACAAATTCTGAACATATTCTAAAAAGAGCAAGCTAGCTAACATAATATGGTGGTATAAATGTGGTTCATGAACATGACAAAGCCAAGTCTTTTTTAATACGTTTCTTTACATGTCAGTTTTGTAACTTCCTGCTAGGACTGATATTTTTAAGACTGTGTATTAAATGTTTTAAGTAGCATTGGATACACTGTTGATATAATAAAGCCTCTTGGTTTTTCTTTACAGATGTAGGTCTCCTTCCCCAGCCAGATTCTGCTATGTTTTTCTCCATATTTGATGAAGCCTCTACTTTGGCAAATCAGAATATAAGGTAGAATTATTTAAGACCTAGATTTCAGAGGGAGGGAAAACTGAAGTAGCAAACCACTTCCTGGAGCAGCTGAAATACAGTACTGTTTCTTGTATGGATGTGGGATGTTTTTCTGTTTTGTTTATATTTGTATTTTTTGTTTTATTTCTTTACTCTACTTAGGAAGTCCATGATGATGAAATACTCTCCTGTTGTTCCTCCTCAATCTACAAGTATTTTAGCTGCTTTATGAACGTTTTTTGTTCTGGAGAGCTGTATATATTGCAGTTTTCTGGTAGTTCTGTAGTAGAAAGTGGTAGATTGAAATTGTCAGCAGACTTAAACTCTTGAGAGGAATCTCTGTTGAAGATCGGAAGCTAATCTAACAAATATTTAATGGAATGTAACTTTATCTTAGTTGTTCTGCAGATCATACACAGAAAAGTGCCCGGCGCCCTCTTGCTGTTCGGAAACCTTCAGATTCTCTAACTGCAAAGGAAAACATGCCACCAGAAGCCTGCGTAAGGAAACAATTTCTCCTTGACAGAAAGTCTGTTCTAGGGTAAACCAACACAGAATGTCCTGCTGTTAAACTGAGTGAGATTGACATGATGTGCAATAAGCAGGGATTCTAAACTTCTGTCTGGCATGGCAATACTGGAATTGGGTGATGTTAAGATTACACTAGAAATACTGTGTTTTGATTAGGCTTTAAGGTGGCCAATGAGGAGGCGGTGGTAAGGAGTCTTCCAAATTTTAAGCAACTGATTAGTGGCCAGGATTGTTCACGCTGAAACTTTGTGTGATGAAGAGTTGCACTCTTAAACACAGCCTCCTGTTTCATCCACTTTCTTGCTATGTATCCAAACAAACATCTCAGCTCATCAGGGTTAAGCATGGTAAACCTCATGCTGGTTTTGGTTCTAGAGTCAGTCTGGATAAGCGCATGGTTCTGCTTTACATGTTCTATGTGTCTTCAATGCCAAACATTTTAGTAAACGCTTTAATAATGTGTTTATAACTGAACTGAAATGCACTTCTGGGATGGTAGATAATTAGCCTTTAACAGTTCATGGCAGCTCTGCAGCACTCTACAGGGTAACAAAACTACCCTTTCTAGTTGGAAAAAAACCAACCCGCAACTGTATTACAGTTGAGGTTCAATTGCTCAGTTTGAATGGGAAAAATAAGTTGAGCACATGAAGACTGAGTGTCAGTCATGTTGGAAGGTGGTGGGGTAGAAGAAAGGGTAGAGAGAAACATTCAGCTTTTAAACACACTAAAACAAAATTTGACATAAGACTTACAGGCTTTTCACTGTCTCTTCCTACTTCTTTCAGGATGAGCTGAATGGAATTGAACCTTTGACTGAAGATGCAATTGTGACAGGCTCCTACAAGCACAAAACCCTTTGTGCCAATCCAGAAGACACGTGTGACTTTGTTAGGGCTGCCCATCTGGCCTCAACGCCTTTTCATGGGGTGGTAGCTCAGAGAATCCCAGATCCTGCTTTGCCACAGAGTGTCCTGAAGGAAGACTGTCCAGAATCTAAGAGCGCACCTCTGAATCAGGAAACACTGGCTTGTGAGGGAGTGTACAATGAAGCTCTCTGTATAAAAAAACTGAGGTAATTAACATCAAAGCATTTTCAGCCCCTTTCCCTGTGTGTCTTTTGTTGCTTGTGGTTTTACTATTCTGTTGCTGAATAAACAATTTTCTGAAGAGGTTAGAATGTGCTGAAGGCAGCCGTTTCTCTAGCTTGAGGTCCATTTTGCCTTGGGCAGATTTAAGAGGTAATAGCAAGCCCACTTGGCTTTTCAGCATTAATGCTGTGGGACTTAACCCCATGTTTTTTCTACCAAATAACTTGCATATAAATTAATAAACATATTTGGTCTCTGTAACCAGAGACTAAAAGTAGAATTATCAGATCCTTTTATACTCGTATGCTTCTGTAGTTATTTTAGCATATGAAATGTATCTGTCATTATGGCTTAGATTTGTTCTACAGAGGATAAAAGCTAGAGAGAAGAAAACTGGCAAACCACCTCCTGTTTCTTATTGTAAAGAAAAAAAGCATCTGTTGTATGGTGCTTTCTTAATTTAGAACTGAGTTTGATTTGCTAGCTGTTAGTATGTAAACATGTATACCATGCTGAAGGTCTTTGTTTACTTGACAAGTTCCCTGGGAAGCCATGCTGATTATAATTAGGAAGGAAGAGCAAGAGTTATTTCCCACCCAACCCTCCACTGCTTTAAAAGCACTGTAGGTCTGAATTTTGGTAGCTAATGAAGTAATAAACATTCAGTATGTCTTCTGTTGTAGCAGTCATAGTTAATGGAAGAGAAGAGAAAATTAATCTGTAGACTAAGATTCTGAGTATAAACAATCATTGAAGCTAAAATGAAGCTCTGACATAACTACTGGTATTCTACTAAGGATGGGAAAGGATTTCTTTAACATAAAGAAGTCTGGGTGTGCACAGTATCCTTTCATAGTCACTAGGTTGCCATTATCTAGACACTGTATCTTCTGAAAGTCTGAACAGTTGATGACTTTATTTACAGCCCGATCATGGAAGCAAGCGTTGAAGATACTCGCTCGTCAGGTTCTTCTGTCTCCTCAGGATCTTCTCTTTCCTCTGTTACACAAATATCTACTATTAAATACATGCATATCCCTGAGAAATTGGAACTTGCTCAGAGCTTGCCTGCTGAAATGGTTACTGATTCTGGAGGTATCAGTGCAAACGTTACTGGTTAGTACTAAGCGGAGTTTCACTCACAGCAGCTGACACTAACTATGGTGCTTTTTCTGTACTTCCTCTATTCTACTCTGATTTCTGTGTATTTCCCATTACTTTCATGACTAAAATTGTCTGCCTTGTCAGAAGTAGTAGTGAGGTATACAGTATAGTATGCTTGTCAGCATGAAAAAGATGTAAATATTAAGATGATGGAGAAGTTTTTTTTAAGCTATTAAAGCAGGGAGTGCGTAGGAGTAATGAGCTCAAATTCTGAAATGAAAAATTCCATGGATGATAGTGAGAACTTCTAAGCTTTGTTTTGTTTTGACTTTTTTCTCTCTGTAATCATACTGTGTTCTCCTGATGTGCTGATAAGTGCTATGTTGAAAAAAGTGAATATGAATTTGAAATCTAGTGACAGTTGCATAATTTTGGTTTTAAATTTGCACTCTTAGCTTAGCAGCACGATAGTTTACAACATTGCAGTATGTTTCTTTTTCCTATTGATGGAAAACAATACTGGTACTTGAATAGTTAATTTCTTTTTTTTTCTTCTAGCCAAAGACCTTTGTTCCTCTGTTATAAATTTTTATATTGCAGTTAGAACAGGAATGGCCACAAAAAGCCTTCAAAAATCTGGCCTGTAGAACTAGGTTTGTGTTGAATGATGGTTTTCAAGGTGTTTAACCTGCTTTAACTCCCTTGATCTTGGTTTATGGTATTTTAGTTAAAATTGTGTATCTGAAAATTCTCAGTGTATCTACTCTAGAGAAGAATATGTTATTGTATGCCTGCAGACTATTTTATGATGAAGCCTGCTTGGGACCTGGAATGAAAATACAATTAGACTGTCACTGAAAGAGCTGAAATATTTTTTGATAGATCTTACACTTGTTTTTTATCATATACACTAATCTTTAGAGCAAGATGAATCTTTACAGAGTCTTTTCAGAAGAAAAGCATTTGTTCAGATGTTTTAGTGGTCCTTTCTTTAAATTTTGATCACTCCTGTTGCTTTTTTTCTTGCTTTCTGCACATCTCCCTTGAACTGCAGCTCTCAACCTGGATGTGGTAATTCTACTGAGGACTCCTTTATGCTGCATAGAGCAGAAAAATTACTTCAGCTGTCGATCAGTTTATTCCTGTAAAATGTCAGTAAACTTCATAGGTTTGATAGTAAAATATTGGAACACCTATTTAGCTTTCAAGCTACAGTGTTTCCTGGATCTGCTTTCATGGAACTACTTCCTAGGTGGTATTTCACTGCAATGCTTTTCAAATAAATATAACAGTCGGTAATAATGCTCTCATTCTTACCTTTGTATTGTGAAAGCTTAAAATGTTGTCACCCATTACTAAGATTAGTCTTTGGGACAGTAAGTCAGTAGAAGCCATCTAGTTCTGCTGTGCCTTACTCTGATCATTTGAGATCAACACTTTTCAGGCTACCTTGGTTTTGTACAGATAAACTCATCTGTTGAATGATTTTCTCTGTCCTGTTATGCAGGAAAATAAACCCAGATGTACATGTAATTATCTTGTGTGTCTTCAGGAGGTAAAAGTCATTACATTCTTAATATTGCAATGAGCAGCAGAGTTGGAGTCCAACTTTGCTTTGTTTTCTTACTTAAAACCCCTGCTGTATTCAAAGGAGTGAATTTCAATAAACCGCTCCATTTAAAAATCACAATGGATCACTTACTCTGGACATAGATTTTAAAAAAGGAGTGTTAATTTGCAGAAAGAGTTTGAATTTGGCTGTGGCTGAGCAGACGTACCTACTCTAATTCAGAGCTTTGTCTCTTGTAAAAGATGCATTTCACATGACACTACAGTAGAATTATTGAGACCTCATGATGAGATAGTCTGTAAGGTAGTTTCAGAGATGAGTGTTATGTTCACTTCACAGAACAAGAAACTATTGGAAAGAGATTGACTTGCTGAAAGCTGATGCAGTAAATCAGGATGCAGATAGAAAGCTTCTAATATCCAGGTTACTTTTTCTTGACAGATATAATCAAGACACTCAACACCTAGTTTCAGCTCATCTGTTTCTATTACTTGTCTTCCTAGGTGATGATGTAACTCAGTTCTTGTGGAGCGCTGAACAGCATAAAAAGCTTTTAGATCCTATGCCAGAATCATTGACTGCTTCTCCAGACTTTCATTTGGAGACTGGCACTCTGCCTGTCATGGAGCTTGAGAAAGATGTTGAGCTAGGTAGGTATGCCAGACACTCTTCAGTGTAAGGGATCTATTTATGTTCTAATTGGTTTGGAATAAGCTTCGTATTCACCCTCGCTAGTTTTATGTGGTGTAGATGGGGAATAACTGGAGCAGCCTGGGTATGTATATTTCCTGTGACAGCTCATGAATGTAAATTTCCATAACAGGGAATGAGACTTACTCTGTCAAACGGGAATATTGGACCAATGAAGAATGCAAGATGGTTTTTGCCATTCCAGCTAACTTACCTCAGTTGGATGCAAAAGGATTTGCAATAAAGGTAACATGTATGATGGTTGTTAAGCAAGATGGGTGAAATGTTAAAATCTCCTCAGCCAATATAAAGTAAAATGTAGTAAGTTTGGTCTTAATTTCTGAATTCTGTGCATGAAGTTTGCTACTTCAAGCCCTCTTTCTAATTGTTGATATAGAGTAAAAGTTTCTGACTGTGGAAAACGTCTTCCTTGGTAAAGTGGGGAAGAAAGAAAGAATATAAAGAGGAGCAATTTTTACTTTATTCCAAAAATAAATGTTCTTATGTACCTTCTTGTAGGTGTATTCTCAGCCTGTGCCTTGGGATTTTTATATCACGCTTCAGTTACAGGAGCGCTTGAACACTGACTTTGACCAAAGCTTCAGTGAGAATTGCAGCTGTTATATGTTTCAAGATGGCTGTGCTATTTTGCACAGGGATGTAAATCACTTCACGCTTGGGGTCAGTACTGATAAGCCAAGTACAATTGTAGAAGACGTGAACTCTTGCATAGGTACCATTAGTGAGTTCTGTTTGTCATTATGCTACTGCTGAAGGTAATTTCATGTGTTTAATCCTGCAGTCTAGATCCTCTGTTTTTTGTTTTATCTATATACAAATTAGGACTGTAGTGTAGCCTTAGTTAGAGCTGCTTTCTCATTCATAGATCATGTGCTTCTCACATAAACTTGAACCAATTTCTCACACTTTCTTTATGAGTAATAAATGACCTGAGCCAACAACCACATGTTATTCCACAACAAGGTTTGCATCTAAAACTCTTGCTTAACTTTTACATCTTTCAATGAGTTCCAGTTTTCCAGTCTGCTATAGCAAGGTCATAGCATTTAGTATCTTGCTGAAGGATTTACATTTTAAATACAGTCTTGTAAGTGCATTTTGAATTGGTGCATATAAACAGGATACAAATTAAATAGTGATTTCAGTCTTCAGTTCAATTTCCTCCTCCTGATCTTTTGTCCACTTCTGAATAATAGTGTCTCCTAAGAGTTCATGGTTCTTTTAATTCTGGCTGGGCTGATCATGGGCAAAAACTGATTATACTGAATTTAGGGTAGGACTGTTATTTCTGTACAGATGAGTAAGGAAAAAAAAGGTGAGCTATAAATATTTCACTTAATGTAAGGTAGGATGTCATATAGATACATGTTTATTCCCTGTTTTCAGGATGTCATTCGTGACTGTAAGTCCATCACAGAGGAGGTTATCCTACTCATTGTTTATAATCTTCTGGGTGTGGTAGAGAAGCTCCACAAAGCAGAGATTGTCCATGGAGATCTGAGTCCAGAGGTGTTCTTTCTGGGAGACAGGTTTGTATGAATGCGGGAGGATATATAATACTCAGTTTCAGCTACAGCGCTCATGCTTTTGTAATTTCTCCTCTTTGGTTGGGGTACTGATATTGCAGTCCCATTTTTTAGGCTACAGTGTATTCGGAAAATAGTAAAAACACTTTGTTTAAGACTAAACCTTTCTTTTCTTTATTTCTATACAAACAGTGTACAATGATGTTGTAAAACTTAGCAAAAACATTTTGTTTAGTTTATTGCCTGTGTTCTCAAGTTTCTGTTTACCAATGTACTGGTCAGCTAACTGGATATTGGTAAATAACTTGCCTTCTGGTGTTACATATCTGAAAAACTGGAAACTAAAAGACAAAGGACAGGTGGGACTGGAATATCCAGCCTCCGCTACAGTCCAGCTTGCAACTTGATGCACAGATCTAGTTTTCTTCAAGCGCTTTCCCATATTATGTTAACAAAGTCACATATGCCTTGGAATGTGATTTGTGAACTAAGTGTGGGAGGATAGTAACTTTGGAATGTCTGGTTCGGATATAATTCCATTAGAATAAATTCACTGAGGCTGTTCTTAGTCTTCACTGATGTTAAAAATAGCTATTCTCTTTAAATTTATTTTGAACATAGTCATCTAACATGCACACCGCCATATATTTATTTATTTTATAACTTATTGATATAATTTTATTTATAAAGTACATACATGTACTACTGAAGTTCTAATATTTTCTTCACACACCCCAATGGATTGTCTTGCACATCCCTTAGGGTGCACACTTCCTATTTTGGAAGTTGCTGATCTAACAGTGGCTTGATGGACTTGGATATCTCCTGCTGTATTTCTCTGTGGTGATTACAAACCAAACTAAACTGCCGAAAAGTTAGGATAACATTTTTGGGGGTTTTTTTAGATAGCAAAAGCTACCCTAGGGCAAGTGCATAGTATAAATCACAAAATATGCGCATAGCATACAAGTATGTAAGAAGAATAGTAATGAGAAGTGTGATCTGTTTATATTGGCTTGGCAGTACAGCATCATCTATACAGGTACTCCCGACTGCCCTTTCTGTTTGTCTTCCCTAGTGTGTAGACTAAGAAATTATTATGAAACTTAATTCTTTCATGTGTAAGTATTCTGAGATCTTGAAGGAGAGGGAGAAGTGCTAAACATCACTCTATTCTCCCGTTCCACCAACAGTGTTTCAGATAACTGTGACAAATATCAAAACAGTGTCATCCTTAACCCTTTAGTGTTTCCCATTGCTTACTGTAGAGATACCAGTATCATCTCTAAGCTTCAGGCTGCCAGCTGGTCCCCCATCCAGGGGCAGTCCTTTCAGCAGTAGTTCTTAAGCTAACCATCAGAGGGGAGCATTGACATAGCTAAGACTCACTTTCACTAGGCTGTTAAATTTCCTTTTAAAAAAAAAAAGCTTGTTGGATTGTCTTATACTTCATTTGCTTCCTCTGCTCAGGATCTGTGATCCGTTTGCTAACAATGAGATGACAAGAGCTCTGAAGATAGTGGATTTCTCTCACAGTCTAGATTTGAGATTACAGTCTCAAGTAAGTTTGCCCAACAGCTTTCCAATATCTCAGACCCCTCATGGACAACAGCTTCTGGCAAAAAGTTCTCTTCCTTATCAGGTGAGTATCTATTTAGCGGGACATCTTAGTTTCTGTGTTTCCTTTACAACATCTCTATTTTCTGAAGTTATATTTTGCAAATTCTGTGGAAAGCTCTGATGAATAAATACCGAATAAAGAGAACTTTTCATCTGATTAAATCGCTGGCATTAAGGGAAGGGGCTAGCAGTGGTGTTGAGTGGCTGTGACTACTGTATTTTGTTTAGGAACATGCAGTAAAACCACAATTTTACTTTTTGAAATTTGCTTGCTTAGCAGGTCTCTGGAAGATTCTGATACAAAGACAAATGCAGACTTAAATGTGTATAAAAAAAAAAGGCACAAGCAGTAGAAATCTGTAGTGGATTGCAGAAGTTGAATTTTCTGATGTTTGTTGTGATTGCAGGTAGACTTGGTTGGCATTGCAGATGTCATCCATTTGATGCTGTTTGGGGATCATGTCCAGGTCTATCAAGAGAACTCCATCTGGAAAGTCAGCCAAAATATATCAAAGTAAGTCCTTTTGCAGAGGAGGCTGCTGGGAAAGAACAGACTGCTAACTTCTTCACTGTCTTCACAGTGGTACCCTCTTCAAAGCTTAGAACACAGAATGTAGTGCTGCTGTTGCCAAAAGCATTTGTTCTGTAAGGACATAAGTTTTGAAGCTACTGGACTTGTTCATTGTGTAGTAGCCTTAGTGCTGTGTAGGAGACAATTTTAAGCTCAATATGAGCCTAACAGTCCAGTTGAGATGATTTTGCTTTTTCTATCCTTTCAGACCAGACTGCTTTAGTCTCTCTTTTTACTTGACAGACCAAGCGTGGAGAAGTTTATAAGCGGGTGGGTGGTCAGGAAAAAAAATTCCATGAGCACATTGCTTTAGAAATGGAGATTATCTGGGTTTTCTGCCTTTTTCATTCTAGGCTCTGTTGAAGGGCTACTAAGACTTTGATGCCAGGGTTCTGTCTGTAACAGTTACAGAAACAGTATACATGCACAAGAAGGAAAGTAATTTAAAATTATAGTTTAAGATGCATTGTCCTTAGCTATTAATTTCTGCTGCTCTCTTAGCCACATGTTTTGGCTATAGGACTACTCAGCTTTCATCTACCCTCTGTTTGTTCTTAGACTAAACACTTGTTCACTTTGTTAGTCACATCCTGCAGAATTTTATGCCTTAGCATTTCATAAGGATTTTCCAGAGTGCTCTGCTCATGATAGAAATTACTTGAGATATCTGCATTCAAGATCGTGGTATATTAGATACACTCGCTGTGTGGATATACTTTTATAACCATTGCTTTAAGAAAAACTACTACCAGTCTGGGAGTTGTCCAGTTCCCTAGCAACCTGCATTACTTATACCTCCCGGTTTGTTGTATTCAACCTTTGGAGAAAAAAAAAATCTCATCATCTGTGTACAGGGGAAAATGCTTTTTTCTTCATGTGGCATATCTGTTTTTCTGTATTGGTTTAGACTGATACCAGTAGTTACAAGGCTGTAGCAGGCTTCTGCTGAGTACTCACTATGCATGCCATACTGTGCCCAGTAGCTTTTGGTTTTTCTTCAGAAGATCAACTTACAGGACTAGGCTGTGAAGAACAAAATCACCGAGGGTGATTCATCTCTGAAGAGATGAATGTCAATGATTTATAGGTTGGCAGTAAATACATACTGCCTTTGTTTCAGAAATACTAAAAAAAAAAGTCACTAAATCATTGATGGAGATTGGCTTTTGCTCTCTACTCACAGATATTCCAACATTGCATATCTTTGAGCTAAGTAAATCTGACCTGCCCTGAAAAACAGGACTCCTGTAGATTAATTTCCATCAGAACATGATACGTGTTTTCACAATATTCTGTTGGGATAGAGGGACAGATTTCTGACAAGTGCTGCCTTTTTAATTTTAATTTTTTATTTAATTCTACAAGAGATTAAATTGAGCTACTGCAGATGAAGCCACACAGGGCCTGAGTTGGGAAGGTGGGAAGAGGGTGTTGGGGACCTGATCAGGATGTGGGTATGAGGAAAAATAGCAGTAACTGTCTGGATAACTGGAGCAGGAGGAGCTGAGTAGCAGGTATAGCAAGTTTGAGTTTGGAAGGATGGGGCCGGCTGTTATGGGGATGCGTCAATTGAAAGGAATTTCAGTCAAGGCTGGGGACGCTGGATTGAAAGAAGTAGGATTCTGGGTAGAGATAGAACTTGGAGGGACATTTGGGTAGAAGGGGAGTGAGACCTGTGAAGGGCTAGAGGAGACTAAGGAGGCAGAAGGTAAAGCCTGGGCATGAGTTCTGTGTAGCTGGAACCAGGCTGTCATGGCTCATTGCTTGCTTGGGTACATCACTTTATAGCTTTGCTTCGGAGTTGGGAGTACAGATAAGGAATTTCCACTTTCCATCCTGTCTTCTGCTTTGCTTCTGAAAGCATTATAGACTTGTTACTCATCTATACTTATCTTTCAATATCACAAATTCCAAGAAATGTTTGTATAGGTGCTTTAGTTACGTGTTATACTGCAGTCTTATCAACAGCGTAAACAGGGTATTTTATGCAGGAATAAGGAATCTGCACTGAATCTTCTTTTTTCCGATCACACATAGATCTTCTAGTGTGTCTCGCTCTTATTAACTGATGACGCTTCCTGCAGTTAATTTGACGCTTTCAATAAATTCTCAAGTAATCTCTGACAAGCAAGTTTACTGCTGCAGGGAATCTTCATCCACCAAAAGAGGCTGCACAATTAAGCACTTCCCTGTGAGAAGAGTCAGCTGCTGATGGATATTAGTCTTTTGCTTTATCCTTTGAATACAGCCACGCATGACAATGACACTTGCAACACCCATGAAGACACAGGATTCTTTTTCCTGTTGCTTTCAGTAATTGTTTTTCATTTGTAAAGATCATGTATTACTTTTGTCCTTTTTGCTAGAAGGTAGAAGTTCTGTAAATGACTTGGAAAGTGCGGTGGTGTTTTTTTCTTTCTTTGGGAGTTGGTTTTGTGGTTTGGTTGGTGGTGTTTGGTTTGGTTTTTTTGAGGGTTGTATTGACAGGATACCTTTCCTCAAAGAATGTTCTGAGAACTTGGGTAGTAAGAAATAGAAAGAAGGCTTCTTATTAGAAGGCTGACTGGTGTTAAATGCAACTGCCAACCTCCTTATCTTAGGAAAGCTTTTTAAAAAGGACTTAATTATTTTTAAGTATTAAACATAAAGATAGTGGAATGACTGATAGAGCCACTAATTTTACCACCAGTTCAACAAAATACCAAAGCAGCAGAGAATTGCAAGGCAAAGCACAAAATGGTTCTTCTAAGGCCAATGGCCCTTAATAAAGCAGGACCTACTTCAAAGCTGAGAGAATAAATGCAAAGCATTTAAATCAGTGTTGCAGCAAAGACTTCTGGAAAGGTAGAATGTGAATTCTGATCAAGGTTGATTTTGGTTGTTTTTTTTTCAATCTTTGATCATTACTATAAGTTTGACAGCTTGTTTTTCAGGGGAGGGGGTCTTAGCATGTTACCATTAGTAAAGAATGGATTTGAAGATTTTTCACTTCAGGAGTGTGTTTAGTTTTTCTGTCTTCACTGTACTATTTTTAAGAAACTTCATCTGTGCAGGCTTGTGTGAGGTAGTATATAGAAGCTCTGTTTGAATTTTTAGGACTATTTTTATCACTCATAACTCTAGACATCCTTACCAACATGTAGCTTCCTCTACTATGCCTCTTACTTGTCTAAGTCCGGGAAGGAAATGGCCTCAAGTCTTGTGGTTTTTTTTTGTTAGGTTCTATATGACTTAATTATTTTAGAAAATGTTAGAGTTACTAGTGTAATAGTACAGGCCAGATTCCTTCTGAGACTATGGCTGCTGCTGTTCTGTGAGTCACTTGCACAAAGCAGAGGCAGATAACTTGTTCAAAAGCCAATGTAACTCCTAGCTTGAGGGAGAAAAGTGCTGCAGTAGTCAGAAGCAGTGCAGTCTATGGACTCCAGTGAAAGACAAAAGAACAAAGAGTTAGCTCTGATATCAGTTTTCGGAGACTTTAATGAGTCAGTTAACCTTTTTATTCATGTTGTGTGGGTATATCTGTGAGAGTGGGGATTTATTACTATTAATTGTCTTTGAAATGTTATCTATAAGAGAAGTCTGGCAGTTGGAAGGCACGGAAAAAGGAAAGTAAAACTGGCTGTAAACCACTCTCATATTTCTCATGCAGCTTTCCTTTAAAATAGACTTATGAACTTAACTTGCAAATGGGGGAATAAGAATTGCCTCTACCCTTTATTCATTAAAGGAATCTGCCAACTTTGGCTCAAAGAATACTCTAACTCCTTTAATTTAAAAGTGCTGTGGCTCAATGTGAATGGTGATAGTGGTAAGGTACACTAGAAGACGCAACTGTAAAAATAGTGGTTTTGATAGATCTTGAAACAGCCTGTCTAGTTACTATCCGGAAGCCTACTGGAGAAAGACAAAGGGGCCCACACATATAAACTCAACAAAACATTCCTAGTTTTCCTTTACATTTACTCACGTGAGTGAAGTTATTACTTCAGGCTTGGTTTTCCCAGGGCATTTAGTGCTGAATATAAATGGAAGTCTTGACAGACGTGTCGTGTATGCATACTGTTTCACTGAAAACTGCTCTATTTGTTCTAGGACTGTTGACAGTGATTTCTGGAGTAAACTTTTTGGGAGAATTCTGAACGCAGATGGTAAGTCCACAGTGCCTCTGCTGAGGGAGTTGAGAGAGGAAATAAGTGACATGTTTGACAGCTGTTTCCAAGACCGTCTTTGTGAATCCTTAGCTGCACTGGGAGAAACTTTCCTCTTGGAGAACTTCCTGTGATTTCATAGAGGACAAGTATGCTCTGTATTATAGAGAGGAATTTGTTAACTTTTTATTTAATTTTTTCTTCAAACATAAGCATGAAGTGTGATTGTAGCCATTTCTGCAATACTTCACACGGGACTCACTAAAGAACGTTGATATTGCATCAGTGCATGGGTAACTCCTAAGCCTGCTACATGAACGAGTCTGTGAGCAGTTTGCCAGAGAAAATTGGTTGTCATAACTGCCCCCTCCCCTTCTTGTATAGCTCCTTAAAGATGTGTTTTATACCAAGTTCACACTGCAGTCTCTGAAATGTCTTTGTCTTGCGTTCAGTTGGTTGTTTAATCAATAGATAAAGGTTTTATCAATAAAGTTGTATTTTGATAGCAACTGTCATATTAAACACTACTGTCAGATGGTTTCAAAAGGCTTGATTTAGTATCCATGCTGCAGTGCTTCTGCCTGACTAGGAATTGTTTGTGACTGCTAGATACAAAAGCCCCTCATTTGGTGGCAGCTTTCATAACCGCACAGGACTTCCTGGACACTTGAACACAACTTGAATGATTCTACTTGGAATGTGGATGACTGTCATAAGAAAAAGTAGATGAAGTCATGAGCGAAAAAGATGCATACTTAAATTTTTGCTTCTCAATGCAAATGTTTTATTTACTTTTGCAAGGGCTAGAGTTACTGACTGGATTTGAGCATCTTTCAGAAATCTCACTGAAATCTAAATTTGCCATATGTTCTGAAGTGTTTGCAGGTTTTTGTGGATAGATATTTGTGTTAACCTTTTATGCACTGTATTATTGAAAGCAATAGAAAGGCTTCATTTTATTCAAAAGATCAGAATTTACAGGATCCAAACCCAAGATGCTACGTACCTTCAGTGTAGATGAATTTGTCAGACTCCTCGGGATTTACTTCCTCACAGCTTCTCTCATGTATGAAAGTGAGAGCAGAAGACTGCATCACTAGTAATTTCTTCTTCTCCCTATAAAACCAAATTGGTTTTAAGTGTGTTTTTCATTTGGTCAAATTCTCCTGCCATGGTTCTGTCTGATTCTCCCCTGTTTGTCTGCTCTGTCATACCAAGGACTTCTCAGGTAAGACATGTTTCCAGCCAACGCAGAACTTCACTATTGCTTCACCTGTTTCACAAACCTTATTCAGACAAAGCTTTTTAAAACAGTCTGAACACACAGAATTGCAGAACGCACAGATAAGAGATCTCAGCAGAAGTTCAGTAAAGGAAATTTGTTCCTTGGGTCTTCAAAATCTGCAAGTGAATCTATTTGTCTTTAATGAATTCTACTTTAAAGCTGAAACACTTCCTTATTACTCTTATATTGACTTGGCATGTTTTCTTTCTGAGCAAAAAGTGTGCTCATCCTTGTCCATCTAGTAAGACCACGCTTGCTCAGTTGCATGAGAGCATGTCTCGTTTGTCTTTGTATATGTCCCAGACAACGTAAGCACACCCTACTATAACTAGAAAATTACTGAAACTCCCCTCCACCCCAACATTGTAAAATAAGAAACATTTAGCAATGGCATTACAGACATTTCCATAAGAAACAAACAAAAATAATGAAGAGGAACTAGCAGCTCTAAAAAAGCGTGGACCTCTCTCTTCTGCTTGTTCCCAGTTCTGCTCTGCTGGAACTCTGCATCTCTTCCATACAGGTCAGTCTCTGCCTACCCTACGAGTTGATTGCACCAGTATGTAAAGCTCAGGGAGGTCTTTCAGACATCCCTGTTGTATCTCTGTTCAAGTTTTTTTCTCCAAGCAACTGGGTGCAACAGTGTTTCATTACATTCCTTGGACTTATTTTCATATATACGCTATCATATAATAAACAGTATATTAAAATTTGCAATAGCTCAGATTCCATCACCATATTTTTTAGTGATACCCTCATGAGGACTTCTAGACCTGGACATCAGACATTATTTCATCCCATCCTCTACCCCTTGTGGCACTTCTTGGCATCTGTAGATGCTTCTTTTCCTCTGAAGGTGCTAGGAGAATTTTGATCTCGAAGCATCTTGTGGACAAGGTTGGTCTGTCTTCTGTTGCCTGACTGGAGTATTACAATCCCAGCCTCTGGGGACTCGGAGCGTGTCTGGCTTTTACACAATGATTCAAAAAGTGGTGCTTAGGAAAAACGTGTCTAACCTTAGAGTCAGACAGTTACTTTAAAAGAAAAAAAACCCACAACATGGCTTTTTGCCTGCTAACGTGTGCTTAATAACAGAGGGTAAACAGGTCTGATCATGTTCGGTTACAGGAGGTAACACCATTGGCATCTGGAGAGGAAGGTGCCAGGTTGACTAATGTGTCCTGGGGGATATGCCACACGCTTGAAATCTTACACATCCATTCTACTTGTCTTTGGTCCTTAGTTGCGAAAACATCAAACTCTTCTTAAAATAAAGGTTAACTTGCCCACATAAACTGCTCTAGAAGTTTTTAGCAGAATGAGGTTTCCTTAATCCTATAGTTGGTGGATATAACACAAGTTGTGCGATGTTTGTCCATATGAATGTTAGTCAAACAAAGTGCCTTACTGCATTTGGCAAATCTCTGGTTAAATTTCAGGGCTGGAAGAGCTCTATTGTAAATGTAGATGACAGACATAATTGTAGAAGATACACTGTTTCAATGTCCTAGAAAATCAATTATTATTCTAAAAAGAAGAAAGGGGGGACCTTCTAATACATTTTTTTTTAATTGCAAAATGGAATAAATTTCATGTAGCTAAATTTCATGTAGTAGAAGAAAAAATATATCTATGATGTCTGAGATGTTGCCATTCTTCCTTAGCCTGCTTTCCATTTGAACACAAAGTTGGTTTTGTATGCATATTAACTGGAGATACAGTACCATCCTGCTCTTTGGCTACTGTGTTGAGTAAATTTTCTTCACTGAAATTACTAATTAGAGGCAACTCAAGTACAGTATAAATGCTATGCATGATGCCACACTTGGGGATAATATTATCATCCAGATGATGCTTTTTCTCATAGCTGGGTAACCTGCAGTAGGAAGGTGGATTTATTTTTTTTTATGCACAGCTTATTTCCCTGCTTCTAAAATGTTTCAGCAGTATCACGGGTGTTTGACAAGAAAAGTCAGAAGAATGGAAGTGATTTGTAATGTTGGACACTACAGGAAAGCACATATGGATCCTGCTTCCTAAAGCCTAAGAATCTTGGGTTTTGCCGTTTTTCTTATAATCCATGTGCCAGCAGCAACACTCTGAGCTTTCGATCTGTCCCTAGAGCTCTGACTGGCCAGAGAGAGGGAGGAGAACAGCAGACAGGGCCTGCCCCCATTTCTTTCTTATTCCTTGCTAGGACAGTGCTACAGTGAAAGTTCTTCAAAGGCTACAGAAAAGGGTAAGGGATACAGAAGAGCTGAGGTTTTAACTTTTTCAGAAATTAAGAGCAATTTGACTGATGCTATGGATGCTTTGAACACGCACATCACAGAATAGCCCTGCATGCAGTAACCCACCCGAACCCCAGACGCTTTCACCCGAGACAGGGAATACTTGGTCTGCTTGTCTGCTGCTGAGCCTCTGGAATGTTTGTTCTTTGAAACAATTTGTTGGTGTTCATAGGGACCCCCTCTGTCCTCTGCATCCATATAAGCTGTCTGCTCTGATTCTGAAACAGTAAAAGAGTTAAGGCAATAATGTTGCCCACTCTGTTATATGAAGTGGAAAGGGGCCTAGAAATAGTGGCAGAAAGTCATTGACCCCCAACAAATGCTACAAATAAAAAAATCTAGGCTGAACAAATGCACATGAGAGGTACATATAGTGTGAGTGGAGCAAAACCCACAGGTGTGAGCCACCTTCTGCTTGTTAAGCTCTGGTGGCTGCATCTGGGTTGGAAGGAGTTGCTGCCACTGTTTCTAGGGCTCATCAAGATCACACTCTACACCTGTGACATGCACCTGGTACCGGTTATCTCGTTAGTATGATGTGTTGTAATGACCAGCAAGGTTACATAACCTTGTAAATTCTGCTTCACTCTGTCAGTGCAAATGATAAGAAAAAGCAGCTCTTGATAGCGAAGAACAGAAAAGGGATTAAAAGAAGCTGCAGAATCCAATGGTAAGAATCAGATTTCTAAAACAATTCTACTAAAACAGAACTTACTTTTTAAAGCATATCTATAGATATTTACAAAAAGTCTATTGCAAGCTCTGAAACTAACTTGCTAATACTTTACATCTTAAGAGATCATTTTAAGGAAACATGTCAGCTAGTAGTACTCATCACCTGCTGTCCTAAAAAGGTATTTAACTTGTAGGAGATTCAAAATCCTAAAACTGAGATAACTGTTATTAAGAGTATTTATCAGCTCAGATTTATATACCCCAAATGCATTCATATCTGAGGCTTCTGCTAGCCTAGGGTCTGGGTTAAACAGAACGATAATGAAAACCGGACAGTAGAAGTAAGCCCCTGTTGACTCATCCATTATCAGAGGTGTAAGATTGTATCTATGCTAGCAGGTGAGGTCACTTAGCAGAAGATTTCCAGAATGTTCTAAAAACAGCAGCTTGCACTCTAATGTGTCTCCTGTAATATTTAAATTAGGTGTTTCTGTATAAATTCAACTGATTAATAAGGAGAATGCATTTCATGTGGCTGGTGCATGAAACCCCACACTTGTATTTACAGCTTTTGATACGAAATCATACACTTATATAATATTTTGATTATAGGCTACGTTATAGATTTGTATAAATTCAGGAATTCTTAAAATAACAACAATTTGGTAACACATGAAGGTAATTACATTGGATTATATCAGTGGCCTTAATTTTATATGAGACAATAGTTATGTAGTTTCAAGACTAAGCAAAACTGCTATGTTTATGACTTTCGTCAGGCTTTCGTTTCGCAAAATATTTAAGAACTTGCCAAGT
This sequence comes from Pluvialis apricaria, assembly GCA_017639485.1. Lineage (NCBI taxonomy): Eukaryota > Metazoa > Chordata > Aves > Charadriiformes > Charadriidae > Pluvialis > Pluvialis apricaria. The sequence continues at coordinate 67,998,987 of CM030012.1, read as the reverse complement.
TTTAGACATGTATAGAACCTGAATCTTGAGGGCTACACCTCGCCTGTACAGCACTATTTGTCCCCTAGTCTTCCAGACTAGCGAATCCCAGAGCTCTTCTGCCATCTGACAGAGAACAAGGCATGAAGATGGGCACAAGGACTGTCTCCCCGCAGCCGGGACAGGGGCAGAGCGTGCCCCCAGTAAGCAGGAATGCTCCTTAGGCCCATGGGGTGGACGCAGCCAAAGCATTTTTGGTGTTATGGCTCTTCTAAGTGTAGGGTTCTTGTTCTCTGAAAATTGCATTCTGGATACTGTGAACAACTGACGTGATTTGAATCTGAATGTTTGGAAGGTTTTGAACCGTTTCAATAAGCTGAATTATTCCAGTTTCTAATATCTTTATATTAATTTGGAAATTGACTTCCACTATTTTCTACCTATTAGATGTGACGCGTTCCTTGCTACAGTATAACGTGGCCTTGCATAAGGAAACAAACTGTAAGTTCATCAACCTCAGTGAAGTTTTGCAGAGTTGAGAACAGACAGTACGATCACGTTTTAAAAGAAAATTTTAAAAAGCCTTTGGCAAGCCATTTCTCCTATCTTTAGTCTAAAATTGAAAGAATTCTACAAGAAAAAAATGCTAATTATTTTTTATGAAGAACACTGTTGTTTCATATTTTGTGTCATTCTGACTGACCTACCAGATCGGGGATTCCATCCGTTCGTTAATTCTGCTTTGGTTCTACCAAACCTACTATAAATCAGATCCAACTGGTTTTTAACTCATGAAATTTATGAATACTTTTAAAAGTAGACAAATTATACTTCCTGCATGTGCATCAGCAAATAATTCTAAATCTTTCCTCTGTGCTGCTGCTGATTTCCCAAATAATAAATATTCCAAAATGGCTTTGGGCTAAACTGTAGCTTCTGAGGTGTTGTGCTCCATGCTGTGCACTAGTGATTTCCCCAGCGATGCCTGGGTGTACAAAAGCTTAGTGTTCTTATTCTAAGTGAGTTATTTGACTGTGGTCTTGAGAATTGGTGGTTAGAGTCTCTCATTTAGCCCTGGGCTATGGGCACTGCAGTTACATTAATGTGCATGCACTTAAAAAGATTGCCCTTAAAGATTGCTGAAGGAAGACTGAAGTTCCTTCAACAGTTTCATTCTCTTGGTTCTTATTATTTTACACTCATTGCCCCTCTGCCTGGTTAATCTAGCAGAATGCCATGTTTAGAAACTTAGAAATAAGGAGGTTTCATTTCTTTCATTCCTTATCTGATAGAAGATTTTAAATTATTAAACAAACATGTGAACATTGAGGTCAGTCAGTAAGACCAGGGAAAAACGCTGTTCCTTTTGTCAGTTCTAGAAATATTTGTTCCCTACTCTCCTTTTGTAATAAGTACCATCCACAGCTATTTAATTATTGATCCCGTGGCTCTAGCTGGTATGGAAGTGTGATTTACAAAGCAGGATCAGCAGCTAAGTGACACAATGCTGACGAAAGACAAATGTTAGGCTTCTATTCAGTTTGTGGGCCTGAACTGATGTTTGTTTTTCCAGTGCTTTGGATCCTCTTGATGCACGGTTCTTCAGTATCTTGAACCGTATAGTTCCTTTCTTGGAGGTAAACTAGTAATATGTTTTGATGTAGTGTAATACTTTAAATAATCATTCACTCAGGAATCATTTTGTACGGGAAAAAAGTGTTGGAGTATTGCAAAATTCAGTGTTGGTACATTTCCTTGGTATCCAGTCAGAACAGATGCAGGAAAGGCGTTCTGGACCATCCTGCCACACCATTAGATCCGCATTTCCTCCAGGGTTAGTGCTGTACCTGTACTGTGGACTGAACTGGCTACAACTTGTCCTTTCGTTACTCTGTTCCTGTGGCTTCACGGTCCAGATCTGCTGATAGCCTGTTGGACAAGAGAAGTACGTCAGGGGTTAAACCCAAGCGTCAGTGGGCACCTATTATTTACCGGCGCATCGCCTGCTCCTGCTGTGTTCCTAGGGGAACCTTGGAAGACTTTTTGTCATATAGCTTTAGTGGAGTGTGCCGTATTCTGATATCCTGGAAACTATTGCTTAGATCCTGTGCAACTAAAAGCAGCAGTTTTTATATCAAGATGTAAAAACGTGAGTGTCAGCTGAAAGTAGTCTTGCCTAGCCTGAAACAGGACAACATTACTGGCAACTGGTGTGGGTAGCTGTAAAGATAGTCTCTCATTTGCTTAACGTATGGGGAATGCGTAACAGGAATGGTCCATTTTTATGCAATTAAAAAAGTTATTATTCCTGCTCGTCTCCTGGGAAAGCATATTTTTCACTTAGTGAGCTAGACAACAATGGGAAACTTGCTGTGATCCTGTTCTCAGTCCTGTCAACAGATAATGCCCGCACAATTGAACACTGGAGCCATTTTCATTGCTGCTTATTTATGAGCATTCATTTCTGCTGCACACGTGCTCCACGCACCAAGATCAAAATGTTTTTTTTGCTTCCTATCAGCTAAACTGAGGAGATTTTTATCAAAGTAAGCAGTATATCTCTATACTTTTAGACTGTTCGCAAATTGCTTCATAACTTTTTCAATTACAAGCTTAAGTTTCTGTGGTCTTTGGCTGTATGGCATATTCTTCGCTTTCTTAAACTTTACTGTGGTTGCCACAGGGATCTTTCCTGATGTATCAATATCCCTTCCAGAAACGGGCGCGTAGCAATAGAGGTGGCGGGGCAAAGGCAGAACAACTGCCATGGGATTGTGAACACCCTTGCATTGCATGAGGCTCACAGGAAAGAGTTACAGTTTTCCCTGCTTCCCCAGTAAATTCACACTGGTCCTCTTAAAATGGGAGACGGCAAATTTGGAAATGGTGTTTGAGTCGTCGGACTTGTAAAGGAGAGGTAAGAAAACTACGCTTCTCCTGCGTCTTCTTGCCTATTTCATTACAGTAAAAGCCAGGCTGTTGGGTACTGTGCTGCAGAATCTGTGGATGTTTTGGCAAAGCCCTGTTAATGTTTCTGGCATTTGTGGCTTTGTTAAGCTTCTGTTACTGAGACAAACAGGGTTCCAGACTGAAGACCTACCTTCCACTGTCAGCATTGCTCTTGGCTTTGACTGTGATACTGCACAAATCATTTAAGTCCTGGGGTTTTCTTGCTTATAAAACTGGTGTTATACTCTTATGTATATTTTCATGTCTAAATATACGTATTTATAAATGTTTCACTTCTGTGGAGGCGAAATGGTTCATACAAACAAGGTAACACTTTGACATATTTAGTTGCTGATTTCCTAACCTGCATTTGGATTAGAAATTTCTGTTGCTCCACCACTGTAGTGCTCCTGGGCAGTTGAAATGCACAATGCAACTAGCAACATTTCACCAAAACCGGGTTTGGCTTTGATGCTAGTGTCCAGGGAGTGAAATAGGGGAACTGTTACTCTGACTGATGCTGTTGTTTAAGCTGGAGTGTAGTTGTTCTACCAGCTGTTGAGATCCAAGCTGTTTTCTTTGAAACTAAGCTATTTTTTTTAACTCAAAACTGAATTTTGGACCTTGACCTGTATCTTGGTGAAATAATTCTTCTTAGCATGCAGTGTTTAGGAACGTCACTCTCCTGTCAGCTTTTGGTGTGATGGATAGTTGCATGTTTGGTTTAGGTGCCCTACACATAAATAATACTCTTTTGGCATCTACGATAGCTTCCCTGCCATGTTCTTAAACCACCCTTTATTGTTCCAAATTTATTCCAAATGCATTCTCATTTTTTTTGTTCATGTCTAAGTTTATCATCTTCCCTTTTCTATCTCATGTTTTGCAATGTTTACGTGCACTAATGTTTCTTTATATGAGGGCTCCGTTACGTGCAATGGCACCCCACATAGTCAAGGCAAAACCAAGTCACAGTTCTTATTCAAAGGGATTATAAGCAATAGGAAGCCTTTACATAAAAGAGGGTATCTGTCCCCTCTCTTTTTGTGACATGCTATTGTCTTTCCTTTCAGAAGCAGCTGTATTTCAGTAATGCTGCATAGATTTTTCAGGATAGAAGTTACTATACAAACAGTGTTATATGACCTCAAAAATAGCTATAAGCTGGAAAGCTAAATCCAGCTCTAATGAATGAAGTCCGAAAGCTGACAGCATTCAGCAATTTCACGGGCTCAGGATATTTTCTAACAAGAAAATTCATTTCTGAGACTTGTTGGCAGAAATATCAAGAATGGAACTGCTGCCTTTGCCTCCACCCACCCCAGCAAAGAGTGGGGGGAGAAAAGCAGCTCTTTATAAATAGCTCTGTTCCTGTCGTATTTGTAAATTCAGTGCTTTTTGTGTCAATGACATCATTTTCTTCTCCATGGCAACTCCCTACGATGTCAAAACTGCAGGGCACCATCAGAGAAACTTAAACCAGCAAATGAACAGGTTGATTCAAGATGATTTAATTGAGAAATAGTGCAGGGGGTGAGAGGAGGGGGTGGGAAACATGAGCAAACGGGCTACTGTCAGCTCTGGAGAGCTTGCATCTGGAACCTTTGTCTCCTAAAACTCTGCCCTGTCTCTGCTTTTTTGTAAGCCCTTGTCAGGAGGAGGAGGAGGTGGGTGGAAGGCAGGCAGGCAGCTCTTTCTCCATCTCCGGTGTGTCTGGAGAGAAGCACCACAGGTGACTAAGCAGGAGGAGCATGACTGACTCACTCCCCAGTTATTTTCTCGCTCCCCTTCTCTCCCCCCTCCCATCTTTTCTGTTTGTTTTTTAGCTTTCACCCAACAGCTTGTATTTTTCCCCAGGCCCTGATGAGAAAGAATTAGCAGCAGGCTTTCTTGTTACCTAATGTTCACAAAAATGTGCTTGTGGTTATCCAGGTGAGAAAATAAAAGCCAACTCTAAAAGCAAGAAGAATGAATCGTCTCTTGGATACAACAGCTTTATCTTAAAAAAAAAAAAAAAAAAATCCTTTTCCTTTCTGAATGTTGTCCAGGAAATACTAAAGTAACTGACATGCCAGGAAACTGTAAATAACTGGCTTCTTTATCAGACTACCTATGGAAAATACCTAATTGCCTCATTGGCAGCCCTGCTGGTTTTGACTTGATTTCTGAACCGACTGCAGTGGGGGGAAGCTATTTCACTTGCTGTCTCGATTACAGAATTGGATTCTGCTGGGTTCCATTTGGGACTCCAGTAGTAGGAACATAATGGTTACATGTGCAGAGTTTCAGACAGTGTAAACTGTCACTGCTTCAATCAGCTTAATAAATCTGTCCTCATTTACATCCCTATGAAGTCGAAAGCCTTAGAACAGTTTACCTTCCTCCTTCTGCAGGGTGCCATGAGATCTGTTGCTGAAATTTAGCCTGCAGAAGTGTCAACTTGATGTTATATTTTGCATTTTTGAAATTGCATGCCAGGGACGCAGGCAAGTTACGCAAGATCAGCACAACGCCCACAGAGTTCTTGTATCCAGCAAGGGACACAGGAACGCTTCCCAGATTGATAAGTAGCACTTCGGTTTGCCTGAGTGATGGAATAACACTGTATATAACACTCACGGTCTGCAGTTTATACCTCTACGGGGCACAGGAGTCTTTTAATGACAGAGTCTCAAAGTGTGAGGCTTTGCCACGTCTGTTAAGTGCCTCCGCGCCCCGGAGTGCAGCCCAGCCAGCCACCCTGGGATTTCAAGGCTTAGCTGAGGGGAGATGCACGTAGAGTCTTTATACGCTGGAGTCTCGGTTAGCATCTTGTCTTTTGTGCAAAATGTCACTCAGCGCACAGTCCCATCCTCTTTGCTGAGATCACAGCATCAGCCCACGGTAAAAAAGGTCCCGGAAAACATTGATTCGCCGCGTTACAGACTCTTGCGAGCGGTGTGTGTCTGCAGTGAGACCTCATCGGGTTTAACCCCAAGCTTTTAATGCCATTTATGCACCCTCGTGGTCTTCCCTGCCCTCCAGCCGTGCGGCTGTTGCACCGCCGGTGAAGTCCCGCACCCGCCGCTGCCCGCCCGAGGGAGGGGGCGTGAGCCGCCCGCCCCCGCAGCCGCGGCTCGGAGGGGCCGGCGCTGCCCGCCGGGGCTGCCCGGGGTGCCCGCCTCGACCGGGACCTGCCCGAAGAAGCTCTAAGACGCAATCGCTGAGGATTTTTGCCCGAAGCAAGGGATGTTTCCCGTGTCTGAGACAAGCAGCGACCTGCAGTCAGGAGGAAGAAGGGACTGAATTCGCTCCAGAAGTATTTCTCGGAGAGCTTTTTTTCAAGGTAAGGCTGCTGTTGTGGGAGGTGGAATGGGGCAACGGGGTCCAGCGTTCTGAAGACAAAAATTGGGATGACTTCTAAAATTTTTTTACCTTCCCAAGCTGTAGAAGTGAGGTGAATCTCTGATGTCTCTGGCCCTCCCTTTCTGGGCTGGAAATTTAAATCAGCCAATAAGAACTAAATTTCTGAGGTCTGAAGCTGTAAGAAGGGGGCGAGGGGGAATGCTTTGAACGCTGCCTTTAGCCTGCCTGTGTACTAGTGGTGAATAAATGCCATCGACTGTGCTTCTAAACCGTGTACTTAAATAGTAGAATGATGGGTGTTGTAGGAGCAGTGGGTGAATAAAAGTGAAATTTAGTAAATAGGTATGAGCTTATGGTTTATTAATTTTGTTTAGTGCTTTTAAACATTGATAGAGTATTTGTTGTTCTGTAGGAGGCAAAATGAAGATGGTTCCTGCCTTGGGAACTTGCATTCAAAGGTTTTTAATAGGCTTGGCTTGAAGAAATGCTATTGAAACAAGAGCAAGGAGATGGGATAATTTTTTAAAGCATCCATTTGAGTTACACCTGAACAAGCAGATATCACCATTGAAAACTATTTGTGGAGAGGCCAGAAAGTAGTAGAGAGCTCCTTTTCCCAGCTGCAGGCAATTTGTTTGAAAAGCCTTATTTAAGGTAGGAAAAAGTACCTTGAATGTACAGAGATGGCTCTGGAAACAACTGGTGAGTAACATCTAAAAAATCTTTTATCATCAGTATCCCCTCCTCCCCAGTATAAACCAAAACCTGAAACTCCTCCTAGTTGGGAACCCTCCAGACTGAGAATTGTATGCTTAGGTTGCGGTGTATAAATTATAGTCCTTGATTAAAGTACAGCTGAGCTTGATTCTTACAAAGGTGCTGGAGCCATTAAGGAATGCACTTGCTGAGCCTGGAAACGCAGGGGAAAGTGTAGGCGCAAGTCTACGCTTTCTCTTTGCACAATAATTGATCTAATACTCGTATGCAGTTCCATTTTGCTCTCGGAAAAGGAATAAAATGTGCTCATAAAAGCAAAAACATCTTATGTTTAGGGAAGTTAGTGTAGCTAGTAAACTTTTGCACCTAAAGCTGAGGAGGGAAAAGCCTTGTCACGTCTGGGAGAAGTGAAATCAAAATGATCTCTGACTTGTTGCCTCCTCTCCCCTTCCCTGTGCCAGGTGAGGAGCAGAGTGGTGCCTAGCGAGAGGCTGTGCTCTGTGAAGGCTGCGGAGCGGTTGGGTGAGGCTGCCTGGGGAAGGGTACCTGTGCCCGGTGTTCGGGCAGGGGACGATGGCCAGGAGGGTGCTTGGTGCCAGCAGTCACTGCGTAGCTTTGTGCTGTCTCCGCAGCGGGCTTTGCCAGGCGCTGGAGCAGTTAATGCAGTTGGATGCTGTTGCTGCAGTTTGATTCCACTTTGCAGAAATAAGTTGAGATGAGGAAGCTCCTGCCAACTTCACAGTCAGGAGTCATCACTTCTGCCTCTGACACTTGGGGAACATGAATGAATAACTCTTAAAACATTAATCTAGGGCAGCTTCCAAGAATCCTGTGTTCTAGAGTCTAGAATACATTGTGATCTGATTCATTATCCCGGGACAGCAAAGGCTTTGAAGAGGTGTTTACCCAGTGTGCGGACACCCTGAACTGCAAACTCCCAAAGAAAACCTGCCTTGGCGACTTTCAGTAGCGTATTTGGAGAGCATAGACGCCACATCAGAGGGTAGGGGAGCAATGGGCATGCAAGCAAGGCTCCAGAGCGGCAGGGAAACCAAAGAGGGACAGCAGGAGGCTGGTGCGCAGGACAGAGCGGCAAACAGCAGGGCTTTGCGGGGGTGGAAGATGCTGCTGCTTTTGGCAGTGTCACTTGACATCAGTTTAAACTGGAATTCTGCATAGCCAGTGTTAAGCACCATATTATCTTCCACGTGATGATTCTTTACTAAAGTCTTGTATTTCTTTTTCCTGAGAGGATTTGGTGGGAGAGGGGGCTTTTGCAGTTCCTGAGAGAAGTGTGGAGGGAGGGATAAATGGCAGGAAGCAAATGATACTGCTGGAGTATGCAAAGCATAGCGCGCTAGATAAAGGTGATCCTAATTGAGGAGGAGGATTGGTATTTAATTAAAACTGCAGCTAAAATCCAGGCTCTTAGTAGTAAAATAAATAATAGCAGGACATGAGTAATTCCTCTTGGGGGAATGTCAGAGACAAAATTACACTAATGTAATAATAAAAGGGGCGTGTGTGCAAGTGCTCAGAGGAATAGTAACAGGATAGAATGATTTTTCATTGCTCAGAAGTTCAAATGTGGTTCAAGTCAAAAGGGACTGAAACCTGTTAAAGCGCACGCTCCTCAGGGCTCTCGGGCCGTCTCAGAAGGCAGAGTTGTCTGAGTTACCGAACCCGCCGTTGATGCTTTACTTGGCAATCCCAGCAGAGAGGCAGGAGACTGAGCTTCTCCTCTGCTTTAGCAAATGATGGGGAGTTAAGTGTGTCGCTTGCACTCCTGCTGCTCAGTCAGTGTGTTTTCAGTGAATTAAAAATAAGTATTTCAGGCCCAGACTTAGGACAACTGAGCTATGTGTCATGCATCTGGAGGCAAGAAAGGACATTAAACTCTCTTTTGCTTCCTTATTTCCCTTGCACCCCTCATTTCTAATTGTGAAATCATTTCAGAGCTCTGTCTGCATTCCTCAAGCTGTGATGCCCATTCTGGTAAGGTGGTTAAATAGCGTAAGCTCATTAACCATTCTCAGCTGAGTAATGTACAGTGACATAACGTAATTTCTTTTCCATAGCTGGCTTGCATAATGCTGCACTTCAGTTTTTGTTATTCTTTCCATTTCATCCTTTTCATTTCTATGACGTCCATCTGTTTGCCAGACAAGGTTTAGAAAAAAATGGAAAAAAAAAAAAAAATCCCAGAATACAAAAAGAAAAAAACCACACAAGTGAGTGTAAAGGGGATTTAACAAAGAACAGAGGTATTGGGACACTGCAATGAGAACTGCTGTTGCCCCAGGCAGGAAAGTGAGAGAAGATCCTGGATACCTGGGGACCAGAAAAGCAGGTAGTAGAACAGTTTTCTTTTTATTTTCTTCCTCCTTGCCCCAAACTGGAAAAAGAACCCAACCAAAAAAAGCCAAACCCAGCCATCCGGAAAGAGCTGGCGTTCTGGCTGCCAGAAAGCTGTTTTGGTTATAAAGTCTGGCATGCATTGCTGGAGGTGGTTGTTGGTCACAAAATTTCCTAAAAAAAAAAAAAAAAAAAAAATCTCTAACAAGAATTTATTTTCCTCTGGACTTGCTTAAAGTCTAACAAGGAATCATGCTGCTTCAACCAAAGAGCGCTTTGGAAACAGTTGAGTGATGTCTTTTTCCTCCTGCAGGTTGCCAAGGGGAAGGGAGAAGGCCTTGGGAATCTCTGAGATGCTCAGGTTGCCGTTTGCAACAGCAGTGCTTTGCAGGAAACAAGCACAGCCCAGAAAAGCCAAGTTTAGTTGAAGGAAAGAGTAAGGTAATAGTGGTTTGTGGTAGATACGGAAGGTAATTTGTAGTCTGCTCCGAAGAATCGGGGTGTAGCCAAATTACAGCTCTGAGCAGCGTCATTTCTAGTGGAGACCCAGCTGAGGTCCTGCAGGCAGGGGCCGGAGCAGGTATCCTGCCGATATGATGTGGAGATACTGGAAACACCATCGTATAAAAAAGATGTTTTACTTCATAAAATGAAACATAGCATTTCAAACTAGAAAGCAAACGTGCTCGGCAGTTTCTGCAGAAACAAGTGTCTCTATGAACTGATAATGTCAACTCGATGGCTCTGAGCTCAATTGTTTTTCCCCTGAGAATCTGTTTAAATTGGCCTGTCTGTAGTGTCAGTGTTATCTTACCGATGGCCTTCTAGTTTCCTGACTTTCCTCTCTGCAATGCCATGTAACTGGCTATATTTAATTTCGTTTTTCTTATACTCTTGCCTTTTTCATTCAGATGAAAATGGTCATAGATCTCACTTGCTAATCTATTCTCAATGCGATCGTATTCCTGTTACTGTGTCCAGAAGACGGCACTAAATAGGCTGCAGAGCCTTGGTTGTGTGGCTGTGTTACTGAAAGAGTATGGATCATGCCACTGCCCTCCCTGATGTGTTGCGGGTACGTTTTTTTTCTTACCGGTGTCAACCTTTGAGTCTTCTTTCAAAGCTGTGAATTCTCAAGGCAGAGCAGGGGCTGAGGGTCTTTCCCAGCCGAGCTGAAGAACTGTGTTGAGATGGGGAGAACTGGTATGAAACTCTTCCCTTAATCTGGACCAGGAACCGAGGGGTTAATGTATGTAGTGGCCAGAAGGTACTACACAGAGCTTAAAATAACCAAGATCGGGATAATTTGGCTTTAAAAACCATCTGGGGTTTGATTCAGTGCTCATTAAAATTCATAGTAGCCTTATGATTGGCTTTTGGAAGAATTAAGCAGGGTGTTACACTTTATAATGAGTACTTTGGGCCTTGGCCAAGAAAGTACATAAATGCATACAATAATGTCAGAAATTAACTTCTTTCCTGTAACATCCAGCTTAGAATAAGAATCTTTCTAGCACTTGTGGAAGTCAGTGAAAAAGCTCTGGTTTCCAAGGGACTTTGGATTGGATCTGAAGAACAGATGTTACAGCTGATTCTGGAAAGAAGTCTCTCTGGGCAAGTCGTCTTTGAGCTGTTCATGCTACAGCAAGCTGTCCAGTTTGGGTACACGCATAATTAATTTGCAGAAATCAGAGCTCCTGAGCGTGCAGTGAGAGTTGTGGAAAATCAGATTGCAAGCCTAGATGCTGTTACGGAATATTTGGGCCATGAAATGAAAAATGCATGCTGTGTTTATTCCATTAGAAACCTCAGTGTATAAAGTATTGTCACAAGTAGTTTAGATCTCGTACTACCTCATCAACCGTAGGTGATGTTGGTAAACAAGGTGCTCCTGTTTGTGGCTGCTACAAGGAAACTTCCTGATTTCGGAAACTTTATTATAAAACATGCACTGTTTGGTGTTAACAGAGAAGAAAATACTAATTCTGCTGCTTGCTCCCAAATCAGGAATTTGCAGAGCTCTTTGGGCTTTTGTGTTCTCTTCCAAGTTCTAAATATGTTCTCCCTAAGCTTCTGCAAAATAGCAGCCCGAGTGACGTAAAGCTGAGCCAATAACTTATTTAAAGAACATTGCCATTTATTTCTGTGTCATTTAAAGGAATGTTTTTAAAACAGTCTCTTAGAACTCGGGGTCACCTAATTTATCTGGCTACTTCTAATTTGTGGTCTGTGATCACCTTCATAATGGGTTGTGGCTGTTCTTGGACTGAGATGCTGTTTGTTGAAGGAAGGAAATGAAAGAATTTTCCAGATAACTACCCAAGTGTTTTCTGTAGGGAATCTTTGCTTAAGCGCTTGGGCACAACTGTTAGCCAGGCTTTCAGTTTTCATCAAAGTTCTGAACAACAAAACAAGAAAATACTCGTTTTGAGTCTTGACGAGCATTTGTTTTTAAAGGTCACACGTGGAAAAGAACTAAGTTAATACTTTTTTAATTTGAACACATTTCTCTGAATTCATTTATTTATAGAATTTATTTGGCACTCCAGAGAGCACACGAACAAGGAATGTGGTTTTGAATTAGTAGTGTGATGAATGATGATTAAGTGGAAGGTTAACGATTTTTTCACTTATTTTTATGATGCCATCTTCACAATGTCTAGATCTGCAGGGTAGAAGACATACAGTTTAAATCGCTATGTCTTATATTGTTCCTTTCTTAACTTCTTTAATTATTATTATTCAGAATCTGGATATTTCCTTTAATTATATGTATATGTGTGTGTATATATATATATCAGTGGATTAGTTTCTGGTGTTACCTTGGGGAGGATTCTGGTTCAGCTGTTGCCCTGTGGTTTCGCTCCTCGGAGCAGGCAGCAGCACCTAGGCTTGTTCCAAAGGCAGGACGTTTGTCATGATTGCAGGCAAACGCCCGCGGGGCCGTGTGCCCAGGTAGACTGCATGACTGTGCTCCAGTTGGACTCCAGTAATCAGGCGGTAGGGTTTTGGTGTAAAATTGTCCTTACAGTAGCAAAAACAGCCAGCATGTTTCAGTCCTTTGTAACGTGCATTGCCTGACTGTGTGCACGTTTTAGTTTCTTATTGTGGAATCTGACAGCATTAATAGTTGTGCAAATGTTTTGGGTAGTTTTGAGGGTTTTTAAATGGAGAAAGTGGTGGTTGGAAGATTTATTGTGTGCCCACCAGCCTGTGTTCTGCTGAAACAGCGTGCCCCAGAGCAAACAGCATCTGATTCTGTCTTGCTGTGCTAGTATTTAGGCTATTATAAATTGCAGCCTGAATGAAGACTGGAGGAGAGAGCTGAGGATAAAGAAAGTAAAAGGCTTCTCTGCTGTCAGGAAAGACCAAAAATCACTCTTAGGGGAGGTAGCAATTAACAACTTTTTCTCTTTCCTCTGTTGTAGCAGTTAGTGCACAAGACAAGGATGTCACAGCTAATGTATTTTTCTACACTATATAAATAAATCTCTTAAGTGGTGATTATAACCATTTAATCCTTTGCACCCCATCCTGTGGACTCCAGCACATTCCCAGCTCGTGGAGATCAGGGAAACTGAGCGTACAGTGTTGCGATGGGCTTGTTTCAGTGGCAAAACAAGAAGACCCAGTTCCTGCCTTGCAGGTTGCTGGCTTCTGGGTTGCAGTGGCATGACGGCATGGCTGAGTGGTGTGCCAGGCTGCTGAAACAATCAGAGTTTAAAAATAAATTAAATATTAATTTTAAAAAATGAAATAACCAGGTTTAACCATTCATCTACCTCCTATTCCCATTAAAAGCCAAAGTTTTTTGATGCAAGTAGTTGTATTGATTAGCTGTGTGGTGTGGTCCGCGGGCAGCTGTACAGTTACCGCAGCACAACTGAGGGAAATGAGCTGCAGGATAAAAGTATGAACGAGTGGCGTGCAGCCGTGCCACACACTGAGAGGAGAGCAAACGCTCGGTCCAGCCTCAGCAGCTGGAGGGGTTGAGATAAATACTGGATACTCATCCCCATCACAATGGTCAACCCTTCCCCTCTTCTCTTCCTCGGACTCCGTTCAAACAGCCGCTCCCTGCCTCTCCCAGCCTTCCCCCGAAATAAGCTACCCATCCACCGCCCTCCTGCGCTCGCTGTGGGGTGACATGCTGCTGGGAGGGTGACTGTGACGCCCGTTCCCTGGCATGGGACGAACAGTGCCGCTCGAGGAGCCGGGCTGCGTGCATGCCGCCCCTCGGGGCAGAGGGGTCTGCCAGAGCCGTTGTTCCCAACCTCCCCAAGGCAGCGAGTGGGATGGAGCCTCCTCTGCCGCACCGAGCCACGTGCCTGGAGTTTGACAAGCATAAACTCCAGCCCTCAAATTATTCTGGGCTCTTGAGAGTTGGGTTTGAATGTACCCAGAGGTAGAGAGTGACTAATAACAGCAAATGGTGTTAGACTTTTTGCTACCGTTATTTTAGCCACTAGGAATTCTCTGGATTCTGGTTAATGCTTTTGCGATAGCTGACTGACCTAGTTATTCTGAACAGAAGCTGTAGTCTGTATTCCTCTGATGTCAGCCAGGGATTTCAATCTGCATTTCTATAGCATCTTTAAGGATCGCAGCATGCTTGAAAAAACAACAGATTAAGCCGCCTCTGTTCTGTGGGAGTTAAGCATTGTCACAGTCATTTTCCCAGCCTGCAGAATGACTTTCCCAAGGTGACCTGGCGAAGCTGTGGAAAAGGTGGGCTCCCCTGACCTTCCGCTGCAGTGCTGCCATCGCAGCACCCATGGCCCTGACTCTTGTGGGAAGCAGCAGATAACACCTTTCGTAGGGGGTGGCACAGACTTGTCTGGTGGAGCATGACGTTACTTCTATTATAACCTAATACGGCTGTGAATTTTTGCAAGTAAAAGATCTGGAAGAAGCGCGAGATGGCTGGGATCCAGGCTGCATTGATATTATCTGCGCAGAATGCCTACCAAGCCACAGGAATTTAACCAGTAGCAAAACAGCGTGTGCTGTGTTCAGGTGATCCTCTTGAGCTCTGGTTTCAACTTCTCATCAGAGCAGGAGTTAAAATTTTTAAAGAGGGTCTGCTGTTTTCTTGCTCTCTTTAAGCTTAATCTGCCTTCTTGCCTGTGCGCTCAGCTCTCGCTGCTCCAGCCTGGTGGGCTCGCTCTAGCAGAGCTTGCAGGTCCCCGTACTCCGGCCGGGCTGGCTCTGCTTTGCAGCACCATTGGCGTTGCCCAGCCCAGGAGAGCCTGGCTGTGATCCTGCCCTAGTGCCGCTCGGAGCCTGAAGCAGCACGAATTTTATTCTTTCACACGGCCCAGCGTGCACGGTATTTGGCGGTGTGCGTGTGGTGAAGAGGGACCCTGAGCACCACGCTGCCCTGCCGGAGTTCAGCACGGGGATGTGTCCCGATCTATAGCAGCGTGCAGTGCTGTGGCAGAGGTGATGAACTCGCTAAACCAACTTCCAGTTCTTCAGCTCTGGTGCGTTTGTTTTTTGTTTTGAATTGGGCCAAAAAATGAGAACTGGATTAGACTGTAAACCTCGGAGACGCTTACAAGCCACGCTGAATGAGCTCGTGCAGTGGGAGTGCAGATAAGGCGCTGTCCTGCTGGGATCTCCAGGGCACTGCCTTGATAATGTCAGCGATGCAGAGCAGGGGGATAACCCCGACATTAGAGCAGGCAGTCCAAATAGTGCTCTCCTGAAATTTTCTGCCCACCTCTGAATGCAATAGCCCTGGGGAAAGGTAGCTAAACTGCAAGCGCTTATTTAAAGCGAAACTGCCTCTGGATTGCTCCCTCCTTATCTCCAGTCCTGGCAAATGTCATGTGTTGATTATGAGACTTGCAGACTTGATTCCTATCTTGTGCTTCCTCCCACCAGTTGATGCTGATGCTTTGTGAATTTGCAACACGCCCTTTCTCCTAGTGACCCCTTTGTCCCAATTGTTGGCGTATTTTTTCACTTTCCTGGCCAGCTTACTCTGGGTTTCAAAAGCCATGAAAGAGAGGAGGGACCACACTTTGATGGAAGTGCATTTGTGCCACCTAGCAAATCCCAGAGCTCAGAGGAGCCCTGCTAGAAGGTCTAGCACTGAACCGCAGCCTAACTCCGTGTGTGGAACAGACTTAGTTCTTACTGGGATTTCCTGAATGCATCAGATTTACTGTGCCTTGGTATTGGGCTTCTCCTGGAAGCTTTGTTGAAGCAGGATAAATTTTTCTTAACAACTTGCCCAGTTTCCCCAAACTCCAAACAGGTCCCAAGTACGTTTCGCCTGGCTGAGACAGAAGAAAGATGTTATACGTGGTAGAGTTGGCCTTGGTGTCTCTAACATTAATTTTTTTTAAGTTTAGAAGTGCCCAGTCTTGCCTGTTGGCGTGGTAAAACATTCTTCTCTCGCAAAATTGTGCTCCAGCAGAGATGAAGTGGGCTTAAATGGAATCTATTGCAGCAGCAGCTCAGGACGTGAGGTACTGGCGCTTTCGTGACGCGGTGACGTGGATGGGCAGGGTGAGAGAAGAGGCGAGATCAGCAGTTTTGATTTGAAGTTTGCTACGCTTTGTGTCTGGGGAGGGGACATGGAGGGACGGGATGGCCCTTGCTGTGCAGATAAATCAGGCTGTCTGCGATGCAAGCGTTTAGTCGATGCACCCTGCGGCACTTCTGGCTTGTCAGCTATGACTGCCATAGCAAAGACAGACAGGGCCTGAATGAGCAACGTAGAGTATAGCAACCGTAGGAGGAGTGGGGTGTGGATGCGTGTGTTTATATAAATGTGTGAGTATAATTATTTATATTATCTTGTGCAATTCTCTAGGTAAGAAGGGAGCAGTGGGCAGGGAAGCAGCAGTGAAATGTTTAATAAAGGGACAATTGCTAAAGGGGAAAATTAGAGATGCATCACTTCTACTGGGAAATTTTTCTTCAAAGTGTGTGGGACTGCTGGGACCAAACTTGTGAATAGAAAGACTGGAAAGTGTCCTAATTTTTCATTAAGGTTGTAGGCAGCGGAGGTTCACACCAACTCAAAGCTGCCTTGGTTTCATCTAAGCTTGTGTCTTGACAAGTAAAATCAGGCTCTTCCATTTATAAAGAACCTGCGTCTTGTTCTCGAAGACTGTCTTAGCATGTAAGCCCATGAAATATAATACTTATGCAAATCTGAAGCCAGTTCCAAGCCTGGGTGACTCCTTGTAGAATATAAATGACGTTTCTGTGTGACGCTCCCAAAACTATCATTGTGTAGACAACTCCTCACTGACTGGCACATCAGCAAAGCTCAAACAACAGATGACAATGACGGTTTGCACTCACCGTTGCGTTTCCTCCACACCTAACAGGGTTATGCTCTATTTCCTCATCTCTGATCCTCCGCCACGCTGCTTCCACCTCTCAAGTTCCAGTCTTTTGGAGAAAGAATGCTGTCCCCCTCTCTTCATTGTAGTTTGTTGTTCACTACTATTGACGTGAACTTTCCTTTTTCTGATTACATCTGTGTATCGGCCCTGTCTGTAGGAGGAGACAAGCTAATCCCCAGAGAGAAAGGAACCTGGATAACTTTATTTCCTATACTCTAGGGATGCTGCTGAGAGGTAACAGGCAGGAAACCTCCGTCTCTTTGCAGGCTCCGGCAGGCAAGGACCTGCTGTGCAATGGAGCGGTGGTGACTGCGCTTTCGGGAAGCAGCCTGCCACAACTTAGCTAGCAGGTCTGGAAATGAGGATTATGAACCTCAGACCACCAGCTAAAATGCCAGGGTTTCCTTTACATTCTTTATATGGACCCCAGTTCTGTTCCTTCTCCGTAATATCATTGTCTATCTTGTGCATTCCAGCTAGATCTGCAGCTCTGGGTGTTGTACAAAGATAACTGCAGCCTAGTTAGGCGGGATGAATAGGTAGGAAGGAAAATGGGAATGGTGGAACGTGGCTAAAGGGTCACTGGGCTGAACCACCTCTGATGGACAAGCCACTCCCGGCAGAAGTGATGACAGCCTAATGATTATTTGTAGCGTGTCATTCACTTATTTATTTTAAGGGCAGTTCAACAAAACCAACGTTAAAAAAATTTTAAAAACACATAGGGGTGGATTTTTAAGGCTTTTATCTCTGCTCTTTAGACCTAACAGTATCTTAGGGTTAAGCCAGCATTGTTAGTGGTGGGGAGAGGCCAAGAACCCTCTTTATTTGCAGTGGAGAGAGAGCAGCTGATGGGTTTGCTGACATGGACTCTGACCTGTCTTGGGCTGTAATCCCCAAAGTGTCCCCTAATGGTGCCCCTTCCCACTCTGCCACCCCCTCCTGCTGAGCGGTGGTGGAGCCGGTGTCCTGCTGAACGCAAGTCACTTGTGGAACCGTCTGCTTCCAGGAGTCGGGGAAGCCCGAGGCACGGCACAGGCAGCGCAACAGGATTGTGGGGTGATGCTGGGCTTCCCACCTCGCAGCACTGACTCATGCCCAGCGACAGGGGAAGAGTGAAAGCGCCAGGTCATGTGCTGCTCATCTGCAATGCAAATAAATAGGTGAATTCTTCTACAGCCAACCACAGAGCAAGCAATCAAAGCTTTCCTGCCGGGAATGGCAAGGAATTGGTGGCAGGTCCTGAAATCTGCAGCCAGGCGGCACAGGCGGAGATGTCGGGATGCGTTAGAAACTGCAGCAGCTCCAGGCCCCGAGGCTGTGGAGACGAGAGAGAGAAGAGCTAACGAGCAAGTCAGAGCTTTAATAGGTCAGCAGTGAAGTGGGGGGGTAAAAAGGGTGGAGGAGAGTGGGAGATAATCTCCCCAAGGTTCTTTCCTGAGACCCAGCAAACCTCGGTGCCCAGGTGTGACTCTGAGCTCATTCTCTCTCTCATCCCCTCTCTAGGGACCGAAAGGAGACGGCAGTTGGAGAAGGCAAGATGGTCCCAAGAGGCTCCTCTGCCGGCGCGTGTCATTTTCCCTGGAACAAGAATCTGAGGTTTCTCCGCGCTGAGTGCTTCTGTGTCCCATCTACCACCACACCCTGAAATCAAACTCGGCAGCTTGGGTGAACCAGGCACTGTACAAACATGTCAGACTTGCCTCCACCCCTTTCTCTTCTCCCGCTTTCTCCTGCCGTCTTTCTCTCACAAGTTTACCGGCGTGCCAGCGGGTTCCAGTGGCCGAGCGTTCCCACCTCGCCTCTGGTTACGGAGCAATGAGCAGTCAGGGGTAAGCTCCCTCCCGCAGGTTTGGGGATCGGTGTTGGCTTGCTTGCTTGCTTGCTTGCTTTAAAGCGATAACAGTGCTGTCCTAATGGCTGCTGTTTCGTGCCATTTGTTTTCTCTGTTTACAGAGGACTAGGTTTGTCAGCTTAAACTAACATCTCCGCTCCCTGGTGGCTGGGCTGCCACGGCTTAACCCCTTCCCTTCGGAGCTAAGCCTTGCCACAGCCAAGAATTAGCGTAACCATCACCCGTGTGTTGGCAGTGCCAGCCTAGGGCAAAGTGGGAGGGAAATGGTTTGGGGGGGGTCATACAGTTTTTTCTCTCAAGGGGTGATTCTGGAAGGCAAGAAAAACCGTGAGCTGGATTCCTTTGGGAAGGAGTTTACTTCATCTTTACTCCTATAGCCCAGCAACACCGTCCTCCAATCGGCTTTGCTGTGTGACAGCGGGAGAGTTTCCCTCCAGACCCTTCTTTCTCCTCTCACTTGGAATTGTCCTCTACCGGCATTGTTTCAGCAGGACTGCCGGTAAGATCTTGCGTTTTTTGCTCTCCGAGGTCTTTTAGGTGGGCTGGCGTATGGGTCTGTGGTGTCTGGGGTCTGGCGGTTTAGCTTATTGATGCTCGAGGTGATGGGGAACGTGGAGAGGAAAATGCATGGTTGAATCTTGCAGGGTGATGCTCTTAAAACACTGGGGTGAAGAAGGGGTTAAAAGTTACTCTGGATGATGCTTGAGAAAGCGGACAGCAGTGTCAGGAACGTGCATGCTCATTGCCTTTATGGGAGACAGAGCAATTTCTCCTCTTAAGTCTCGTGTATCTGCAAGGACCCTCACTGTATTGGATGAAAAGGTCTAATGGAGTCGCCAGTTAAACCCCCTGGTGTCTGTGTTCCCAACCTTCTGGCTGCTGTGCTCACCAGAATCCTTTCAGCACACCTACCAAAACTACCTTGTAGTACTCGTGTGTGTATGGGTGCAGGAGTGTATTTTGGCCATCTGAAAACTGGCTAATCTCCTCCTATTTAAGTTACAACCCACAATTCTATTGGGCGTTTGTACTTAATTATTTTTGCCAGGTGGTAACCAATATATACAGCCAGGTATTTACAGCTACAGAAAACAGTCCTGTCCGTTAATGTTTGCTGATGCGTTTGCTTTCTTCTTTACCAGGACATTAATGCCTTAATGTATTTGGGGACAGAGTACTGAAAAAACAGAAGAGAAGTTTGTGGCTGGTGAGTGTGTGGCTGGCTCTCAGGTGGGGCTGGGGGATGTATGTAGAGCAAGAGATACTTGCTGAGTCTTCCTCTGCTTTTCTGAATTTTGTGCTTGGGTAAAACCTGAGTCAGCTGAGCCCCCCTACACAGCTGTTGGGGAAAGAAACACTGGTGCATGGCATGCTCTCAAGCCCTGTCCCACTGAAAAGTCTCATTCTTGATGGTGTAATGAAGCTGTATATTGATTTTAATATTCTACACTGCCTTGGTATGTACATCCTGTGTGCTAAGCGTGAGCAATGGTTTATGTATCTAGTAGCAAAGCTGATCAAATAGTGGAAAGAGCCATCAGCAAATAGTTTGCTGGATTAGTAACTGTGCTTCCAGATGGACAGTCTGTTCCCTGTACAGGGTTTGTTTCTGTCTACATGGGTGTGAGTCTATGTACTTGGAAAGAATATCTTGGATCTTGCTGCCGAGGCTTGCAAAAGTGAGATGCGTAGCTCTTCCTTGGTCACAAAATGTTTTTTGTTCACAAGGAGAAGCACTAGAAAAGTTTGGCTGTCCTGCCTCCAATTAGGAAAAGGAGCACTTTTTTGCTTCTCTAATGTGCGTAGGGAAATTCACAAGCAGAGAAGAGAGCTAAATATTTTGTGCAAATTGCTTAAAGCAGCTTGGACTAGCCTGCTGCAGCTGCAAGTAAAAACTCAGTCAGGTTCCGAGTTCTGCGTTGCACATGGTGTTTTCTTGAGGGTACCGATAGAGGTACCATGCCAAAGTTCCATCCGGTTTGGAACTGCACGTCAGTTCTGTTCGTGTGCAGGACATCGGCTCTGAAGACAGCCAGAGCAGCCGAAGGCTAACCGGTATGTTTGCTGCATGGCTCAGGGGGGACTATGGCAAACCTTCAGAGCTTGCTGGCTCTGGACTAGGGCACCAGTTTTCTTTTTTCAGCAAAAGTGAGATGCGTAGCTCTTCCTTGGTCACAAAATGTTTTTTGTTCACAAGGAGAAGCACTAGAAAAGTTTGGCTGTCCTGCCTTCAGGCTCTGGACTAGGGCACCAGTTTTCTTGTCTGTTGTAGTAACCCTGCTCCTACACCAGTCTCGTTGACTTCTACGTTACAGTAGTACAGACTCAGGGCAACGGGGTACAGAATCGGGGCTTGGCTGATACAGGTCTTGTTTATAAGGAATTCCTCAGTATGGTTTCTAAAGTTGCGGGAGGATTACCATGTGCCTTGAGGACTAACGCACTGAGATTTGGTCGTTAGCGATGATACTGTTTTGAGACTGGTCTTCCATTTGTTGGGCATTAGGGAGCAATATGAATGTAGGATTACGGTAGTTCAAGTCTATTTCCCTCAAAAAAAAAATTTCAGGAAATTCTATTCACCCTAGGGCTGAGCCATTTTAACTTGTAGTGTTAGTAATTAAGTTATTTTGTAATTAATTGATGAACAGAGTGTTGCTGTAGACAATAACAGTTATTTATCTTTACTTGTGTTACAAGTGCACCTCAGGTTTTAATGTATGGAGTGCTGTGGGAACATTCATACTCATGGCATGTGTGTTCCCTTTCCAAAGAGAGCAGAATAGCTGATACTCCCTAGGAGAAGACTTGTCTGTTATGATTTAAAGTTCCGTATCGGTGTTGGCGGTAGTGAGTATGAAGGCACTGAGAGTCAGCCAGGTTGTGGGGTTTAAGCTTGTCTGTCTCCTCCGTGTTTCGGGGCATGCTGCCTAGGCTGCAGTTTTCCCGTCAGTTATCCCGTGGGGATAACACAAGGGAGCTGCCTTGCAGGCTGTTGATTGCAATTAAATGTATATGTATCTCACTTTAGGAGAACATTATGATCGTAAACAGGGACTAAGATTGTTTAGTGTTGTTTGGAAGGAAGTTTAGCTCTTGCATCTTTGTACCAGCGGGTGGTGTTGGGAATCGCGGCGGTGTCTCTGCCAGCCCTTTGCCATGCCGCTGGGGTGAGGAGCGTGATCCGGGACGTGTGGGATCACCAGTGGCTCTGCTGGGCCAGGTCTGTGTGCAAGCGATCGGCCACGCTCACTGAGTGTGCGACTCTTGCTCGGCTCCTACCTTCTGCCTTGTAAAGTCCATATCGTGCGCGGTGGCAGCGCAGAGCTGCAGCTTCCCTCTCCTAACCCCCTGTGCCTGAGGCAGCTGGGTCTGCCGTCCGTGACGTGGTGTGGAGGAGTGCAGCGAGGTTACTGAGCTCAGGCAGAGCCGCGGGACGTGGCACCCAGTGTTTCCAAGCGCTGTGTTTGAAGTAGCGTGTTTGTTCCCCAGATGCAGCGCAGTGCTTTGGCTCCTTCGTCTGCCATGTGGCCCGGCATGCCAGATGTGGCCCCTTGCACTTGTCCCGACATAACCTCCTGCCTGATATGTAAGATGTTGCTATTCATGTGAATTTTTGGAGACAGAACCTTAAATGTTCTTATTCTAATCTCAGTAGGATTTTTATGCTCACTTTGAATGGATCTGTCGCATGAGGCAGAGGTGAGTGAAGCCCTGTATCCTACCCTGTCTTGAAGCTCTTTGGTGTTCTGGATTAACAGCAAAATACAGCTGCTTGTTTTTAACCCTGATGCATCCTTTGTGGCAAAATAATGTCAGTAAACCCATGTGAAACTGCAGTTACTCTTTGGACGTGGAGCGGTGACGTGTGCCTGTGTAAGGCAGGAGTCAGAGATGCAGTGCTGCGTGGCTTTGTATGTGCAGAACAGGACACAGCCACATCGAGTGCTTAAAAGGTGGGGAAAAAGGGTCATAGTTGTTAAAGTGGCTTAAGTCTTAGCCTTACGAGCTGCAGCACGCGTCTCGCTCTTGGTGCTGCAGTGGTATTTGCGAGCTGTAGTCCTCTCGCAAACCAAACACCGATGGGAAAAGGCTAATCTTATAATGAAGGCATTGGATTGCAATTGAGGTTTGGGTGTGATTTCTGTCTGTGCAGCTGGTTTCTGTCATGCTGCCTAGACCTACCTGCTGGTGTCAAGATCAAACATGTGGTCAGAGCGTGTCTTGGCTCCCACCGGTGCTGTGCACCCGTGTCTTTTCTCCGTGGAAGCCAGGGTGTGTTGGGCCTTGATATGAAGTTAAAAAGCAGCCAGGAGACACACCTGGAAGCTCTTTCAGGTTTGCTAATATAGACATAGCTGGGAAGAAACCAAGCTAGTAATTTTTTTTCTGTCTCGTCTGCAAATGAGGATAATAATTCATTTTCCTTACGTTTCGCCAGTTTAGATGAAACCCCTGGAGGGTGGGGCCTGACTTCAGAGGCTGGCACAATGGGACAGTGACTTTAGCTGAGATTTCTAGGGGACTGTAAATAATGGAAAACTTTATTGTTTGTCAAGGGAAAAAGCCCATTAGCATTTGGGACATGCCTGTACCGGTTTCAGAAAGTTCAAGAGGTCTTTTCTTTGCAAGTGCTTTTATATGTCCCAGAATGAGTTTGGTCTAGTATAGCTAAAACACACCTAAAAATATGTCACTGCAGCATCCAAAACAAGCTTAGCAAATAGGCGTTCACTGTGTTTCAGGTTTTAATCCTAATTTATGAGCAAGGAAATGGAGCGGGGGAGAAAGAGGCAGCACCATAGCCTTTAGACTCTGTTCAGTGAAGGCATGGCAAAAAAGTCAAGCGGTTGTGTTCTTCTTCTCATTTGTCAAAAATAAACCCACCAATATAACAAATATGCCTCTCCCTAAGCTTATTTCTAATGTAATATTAATCTGTGCGCTCATGTGTGTGTTTGGGCAGGATTTAGAGCATTACATCAGTTTGCTGTGCTGCTAGTTCGCTTCGACACATAGCTTTGCTATTGGGGGCTGGTGAGGGGGAGAGAGGAGTGGAAGGAAAGGACTTGAAATCGGGGAAGTGATAGCACCGCAACTGAATAGCCACTCTTCCTTCAGGAGAAAAAAGAAGTACCTAAACCAGTATTTCTAAAACTAGAATTGTAGACAAATGTGGAAGGTGTCAATGCGACAAGGCTTTGTGCTCTTAGATCCCACTTCAGATTTCAGGCTATTTTCCTCCTTTCCCCCCTTCACTCACCCTTCGTTGTCATTTCTTGCTGTGTGGAGTCACAGTTAGATTTGTAAGCTCCTCAGGGAAGTAACCTGTCATTTTTCTTTGTCTGCAAAATGCTGTGAACGTTTATGGCTTGTTATAAATAACAATCATGTCAGAAACCTCAGGAGGGCAAACATTAGGATTTTAGAAGGTATGGAATACAGTGAAATACCATGTGTGCATATTGAGCCATGCATATGCACGAACACATGCGTGTATACATACAACATGCATCGATAATGGCTTATTTAACTTGCCCGCATTTGAAATGTATAATGTGACAGTGACCTGCACAGCAGAGTACAGAAATATGTTTTTCCTTTTAATTGATGGATTTTCCAGGATATTCTCCATCTTCCTGCTCCAAACTCAATCTGCGTATTGCAGTTTGAAGAGTTCTCCTCCTCCCCCCTCCTCTTGTAGCTGGCCAGAGTAGTTTCGTGTATCAGCTGAGGGAGGGCTTAGAAATCATGGGAATTGCTGCCTCTAGCCCAGGGACCAAGCATTATCTCCTGTCGGGGCGGGAGGAATGTAGGGAGCTGTGTCCAGGTCTGTGATAGCCGTGCAATACGCACCCAGGAGCGGGTTCGGGTGCTGCAGCGAGGAGGGGGCAGGGAAAGCTTATTTTTAACTGGAAACTGTACAAGTCAGACTGAAGTAGCACTCTGCTGTCTTGCTGTCGTCAAGTGTATGTGTGAGTGGATGAGCGTACGAGCACAGCTAAGTACAGTGCATATATCCTAATGGAGTATGTAATTGCATGTGTGCGGGGTGGCGGCGAGTGGGATGAAACGACAGTGCACGCTAGCTGCTTTGTCTGAGTGTTCGAACTCCTGTGTTGCAACGAGCAATTCCCGATAACATTTATCATCTACTTCTTTTCAAGGGGCTTGATTCTCATCTGTGCCCTGCTTCTCGGTTGCCTGTCTCCTGGCCATTCTTCTTTCCCTTCCCAACTCTCACTCCATCCTTCATCTTCCCACCCCTTCCTCTCATCCCAGCCTGACCCTGCTCCTCTCGCTCCTCCTTCCTGGCCCTTCCCTCCCCTGCTCCGACCCGCTGGCGGGGGATTTTTGCTCCTGCTCCCTGGCAGATGTGACAGCTTTTGGAACTGTATCATCTAGCAGCAGCTATATCTGGAGTTGAAAAATCTAACGTGGTTTCCCAGGCAGCAGGAATGGATCGCTGAGAGAATTTCAATCTCCGACTGCTTTTGTCTTGTGGTAGTGACTTTTATTATTTATGTTTGTGACATTTCTTACAGTACAGTTGTCAGCAGTGAATGAGAGACTAAAGTCTAGTAGATTATTATAAAATCAGTGTCATGGTATTTGTATTATTATATTAAAGGGATGCTGTCTGTGTTTAAATACAGGTTTGGCTTGATTTACAAAATCTTATATGCATAAGATATTCTTATGAATTTCTTACTGAATTAGAAAAGGCTTGTTTTATGTTTTTTATTTAAACGTTCTTTAGCTGGGTATTGGAAATACAAATAAATAGCTCTTGCATGAAAACCACAGAGCGAAAGGAGACTGGTTAAATACAGACCTTCTCAATGAAATGCAAAACCTACGCTGATTATTACAATCCATTAGATTTCAAATAACTATTTTTAGTGTGTGAATTTCATTTGATGTTAATGCAGTATACCTTTAAACCACCTGTCTGATATGGCGATGTCTTTATAATCAAAGATTGATGCTGACCGTGTAAAGCAAATGTCATTGGATGCCCAGGGTTATGTTGTATTTAGAGTTGATTACATTTTGTGGTTTTTAAGATGTCTATTGTAAACTGGTAAGGTAGATGCAGGCCACATCAGCTAGTCACCCTAAAATTGACCATGAACTTAGTGGATGCTTCTTTCTGGGTTAGGAAGCATGCTTTTGTGTATAGGGTCTAAGTGTAGTCCAGGTGTCGATTGACGGGGGTAGTGATCGAATGTAAATACACAAATAAATGTAGTGTTTATGCTTATGCAAACTGATGTGCTGGCATAGAGCCACTGTTCTGTTCGGGGCCAAAATATCACCTGGGCTTTACAAATTTGCATTTTGAAGTAGTTTTGCTAGAATCGTTGTCCTTATGGGGAAATGATTGAAATGTTCGGAAAACAATTGCTACTGCAAGTGCTAATGGTTGTGGCATTTGTAACACCCCATTTTACAGGACCCCTGAAGCAGTTAAAAAGCAAACTTGAAAGGGACTGTGTGCTATGCCCTGAATAACTTCTCGTTATGAAGATGAGATGAGGAATGAAGCTGTGGGAGTAGGAGCAGGAGGAGGAAAGATAGTGGTTAAAACAGTAACATCACTCTCGAAGTGCCCCTGTTCTGGTGGATCAAGTAGCTGTCATGACTGACATGTAGTCAAGGATTCAGAACTGGAGCACTTGCTATAACACTACAGATATACTTCTGCTTTCCTTGGAGGCTGCAAAAGCTCCTCAGTAGCACCCGCTCTTGGTTTGAATAGCACTAACACCAGGAGCTATTAGAATATCTTTCCTTTCCAGCATTGTCTGTACCTTTTTTTTTTTCCTTAAAGAATTGCCCTATGACTTTAGTCTTGATTATTGGGTAATATGCAGCCCCTGAGGGGCTTTAGTGATGAATCACTCTGAGTAGTTGCAATACAGACCTGGAGCGCAGACACTCTCCATTAAGATGTAGTTGGGTTTTCATTGGAACACATTCTAAGCAAAGATTATTCTGGCTGCTCTTCTAGGCAGAGCAGTTGCTTCCAGCCTCTTTTGTAAGGGTTTTTTTAGTTGCCTAGCCTTTTGCTTTCTTTTTCAACTGTAAGGTATCTTTAGTCGCCTTCTGGACACAGACGGTAGTGTGATGGGCGTTGTCAGTGTGTGAAGTCTGTATTTCATCAAGGATGGATTGCACCATTGGGGGTTTAGACGGTGTGAAGGTCCTTCTGCGACATACAAATACTTCCCATCCCAGTGACTACAGGATCATAGTAACCAGATTTTAAGCGCGTGTGTATGCGTTTTCAGGGTCTCAGTCTAGTACTAGAAAGCAAAGTTGTTGTTCACCTGGAGCATTTTGCTCCCTAAACAGGTTTTAAGTGGAGCAGCCTTGAAAATGTTTGACGTATATTTCACTGTGGGGGGAAAAAAGCACGAGCTGTGCTGATTTTTCGAGATCAATGTCCTCTAGAAGTGTGTTCATGTCTATACCGCAACATGTTATCTCTGTAGGTGTTCTGTGTCTCTGACCCTTGTAAATATTTATTCAGCACAAATAGTTGGAAGCTGAGGTCCTGTACAGGGGAAGAATGATTGCTGCAAAGTTGAAGATTAAGTGGGAAAAATCCTCTACCTGATGTCAAGGAAGAGGTAGAATTCATCACTTTAAGCAGTATTAGTGAGAGGCAAACGCTAATATTAAAGTTGTCAGTTTTCCACATATAAACATATTTTTTTTTTCTACTGGTGGATATTAATTGGTTTAAATAAACCTGTGAAGATTTTTCCCAAGCTAGAGAGCTTTAGGACTGAACTACCTAGAATGTTTTGTCACTGGGTCTGTGCTTTGTCTCATCTCCCTTATAGCTTTCATTGCACAGTTCATCCTGTGCGTTGACAGAAGGCATCTTGGAGAGGAGAAGATGAGCTCTGGAGCACGCCAGTTCCATTGCATCCACACAACTAATCTGCCCATTAAACATGTTTCTCCAACAGCAAATAGGAGAATGTAACTTGGAATACTTGTAACTTTAAAGCCATCAAGCCAGTCAATGGAATCATAGAACAATTCAGGGGAGAAGGGACCTCAAGTGATCTGTAGTCCCACCCCTGCTCAAAGCAGAGTCTGCTCTGAGGCTCAGACCAGCTTGCTCGGGGCTTTGTCATTAAGAGCAAACTTGCTCTTGGAAACCTCTGAGGATGGAGACTGCACAGCCTGTCCGGCTGCTCCAATGCTGGACTCTCCTGGCCACCAAAAAGTTTTTCCTTCTTTCCAGTTGGGACCTCTCTTGTTTTGATTTATGCCTGTTGTCTCAGGCTCCCACCACTCTACACTGTGAAAAGCCTGGCTCTCCGTAGAAAATCTCCCTACCTCTGAGCTGTTTCTGCATGGAAAGAGTATCTTCCCCCTCACACCATCTTCCCTGTCCGTCTTTTGTGAAGATGTTTTGTCTATCCATCGCAGTCCTCCAGTTACTCGAGTTTTCCCACTTCTGTGACTGCGTGAGGAGTTCTGGTTCTTCCTTTTCATTCCTGTCTTCCCAATTTCAAAAAGGTCTAAAACTTTTTTTGTTTTCTATCTATCTACAGCTCTTTTTTTTTTTTTTTTTGAGGGGGGGGGAGGGTATAAAATCTAAATTCAGATTTTGAACGTCTCTTGTGTTTGGGTATATTTAAGTGTTAGCTGGTTTTGGCTTGTTGCAATTGTAATGGCTGTTCACACAAACTGTCTTTCTCAGCCCCCAAGGGAAAGGAATCTTGGTTTTTAATTTTAGCTTCTTCAGCTACCTGCTGACAGTTTGATTTCCACCTACCACCTCCTCTCTCTCTCCCAGGCCTTGTCTAAGCTAGAAAAACTGAGATCCAAAATCAGTTTTGGGCAGCTCTTCCTTTGGCAACAGCTCTGTCGTCTTTAAATGGTAATCAAATGTATATTACTTACTTGGGGTAACCAGTGAGAAGGCAGCCTGAGCCCTCTTCATAACCACCCTTCATTCCAGGCACGTAGTGGAATCAACACTCTCTGACTGGACTCCACAGCTATTTAACCTAGGTACAAGCCTGTAAAATATAAATACGTACTTCTTATATGTGTTTAAAACATTTGTATCAGGCAGTATGAATTTGCAGAAATGAAGGAAGCCAAGTGGTAGGAGTTCAGCTGTAGATGTACCAGAGTTCAGCTGTAGATGTACCAGGTGTCTTTCTTTTCCGAAATAAAAGCGCAGTGGGCAGAGCACTAAAAAGGTCACTGGAAATCCCAGCTCAGCCACTGGCCTGCTAGGTGGTCCTGAGCAAGTCATTGCTCTCTTGTTGCCTTTATTTCCTCATCTTTAACAGCGGATGATCAACACTGTTATTGAAGTTTTTGTCACTGGAGAATGTTCTTAATAAAATGTAATTAACTGCTATAATTGGTCCATGATATTACCAGTTGGGCATATCGGACCTAGGTGTGCAAGAGCACTGATGGCATTGCCTTCTCTGGTTCAGGCATCATGTTCCGCAAGAAGAAGAAGAAACGCCCGGAGATCTCGGCTCCACAGAACTTTGAGCACCGTGTCCACACTTCGTTTGACCCAAAGGAGGGCAAATTTGTGGGCCTGCCACCTCAATGGCAGAACATTCTGGACACGCTGAGGCGCCCCAAACCAGTGGTAGACCCTTCAAGGATCACCAGGATGCAACTCCAGCCTATGAAGGTAAGAGAGGAAGACTACTCTTCCCCGTCCCTTGGGCTTTGCTGCTCCTTGGGGAATTTTTCCGGTGCCCTGTATATATTTAAATGGGGCTGAGGGTGGGATGTGTAGGGAATGCAGCAGACAGCAGGGTCTGGGCTTTGATAACACTGTCCTTTTTAGCGGCGATTATAATCTCAGCAGTAATAAGGACAGTAGTATCCTTAACTGCAGTAGTGTCACTGTTCAAATACCCAGCTGGCTGCTGTCACTACAACAAGGACCTGTGAAGGCTCCCGAGGTAGCGGACAGCTAGGATGAGTTCAGCAGTTGTACACGGAAGCGAAGAGGAGAATTCCTGGAGAGACCTGTTTTAGCAAGTGTGTCATTCTCGTGGGTGAGCAAATTTGGCTGGTAATTAAGCTGACAGGGAAGCCCGAGTGGGAGAGTGCGGGGTAGCACTGGTTCGCTGTTCATGGCTGCCTGGGTGAACAAGAGACAACCGGGAGCAGCAATGAAGGAGGGTTTAACCTAAAAGGGTTTATAACGCAGCAGTTTAACGTAAAGTAGGACATACTAAACAGGAGAATGTCCTTAAAGCAAGTCCTTCGGTAAGGAGAAACAAGTCACTGATCTTTGTAGATGGGTAAATTTAGATGGTTGTCTTGCTCGGGTGGTGTCACGATAGTGGCACCTGGAGGTGGTGTGTTCCTGAGTGGCTGCAGGGACCTGCCGTGTGGAGAGAGGCAGATTCACGATGACCCCTTGGAAAAGGAAATGAAAGACGGTGACAGAATTATTGCGTTTAAAGTCTTGCTAGCTTGTGGGAAGTTTTTGTTCCCAGTTTAAAAACCCCTACAGGGGCCTGAAAACTGAAAGGTAAGTTGTAAAATAGAGATATTACTGTTTGGATTTTAGGAGAGACATAAAAGAAAACAGTTGTCTATCTGATGAATATATTTAGTTTTTTGTGTACAGATGCTTAAACCATGGGGACTAAATGGGACTACAGTTTAGGATAATGCAAGTGTTAATGCAAAATTAAACCTGCAACTTAAATAGCTCATCAGGATCTTTGAGGAGAATGCTGATTTAGAAAGGAAAGACTTGCTCAGGAAGAACAGGTAAAAGAAAAAGGGAGGAGGTATTGCCTTCTGCTTTCTGGTGTCCTGAATGTGCTTTTGAGGACCACAATCCAGAGAAGAGATAAAATGTGTAGTAAGAGACCAACTTGGCTAGATCAGGAGCTCTCTAATGAGCTTAAACTGCAGGAGGATTGCTCAGAAGGGTGGAAACTAGGTCAAGTTATAAAGGGCAAATAGAAAAGAAATTTATGTAGGGACAAAACTGGAAGGCCAAGGCACAAAGAGAGATGTTATTCTCAAAGAACATAAAGGGCACTAAGGAGACATCATAAGTACACTGAGGAGGAGACGGAGGATGAAGGAAAGAATTTGTGCACTGCTCATTGTGGAAGAAAGTTAATAACAGATGACACTGAGAATTCTTAAATGTTTAATGATTTTTCCTCAGTCTTTATTGAAAAGGTTAACTATGATCAGTGGGCTAACTCAATTAGCATGAGCATGAAGGGAAAAGAATGCAGGCTAGAATAAAAAGAACATGAACAGAAATGAGACTTGTTAGATAAGTTACATATTTTCATGTCAGCTGGGCCTAATGAAATTCAAGGAATTGAAGATCAGTCAGAATAATTTCAATTCCCAGAAAGAGACTGGAACAAATAAGCAAGTAATCTATTTGCAACCACTTCCTAGGAGATAGCAGGGTAATAGCTAGCAGCCAGCATGGATTTATCAAGAGCAAATCATATCAAGCAACCCAATTTCCGTCAATCACAGGGTATCAGGCTTTGGGTCAGAGAGAAATGGTGGCTCTCGCATGTATCTTGACGTAAGTTAGGCTCTTGACGCTGTACCTGTGGCATTCCCAGAGCAAACCGAGCAAGTTTTCTCAAGTATTAGGAAAAGCGTACCCAAAAGTGTAGTGTGAGGCATCACTGTCAAAATAGAAACGTGCATGAAGAGATTTACTTAGTCCAATACTGGTCAGTACTTTCATGTAGGGCTTATTAAACCTGTAGATGGTAAAAGCCAAAAGAAGGTGAAAATCTGTAAGAGAACAAGGATAGAATACCCAACAGTCTTTAAGAACTAGAGAAGAACCTTGAACGAATACTGGGGGTTTTTGCCCCAGTCAGTCCAACTGCAAATACTCTCTCAGACTGCGTGAGGTAGTTGATTATTTCTGGTAAACTCCTTTTGAACCAATTCATGTTCAATGATACCAATCAATAGTAAGACCTCATTTGGGTTTTTTTTAAGTGCTTCTGGCCCTGTTAGGCCAAGACCTTACAGAGTCCTGGATTCAACTATCATAGTTTTTCCTTTTTTTTTTTTTTGAGATGTACTGTGTGTAGCTTGTCAAAGGTTGCTTTTCTTCTTAAAATTATAATTTCTAAATTTTGGTCAGTATGGCATGATCTTTGTAAGACCACTCCATACAGATTTGGCTCAAATTTGGATGTTTCTTCATTAATCTGATGCAGTCTTTAAAATGCAGATTCAAAGTACAGCTAACTCCCGTCTTCTCTGTCCACTGGGGACGGGACTGACTTGATGGACGAGAAGTGCAACGGGAGTGACTTGAGTCTAATTTTAGGAAGTTTTTAACAAGGAGGTGAGGTGAGCACTGGAATGGATTTTCTGGAGAGGCCATAGCATCTCCTCTTGGAGATCTCTTATTTTGAGAACATGTTAGATACAAGTCTTTCTGGAATGACTTCTGTCTGTCTGCCTCGGACCAGCTGGCCTCTTGAGATTTCTTCCAACTTCATTTTGAGTTATTCTTTTTCCCAGCTTGTAGAAACATTGAACTGTCAGTGAGCATTGGAGGAGGGCCTCTTTCTCTCCCACCTGACTGTGCAAGCACGCGTGAGGATGTGGAGGCATCCTGCCGAGTGCTCTGTCACTGGGGGTGTGCATGTTCAGCTGTCCCTGCTCAGACATGTTTATGAACGGGTGCTCTTACACAGAATGATATGGGTTGGAAGGGTCCTCTGGAGCTCCCCCAGTCCAACCCCCTGCCAGAGCAGGGACACCTCCAGCAGTGGCACAGGACGGTGTCCAGGCAGGTTTGGGATGGCTCCAGAGTGGGAGACTCCCCCACCTCTCTGGGCAGCCTGTGCCACTGCTCTGCCACCCACACAGGAAAGAAGTTCCTCCTCAGGTTGAGATGGAACTTCCTACGGTCAAGTTTGTGCCCGTTACCTCTTGTCCTGTCACTGGGCACCACTGGAAGAAGACTGGTCCCACCCTCCTGGCACCCTCCCCTTAAGTATTGATAAGCGTTGATAAGATCCCCCCTCAGTCGTCTTTTCTCCAGGCTAAAAAGCCCCAAGTCCCTCAGCCTTTTCTCATAAGGAAGATGCTCCAGTCCCCTCATCATCTTTGTAGCCCTTTGCTGGACCCTCTCCAGCAGTTCCCCGTCCTTCTTGAACCAGGGAGCCCAGTGCATTAATTGAGTGCGTTGCTGAGGCAAGCTGATGTGTCTGGCGTTTCCAGTGGATGAATTAGAATGGACAGAAGACTCTTCCCGCCCCGCTGACAGATTTCAGAGACTGGGTCTCTGACCAGTTCCTTTTGGTATTTTTTTCCCCTATGGAGTTTGGTGGACAGGTGATGGGAACAGTTGGAGGAGTTGGTGTCCTCAGTATGCCGTGTAGTTGCTGCAGCTGGGGCAGTGGAAGAAGGTGCGTGTATGTGGAAGGGGAGGTGTATTGCTGCAACGGGGCTGAAGAGCAGAATTTCCCGCTGCAGGTGATGATGTGTATGCAAGGATACAACTCAGATTGTCCTTTCTTCACCTTGTCTCACAAAAATCTTTCTATTCTGCCTTTTCGTTCTCCGACACTGAGCAAACGAGGTGCTCGTTTTGTGCACTGTGGTGGCATTCTGTCGAAATTACTGGAGCTGCTGTTTTGCACCGGCTAAATATTAGGCTCGGTGTAATTAATTCAGCATCTTTAGAAGATCCCTGGAGTTCAGTTAGCAAACAGGAGATTGCCACCACTCCAGGGAAGGACTTTCCTCGGGCAGAGATTCATGGAAGTGTAGGAGTGATCCTATGCTGTGAATTTCTGTGAAGAAATGAAATGTTTTGGTTCCCAGCATTAAAAAAGCTTCTGTAAGCTTTTCAGTTCCAGAATAAACAAGGTAGAGCACTACATAATTTACCGACAGCTTCAAGTGTCTTACTTGCGTAGTGCTGTTGCGTGTTTGGATGGAAGCCTTGTTCTTCATCGTTTGCTTACAAGGCAGTTGCGAGCTGTTGTGATCCTTTGTTCATCGTTTTTAATTATAATAGCTTGGCAGAACAGAGGAGGGATGGAGTGCTGGAACAGTGTGGTCTTCACTGGTAAGGATTAAGATGCATTAGCAAAAATTGTAGGGAACCAGACTGAGGGAGGCTGATTATGACACTATGGAGAGCGGTACAGGGGAGAGATGAACCTTGTGCTGGGATAGCGAGGTGATTTTTGCAGATAGAGCTTAGGGCATGCTGTAACTTCTGAGAACTAATGCTCTCAGGAGCTTCTTGAGCCTAAGTTAGTGAGGTAGTGGAGCACAATCTCAGCACAAGAGAGTCAGGAGTGCTAAAGACATCCCAGTTTTGCTATAATGTTGTCCTTCGGGATGTGAGCGTAGCAGCAGAATTCCCTGTTCTGGCTGAAAGCACTGCTGCCTCTGACAGAAGGATGTAACCCCATGATCCCTTTTTCTTTTTTCCTCAGTAAAGGACAATTGAAAAAAGACAGAAAGAAACATTTCTCTCTTTTTTTTTTTTTTTTTTTTCCTAAATTCCCTGTGTAATCTTTGGTTAGACAGACAAAAGCTAACCTTTGTCAAGATTAACCGAGCCTTAATTTTTACAACTCTTAACTTTTCCCCCCTTCCCTCTGTTTCTCAGACGGTGGTGCGGGGCAGCACTGTGGAAGTGGAAGGCTATATCTCCGGGCTACTCAATGACATCCAGAAGCTTTCTGCCATCAGCTCGAACACCCTGAGGGGCAGAAGCCCCACCAGCAGGAGGAGAGCGCAGTCCCTAGGGCTCCTGGGGGAGGACAGACCCCCAGACATGTACCTTCAGAGCCCCGAGGCTGACTGGGCAGACAAATACGGAAACTACCTCAATTGCAATGGTGGGACCAAGGTGACCCGGCGGCAGACGATGTGGCCGGATTACAAACCCCGCCTGGAAGGACAGTCTCACCCCAACGGTATGGTGACGAAAGCACAGTCCCTCGGGCCTTCGGAGTTCCAGGGCGCTGACGGGAGCTGCCTCCAGCGTGCCACTGGCTTGCAGCACGTGCCAGCACTGCCCGGGGAGAGTGAGAAGACGGGAAAAAAGAGCTTGGAAGAGTGTTGGCCTCAGCCATGTCTGGTGCGACAAACAAACCCCAGGCCGGCAGGGGAGGGCAGCCCCAGCTCCAAATCGAGGGAGAACAGCTTGAAGAGGCGGCTGCTACGCAGCGTGTTCCCCTCGGCCGGCGGCTCAAACAAGTCGGGCCCTTCCCTCCAGATAAAGGTACAGTTATTGCGTATTTTGGGGTGAGTGCGATGTTGGCTTTACAGTTCCAGAGGTTACTTGCACAGCTGAACAAATTTAATTGCAAACATCATGCAACCATCTGTTCCTGTTATGATTAATGCTGGAATCAAAACGGTCCTGGACAGGGGAAACGTGTAGCCTGCCTCATCTTCACAGAATGTGTGGCGAGGCAGAGCTCGGAACGGCAGCCAGGTCTGCGGGAGAAAGGCTTGTGAGTGGAGCCGTGCTTGCGGGGGCGTAGGCTGGAAGGGAGGGAGGGAGGGAGGGACTTACTCATTTTTGCCCTTCTGTAGTAGTAAAGGCATAAATGAAATGCCGTTATACTAGCACAAATGTGCTTTTGCCATTTGGGAAATTGCCATAATTTACATTAGTAATGTATTTGTTTGCCCGTGCAAAATAGAACTACCTCAGGAGAGCTGGTTGGTTATAGCCGTATCTGCCAAGCTGCCTACAACAGGAACGTCAGCACCAGCACCCACGGTACCGTCAATGGGGGAGTCTGGCTGTTGGCGTTTGGTGAGGGTGGGACAGC
Source organism: Pluvialis apricaria (assembly GCA_017639485.1). Classification (NCBI taxonomy): domain Eukaryota; kingdom Metazoa; phylum Chordata; class Aves; order Charadriiformes; family Charadriidae; genus Pluvialis; species Pluvialis apricaria. The sequence goes on along the minus strand of CM030012.1, from coordinate 67,963,594 downwards.
TCATAGCTGCTTAGATTGGATATTAGGAAGAATTTTTTCACTGAAAGGGTCATCAGGCATTGGAAGGCATTCCTCAGGGCAGTGGTGGAGTCGCCATCCCTGGAGGTATTTAAGGGTCATGTAGATACAGTGCTCAGGGCCATGGTTTAGTTGGTGGGCTGTCAGTGTTAGGTTAATGATTGGACTAGATGATCTTACGGGTCTTTTCCAATCTAGGAGATTCTGTGATCCTGTGATCTCCCCCAGGAGCACTGTCCTGAACGAATGACTCTCTTCTTGTTAAACTAGGAGAAAAACTCTGGTTCCCGTTGCTGGCTAGGAAACGTAGCCCTTCAGGCCACTGCTGCTAATCCATCCCAGGCTGAGCTGGCGCGAGCAGCCCTGGAGCCCTTGCTCGCAGGTGTGGAGTCCCCGACCTCAGAGGAGGATGGCAGGAACCGGTGGCCCAAAAATCCCGGCTGTTCTAAAGTGTATTGCAGTGTGAGGGTCTCTTCGACCTGGCTTGTTGGAGTTTGCATAAGGATCAGGCTCCAAGCTTTCAGGCACAGCGTCTTCCCTCCAGATTCCTTTTCCCGGGGAGTGGGATTTTAAAGGAATGCAGTTCTTGTGTCGCACAAACTACACTTACTGCTGTCTCTGGCTCGGGGCTGATCTACCTGGCTGGAGGCTGGTCCCTGAGCACTTCTTTCCTCTCTAGCACGTGTCTTTGCCGTGCCTCGGCACCTTCACGCACAGGAGCAGAGGTTACCGGTCAAACGGCGCGTGCGCGTGGATGTGCTCGGGTGTGCTTGGACTCGAGCTGCTCGCGATGGGAGAGGAGCAGGACAGACCTGGGGGTTATCTGGTCCGTTTCCCTGCTCCAGTGAAGGACCTGCGACATTGCGGGCAATTGTTTATCTAAGCTGTTCTTAACAGCCTCCAGTGATCAAAACCTTTGTCCCTCGCAAATGGAGACGATGATGTGTAATTGTGATGTGCAATAAATGCGTAATTGCAGGTGGAATGGAAAGGGGATGTAACTGGCTGAAAAGGGGGAGGTGGGTGCCTTGACAGGCTGCCGGTAGTCGCCATGGGAAGGTGGAGTGCTCTTTCCTTTCAACCTAATACGGGGGCGAATGGGAGAACCAGAGACATCTCAGCATGTCCAGAGACCGAAAATGTGTATATAGGGGCTGTCAAATTACGGGAGCAGGAAATAATACTTACATGTGGTTAGACAAACGTGTGCCAGCTTGCATGCATGTTCTGTGCCCTTTTGCATGCTCTAGGTTATATAAAACCTTTTTTTTTTTTTTTTTTCTCTTTCTTTTTCTCTCTCCTGAGACAAAACAAGAGTTGGGAAATACATACTTGGCTGCCAGGAGCGTGCCTGTGCAGGACGGCAGGGGTGGAGCTGGTCGATGGGGGGAAGTTATCGTGAAGGGCAGTTTGTGTTTGCGTGCTCCTGCACCCCCACGCCAGGAGCTGCGAAATCACCTTTCAGGGCCTCTGTGTGCCTGAAAAGGAGCTCTGTGTGTATGTGTGTTAGGCTTATGCAGATTTTCCTGTCGACAAAAATCCTTGATTAAAAACCAAAGTGCATAGAATTAAATTCTATACAATTATTTTCTGTCTGAGACAGGGAAAATGAGTGCTCTTTTAAAATTTTTTTTATTGGCAGTTTTTGGCTACCATACCCATATCATTAACTTTATTAATAATCTGTCTGAATTGTGAGAGGGAAAAAGCTTGCTGCTTTGAAGTCTTTATTTTGCCCTATAATATGTGATTGGCTTGCTCTTTCTGAAGTTGCTACTTTGTCAGATCAGCTATTATTTTACATATAACTAAGTAGATAATGTATTTTATACCTTACCTGCTAGCTGTTGTTGAATTTTAGTCAGTCAACATTTCCAGGCTGAGGATTAGCATTTCAAGGTTTATCCTTCTTGGGAGACCCATGTGTAGTGCTGGCGTGGGAATGCGTGTCCTGAAGCCACGTTACCGCAGACTGTGATCTTGGTACGTCTGGTGAACTAACCAGGGCTGGGTCCGCTCGGTACTCAAGCAGGAGGTCTCTGAAAGCTGCGAGAGCTTTGGGAAAGAGTACTGCTTACCCAGACTCGTTGTTGGTCGGTTTTGGGCCAGTAAGGTGTCAGGTGGCTCTGTGTTGCTGGAGTGTCGTGCTGGTCTCCCGCAGCCCTCCTGGTTCAGGGTGCTTTTCCCAAAACAGAGCGCTGATCTGTGTCTGATGGACAGGAATGCTCTGCAGGTACCAGTGGAGAGCACAGAGAGAGTTTTCAGTAGGCAGAGCATAATTACCCAAAGGGAATTACGCCAAGACATCAAAGTGATTTACAGCTTTGGCATGAATCCTCTTTCCTTTTATATATAGGAAGATCAGAGGCACAGAGAGATAAAGGATTTTAAAATTCTCTGCAACACAGGTTGCCCCTGAGTTTTGGTGGCAAGGTTGGAATGCTTTTTAGCAGCTGGGTTATTTTTCTATGGGTTTTGTTTTTGGTGTGTGTTTTTGTTTTGTTTGGTTTTTTTTTTCAAAGCGTGTGCTTTTAAAGGTCCCTTTTAAACTGCCTCAGTTTGGAGGTCCTTCAAGCATAGCACCCATCCTTTAACTGATTCTTGAAAATCTGAATCTGTGTGGCTTCCCCTAGTTATGGAGCGCATGTTGGGCAGACCCAGAGACAAGAACCTAGAGCTCTTGGCTCCGGTCTGCTCCAAAATGTACTAAGCCAGAGTGGCGTAAGACCCAGCTGATATCCTGACGCTTCTTTCTTCCTGTTAATCTAACCATCGCTTTTTCTTTCTCCCACTTTCATATTTGTTCTTCTCCTAGCCTAATGCTTTCTTCAGGCCCCCGCAGTGGGGCTCACCGCGCGGCGCTGCAGCCAAAGCCCAGTCTCTTCCAGCAGATCAGCCTGCGTCCGATTTCCCCAGGATGATCTCTGAAGCTGGCACCCCCCAGAAATCACCGACAGTGGAGAAGGCGATTGCGGTGCCACAAGGCAGGCCATCACCGGCAGGGTCGCCCAGGAACCGGCAGACTCAGACTAGTTCTAGCAACCTTCACCTTCCCCAGGACTCTTCTGTGAGAGGGCAGCTGGCCAGCGAGGACCCGGTGGTTGTGACTCATGAGCAGTTCAAAGCTGCCCTTAGGATGGTAGTAGACCAGGGAGATCCCCGGACGTTGCTGGAGAATTATGTAAAGATTGGTGAAGGGTCTACGGGTATTGTCTGTATTGCTCGAGAGAAGCACTCGGGGCGGCAGGTGGCAGTGAAAATGATGGATCTGAGAAAGCAGCAGCGCCGCGAGCTCCTTTTTAATGAGGTGCGTATAGTGATGAGAGGTGGGGTTCTGCTGTCCACCGTAAAGCCATGGTAGCAGTCGGTGTGGTAAAAAGAAGGGAAGAGCAGGAGCCATCTTCCTTTTGATAGAATTATGCCCGTACCAAGAAGAAAAATGACCGGGGGATGGATGCTACTGCATTGTGCTCCTAGGGTTGTGCACGCTGGCTTTGTTGGATAAGATTAAGTGTTGGTAGTGATTTTGTGGTGGTCAATTGTCCACTGTGTTTTTACAGGTGGTGATAATGAGGGACTATCAACATGTCAACGTCGTGGAGATGTACAAGAGCTATCTAGTGGGAGAGGAGCTCTGGGTGCTGATGGAGTTCCTGCAGGGGGGAGCCCTCACAGACATAGTGTCTCAGATCAGGTACGAAGCAAAATCCAAAACGTCAGCACTTGTGTTCCCACCTGATAGGCAAGAGCAGTGGAGTGGAGATTTCTGGGAATAGTTTCCCTCAGAGATCTTGTGATTGCAGAGCCCTGAAACACTTTACAGCTGTCATCCATTTGAAGTACACGATAATACCTCTGGTGTAGAAGGGACCTCATTTACAGTTCTGATCCCTTTAGATACCCACCATTCATCTACTGATGACCTCACTCGTGAAAAGTATTGTTTACTATATTTGTTGTATTCTGGCCAGGAAGCTCATTGAATATTAAAGAGCATACAGAAATAGTTTTCAGTGGTACAAACTTAGTAAGGTTGAATTTGTGGCTAACTCCTCTGGAGAAGTGCAGCAGAGGCTTGAGATCTGGACTCCTTCCCAAATTTCATTGCCTAAAGATAGCAGCTACTGGACACTCTCCTAAATTTGTTTTTGTATCCACACCACTTCATATTAATTAATGACCAAAGCATTCCTGTAGGGCAAAGGAGTTGTTCTCAGATGGCCTTTAGAGTCCCACTCACGAGGTGTTCTGGTGATGCAGTTATGATGATGGTGTCTTAGCCGTGACCCTGGAGCACCCTCCTTCTGCTTCCGAGCAGTCCTGCGAGGCTGCGGACTGCTGCAGGGAACACCAGTGAAAAGACTGACCAAGAAAGTCTGGAGGATGAGCCTTCCTTTTTTGAAGATTCAGAATCTTAATTGGATTACTATTAGGTAGTATTGCTAACACTAATTGTATTTACTTTTTTAAATCTTAGTATGCCTTTAATTCACTTACACGCTTTGACTAGCCTTTGCTGATCCTGTGGTGGATTTAAGGCATATATCTTGCTCCGTTGGATTCGCTATTTTGGATTTGCATCTCTGATGTGTTTGGGAGGCATGAAAAAGCACCTTGTCCTCTGTAGCCCCTACAACCCCACCTGTAAGGAGTGTCTTGGAGACACTTAGATGGCCAGGCCTGCCAGCGTTGAGTTCAGAGCCACATCTCAGGGTCTGAGAACCAAGGTTTCGCTGTAAGTCGTCTACCTGCTCCTGGACAGAAAAAGAACATTTGGTCTTAAATAGTACTGAGTTACGGCATTGCAGAGCCAGTGAAATTCTTGTAGCTGGTATTAGAACCAACGGAACTACGGAATAGTAAAAAAAAATAATTCTGAAGAGGTTTATGAAGGGTCTGTGTAGTTTATATTCACCGGTGAGACTGAATTCCATTGTGGGACCTCAGCCTAGAGTTGAGTTATTTTACGAAGCCTTCCTTTGAACCTTTAAATGAATGCTTGTTTTTCCACATAGTGAAAACAGGATCTGTTCTAACATTTATCAAAAGTAAGCTGCAAGCCTTTATCAGTTTTTCACAGGGAGGAAAATACGCTCATTCCACTCATTAAACGTTTGTTGAAGGTGATAACTGATTTGCATCTGCAGGAGTGAGCTAATCCTCTAGTAATCTGTTTTACACTATGCAAACACTTGACTGACACCAAATTCCATACCTGACGAGCTGAAAGTACACCTCTTGTTATCTTCTAGAACCACAGAGCTCAGACGTGTATCAGCTTCTCTTACAGCTCACACACTAGGAAATGAAAAGCGCTGTTTCTGAATACTTTCGGTTCTGTACTGGGGAGGTCCCTCTCCCATCAGGGGTTAAATCATAACGGCAAAAGTAGCCCCCTGCTATCCTTCAGATGTGTTTGACGTCCGCATGGCGCAGGGCGGCCACAACATGCAGTGTCCTGCTCACATGGTCAGTTTGGTACAGTAAGATGTGGAACACCAAACAAGCGATGGGAGTATAAATTTCTCAGCCGATGGTGCAGCCTCCTTCATGAATGTGTAGAAATTGCCCTTACGTATCGAGAAGGCAGTGATGCGCTCTGCACCCTCCTGCCTTCTGAGCGCTCTCTTCTCCTCAATCTTACTTGCAGACCTGGATTTGAGGAGGTATCATTTCTATGCCCTCAACTGAGAGTTGTTTGAAACAACTGCTAGAGACAGGCTGAGCATCAAAAGTACTCCAATCGGGTAGTTCAGCTACTCTTTGAAAGAATTAACTTCCAGCATTGCTCAGTATCGATGTGCAGAGAATGCTGTCACTGTCCCCAGTTACAGGAGATAATTTTCATTTCTACTGTTTTCACTGATACTTGATAATGGAAGTTCTGGTGTTGGTATTTGAAACAGAAAGAGCTTTTAAAGATAAGGTTCTTGGTGCTCATCCTCGGTGTGCTACCAGAGAGAGGGGTAAAATTCCGGAGTGTCTTCCCTGCTTGTAACCTGTGCTACCTTTAGTTAGGTATAAGAGTATCCGACACGTCTAGCTGCGTGAGACCTGTAAAGCATCCTGATATTCTCTATCAAATTACATGTTTCGCTGCTTTCTGGATAAAGGTGCACACTATGCCTTGTGAACAATAGTTTTACCATATTTGCTTAAAAAAAGCTGTCTCAAGAGTTACTGTGGCACCTTGGTGTGAAGAAGCAGTCTTGCCTATCAGAATTGCTTGAAATGCCATCTTGCAGAATTAATTTAGATTCAAGATTTAAAATGCAATTTCTCTGTATCAGACATATGAAAACTTAAAATTGCTAACCATGAAGACAAAAATGTTTTCAACAGTAAAAGACAGTCATAGAAGAACAGCAAAAGCGAGCTAGTAATGGTCATGGGGAACCAAAATATGTATCTGCAATTCAACTTCAAAATTGCACTGTGCCTTTAGAGAGGCCCTGGGAACGAGTTCTGTCCGCTGCCCAGTACAATGCAGTTAAACTCCGGTGTCTTTAATTTCAGGCTAAATGAAGAGCAAATTGCAACAGTGTGTGAATCGGTGCTGCAGGCTCTGATGTATCTTCACTCTCAGGGGGTCATTCACCGAGACATTAAGAGCGACTCCATTCTTTTGACACTGGATGGAAGGGTGTGTTTCCTCAAACAATTGTTTTCTGTCTTCTGCTGCTGTAGCCTTTGTCTCCTTATTTCCTTTCTGTTAACAATCTTTTGTTTGTACCTCGTCCTCTTACACCCTTTGTCTTCTTTGTCTTTGGCGTTTCCCTCCATGTTCTTTAAAATTATTTTTAAGGTTGGCTGCTTTTCTCTTTGTACAGGTCAAACTCTCAGATTTTGGCTTCTGTGCTCAGATCAGTAAAGATGTACCTAAAAGAAAGTCCCTAGTAGGTACTCCCTACTGGATGGCTCCAGAAGTTATTGCGAGGATACCGTACGCTACCGAGGTAAGGGGCCACTTCCCTAAGATCAGAAGTAGCTAATAATATTCTGAAGTGTCACAGGAAAGTAACTATTGGCTTTTCTAGGAAAAGCCTCTAGAATCTATTTAAAATATAAATACAACTATGACAACATATTTGATTGTGATGATATCAATATTTCCTAAAACAGTAGAAAAACAGGTTGTTCTGCTTCCGGGAACAAGGTGTAAACTTACTCTATTCTTATCCGTGAAGCTTGGCGTAGGCTGGGATCTGCTGTAGTGTGGACAGCTGTTAGGAAGGAGCTGCCTGGGACACGATAGGATCAGTAAATCAATCAGTGCCGCAAAGGGAGGGGAGGAGAGGAGGGAGGGCACAGATGGGAGCTCTGAAATCTCGGGCAGGTGACAGCAGAGTGATTAGTTGGGTTTACCAACCAACCAGGTGTAGCACAAGCAGTTACTTGCAGACCTTTATGTATTTTATTGCAACACCAGCATGGCTGAGTCCTCGGTGGAAAGCTGTACTGCGGTAGGGAGTCCAATAGCATCAAGCGGGTTAAGGACTTTTCACAAGGGCATGTAGTGATAGGACGAGGGGGAATGGCTTCAAACTGGAAGAGGGCAGGTTTAGATTAGATATTAGGAAGAAATTTTTCACTCTGAGGGTAGTGAGCCCCTGGCCCAGGTTGCCCTGAGAAGCTGTGGCTGCCCCATCCCTGGAGGTGTTCAAGGCCAGGTTGGACGGGGCTTGGAGCACCCTGGGCTGGTGGGGGGTGTCCCTGCCCAGGGCGGGGGGGTGGAACGAGATGGTCTTCAAGGTCCCTTCCAACCCAAACCATTCTATGAATGTTTGACTCTCTCGGTAACGTTTGTCATGGGTGGGGAGTTGTAGTCTTTGTGAAGGCAGCAAAGCAAGGAGGAGCTGTTGCTCTGAACTGTGTGTATTGATGTGATGTTGGCTCCCACAGGTGGATATCTGGTCGCTGGGGATCATGGTAATAGAGATGGTGGATGGAGAACCCCCCTATTTTAGTGATTCTCCAGTCCAGGCAATGAAGAGACTCCGTGACAGTCCTCCTCCCAAACTGAAAAACTTCCACAGGGTGAGCATACTGGCAAACGCTCGTAAATCTGGTGATTATCGTGGGGAAACATCCGTATCAGCTGTTCCCGCTAAAGCTGGCTGTGAAAGTGATCTTGCTAGGACGTGTTTCTTGGGGAACTTCTTTGGCCCTGGTGGCTCAGTGGACGTAAGCTGGTGCTGACAGCTAGTGGCTGCTTTGGGAAGCAGCCCTAATAATGTGGGGTCACTTGGGCATAAACCTGATAACGCAACTCAAAGCTGCTTCAAGCAGACCCAACAGTTAGTACCTGGCTGCTGTCGATAGAGGAGCTCATCTTCTAGGGAAGCAAGGAGGATCCTTGCTCTTGAGAGCTCCTGGCTTCCCGTCTTTCAGAACTGCTCAGACTGCGTTACGGTGAGAGCAGGAGACAGTATGGACAAGAGCTCAGGGAGACGTGGCAGCTGCTTTGAAGATGAACTCAGCTTCATGGCGTCTTATGAAAAACTAGCGGTGACATAAGAAAAACAATGATTAACTTTTAGTCACTGCGTAGAGCAGTGCTCCTTTCATTTCAGTCCAAGCCTCTGGGATCAAATAGCTTCTGCAGCATTCTGAGCTCTCCGGCCTTTCCAATTAATCAGAATATCTGCAGCTGCTAAAACTGAATTATTTAACAGAGTAGACTGCTGAACTAACAGCGTACACTCAAACATCAACAGCTGCTTTTTCCTCTCTGCCTTTGCGATGCTAATTAAAATTCCAAGGTCACATTCTGGACCCAGTGCTGTACTCCTTCGGCGCTGTGAAGCCAGTCCTGGTCTGCGTCGCACGCCTTGCCTGGTGGGACGGCCCTACCGCGGGCTGTGACAGACAGAGCCGTTTACAGTCTTCCTCTGCTCCAGTTCATCCTGGGAAGCCAAGTGGCTTCCAGCAGACCTCTGGATGGCCAGGCTGGTGGCCGTCCTCCCCCGTCTCCCTGCTGCCCGCACGGGGCTCAGCACCAGCTGGGGATCCATTCTGATGACAGTTAATGCTACTCCGGCCCTCCCTTCTGGTGACAGTTAATGGCTCACTGTGGTACCGGGGGCAGCAGGTTAAACAGATGCCACCTGGGATAATCTCTGCCGCTTTTCTAAAGCGTAAGTAGATTTATTGGCGCAGTGACGAAGGCTGGATCCCAGCACTTGTACTAGCTGTGTTGTGCCTTCTCCCTCGAGCAGTCGCAGGGAAGTTGTTGAAACCACTCATGAAATAAGCAGTAGCTCAGTGAGAACAGTATTTCACGATCTACTTCTAAGTTAACCAGAGCTGGGGAAATGCCCCCAGTCTAAAATGGTTGTAATTAGCGGCATTAAAATAAATAAATATATGCCAAGTTCATTTTTAATTCAGTTTTAATGATGCAGAGTATTACCACCAGCAAGAGATGTGCAGTGCCTTTAACGTGGTTCTGGGGTCTGGCTACTCAGCAGCCTCCACGCATCTTCCAAAGGACAAACCTGCTGAGCTCATTGAGCTTTTTGGTACAGTCTTCTACAGTTTCTTCATCTTCTTGTACCAGCAGCATCAGGTTTCCAGACTCTCAAAACCTATTTGGAAATCCCGTTTAGCTACTTTTTCCGCAATCTGTGGCCAGTAAAAGAATGAATTGATCAACCCCTGCCTTGGGTAGCAGGAATTCTGTTGAGTTTTTGAGCTGAAATTCAGAAATGATTAAACAACAAAACGGGAAACAAAATTAACTTAGATGGAAGGATGTGGCAGGCAGTCTTGTCTTAATTTGCTGTGCCCCATTAAAAAGAAAACAACCCGTGTAAGTGTTGTGCCTGCTGGTGATGGAAAGCTTTTACTGCAGCCCAAAAAGCACGCTATCGCATGGTGCGTTTCTGTGCAAAGGCAGGGTTACAGAGCTGAAGCGTACAAGCGTCCTTTTTAACCGAGCCTGCCTCGGCAACCTGTTGTGGCGTGAGCTGTTGCCTGATTACTTTACGGGGTTGACTCAGCTGTTGCTTTTTCACAGACCTCCCCAGTTCTGCGAGACTTCTTGGAAAGGATGTTGACGCGGGATCCGCTAGAAAGAGCAACGGCACAAGAACTCCTGGATCACCCCTTCTTGCTCCAGACAGGACTTCCAGAGTGCCTGGTCCCCCTTATCCAACAATACCGAAAGCGTACCTCTACCTGCTGACGTCACGTAAGGGGAAATGCTAGCAAAAAATAATGTTTATTAAGAAAAAAAAAAAAAAAGTAATTGAGAAACCAGGCAATCTTGTCCTTTGAATGGTGCTTGGAACTTGTCAGTAATCCTTCTAGAGGATGAATGTGAATCCTGTCCTTGCATTCTCAGCCTCTTGTGGCTTCTCTTTTGCTGGAGACAATCAATAAAAATCAATAGATCCAAATAAGACCAAGTATGTCTCAAGAATGAAGCAGGTATTTCCTGACTGGTGGATCGCTTCTTCCGAAGAACGGCGTTTTAAAGCGGAGTCTGAAGTTGCGTATCTGAATGTCTGCAAGTTCCTGCAAACCTTGGCTGCTGACTACTGAACTGGACCAATATTTCCCAATTAGAAATGTGATCTTTGTTTCCTTAGTTGTACACTGGAGTCTGGAGCTGACCCAAATGTACATTTTGGGGCAGAGACCCCTTTAAACGCTCAAACAATGCACAAAGACTTGACAGTTTTTTCCTCTGAGACTTTTTCACAAACGATTTTAATTTGCTTCAGTTAAATGTGGACCTGGAAAACTGTACATATTTTCCTAGGGAGCAGATGTGATATGTATATATTTGTTTCTAAATGGCTCTCTTGCATCAACACGCTTCTCTTTGGCTGAGGAATATGTATGGTTTAGTGGTCAATCTTGAATCCATTTCATGATCTTAAACTTTTTTTGAGGGGAACCCTTGGATACAGGCCTCAAAGCAGGCTCTGTGAAGACGGGTGTTCTTGCCACCAAGATCTTGTTGTTGAAAATTCACAATATGCAACACCTCCAGTGCTGTTGGATGGAGAGTCGGTGAAAGCTCGCTCCTGTGTTTGGTTTCCAGGCCCTTTATTTCCAAGTCCTTTCTCCCAGGAGAGGCTGAGAAATGCTGCCCTGAGACAATTGCTGGGCAGCGCTTCAGGGATGCTCTAGGAGACTGAATGGAAGAGTTTCAGCTGTCCCGCATATCCAAGGAGAGATTTTTGTGTTCGTGTGAGGTGGTTTGTTGAGCCTCTGTCTCCCTGCCAGCTACTACAGAACACGGGGAGAAGAGAAACTTTTGATATATGTTTTGTTATTGGTATGACCTTCCCCATCACCTCTTTGCCGATACATTCGGAAGGTTACTGGTTGTCTAAGCAGGTCTTTCCGTTATTTTAAAATAGATTTAGATATTTTGTATGATACACTTTCTGAGCAGTGAGATAGTCAAGGTAATTGGACTCTAGGTCAGGGTGTAATGTTGTACGGTAATGGTGTGTGTTGTTGTGAGGTCTTGAGAATATAATCTTACGTGTGGAACTGGGATCCTATTTTGAAACCCCAGATACAAATTTATTGGAATTTAAGTTATTCTTGGGACAGTCCTACTGTCTCAGAAACTAACCTCATAACTGCATTTTCTTCAGAAGATGTTAATAATCTCTATCCTCTGCTATTTACTCCAGTTACAGATCCTGCTTCAAAATTGAAGCCACAGTTGATTACTTGAAGTAATTTGGGATGGAATTCATCTGCACTGATGCCAGCCATCTGAATGGTGGGCACCCGGTCTGGGAAGCACATAGGTTGGCTCTGTAGAGCACAGTGAGAGGAGCACCTCCAGAGGGTGATTCATCTCCATTATCCCGATACCTGCTGAAGGGTGAAATCGCTGTCTCGATACCACCCTGCCTGTGGCCAGTGGAGGGGTCGTAGGTGGTTTGCCTGGACTGGCTGTCTAAGTTTGGGGCTGATGAAGTTGGTTGAAATGAATTAATTTAGCTCCTCCTTAGCTGCACTGGAAATTTTTTGATGTAAAATGTTTCTGTATTCCAGATATACTGCTTTTTTTTTTTTATGCAAAAGAGCAGGGCTTTGAAAAGATTTATAATTTGAAACAAACGATCCTGCTCGTCTGTAGTTGTGAATCCTTTGCACTTGTGTTTTAAATTAAAGTAGATCTTGATTTATTCATAAGCCTGTTGCGGTGCTGAGATGCTTTAAAATATGTCTATAGTTCAGAGATGTAAGGGAAGTGTGAACCTTGACGTCTGGGCTAACTTACCTACTCTGTGGCTACGTGGCTTTTAAAACAAAAAGGGACTGTAGCAGCAGCCTGGATCCTGAAACGAACATTTATTGGGCACAGGGATGAGAGGTTTAACATTTAAAACTGTTTTCTACTTTGGCACAAGTCTGACTAAACACAGCGAGGGAAGGCCGTTGAAAGATTGCATTTAAGTACCTTATAAAATTTTAAAAACTCATTACCATATTTGTGAAGAATGCAGAAAGTATCCGTCTTCCTGTCCAATAGAGAATGAAATATCTGATTCTTGTGTTTCTCTCTTTACAGTTTGTGCGTGGCATATCACCAATTAATCGCTCCATTACTTAGACGAGTGTGGAATTAAACATATAAACCCTAAGATAAACCCAGATTAGTTAAAAGATTGAAGCTGCATCCCCAGGGCCAAGGAGTCCTTCCCCAGGACCCAGGCAGGCAGGAGAATTGCGATGAGCAGAGCAGGTTTGTCATTTGCATTGCAGTAGTATTCAGGAGCGAGATTTCTTGTATGCCAAGTGATACCTGAGCGTATGACAAAATGCAGCCTCTTCTCTGAAGCGCTCGTAGCCTACTCAGTGGGTAATTATGCTTTGAGATGTTGTTTTCTCTGAATATCTTCTTGTATATGCTTTCAACAAGGTTACGCTTACATCTCGGGGTTTTCTGTTGTTTTGTGTCATGTTTCACCCGAATCGTTCCCTTTTATTTTTCCTCCCTGTCAACCGTGCTAGTACCGAGTCTTTGCCGTGCTGCCGCGGCCCTGGCAATCAGCGTACAGGAGGTCTTTGAAGGTGGCAGGTTGAATTTATACGAACAATTTGTAGAATCAAACGGGGAGTCTGTGCCTGCTGTCATCTCCCGATTGCACTTGTTTATATATGATGGTGCCTCAAACAGGGCTCTGCGCCATCGAATGCAGCAGCTTATTATCCCATTTATTTCAGAACAGGACAGATGTTTCTCTAGAGGCCCCTATCGTCTAACCAGTGATTACAGGACCCTGGATCAAATGAGGCTCCCGACTTTTAAGACTGCTCAGTCTGGTGAGAAGAATCCTATGCTCCCCCTGTGGCCTGGAGAGCGCGCTTTGCTGTGCCCTCGGCCCTAGTCTATAAATGGGGATGATAATAATAATAATAAGCAGTGGATCTTGACCATGGGGGGATACGTGTGGGGCCGGGAGAGTGTCTCTAAAATACAGTAACTATGGTGCAGCGATTCCTTCTGTAGCAGCAATGGTCACGTCAGCACTGTCTTTATTGTGGAGGTAGAAGATGATTATGGACCATTCAGTACAAGTTGAGCCTGAACTGTAGCTCTCAACAGGATAGAGTTTGTAGGAATATCTAGAGCAGCTTGTGGGATGCAGAGTGGCCACTAAATATTGGAAGCGGGTTCCTGTAATTGCAGGAAAGGGAGCAGAGGGAACTGCCTGTACACACTGTCCATGCTTCTATTAAAAACTGGGGCATCGTAGTTGTGCAAAGTGGAAGGAAATGAGTCACTGTTGCTTACAAAGGAGGAGAGGATGGCCACACGTTTGGAGCTGTGAAGAGGCATCAAAGACTTCTGGGTCCCTGACTGCCTAGGGAATGATGATCGAAACAAAGCTAAAGCAGCCAGCTCCATGCATTTTCTAGCTATTTGCTTCTCAATGTTTGGTTGACAACACCATATTCATAGGGATGTGCATCTGTTCACCACAGCAAACCGATTGCTTTAGCAGCGACCCTCAGGCTTTTACACGTGTCTGTAAAGCGCTCGGAAAACGTGAAGGGCGTGAGGGTAACAAAGGTGCCAGGAGGAGCTGTGCTGCCGAGCACGGCTGCGCTCACCCTGGCGTTTCCCACCGCCACCAGTTCCACCGCGTCGTGACGGCACAGCTTTCCCCTGGGTTGGGCTTCTCATCTGAAAGCGTGTGCCGTGTTAGTCTTTCGGGGTTTGTTTTTCTTTTTTCGCTAAATGTCAGTGCTGCCCTCTCATTAGGGAAGCTGCCTGCAAAGGTGCTGGCCACGAGGCGCGTTCGACTGCTCTGTCTTTTGTTAGTAACGCTCCTGTTTCAGAGAGTCCTCGTGCCGCCCCTTCAGGCACAGCGCCTTGTGTTTGTATCTCTTGTGGCTGGAGTCCTCCTTTGCTTTGGGATCCCCACTATTTAATTTTCTAAGAATATAGTACAAAGGTTGGGCTTACGAAGTAAGTATTTTGGCCAAGACAATTTAGTGGTGGAGGATGAGATTTAGAATATGCCACATAAAAGATGAAAACGTGGAAAGAATCTAAGATTGTGCCTAAACCTGCTGCTGTTCGCTGTCTGACCACGCACTGTTGTTGTCTTAATTGTCATTGAATTTGGTTTCTGTATGTAGCAGCCTCATTAGAGAGAGACCTGTCTGATCCAGCTGCCCCATTGCCCGGTGTCGGCGGGTGTCCTATGGTAAGCACAAACACAGGCAGGGCTCCGCAGCCGCCTGGAGAGATCCTCAAGGATGTCTGAATTCTGTGGGAAGAAATAGCGCTGGACAATCGGAAGGCGGCGTTTCTCCTCCAGTACGTAAGTAACCAAGTGCCGGTGTGACCCTGTGAGCCGTTGTGCTGCTGGAGGGGTGGTCAGGATTCATCACGTGTTGTGTGAAACCTCTACGGGAATGTTTGTTTTAGTGCCTTTATCTTTCTTTTGTCCAGAAATTTCATCCCACTTTGTGTAGAGACAGTGTTCTTACTAGAGGGGCATCGGCACGCCGGGCCTCTGAGGCAGGAGACTGCTTCGCCTCGGCGGGGAAGGTGTTGATGCAGAATGTCGTCTGTGCTTCATCCAAGATGGGGTTTTGCTTACAGTGAGTGATTCTTCCATATACGCTCTGAAAAGTACATTTAGAAGATTTTTTTTTTAGTGCTAAGATGTAATCGGCGTAAAACAGTCCACCTGTTTTTCACGAAATTCTGCATAAATCCCCTGATAAAGCTGTGCCAGCGCTTTGGTTAATAACAGAAGGGTTGCACAGTGGGAGCTGTGATGTGGGGAAGGGTACAAGTCATCCCTGTGTCTTTTCTTCCTCGGGCCTCAAAGGGCAGAGGATATTAATAACATGAATCCAAACTGCTGAAGTGAAGTTTTCTTACACCTGTGTCATAGCGTAGCTGAGCCGTGATTATTTTTTGAAATGTCCACACCTTTAAAAAGTCCTCACGCAGAGCATTTTCCTCAGGCACTGTTTCAGCCCTTGCTTGGGCCAACCCCGTGGTGGTGTTCAAAGGCTGCCGGAGCGCTGACGTTCCGCTTGGAGAAGGTGGCAAAAAGACCTCGAAAGGTCAGAAGAGCAGCGAACCGGGTTCAGTTTGTGGGACTGACCTGGAAGTGCGCTCGCTGCAGAGTGTCGCTGAGGCGTTGGCCCGGAGCAGCGATGGGATGGCTCCAGGCTGGAGCGTGAAGGGATTGGGGAATGGCGTGGGGCAGCGCCGGGGGAGGTGGCAGGGCGGAGGGTGGGAGACTGCGCCGGTCTCCATCCTGCATGGGAGCAGCCTCCGAAGGGCGATGCGCCTGCCCGACCTGGCTCAGCGTTATCGGCCCTGTTGGGTGCTGTGGGGGGAGGAGAGCGCGTCCTTCCCCTTTTACTGCAGCTGCCGTCGGGGCTGTCCCTGTGAAACATTCTTTTATGGGTGGTGGTGTTGGGGGAGAGGGGAGGGAAAACTTCCACCACCTCGGGCGCTGCTGTTCTGCCCGGCTTTGCCTGCCCGGCTCTGTAACACGGGTTTGTTCTCTTGGGTTCCTTCACGGTGAGGGGTTGAAGGGATAAAGTCACCCCTGGGGTTTTGGCGATGGGCACGGAGAGGGGGACACCCCACGCCACCTCTTGGTCTGCGCTGGGGTTCTGTCTGGGTTCCCTCCAGGACAAACTGTCCTTTCAAGTCGCCTCTGAAAAACTTCTCTGGAGGGGTTTTGGGTGGCCAGGGTGGGTGGGGGTGGCTGAAGCTGGCGCCAACCCCCGTGTTAGGCAGCACAAGAGCTGTGCCGCCGCTGTGTGCGCAGCGGGAGGGCAGCACACACCGACCAACGCGCTCGGTGTTGAGCAGCGCGTGCCCGTAACGTCGCACAGAGCAGCGGGCGGCTGCTGTGCCCCGGGAACGCGGTTATAAGCGGCTCTGGACAGCTTTTGTCATCAGCACTTGGGCTGCGGGACAGTGAGCGTTGCGGGTTTATGTTTACGCTGATGGGAAGTTTGCCTGGACTTCCGCTCCGTTCCTTGTTTTCCCGGTTTCACCCACATGCGGCTGGATCCAGGGGAGTCGCTGGAGGCAGACGGGGTTACTGGAACACCCGGTGCTTGGCAGTGACTGGGAGCCCCACTCAGGGCCAGTGCTGTCCTGGGTGGCCTTTCGCTGTGTTTCTCTATTTGCAATCTTACAGTGACGACCGCTGTGGCTCTGCTCTGAGTGCTCTCGGGGAAAGCAGCCTCTCCCCGGGGCTCATCCCTTTCTCCATCCCTGGTCTCCACTGCCGGCGCAGGACGTGGGGGGGCTGATGAACACTGCCCCGGTCTGGAGGTGCCACCACCCCAAGTTGGTTTACGTCAAAATATCAAACTGCTTCCTGGCTGCAGCTCTGCCTTGCTGTGATGTTTGTCATCTTTTTTCAAAGGCTCTCAAACTGCACAGCGTGAGTGAGACTTCAGGGATGGAGGCTGTGCTATAAACCAACAAAACTGAGCAGCTAACCAGAGGAATATTTTACCACTTACTGAAATAAAGCTTCACTCCTGGAACAGCGGAGGCAACTGCTCTCGGAGAAGGCCGTGGCCATCCGCCCACGCCAGCGCTCCGCCGTACCCGTGAGGGACCCCAGCGCAGGCTGTGGCACTCCGCTGTCGCTTGGCCAGCTCTGCCTGCAGCAGGACGGGCTCTGCGCCGAGCCCCGGCTGTCCCGGCAGCTGTGTCTCCCAGTGGTCGGAGCTGATGCACGAGGGGTGAGTGTGGCTGTGGGCGGCAGAGAGCCAGCGCCACGTGTCCGTGTTGCTGTCCTGGCGTGGCTGTGAAGGACATCTGTGTCCCTCAGGAGTGCCTTTGGTGGCCTGAACGAGGGCTGAGCCCACAGGAGGAGCGTGAACTCAGCAGAACAGCGCTGACTCCCCTTGAGGTGCTCCCCTGACCTGTGCTGGGGGGGCAGGAGGAGGAGGAGGCGGCCGCTGTGTCAGTGAGGCGGGGTCGCCCGCGCCGCCAGGGGCCCAGGAACGGTATTTGCACTGGGAGCCATTTGCTTCGCTAGATTTGGCTACTGGGTGCAGTAAGGAATGGAAGGAACCAGCGCAGAGGAGAATGTGTGTGAGAAGGATATCGTGTTTAAACCCCCCTCACTGCGTATTTAATAACTGAAGAAGTTGACTTTGAGAACCGTGAGCACAGATGGTAGAAAACTCCGGGCACCTGATGGCTCGGTTAACATGTAGTGTACATCAGGCAACATCTGGGACTTCCTAACTGCAATTAAAAAAGAAAAGAGGTGATGTGATCTAATTTATTAAGAAATGCAATGTTTTATTTTTTTTATTAAATAAATAAGTCAGAAATTTACAATACATAATTCCAGTATTACATTAACACCGCGGGGAGGTATGGTCTCGGCTTGGCTGCCGGACCAGGCTTGGAACAGCTTCTCTCCCATACCTACGTGAGCTGCTGTGTGTTTAAGTTTGTTGTTGTTGTTTTTTTTCCTAGCAGCACTCCATAATGCGTTACTCAACGCAGTCCCCAGGTGTAACTGCTCGTGTAACAACCGCTGCGTGCTGTAGGTTTGCCGAGACTGAGCTCGCTTTTCGAGAAAAGACAGAAACCTTGAAGAACAAGTTGGGGGCGAGGGGGATCTTACGCGATTACACTGCAGTGTGGCACCTAAAATTTTGAGGGGGGAGAGAGACTGTTGCTCCAGCCAGGAACACGTCTCCTCTAGTATTGTCTGAAATTAAGGGCAAAGGTTTTAATAACAGGAGGATGGAAGAAGCGCCCTTTTTAGTGCATGGGCTCACCTGTTTCTCTCCTGGGGCTGGTTTAAAGCCGCTGTGCGGCGCGCTAAGGCCGCACTGCGAGGCGGCGTGAATGGCCAAAGCAACACCTCGAGGTGTCATCAGCGCAGGGTTAGGCTCAGGGCGGCTGGAGGGAAGACCTGCAGTTGTTGCAGATCTGCTCAACTGCAGGCTGAGGTGTGGGGGGGTTGTGTGTCGCGTCCCCCCCCGCCCCGATTTGCTTCAGCAGTGTTTAGGGGGTTTTGTTGGTTGTTTTCTTTTTTGTTGTTTTCTTAAAACAATACGGAAGATTTGAGTATCTTAGCTCTAGAATAAGCATTTGTAATAAAACAGTTGCAGTTCCCATTCCCTTTTGTATCCCTGAGGGTAACTTCTTTCACCTCTCTTAATTAAATCTTGCTGTTTACAAGTGTCTGACGGGACAGGGGTGACTGTTGATGCATTTTTGCAGAGTGGGGGTGTCAGCTCAGTCCCCCCCGCCCCTTGTGAAATCTGGTGACCCCCAGTGCCCAGTTTGGCAGGTCCCTGTGACCTGGTGCAAGTACACGTTGGTAGGACAAACGCCAACTCCTGGGCTAACGTTATTTCAAGACGTGACAGGAGGAATGCCGGGATGTGGCTGCTCTGTACTGAATTACTGCTATTTCCTGCTTTTTTTAGGATCCATAAGCAAAAAGTCTGTCTTAAATGGCGCTAGGAAAAGAGTTGGACCATATGTTTCCAGTTCCTTCCTTCTGGATGAGTGAAAAGGTGCTGTGGCAAAGCTGTTCAGTGCACAAGGTCATACAGCAGGTGAGAGTATGGACGGCGGCAGGGGGGCATCGATGCAAGTTCCGCAGTCCCAAAACAAGGCTCTGCTGCCCTAGAAAGTGCAAGCGTAAAGATGGCTAAGCGGAACCTGCCCCTCCTCTGTCGCAAGATGAGCCCAAGATAGACCTCCGAGCGTGTTTGGCAGCGGGTTTTGTGTTGGTGCAGCCAGCCAGCAGCGTACGCGCTAGGGCGCAGAGAGGCCGAGGGCCATTTGCCCTTCGAAGTCGTGTGGCGGGGCAATTTTCATAGCGTTTGGCAGTGGAATGAGACTCGCCTGTTTTGTCACCAAAGTGTGGGGGCCGCTGTTCGTTACAGGCGGCCATTCTGCATGCAGAAATGGGGAGTGACTAAAGCTTTGAGGGCAGAGTTATGCCATACTCCTGCAACGGGAGAGCAGTGTGTAGTCTTCCCTCCCCCAAGGTCCTACAGAACATGGATATTTGAGCAATTTGCTTTTCCCAGCAGCAAGAACAGATTCTACAGATCACTGCTAAGCTCTCTCTTGTCATTAACTGGCACGGCAGCATGTAAAAAAACCCTCGAGAACTGTTTTCTGCTATTTGACTTGATAATTCAATGTGTTTTCTTATGAGCCGTACTCAGCTTTCTCTGTAAGGGTATCTTACAGGCACTCTAACTGCCTGGCTCTTTACTTGAGCAACAAAATTACTTTCAAACAGTTCAGGAATTTTGCTAACTGTTGGTTATCCTCAGCCCGTAATACGGGACTCATTTAGCTTCATGAGAAAAAGTTTCAGTAAAGCTCTACAAATGTCAAATTGCTGTAGATGAGAACTCTGCAAATGTTTTTGTAGTAGTTGGAACAAATGATGGGGCTTTTCAGCTCCTCATAGTATGGATTACAGCTGCCCGAGGAGCCTGCTCAAGACTGGTAGGGTCGCCAGGAGATACGAGAACTCGCCTGAAGGCCCGTGAGAGTCAGTCAGACTCAGGAGTGAGTATCAGCCCCTGGGAATAAGGGGAGGTTAGAAAGAAAGAAAGAAGAAACGCTGCAGTGCAGGTGAATGCCCATTTCCAGAGCAGCAGATGCTGGTTTGTGTTGTGTGGATACCCATGTGCTGAAAGCTGTCCTCATCTGACTGGGGGGGGGAGCAATTAAAAAGCCAACATCGGTTGTGTCAGGAAGCGGCACGCTGACAAAAACCGGTATGAGGTTCTATCAGACTGACCCTTCCTCCTACAACCAGAGGCTGTGTCTGCATTAGCAGGGAGCGCTGCCAGAAGGAACACCGCTTCAGAAGACAACAGTCTTTGCGGAGCGCCTGCCACCCACACTTACACGTATTTCTGGAGGCTTTATGCCGGGGTAGCTCCCAGCTGGTAGGAGCATATTAGGGGGGCTACTGGAGAGCGTCTCGTTTTTAAATTTCATTCAAAGGGGTCTGCTCTGAGAGCGCTCTGAAGAGCTGCATGTGATAAATGATGAGGGAACTTACTTACTCTAAAAACTGAAGTCTGAATCCAGACTAAAGTATTAATGGAGACGCTGCTGTGAATGCCAACGACGCGGTTGTCTCCAGCCACAGGCCCCTTCGCGCTGCTTAAATACCTCAGTGCTAAGGCTGTGGGAGACAGAGAGCAAAGCACTCTCTGAAGGGTGAGCTCTTCAGCCTGCTTCCGCTAGCTAGGATAATAAAGTAGTACAGTCCTGAAGGATGTCAGGAGTTCCCCAGAGTGGAAAGGACTAGCAGTAGTTTGTCAAGCTGGTCTTTAACTTCACACTATACCTCCATAAACCTTCTTGAAATGGAACAGTAAGTAAGGGAAGAATCTCATAATATGCTTTCTTCAACCTCAACATCTGCTTCAGCTCCTGGGGGCTCAGGCGTGGCTACTGTAAGCCTCGACACCTCTGCCACTGGGATCTTTTCTTCCAGTTGTTCCGTAGAGCTTTGTTCTCCCTCAGGAACATTCTGACCTGCTTCCTTGTGAGTCTCTGGCTCTCCAGGAAAGCCTGCTTTTGCGTAGTTCTTCACCACCTCCTGCACCTCCATAGTCAGACTTCTCAATTTCTCCTCATACTCTGCCAGTGCCTCCTGCTGGAGCTGCAAACAGAGACCTCAAATCATTCTCCAAACACTGAAACTAAACAGATGTGAGGCTGAGAACGGTACTAAAAACTGCTCTGAGAGAGACGGTAATAATGAGATGTTAGCACGTCACAATTTTGGTCTCAACCCTATATTGAATGACTTGTGTCTATCCCCCAGGCAATCTTTGGCTTCCCTGAGGATGAAAGCGGAGACCATTGCTGGTTTACATTATTCCGATTAGCACCAGTGTGCTGAATTGCGACTGCAAGTTCACCGCATGTCAACCCTGAAAGAGCATGAGCGCGTTTTGTGTGTTTTGAGAGTTTGAGGAGCTCAGGGATGAGACTCATCTCCTCTAAAGATGCATTTCCATCACACTTTAAATTTAGGGGTTTTTGTATGATCAGATGAATGCTCATGCTGGCACAGGGAGTGTAGGAGTGCAGCACCTCTGACAGATCTGTGTAGGCTCCTGTAGAACCACCTTCAAAGTCATTCATTTTCTCAGCACACTGAGGAGTGGGCATCTGAAGCGTCTGTGTGTGTGGAGGATGAGTGCAGCATCAATTACAGAATGCGCGCAGAAGACTGATCCCCTGTAGTGTTTTGGATTTACTGTGTTGAGAAACAGCATTGACCCCAAACTTCATCTTCGCCTTTACCTGACTTTCTTTCTCCTTGATTGTTCTCAGATTATCTGCCTGCTTCTCTTCCAGTTTCTGCTGATACCTGGCTGTCTTTTCTGTCACCTTTAAAAAGAACAAATTAAAAAAACCCCACTCATATTTAAGTTTTTATCAACAAATGCTTTAGCCATCCCCAGCCAGTAACAGCAAGACACAGGGCTATAGAGCACATGCCAAAGTATCCCCCTCATTCCCAATTCTGAACAGTTTCTGCTGGCTCCAAGTTATTTGTTGTGTAGTACTCAAGACTCTGAACTCCAGTGCTAAGGAAGCATTGCAAGAGTGCGCACACGCAGTCTGCTCCACAAGGGGATGCGTCTCTGAAAGGCGAAGATGAGATCCTTAGGGTCTCCTTGCCTTCTGCGAAATTTTGCACGTTATTAAATAGATGTGGGGGTGCACTGCTTAAAAATAAAATCCCTGCATTAGAAACGCAAAATATCCTGGCCAGCTCTGTTTGCCGTGCGTCTCTGACCAGGTGGGAGGGCTGAGCGGACCCTTATGGACCTGCGGTATTTTAGTAAGGGTAGTAGCTGTCTTCAGCTGCACTTCGGCCGTCTGAATTACACACTCAGAGTCCTCGATGCAGTAGCCATTTAATGGGGTTTAAATGCTTCAGAGAACTTGCGCTCTGTCTGAGACACGCTGATGATGTACACGAGACGCTCCTACTTTGCAGAAACAGAGCTGCCGTGGCAGATTGTCACAGGAGAACTTACCAGTTTGATTGTTTGCACCACTTCCTGAATGTGAGAGTTATTAATTTCTTTCTTCAACCTTTAAAGAAAGGAAATGTAAAAAAACCCTATAATCCATCTGTTACCTTTATATAAAACCTGTTTATCAATACTGATAAAGTGCCATACAGTAAGACAAGACTGCCAGTGCCCACACAGACAGCTAGGTGTGTTGCATTCTCATAGTGTCCTCCCACATTGAGAGGGTGCTGTAATTTTAGGAAAGGCAAATAAAACACTATTCAAGTCACACTGAGACATAAGCCAACTAATTGGATGCAAAATTCTATTTTTTTTCCAGCCTAATAGACAGCAAAAGCACCTTGCTATGAGCTGGAAGCAAAGGCGGTACCGCACCCTCTTCTGTACCCTTGAACACACGGTGTTGTTACAACTGACTCATATCGCGCAGTACCCCAGTATTAGTTTTACAACAATGTGAATGGGAAGGAAGGATGTAGCCATTATATGCCTAAACACAACCTCTTAACCAAGAGGGCTGCTGAAACGGATTACAACCAGATTCTAGAGAGGCCGGGGAAGATGCGCCTTTGATTCTAGGGGAGGTAAATACCCACCAAGGCATGAGGGTAGGCAGGAAGCATTTGGAAGTGCTCTTAGGCTTCAGCTGAAGTGACCAGAAGGTGTGTCGTCACATCAGTAGGAAGCATACACACCACATAAGAGAGCCAAAGAGGTGGGTGCAGGGGAGGCTTGTCTTCAAGGTACAATTTCTCCATCTGTAATAACTGCCCTCCGCATTTCCGTATGAGCGCCTACTCCCTGCGGCAGGGCAGGGGGCATTTCTGAGGCACTCCTCCTCTCAGGCTATCCCAAAGTCCAGTAAGCGAAACCGATCTTGCAGAGTGCCTTACACAAACAAACGAAGCCTATGGAGAAAGCTCCAGAAGCCGCTGTCAGCAGTGACTGCAGGAATGTCACTACCGCTCAGCTAGGGAGCAGGCGTTTAGCTTCACTGTGTACGTGCCTGTGTACTGGAATGCAATGGAGAAAAAATGCTAAACCCGGAGTGAGTGCAGGCCAGCACGCTTCCCCGACCCCTGCTGCTCTGCCGCTACCTGCTTGGGGGCTTTAAAAAGTTTCTCCGACAGTGCCAGAGACTGTGGTGTACCGCTGCTCCCTGCCTGGGGCAGGACAGCTAGCGTTCTGCACAGACCAAGCCTGTAGCATCTACCCCAGTACCTCTCCTGAGCAGCCTTGTCGCTGGTATTCCTCATCATGGTTTGGATTCGGTCCACTCTCTTTGCCTCCAGCTTCTTCTTAATGTCTTTAATATTGCTGTGGAGAAAAAAAGTGCTGTGAGAGACAGGATTACAAACCCCAGAGACTGAAGCAGCCCTCCACATCTGCTCTCTGGAGTGCTCGATGCTCTAGAAAAGCAAAGTTTGAGTGATTGTGCAGCAGAAAGCCCTAAGTCTCAAGAATATTTTAAGTCCTGTAACATTTTCTTTTTTTTTTTTTTTGTAAAGTGAGTCATAACAAAAGGGCAGAAGAAAACAGATGTACACCTTATATAATTAGGTTGTATGGTATACCTACATTGGGTTCCTCTGGAGCAGCAGGAGACTTGCTGAAAGTACTTACACTGCTAAATAAAATACATGAAAAAAAAAAAGGAAGAACTACATGGCTGTATAGGAGAGCTAAGAAGATCTGAAGCAAGCAGAAAGGCACATAATTATGGGATGTGACTTGCAAAGCAGAAACCATAAACACTTAACAGGCATTTGATCGACTAGTAGGAAAGATGAAAGAACGCCACGCAGAAAAGCTCAGCTCTGTGCACCCCGGACTGAGGCGCATGGAGCCATCAGAAACGCTAACTGCAGGCCAGAGCCCGTGACAAGGCAGCCGGAGGAAGGTGCTAGGGTCGGGGCACAAGAGGCTGCTGGCACACTGTCACTGCTTCACCCTGGCCCGCCACGCACCAAGTGGTTACACCAGGGCAGCTGCCGAGGCCGATGTAAGAACGGCCGTGGCATTGTGGCCCATCAGCCTGGTGGCCTGCCTCCAGCGGCGGAAGGACCATATGCTTAAGTGAAGCATAAGAAAGAGAAGAAGGGTAGGGTAGTTTTTCCCTCCTCCACCTTCCCAGTTTCCTGCCTATCTCCAGCTCTACTTTTGGACTTCATAGCTCCTCGCCCTGAGAGGAGAAGAACTGCTGTGTGACAGAAGTACTCCCTGAAACCTTCACTGGCTGCCCCATGTCTTCTCTTACAAAAAAACAGTAATCGCGTCTCTATTCTTCTTCTCCATACCATTCATGATTTTACACACTTCTCTCACATCCCCCTCAATCATCTGTTCTCCAAGCTGAGTCCTATTTCATTTCTTCTCTTGCTCCTCACTGCTGACTATCTTTGCCACCCCCTCCTTGCTCTTTCAAAGCTCGGTGTTGAGATGGCAAACTGAGCAGGTGACTGCCCTGTGGTGATAGATCTGGTGGCATAATGCTGACTTTGAATCTTTTTTTTCCATACAATTCCAATAATTCTGTTTGTCACTTTAGCCACTGCAGAGCTATGAATGATGAGCGGTTTCAGAGAAGTACTCACAACAGCTGAAGATCGCTTTCCTGAGTGACAGTAGCTCATCCCTGTGTACAGTTGAGCTATGGCTGGTTTTTTCCATTCACATTATTTTGGATTTATTCATACTGAATTTAACTGCCATTTTATTGCCTGTTGCTCAAGATCTTTAAATCTTTCTGGAGCTCCTCCCAGCCAGCTGCAGATGTGACTGTACTAAATGACATCGTATTGTTAGCAAACCATTACCTAGCTACTCGACCTGTTTTTCTTAGTCTTGTCTGAATATGCTGAGTAGCTGAAAGAAACAGAATCTGTCTTGATGGAGGACACGAAAAGAGGAAGCTTTGCCTGACTTAGCAACTAAAGGCTGAGAGAGGATTTAATGGGAAGGAGGAATGAGTGAGGATTTGCACTTCAGGACAATGTTACTGCAAGAACAAATGGATAAATGCCTGGGTAGAAATTGGTGAATTGATTCTGCCAGTTTGTTTAAGTACTGGAGCCAAGATGCTCAATTCACTTAGAAGACTGAGCTGATCAGTCCCTGGAAGGGATTACGTGATGTACTGACTATAGCAGATAGAGATGACATCCAGTGACCAGCAGTCTTATTCCTGATCTTTCTGAATTAGTCAGTTGAGGCTACTTACTGCAGCTTGAGCGCTAGCGCTGTTTGGTGCCTTGTGGCATGAACGCTGTTCTGGAGATCGCGAGACAAGAGCTGTCTTCCCGCCACCGCTACTGTGTGAGACCATGTGTCGCGTCTCACCAGTTAAAGACACGCTTCTCGTCCCCTGTCTGCAGTACAGGGCTTTGAGATCTAGCAGAAAATGCTAACCCCAGATAAGTGCTATGCATTATTGCTTTGTTATTCAAATATTAAGTTTACCTTTCTGATGACTCCTTCAGTGCCTTCAGCTCAGCTGTCTGCTTCTCTCTGGCTAGCTCTGTTATCTTGGTAACTTGCTGTTCAAGGGATGAAAACAGGATCAAAACCAAACAAAGCAAGATGAGACAGAGCACACCAACCGTACCTAATTACCACCAGATTCAGCTTTATGCCTCCCTGCGCTGAATTCCAGGTACCAGCTAATCCACGAGGCTTTGTGCAAACCTGTGCACCACAACAGTGAGCTCAGCTGTGCACACACGTTGGACCGCGCTCCTGGACTGACTCCTCCCTCCGAGGCTCCAAAGGCTACTCTGTGAGCCATCACACACCTCTAGGTCATCTTTACGGACAGCTTCCTCCCTCTGTGCAGGAGGCAGCACCAGGTTCACCGTACTTGCGGGTGGGTGGGAAACAGCACTAGAGCTTACCCTCTAAACAACAGAGGCCGTGCAAGAGGATGGGCCTTCCGCCTCGTGGAAACAAAGTTCTGTGGAAACTCCTGGCAGAGCAGGAGTCAGACCTGCCTGCACTGCTGCCTGCTGAGAGACAGCCTGCAAGGAAGAGCCCTGGCTGCTGGGCTACGCGCTCTGCAGTAAGGACTCAAGGGTTCTATTTCCTTTTTGTAGCTTTGCCCACTAAATCTCAGTGTCTTTGACGGAGCTGTGAGACAAGGATGTTTTATTCCTTTGGCTTTTCTCTCTGGTGATAAACCTGATTTCCAGGTAAGCTAGTTCTTCTCAAGAGGCTGGTTTTTCCCCTCAGGGTTGGTACAGGCCAGACCAGATCGTCTTCTAGACAGCTCGCAAGGTGCTCGTCAAGCCAAAGTGCACCAGGGAACCTAAGATTTCAGACATATGATGCCAACTCCTTTGGAAAATAATGACAGGAGAAGGCCTCCAAATCCTGGAATCATCCCCCTTTCACTGAACAGATGGCATATGCCATAGTTATCGTCACCATCTTGTGGACTGCCCTTTGCCTCCAGGCGTTACTGAGTCTCTTGCCGGTGTTTACTTAAGGTGGGGGGGTCCGAGAGCGTGGGGAACACTGATGCGCTGTCAGGACTCACTGGTGACACCCTCCATGGACACTTACTCAGACATCCACTAAGTCAAACAGCAAACCACTTTCCAGATTTCATGAGGAATGAGACCCGCCCTGCTGTCAGTCCTAAGGGGTCGCCCTGGGAGTACTGTCTCTTGCAAAGCTTGCATTTTATCAGCTCGGATGTGGCAGCGGGTGCTCTGTTCCCACACATCATCTGTCCTGGGTGATGACAGCGGTGAGCGTGGTTGCCCCTACGGCATGTCTTTAATGACGGTTGCCACTAGTGAACCTGCAGGGCTTCCACATACCTGTGGGTCACCCCAGCTCTGGGGGTACAGCATCAAGCAGGGAGCCGTGAGAAGCGTGGTACAGCCTCATGTACCCAGTGCTCCTAGAGGGCTGGCACCCGGCAGCGCACAAAGCCAATAAATGCCATGTTAACCCCAAGCGAAGCTATCGGATCTTAAGCAGGGTGGAGCCTGATGTACTCCAAGACAGTGCTTCTCAATTTGTTTCAAATTGCAGACCTTTAAACCTTTAAAAAAACGTTTCTGCTTCTAACAAATAAGCGTCACTGTCTACATTCTCAGTTATCCTGCACGGACCTGACAGTTGCTCTGAGGGGTGGTTTCTGCCCTGTGGCCACATTTCCAATCTCACAGTTTAGTGAAGAACTTGGTTTTTCAGGCTGCCCTTGCAGGGGCTCTCCTAGGCTACGTTTTCTGTTGACGCTTGCAGTCCTTACCTCTGTGGCATGCTGCTCTTTCTTTCTTCGAATCCCATCATGGTGTTCCTCCCCCAGCTGGATGAGGTCCATCTCCAGCCTCTCCCTCAGTTCCAAAACTCGGCTATCAATGCTTTCTGCCATTTCTACAGGATTTGCACATGTACCACTGTCACCTGTTGTCAAACTCCTGCAGAACAGACACAGCAGCTGTGCTGCTGCTAGAGATGCTGATAAAATCCTGACCGCCCTACCCACCCCTCAGTGGGAACGCCCGACACCGTATAAACCCAGAGAGACGTGGGTGCCCGCACCACTCCATGCTTCCTTCAGAGAAGGGCAGCCCGTGTTTCTCTTGGGGATCCCTCCACTTTGGGCTGGGGAGGTGACCCACAGGGCAGGCCCTGCTGAAGACCCTGTGCCCTATTTACCTCTTCTTCTGGGTTTTCCGAGCATGCATCATCCTTTTCTTGCCTCCGGAGCAGACAGACTCCGAAAAGAGTACAGAATACTTCTGCAGCAGCTCCTCCCTCCGTTTACTTCCTTTCCGCTCCAGCTCCCTCAGTTCCTTCTCCTGCCTCTTCAGCAGCTTCAGAAAGACCTTAATCTGCTGCAGTTCTTCGAGGCTGGCTGTCTGAGGCTCTAAAATACAAAATAAAGAGAGGCTTTTTTTCTCTCACCCAGCACTTCTCAACCTGCTGCGATGCCTTTTGGGGTCAGACAGGTTTTTTTAAGCATTTCATTCAGCTTTTCCTCCCTCTTTTCATCATCGCGCGCAGCTCAGTTTACCATCTGGTGGATGCCTGGCATGGAGACGGCAAGAATTGCTGCCTGGTGGTATTTTGGCCAGAGGAACACGCTGGCAGTGATGTGCCAGTCTGTGTGTCTTGTGCCTTGCACCCTTCTCCACAATTCTAAGCATCCCAAAGATAGCAAAATTGTTAAGCTAGTTGGCAGCTCTAATTATAAGGGAAAAGCTTTATTAGTTCATTACTGATTGCTTTGCAAGACTGAGTTACAATGACAGGTGCTTTCATCCCTTCCAGTTGTAACGCCTGGCATTTCTTCAGTTGTGAGGAATAAACGAAAGGGCCTTCGGGGCAGATGAAAATGAGAGGGGAAGGATGCCTGTGAACTGTTGGGAGCACTTGTTATCTGGCAGTAGCAAGTCAGTCAGATGTGGTTATCTGTGGCAGAAATGCCCCAGGGAGTTATCTTCTTAGGGGAAGTAACTTTCTTTTTTGGCTTGGAATGTGTAAAAATTAACAGAACTTGTGGGTGTGTCTGCAACACAATGCTGTGCTGGGTCAGCTCCTTCTAAAAGGCTCATACTGAGGAAACGCGAGGGAACAGCTTAAATGCAAGCCTCGACTCAGACCAGAGCCCACGGTGCTCCCACATTATGCAATGCCTTTCACCAGAGTATGTATTTAAAGTAATCATAGCTCTGTCCGGGGGAACGTTTTCCTTCAGGAATAACTTTTAAAAACTAAACTTCTTTGGCAACCTATCCTGAGTGGTTTACTCTTGTGCCTTCAGTTCAGTTGCGTTGCATAATTAGGCGCACGGGTTATTAGTGTTTGGTGCTGATTTGTATCACGCTGCATTAAGACACAGAGAAGCAGGTGCACAACACATTCTTACAGAGGGGGCACGCGTGCTGCAGACCCCCTGCGGCCGCATCACCACTGGTTTAGTCAGGGTAAAGGAACCACCCGATCTGGGCAGAGCAGAACTCGTGTGATGGCTCCAGCCTCCTGCCTCGCTAGAAAGTTGACTTGCTGCAGTGCTGCTGCAGCCACTGGCCTCAGAGGGCTAAAGCTGGAGCCGTCCAAAGCTCTTCTGACCTACCCGTGCAGATGACAGTGGCTCAGCTTGTGTAAAGTAAAAAACTCCAAGCTGTTTTTCTCCTTGAGACCTGCTGTGAGCTCTGTCCCAGCCTGAGAGCTCACCACACACTGTGGCAATTGTCAAAATGGGCAAATGGTGCCACAGGCAGGGAAACCGGGTCCCTGAGCCCAAAGATTCATGTGGTTTGTCTTTAGTGCTGGCTCCAACAGGCAGGGTTGGGTCAGGTCTTTTTTAATTTGCAAAGCAGGCTTCATCTCTATCGCAGAGAAAAATTGGGCAGAGAGGAATTGAAAGAGGACTGACAGCCCATGTGAACAGCACGAGAGGAGTTACCTGCAATCTGCATCACTTCTATCACATTTTCGTCCTTGGCAAAAGCCGCTGCACCTGAAATCATAAAAGAGGTTTCTGTTTATGTTCTATCTTGAATCTTCGGGTTGAAGACAGACAGTAGAGAGCCCATCAAGAACATGGGCCACATGAAGGATGCTGGTTGAGTATGAAGGAATTAATTAAGCTGCTGAGATGCTTAAGTGCTTGGAAACTTAGTTAACAGGCACAGCAGAAAGGCAACAGGACTCTTTCCCTTGCCAGAGAAAAAGGGCCTTTGCTTTGTATTAGCTGAATATTGCGAGTGATGATTTGGCACATGTAGACTTGTTTTGATTGGGTGAGAAGGATGTTCTGGTCTGAAATTTGAGAAAACTGATTGTTTTGATAGCAACATATTTGAAAGGACACTAATCACATTGATACAGTTAGTATGGAAGAAACACTGATTAGCTGTCAATTACTATAAAATGCAATAGAAGAGAATGAGGTTATCTAAGCGTATGGTAGGGGATGTGCTCTGAAATTGTTTTATTAATTACTTTGGATTAGAAGCATGTTTGAGGAACGTTCTTTCTGGCACTTTCACCAATACTACCTTTAGAGTTTGTTGGCTATCTTGTTTTGTAAGGCCAAGAAGGTGCCAGTATGAAAGGAACAAGCATACTCTTAGGAAGATCTTTCTCTGCGAGCTTCTTTAAACCTAGTAATAAATGCTGACTTTGTCTTTTGATTTCTATTAAAGCAAATCTGTAACTTTTTTTCAACTCATCTGACTGGTCAGATTTAAATAGCCCTGGTTACGTTAATGGTCAAAATACAGGACTGTGTTCCGTTCCCACTCTTTCAGAATGCCCGATGCGGGCTCTGTTCACTCTGAACTCGTAATGGATTTTATAAAGAGTTTACTGTTCATCTGAGCTGATGAATATAATTACTAATCTTTAAAGATCCCAAGTATTATACAGCTGGACACTGGTACAAGCACAGTTTCACAAGACACAGAGCTTTCGGGGGGATCGAAACATACTTAAAATGTCAGAAATCAACAGCAATCTACAGAAGGAGACCCTTGAAAAGAACAAAAAAGAGGTGAAGAACAGTGAGGTATTATGGGAGAAAACCTTTCTCTCTCAAATATCCAGAATTATCATGTCTTTGCTCAAAATCAATATCCAACCTCCAATTTCACACTTAAGATGAGAGACTACATCTCTGCCACAGGCCACTTTGTCCTTGGAGAGTGGTTTCCTCTTATTGTAGTTACCTCACAGGGAACTCTGTGCTGAATTTGGAAAACTGAGGTCATCTATCAGAGTCCTCAGCGTATGTGCAAGACAGCCCAGCAAACAGCAGCACTACCCCAATACATTAGCCCTGCCTTTGAGGGGAAAGATGATGTTCATGCCAGTTGGGCCTTCAGTTTGCTTCCTGGTATTCCCAGCAGATACCGGAGGCTGCTTTCCTGTTGTGGGGTAAAAGTGCACATCCCACTCACTCCAGCCCAAGAG
The DNA here is from genome assembly GCA_017639485.1 of Pluvialis apricaria. Taxonomy (NCBI): domain Eukaryota; kingdom Metazoa; phylum Chordata; class Aves; order Charadriiformes; family Charadriidae; genus Pluvialis; species Pluvialis apricaria. The sequence goes on along the minus strand of CM030012.1, from coordinate 67,932,112 downwards.
TCAGGAGATAACTACAACTTTTGCCATTAATGACAAGCACCAAAATTTAAGTTGGTGACTTGGCCCGAGAGGTTCTGACCCCATTACTGAGGATCTTCAGCCTCCAGCACTGTCTCTTTCCAGCCTTTTGAGTGTACAGGCTTTCGCTTCTACTTGTAGCCCACCCCACATCCACAGCTTTACCTGCAGGCCCATTAGAAAGAGGAGTGCTGAATTTCCCGGTGGAGTCTGGTATCCCGTTAGTTTCAGCAGATGGGAAGTTCCTCTGGGTGCCAAACCTCTAAAACAAAGATCAAAGGTAAAGCAAAGCTCTATTATTTCAGGCTGAATCCATACAACATGTCGTAGATGCAATGACAGAACTTGGAAAAACTTACCTCCACTGAGCCATCTTTCAGCTTAACTGATCTCTTGTCTTGCAGACTGAAGAACTTAATGGGGTTGGAGAGAGCAATAGTCAGATCTAGAAACAAAGAGGAGATGTTTGCTCAGATTATCAAATAACTCATTGCACTCTGATTTTCCTTGCCTTCTGGTTTCCTTCCTGGCCTAGGACAGGATATTGTGGAGAAGGGATATTTTGTATTCTCTACTTCGAACAAGCTTCTCCCTGACAGCACAAAAGGAGGGGACCATCTTCACCCCAGTCCCCTTCTGAGGTGACGGCTCACAACTGATGCTCAGGGCAGCTCTATGCAGCTGAAAAGAGAGTACTCCCAAAATCCAAAGCCAGGTGAAGACTTCCCTAACATGCACAGTTCCCTGCTCCAATTCCAGTCCGATGCTGTATAAACTTTGCCTTTTTTACAAATATGTGTTAAAACTGTCAATTTCACAGGATTTCCCCCATGAAGGAGGTTCATTTGTATCAACACAGGGGAAGAGAGAGTAAACATGAGAAGTATTCACAAGAACTTCTGTGGCTGATGCGGTTACATTCTGCATGGCTTTGTTCAGGATTGTTAAAAACTTCTGTTAATACCTCCAGTGGGGCTTTTTTCCTGATTCATCTCTTGCTGTTTGACCATCCCTTTTTTAAAAGATGACTGTTATCTCAGTACCAGCAAGAATCTCCCTCTCTTCAAACGGGGAAGAGGAAAGCTCCTGTGCTCCCTAAAACCCTATTCTTGTCAGTCGCTGATCGTTATTGCCTCTTCACTCAAGGAAACCTCTCCCTGCCTCTGAATAAAAGTAGTAAAAAGACTGACCCATTCCAAACCAGAGAGACAGTTACATCTGCGCTGCGCGTCAGGTGTGTGTGCCTCAGCCCATACGGGGAACCAGTCACACTTACAGTGCACGCATCCGCTCTTCTGGTGAAAGCAAGGGTGTGATAGGATGCTGACGTGTGCTCAAGTCCCACCCTGACAAGGAATTAAGGCTGCAGCAGGAAAGCACCCCCCCAGGCTGGAAAAATGCTTCTGGATCACAGTTTGGAGAAAGCCAGAGCACCCCCCCACACACACTGTAGCGCGTACTACCTGCCCAAGCATCAGGAACGTAGTCCTTTATTTCCAGGTACACAAACAGAGAAGGCATGGTGAGTGGCATGTTACTTTCACTGCGGAGACAAATGTGGTGATAGCCTGAAAACAGAAAGCAGAAGAGGTAAGCTGACAGAATCTGTCCTTTCCTGTCTGTGTTCCAACAGTAAAACAAAGTCTCTCTTTACAGGAGGGCATGGTGAACGTCTTACGGAATTAAGCTAAGGCTGTAATAGGATGAATTTGAAGGCTCCCACTGCCTACAGGAATGGAGATTAAGTAACAAAATATGCAGGTGTTTGTGTCTTCTTCACAGCTTCCAATGGATAGGTCTCAAGGGTACAAAAGCTGAAGGAATTTCCACAAAACTTACCTGAATGCACCGCAATAACGGGAATGACACGATGACCAATGAACTTCCCTCCTTCCTCCCAAGCCACAATTTTGAGAGACGCCAACTCAGGCATCACGATCTAAGGAAGAAAACAGAGTAAGGCACCAATGTTCTCCCCTCTAACTCCTAACAGCATACTGGCTTCACTAAGTGGAACTTTACCCTCTCCTCCTTCCACCACAACAATGCCATCTCTCTAAGGAAGTCACTGCCTATTTCTGCATCTTGTAAATTAAGGCTACAGTTTATCACAGACATAAATGAATTGACAGAAACGCCACAAAACGCAGGCTTCTCAGAGGAGAGACTGCATGGGGTCACAAGAGGGCAGTTCACCTAAAGAAAAAACAGGGCAACAATCCCCCAACCACAGCTTCCATGAAGCAGTTCACCAGAGAAGGGAGAGAACTCGGAAGGCTAATTTAGCAAGCACGGTAACTTTGCCGTAAGGGCTCTTGCCTTCCTCCTCCCCCATTTTCTTCTGCCATAAAATGAACTACATTCATTTCTGCCAGAACTGCAGCCTGAAAAGTGTTTTCTGAAATGAAGATAATATTTATCTACGACATCGCAAGTAGGCTGAAAATATCTGCTATTTCACAGTGTGCTTGGCAGAGGTGAATTGCGTAACATGTATTTTTTTGCTCCTGCAGAAAGGCCAAACATTACTATCACCTTTGTCTTAACTTGCCCATACCCTGTAGCCGGATTAGTGACCACTGAATTCTTGTGGACAAACAGGGCAGCTTTCCGTATTCTGGCACAGCTGAAAACCTCCCTTTTGTTCCTTTACTTCTCCAGTTTGTCTGTTTCTCATTTACAATTTAACCACAGACATTCGGTTCCTTTCTGCTTCCTGGTGCTTGAAATTTTCAAAGCTGATTAGTCAATTCAGTCTGATGTGCATCACAAACTTCTGGTGCCTGTTATTTCCAGAGATGTTCCCAGCTACCCCTTGTCTGTACAGGGAAATACTGACAGAGAGTTGTTTTGGATGTTGTTGTTTGGATATTATCTGAGAAAGCAACACCTAATGCTTTGTGTGTCTAAAACCATGACCGAGATCTCCAGAAGGGAGTCCCTTCTGTTGTCACTGACCTCTCAAGAGGCAGTGCTTGTGGCCAACAGGATCTTTAAGGATTCTCTGTCTAAATTACTATCAAATGTTATTACCTTCTCAAAAACAAAAGCCTCCTCTTTCCATACGGGGTTAATGGAATTGGCGGTGGAGGTCAGTTTGGTTCTGTATTTGCGCTTTGTGTCCCTTGGCAACCCAAACAGCTCTACTTCCACATATGTCTTCACACTGCGGTCTGAGAGGAACTGACCAGAGAGTATCTACGAACAAGCAGAAACATAATTAGCAACTGTTGAAAAGAATAAAAGAGAAGAGCCCACCCATGCCTTCACCCCGAAGTCACTCTCCCTCCCCAAAACATCTCTTCTGCTGCAGCTTCCAATCCACAACAGGTTTTTAATTTTACCTCCACCCATGTTCCTTGCTTCAGCACTTCCTCCAACCTCCTTCCTCCCCACCATCGCAGCCTTGGCTTCTTCTGTGTGGCAGATGCTAATTTTCCATTTTCATGCAATTATGATTAATTTAAAATAGTGAAAAGACTGGGAGTTGCCATGGTAATACACTCCCACAGGACTGTCGGGGTTCATTTGCCACTAAGAACCCTACTGGGTAATAAATAGCGGGGACACAGATGCCTGTTATATACGTGGTGCCAGGAACTGGCTGTCGGGGAGGGAACAGCACCGTGGTTTGTACTTGCCGTGACAGACAGGGTGCTTGCCACCACCACATCAATGCGGTCCACAGAGAAGGGGTCAAACTGCTTGTCTGGACGCCGCATGAATTCGTGCTTGAGCAGATAGCCACACTGTCCGTTGAACTCAAACAGGGCCATGTTCTGCTGCATGGGGACATCTGAGAGAGAGAGGAACACAATAAGAAAAATTTCTGTGGGACCTCATCAGGTGGCTTGTGTGCTACAAGTGAGCTGCAAGACGCTGTGCTTTTACAGCCCCTGCTAGCCAAAGGCTCACAAAGCCATTTCAAAACCTAATTAAGCCTCTCAGCACCCTACAGGGAAAAATATTACAGCAGCTGTTGTAAGAAAGGTAAGTGGTTTGCTTATGATTGCACCATAAGTCATGGGTAGAACTAAATTAAAACCTACTTTAAGAAGTACCTGCTATTTTTGGGTGTGAAGTAAATAGTTGTCTGAACCCCTCTTCTCCCCCCTTTCATTTTGGGTCTCCTCTCCGTCCATCTTCTCCACTGCCACTTCTCTTGAGAACACTTTTGTGGTTTCTGCACCTGTCTTCAGTACGATAGCCTCTTCATAACCAATCTCTCACTCTCTCCCCTTTTTAAGTTGTTTCTTTTTTTCTTACTGATCCTACAGGTAGTCTGCTACACTCCCTGTACACGAGGCACGGAGGAAGGAAGAGGGGTAAGGAATAGCTTTCTCTGGAGGCTTTTCTTTGTCTCCTTCTCATGCTGGTTGTGCCACAAGGGAAGGCCCTTCTTCCCTGTTCAGGTCAAAATACTGGAAATGATAGCATAGGCCAGTCCTGCAGCCAGATGGAGCTCTGCCTGCTGCCTCGCAGAAGAGGAAGCAGCTCAGGGGAAGCAGGAGCTTCTGATACATTCGTGTACGTTATTTAGTCTGACATCACGTTACCGGACAGCCAGAGACAGTACCCAGACACTGGGTGACAGCAAGTCCACGTATGCGCATATGCACAATTGTGCCGGACCAGCATCCCGGACTCTGCGTGCCGGGTTTGGGCTGGGCCTGGAAAAGTGCTTCTGGTCTGGGGGAGACGGAGTCAAAGACCACCACCACTCTGGGAGAAGGCACACGGAATAAATGCATTCAGGGAAACAGCAGTGGTAGGAAACAGCAGCGAAGGAAGAGAGAGTGAACACAAGCGCACCGCCTCACCCACTCAGAAGCTGGAGGACAATGTGACACTCACCCATGGTCTGGAAGTTGAGTGCCACCATCTGACAGCCGACATTCCAGAACATCTGGGGCATGTAATTAGAGGAGTCCATCCGGGTGCCTTTGGGGTAAATCCGGCTCATCTGTCGCTTGTTATATCTACAGTTGCTCTATTGGAAACAAGTCTGGAGCACTCCTCATGTACCCTGGGGCGAGCTCACATATTCAGATTATGAAAATTGTTTAAGCTCTGCTACCAAACGCTCAGAGCCTTCCAGGCAAGAAGTAAGAGAACCCTGGCAACAACAGGCTCCTTTCCCATACCCTTTCCACTTAAGGACAAGCGTGTGGCAGCCTTGGCGTTCACCACAGTAGGGTGCATCCTGTCAAGAATCTCTATGAACAGCCCCCAAGCTGCCCTGGAAGATGCCACGTCCCACCTGCACACTTCATATCTCTGATGAAGCGTTTACCAGGTCCTGAAACCAGAAGGCAGTTGGATATGCCTCAGCCATACCCACGCTTCGGATTAGCTCTCATACTCCATACAGCCAACTGCACTGGACAAAGGTCGCCAAAAGGATACTCTACAAACTGCACAGGGAACTTGGTTAGTAGATCGTAAGCCTTCAGCTCCGTGAAGGAAGAGATGACATAACTCCGGTTCTTCTCTAGAAACAGAAGATAAGAAAGCATTTAGAAGAAAGGCACGCCCAGCCCCCACCCTGTGTGCGGGGCCTGATGGACCGAAGAAGCACTTGGCCTCTTTACTCCCGCTTTCCACCAGATGCCATTTTCTATCACGGCAATTTACCCTTCTCTGGTCCCTTGAAAAGGAACTGAAGAATAATACTCCATAAAAGGTGATCTGTTTCTACCAGGGAGACAATGGTTGTGCACTACAGGACAGGAACTTCACGGAGTAGAGTCAGGAGGGGCTCGCAAAGCTTAAATGGCAATAATTTTGCCCATCTCTTCCTGGATTTCAGTGACATTTAGAGAATAGCTCCTGCCTGAAGTTTTAGTTCCAAGGGAATCCAAACATTCAAAGTCTTGAACAAAGTTTGTTATTTTGTCAAGTTTCCCCTTCTTCAATCCCCTACTTTTTTATTTTTCTTTTCTTTCTTTCAAACCAGCACACTCAAAGCTAGACCCAAATGTGGGAACTGTTTAGAGGAACCTCTTGTGTATAAAGAAATCGCGTGCATCTTCAGTGTCAGAGATGCTTTCTGTCCAGTCACCACAGAAGAGGAAGGCCAGTCACATACATTAAGAAAAGCTGGGCATGTCCACAGAGATGTCACTGGCCTCTAGGCTGTTTCCTTTCATCCTCACTGGTATAACTGGGAGCAGTATCTGACATAGCCCTGTCTTCTCCTTACCGATTCCTTACTACAGGCAGGAGGACAGAAGGGAAGTGTTTGAGGTGTCCCACATGTTGCGGGAGAGAGAGAACAGAACACAACAGAAAATGGGTGAAAGGAAGTCAAAGGCAGGTGGAGAACAGCAGCATCTGAAAGCACCGCTCGCCTGGCTGAACAGAAACCCTTGGGATTCTGAAAGGACTGAGTTTCACTTACGGGCAGATACTTCGAAGGAGTCAAATTTGATAGGTTGTATGTAATTAACGAGGCTAGACATTTCCTCATACGCTGTCACTTCCAAACCAGCAGTGCCCTGAGCAGAAAACAAAATCCAAGAGAAAACAGATGGAGAGACCTTTCCTAGAGATGAAACAAAACACGCTTGGGCTTCACAATCAAAGAACTCTGGTGCCTGCCCCGACCAGAGCACACCAGTTTCTTTTGCTTCCTGGTCCTACAATGACATCGTGGGCACAGAGTTTCTAAGTAGCTTGGAAAAAACTGAAACTGAGGCATATGGAATGGTTCCAGTATGTAAGAAGCTCAGGACCTCTTTAACCTCTCAAGGCATGGAGTCTGGGACAAACTGGGAACACTGTTTTCCCTCCTCTCTGAGGGATACTAGGAGATGGAAATGGGAAATGGATTTATTTTTTTTTTTATTCAAGGGAATGCTGATCTCATCCTTCCCCCTTCAGCGGTAGCACTTCATGTTTCAGTAACAACTTTTATCAGACGAAGGCTAAGCCTCTCCAAACACACTGAAGGCAAATAATTCTCTCCAAACCATGCAGAATATCAAAGGCAGAGTCAGAAATAATAACTCTTCTAACATATCCTCTACGCCTGCAACATCATTTCTCTTACTCAGTTTCTGCTGCAAAATTTGTGTTGCATGGGGGAAGGAAAGCCCCTGACTGGTCACAGCATTGCTCATTCCCCTTTGCATTTTGGGTTCACCTCTATTTAATGTGGTGAGGCCCTGGAGAAAACTGAAGGCCAGAAAAAAAACAACCAGGAACAACAGTGACAGTACCTCATCTGACTGCATCTTTTTAATTTCCTCTTCATCCAAGTTTCCGAGATGTTCATATTCTTCCTCTGGTTCCTCTTCAGGCACATCACCTGCCCAGACTAAGCACACACAGCCCACATCAGTAGTACCTATCAGCAGCACACTGAGATCAGACATTGCAGGTTGCTGGCAAGGGAGAGCTCTGCAAATCCTCAGAATCAAGCCATGCAGGAATAAGAAGTGGAAGAATCATACAATTTTATTAGCCAAATCCAAATACGAGCTAGCACGCTCCGGACCAGCACACTCAAGGGATCATTCCTCCTGCAGGCTTCCCTCATACCCCAAGAGTGACAATCACAGTGCTGTTTTCCCCACCAAGGTCGCACACATTCATGGGAGTAAATGTCCATTTCTAGGTGCTCCGTAGTGGCCTTCACCTTGTCTTCATATGACTGCACGTGCTCCTACCATGACAGGGACTGAAAATTCACTGTTCTACCATAGGTTCCCTGAGCCCAAGAGGTGACTGGAGGAGGGGAGGAGAGTGGGGCTGAAGGTTCTATAAGACTTCGAGAACCTCACAGTGAAGAAACAGGCCATGGTGAATTTGTGGTTATCAGAGAGCTACAAGCAGTAAAAAATTATCCACCCTTCCATGAAACCAATAGCCACTGTGTATCAATGAATTACCAACTCGTGCAGCCATACGCCTCTGAGTAGGCAGAAGAGTTGACTGATGGGCAGGGCATAAGCTGATTGTCTCTTTTGGTTGGAATGAAGAGTTTGAAAATATTCTGAAGATTTAATTGCTCTTCGAAGCTTATGCTGCTTCTTGAGATAACTGAATTAATGACTAGTATTGGCTTGCCTCAAGCTAGTATTGGGTGATTTGGAAGGTCTCCAGGGGGCCAGACCTGCTCATCTAGCTATACTAGTCCCATTTTCCCTTCAGACATACCGGTATCTTCAGCATCCATTGGCATTGGCTGCTCGATGATTTCTGGTTCCACATTCCTCCCTTTCTTCAAAGAGTTCTGCCTCTTCCCAGATATGGATTGGTTCTTTTTGTTCTTAATCAAGATTTTCCCTAAGAGATCCTTAGGACTTGGCAAAGGAACTCCTGGCTTCAGCTGCAACAGATAAACTTCATACTAAATTTTCATGACAAAGACAGAAATCAAAACACTCATCTCTCCTGTCCCTCCCAGTACCATTCCTCTGGCCATTTACTTGTGCATGGACACTTCTCTCACCCATTGTATACCTTAATTTCTCCATCTGCCAGCATACTCCACTCTATCTATGCGACTTTTTTCTATGTCTTCACTTTTGGTTTCAGACCAGCATTTTGCACCTCTCAGCCCTCTCACGTTCTGCTGCCTGCACATGCCATGCTGTTCCCAGCCACCCATCCTGCACCACAGCTAAAAAAAAACATCTACATGGCCTGAAGGCATCCACACACCTCTGGCTTTAACATTCCACCTACTTCTCTCATTATCCCAGAGCCTCGGTCCTAGATCAGCACTCAGGCCATATTTAAACACTGCCTGCAGCAGATTTGAAAAAAAGATCCCAGAGTAGGTGGCTCAAGACAAGGATGTGTGACTCAGACTGCTTCTCGACCTACGCTCCCCCTGTACAGATAGCAACAGGCCTATTAATAATTTACCTAATACCCCAAGCACCCTCCCTGTTTCTCCCCAGTGCCTGGACAAGGACATGCCTCTGGACAGTGGGCAACTGCTGATTTGCTCACTGCTTCCTTTCAGCTCTTCTTTTGATCTCAGTGCTTGAAAATAGACGCTTGCGCTAGGTGTCTCAGCTCCCCCCTCCACTGCCTGTTATTTGCAAATCAGTGTCCACTCACAAGGCAGCTGAAGTTGCAGCGTGCATGGGGATCACCAAAGACGTCATTGTGTCCACAAAAATATGTGCTTGTACAAATAAGCTCTTGACTAGGGACAAGCAGACTGGGAGCTTTACTCAGCTACTCTTGAGCGCAAAGCTACTCATGTCACTGGCCTGCCCATCTGCGCCTGGAAGGGAGTACTTCCAGGTCGGTAACAGGAATTGAGATGCATTGGTAGGAAGAGCCTGAAATGCTACCAAGCCCTTCTTCCTGTTTCTTTCCAACACAAATGCTGGCAGACAGATTCGAAACAGTACCATGTACAAAAATAAACTGACTCATCTTGGTACAGCTGGTATGACTTGGTTACCTAGGGCTCGGTTTCCAAAGCCACTCAGGTCACAGAGTGTTAAATAAGAGCAGAGTCAGGGAAGTGCTTAGGAAAACCTCTGCAACTGAGAGGTCTTCCATCCACTTACTACGTTGCTCACCCCTATGAACCAGGCTTATTGTCCACGACATCATCTTCTCTTTCACTGTCCTTCTATCTGTTGTGGCATCTCCTAGCACCAGGAGTGACCATTTTTTTCAGAAAGACCTCTCCACCAGCCTCCTTCCCCAGCTTCCACTTACTGGGTACTTTTCCAGCGGCTCTGTCAGCAACATATCTCCAAATATGGTTCGGCAGTACTCAGCCATCTTCGCCTGCTGCTTGGGCCTAATGAACAAAGAGATCAAGCAGGAGTGAACAGGAGAACAGATGCCCAAATCCAGAACTTAGCATGAACAACCATCTCGAGATCTGTGTACTCCGCTCGGAAAACCATCTCGGCTTCACTCAGACAGCTGTGCAGACCTTGAAGCCCCTGCCCAGGCCACCTCCCATTTGTTCATGCTCTGCCAGCCCAAGCTAAAAGGCTGCACAATTGTGATCAACTCTCACTCTGCAGCTTATGCCTCATCTTTCAGCTCCGACCCACCTTCAGTTGTTTCAGAAATCCCAACTGATGTTTCATTTCAGCTCAGGCACTCACTGAAAACCCAGCAGCCCCTGCCTACATGCTTTCTGCTCTGGACAACAGAGACACACTTCTCCCACACCTGGTCCCCAGTCACCAGATACTCACGAGTCCACATGGTTCTCAAAGGACAGGATGACGGGGTAGAGAGATGTTTTAAAAGCACTTTCTGCAATGGCCTCAATGGCATCCTAAATGAGAAGCGTAAAGGAGAAGCAGTGGTCAGAGAAGAGAACAGCACTCATTAATAAGAGCCATGCAGCTGACCTCCCACTGAATGGACCCCCAGGTTTCAGATCTCCAAAATGGTCATCGTTAGGGGCTTCTGTTTAAAGCGACTAATGTTCTTTTTCATACCCACAAAGATTTCCAGCTCCAGAGGATACAACATGCAGCTAAACTCAATAGCTTGCATAAAAAGAAGCAGCTGAAGATACAGGAATATGAATTTTTATTTTTCTTACATAGTTTAGTGTATACATAAATGAATGTGAAATCATCTTGCCATGCAGCACCAGATTAAACTTCTTCAAACCCTATTTATACCTACCTCTGAACTGTCTGATTTTCTGTCATTTCACCTGCTTATATAAAATCCTTCTGTCTGGCAGCAGAGAAAACTGGAATGTTCAGTAACCAGCAGTGCTGACATTTCAAATGCAAATACCATGGAAACATTCTCAGCATTAATGATGTAAGAAAAAATAATTATATTTTCCCCAAGCCCCTGTTAAACTGCCACAAACTTTCCACTATTTTCTTTTCTGGTGCTGCTAATCGACATGGTAAAGAAGTGTCATTTGCTCCTTTGCAATTACAGTCCCCTGCTCCCCCCAAAATCCTGGTTCTGCCGTGATCTTAGCACTGAGGGAGGCTGCTCCTCCATGGACCGCTTGGACTTTCGATCACAGAAACCTGCCAGGTTCAGAGGAGGGGAAGGTACAGGAAAAGCTGCTAAAAGGCCACAGGTGATGGTAGAAAAGGGAGAGAGGTGTGGAGGGAAAGATCTACGTATTATGTAAAACTAAAACCTGGGCACATGCTGCGTTAACAGGTTATAATTTCCGTGAGGTACCGTCACATGCTTTAGCAGAACTCTGCAATTACAGCAGCTACAGCTGTCATTATTCCTCCTATCTGTAGTGAGCTGCTGTGCAAAAAGCAGCAGTGGTACTACAGGATTTGGGAAATTACTGACACCGAATATGACAATATCTCTGATCTTAAGGATTGGGTTTTCTTTTTATCCCCCCACATAAATATTTTAGTAATAGTGAAGCATTGGAACTGGAGGGAAGATATGGAATACGAATAAATAGCTTTAAAAAGAATCTAAAGTGCCTCTGCCTGTTGGCAGCAGCTGCGTAAAGGAATGCAGAAAAATAAGTGTGATGCATTGATTTTTAACCTGCAAGCTGTTTACAACTTCTGTGGTTAAATGCCCTATATTTCCAAGGGAGAAGCAGGCTTTGCACTGTGCTTCGGACACCTGGGAGCCGAATCCTGAGGGAAGCCATCTGCCCCGCATGCTAGAGGGCAGCTGCTCCACTGAACACATTCCACACGCATGTCATTAGGAAGTACTGAAACCTACTCCTCCAAAGCACCACCACGTGAGGCTGTAAGCCACAGAAACCTGCTATAGACCAGTTAGAAGATAAACTTATTTAACTGTTTGTTTTTTAAAAGTCATCTTGTTTGTTTCTCTGATGTGCATCCATCCATAAATGCACCACCCTGATGCATCCTCTGTCCGTACATCCATCTTGCTACACAGCCCTGTGTATGCAGGCACATCTACCCAACCATCTCTCCATCACTTCTACCTGACTGCCCGCATTTCCCTCATTCAGTCATCTTCATCCAGCTAACAACCTCTCTTCTGGTCCTCCCACTCCAAAAATGTACACAAACTCCAACCTATTGCATATTTGTTCATAGAATCATGGAATGGTTTGGGTTGGAAGGGACCTTTAAAGGTCATCCAACTCCCCTACAATGAGCAGGGAATGTCTTCAGATAGGAGGGAGCAAAAGGCATGCTGAAGCCGAGTCAAGATGACGGCCTTGGGAGGAGCCACTGAAGAGCAAGGATCCTTCCTGATGAGTACTGGGAACCTCTGTGGTCCAGCACAACCTGCAGCCCCCAGCCAGGGCAGCGCTTTCAGAGGGAGAACATGCTTCCTCTAGCAATACCTGTGAGCTACCTCAGCATCTCTGTTTCCCGCTGTCAGTGTCTGGGTGTCAGCTTTCATTCTGTCTACACATTCATTCACTTGTCATCTTGCCATCAATCTTTCCTCTCAAACATCTTTGCCCTCAGCCCATCCATTTGACAGTTCCCTCAGGCAGCCTCCTCAAACAGACATCGGTCTAAAACCAAAAGCAGGGGAAAGCACGTACGGAGAAAACTCAAAACTCTTTCCATACCTTGAAGAGGATCTCAGTTGTCATGGTGAACCCGTGAGTGATGATCGGCTCCTCATCCGGGGGACGGCCCTTCCAGCAATCCAGCTCCACGCAGCGGCAGCCAGCCAGCAGCGTCTGGCGATACATTTCAGGAGAGGAGATACCAGAAAACTGACCAGCTGGAGGAGAGCAGAAGGAGGGAGGCTCAACATTAGCTATTCATGTGGGATGGTTTCTGCATAAATAGGAGCCATCCTTGAGCAGGTGTATGTAGCAGACTGACCAGATGTTTTCAGTTACAGGGAGACATTTCTCTTCTACACAGCATTTAAGTACAAAGCCCCTCAGAGTGCATTACAGCCCTCAGCCCTCCAAACTCCAGGGCAGATACGTCTGCCCGACTGATTGCCGGTATCATTCATCCGCCCCCCGGGGTGGTACCTGCGTGCTGGAGCTGAGGCGGGCTCTGGAACTGCCCGTACCTGTTAAATACGTATTGTGCGATGAATTGATGAAGTAGTGTGAGAGAGGCTGGGTCATGTCCTGGTACAGCGCCAATTTGTCCAGTGCTATCACGTTGTTCTCAGGGCCACAGAGAAACCAGACCATCCCCTCTGGAGACAACTGCCCTACACGGAAAACAAAGCTGTTAATAGTACCAAAACAAAATGGTTCTGCCACTTCCTTGCCAGTGCACTGCATCACAGGGACTTGAGAGAATCATGGTGACTGCTCCCCTGGGAACGTCAGGGGAGCAGAACGTGCAAGAACCTCTGCTATTTTCATACGACCTCTACAGCAAGACTTTTGGGCTGAAGACGACTCACCTCTCTGGATGTTAATCCCGCTGGGCTCATACTTCTCTATCAGGCTCTGCACCTGCTCAGGTTTGGCTGGTGGGAAAAGGATGTCATTGAGGCGAGAGTCTCGCTGCTTCTTGTTGATAAACTTTGCCAAGTGCTCCTTGGTCATGTAGGGCTTTGCTTTTAAATGGCTAAGGTGAGAGAGGTACAGAGGAGCAGAGGTAAGGCCTGTGTATTACCCAGAAAACGTTTTCACAAGAGAGAGGTTGGTCCTTCCTCAGGTTAGCAATGGGTGTCCGCCTCCCTGGGCCCACAAATTTCTGTTTTATCTACATTTCTTCCTGTAAACAATGCTTCCCACTATGGCCTTTCTTCTTCCTAACTAATTCAGTACTGTGAAGAGGCTGTGCTGAGCACAAAGCGTATTTTGAGCCTCTGATTTGAACTCTAAAGGGACCTAAATTTCAGAGCGCACAGAACGCTTGCCCTGTGAGATAAAGCCCATTTAAGAAGTCAGAGATTTAGCTACTTGGAAAAAGAAGGCACTGGCTACTCGTGAGGATCTCTGGTTCTCAGCTGTACCTGGCCTCGTCTGGGGCTAGGCACAAGCAGTATCACATTAGCGGGATCTGTTGCTGACCTGGAATCGCCCCCCGATGGTGACAGCTAAGAGTCCCTGCAGCACAGTGAGGTCTCTTTCTTTTTATTCAGGCTGTGAGTGAAAGTGAGCGTGAAGTGCACTGGCACTGTTTCGTGACCTGGGTTCTTACCCTTCTAAGGCCTGAGATCAGACAAACCACATGGCATAAAGTCCCCCCGCCTCTCCTTTTTGCCTGTCTTTTACCACAAAAGATCAAGTTCTCTGCTGTGCATTGAGGGAAACTTACTGTGAGGTAAATATCTCATCAATCTCAGGCCGCGGACACAGATTCATGAGGAAAGTTTTATACACGGTCTCAGGGAAGTCCTCTGGGTTGATGGCATCATTCTGAGAACGCAATAAAGACACGTCAGTGTCACAAACCCGTGATGGCTTTCGCCTCTCCATTAACACCCACAGTCCAGCACTTGTTTGTGACAATGCAAGTAAGCGACCGCAACACCTGGCAAGGTATTTAGGAAAGATCAGATGGAGTGGAGAAGCACCATGATGCTCTGTTTGAGAACAGACAGTTATTTAAACTGTCCCTTGGTGCCTCTCGTGTGATGGTATAAAGCTAAAGCTTGATGCAGTGGTAGGAGCTGTCAGAGGCCTGGATTGTACTCTGTGGGTTGGCAGAAGCACCAAGATTAACCGTCAGATCTGTTGCTTCAAAGAGCAGACAGTGAAAGAGGCAGCAGGGAATGTGCTGTTTCTTGTGCCACGCAGTGCAAGTGATGGAGTCGCAAGCGTTACTGCAATACAAACAGCAAGAATTGATCCTAGCAGGCCTGCAGTTAGGGCATGGCAGGCAGTGGTAAAGAAAAGGTTTCATAGCAACTAAGAGCAACTGGGTTGATGATTTTTTCATAGCCAAGGGCATCACAGCGTAGGCAAAAAGATTATTCTCAAACTAGCGAGACCTTTGGCTACCTAGCGAAACCCTTACCTTGCCCTTTGGAAGATGACAAGCGCTTAATGCTGCTTCCACCCTCTTCCTGTCTGCAGGAAACATCTGAAAAATACTGACCAGACAGGGAAAAAAGAAATCACCACAGTGTAGCAGGAGTGAAGTCAGAAAGCCTGGGTCTGGGTGGCTGGGAGCTGCAGCCACAGTGCAAGACACTCAAAATGCAGAGCAAAGGAGACTGACAAGACGACTGTAAACTTGAAGCAGAGAAGACAGTGTTTCTTCAAGGGGGTAACTGAGGTACCAAGTCTTATAAAACTACAAGGGATTTTTTGACTGCTGCCTTAATACAGAAATTCTGTATTTCTGCTATGGGCTCTGTAAGAGCCCTGCCACTAACCTGCATCAGCTTACTCTCGAAATCCCTCTTCACTGTCCTTCCCCTGCCCCTCTTGGAGGTGCCGCTGCAGTAGCAGACCTCGTGCCACAAATTCCCCAGGACGCTTCCCCCCACAAGACACTATCCCATGCGGTAGCTGGCATTAGCAAGGAATAACTTTGTAGTCAAGACAACATTGAAAAAAAGCAAACAAACACTGTGCACATTTGCTGCTTTAAAAGAAGGCAAAATTTTCTGGAACCAAAGGTTTTTCCATGAATTCAAGGAACAAACTCATTACACAGGCAAAGAAGCTGGTATACTACATGATGGAACCACAAAAGTCTGCTGCTGCAGAAACCAAAGCTCCGATTTCGAAAGCCGGGTACTGGTCTGCAGGGCAGAATTCACTTGGTCAAGCCTTCAGCTTAAAGCAGCCTTTTTGCTGCACTATGGAATAGTAACAGTAACGGAACCCTCCCTACTTTCAGAATATCCCAGTCAGCAGCAGTGAGGTCTCCCCGGTGGATAAATTTAGATGTCAGCTCTATGAAGCTCCTGGCATCACAGGTGCTCACAGCCAGAAAGGGGAACAAAAAGTGCCAAATGCGTTGACAGGTGGAAAAGTGTTCGGTGGGAGCTTCAGCAGACTTATGCAAACTCAGTGCATATTGGTTCCCAAGCTGCCCTTTGCAAGGCAAAAACTGCAGCAGCCTTGTTATGATTCAAAAGGGATTTAAATGTCTAAAGAGAAAGCAGATGCTCAGTGGAATTTTCAGAAGAATTCAGACGTGGAGTTTTTAAAGCCTTACATATACCTGCACCTGAAGATACTATTTTTATAAATCTGGCTCTTAATCTGGACTACTTAATGGTCTAATGCTTTACGCAACAAAGCATTTTTCCCACTCTGCAAGAAAGGCAGACCAGGGCCCTGGAAAGAGGTACAGCCTGTACCAGATATTTTTTCTAGCTTATTTCAGAATAAGCTGTTTTCCCTCTGCAATAATGCTACCTTGCTTGCGTTTTAAAGATCAATTCAAAGTACTCTTCCCTAGTGTGAGTTATTCATTAAAGACCTATACATTTTTAAAAGCCCTTTGATGAATACGCTGGTTTCAGACAGAATGAAATTCTGCTGGTTGGTGGTTTAGAAAACAAACAACAAAAAATGTTTATTGTTGAATAATGATCAACCATCCGGGAGCCCATTTAGCCAGCATAGACTTAATCTAGAATCGTTATGCAATATAACCCGCAGTAGGCAGTGGATTTATTACAGGCGATTAGTGCTTGCCTCTTGTGATGCCGTAACACAGAGTAAACCCAGAAGCAGAGTGGTTCAAAACTTCCCAGTCAACACCCACAAACGCGCTATCTGCAGGTCCTTATTCTTAAAACAAATTATGCACCCAAAAGGGAATTCAACATAGCAGCGCAGCCTTTTGTCACTCTGTGAGTTGAATCAACACGGAGGAGCCATAGGATCAGCCATGGAGTGATTTTACAAGGGAAGACACTGAGTGGCACAAAATCACTTCTAGATTGACGCCATGCAGCACAGGGGAGAAGTGATAGGCTGGTCTTCGCTTCAGCAGAGCAGCCGGGGCTTATTCTATTGGCAGTCCTACCCTGATGCACAAGGCCAACCCTGGGGACAGCGAAGGGCAAATCTCCACTGTTCTGTACTTGAACCAGCACTGACACTGGCCCAGGGGCCTGCCCTCCAAGGCTCTTTCCCTCTCACGCACATCCAGAGTAAAGACTGAGGGCAGTGGAATTACACCAGTGGAGAACGGCTGTAGTGGTCACACGTGAAGAAAGGAGACAAGCGAAAGCAATGGACCGCTACCTTCAGCCTAGCTGAGGAGTCAAGTCAAAAGTTCTTCAAATACAGAACTCCTTATATGAAAGGTAAAGTAAGTCCTACACCTTATCCACCTTTCAACTGAGGTTTGCAAAACAATCTGTGATCAGAATTTTAGCAAAGTTGCTTGGTTTTGTTGATTATTTCTTGGCAACAGCCAGGAAGTTAAATCCATGTTTAATGCAATTTCTTGCTGTAGGTGGAGCCCCCAAAAGGTCTCCTTTGCAGACCCAAATTATGTCCCAGGCGCTTCCTCGGGAGGAACCTAGGTGCAGTAGGAGTCCTCTCAGGGCCTGAATCCAGAGGGGATAATCTCCAGCTCTTAGGTACAGAAAGAGCAGGCAGCTGAAGCCACCGGGCAGCCACTCCCTTACCAGCTGCTTTGCCTTTAGTCTGACTGAGCACCCAATAAAACAAATATCCATACTCACTTCCTGACAGGAATCTTTCCCTCTGCATTAAGCTGCATCTTCAGCTTCACCAGGCTGTGAAAAAAAAACAAGATTATGAAAATGCACCTCTACAATCTTAGAGGTCCTATTAAGTAAGGCGAAAGAAAAAATATGCAATTGGGAAAACAATCTAACAGTTAACTGAAAATCACAGTCCTACGGACCATCAGCTTAACCTCAGACAGAACCTGTTCCTGTTTCTTTGGAAGGAGAAGCAGGCAAATTGTAAGAGCTTAGATATCAGAAAGATTCCGCTGAAACATAAAATAAATATATAAGATAATGATATCTAATATTATTTAGCATTCCTCAGCGATCCCAGGTTGCCAACCAAACAATACCACAGAGCAAAGAAAAAGAGGCAGCACTTTGTTGGGGTGAGTGCTGTGACTGCGGTGGGAGACACGTTTGAGGCTCAGAATTTCAGTTCGTGTAAAACCACGTGTATGCTTGACTGGCTCAAGCACTTCTCTGCCAGTCAGTTGTCATGCAACATATGGCCCAACTACCAACCCCCTGCCTGTGCCCTGGGGCTCCTGCACCGACACAGGACTTGTTTTGGAGGCTGCCAAAGGACCTGGATGCTAAGAAGCCTTTTCTTTATAGTACAGACAGAAAGGGCAGCATAGGAATGTTTCAGAGAAAAACATTTGTCAGAAATCACTTACATTTTCTCTAGGAAGGTGTACCGAGAAGCGTTGTATGTGAGGGGATTCCGAACAATGGCCATAATATCCTCAGCCCAGCTCTGTGAACAAATGCACACACAAGACAGAGGCAGTTGGGCATTATGGAACTGCACCAAGAAGTACACAGCAACAAACATGGAAAGGGCATAGAACCGTAGAACAGTTTGGGTTGGAAGCAACCTTTAAAGGCCATCTCGTTCCACGCCCCTGCCCTGGGCAGGGACACCTCCCACCAGCCCAGGGTGCTCCAAGCCCCGTCCAGCCTGGCCTTGAACACCTCCAGGGATGGGGCAGCCACAGCTTCTCTGGGCAGCCTGCGCCAGGGGCTCACCACCCCTATAGTAACAAATTTCTTCCTACATCCACTCTAAATCAACTCTTTTTCATTTAAAACCGTTACCCCTTGTCCTGTCACTACAGGCCTTGGTAAAAAGGCCTGTCCCAACACTGCTGGGCTCCAAATTCCAACAATTGTGTGCTGGGCTTGGCTGCATCACCTTCCTACTGCCTATACGTACTAGCAGCTAAAACTCTTCCACTAAGTCTTCTCAGCTGTCTGTCTATCCGTACAAAGCACATGAAGGACAAAAATGACATACTCAATTTCTTCCACTGGTCCTCCTCCATGCAGGGCAGAAATTTCTAGAACTATAGAGGTACCGCTTACCGGAACGTAAACCTGCTTGTTTATAACTTTGCAAGTAACACTGACAGGGTTCAGTTCCCTGTCTTCCCTTCTCCTTTCCTGCTCCCCCCTGAATGCCCCAATCCCTCGTGTTACCAGTGCTTCCTTGCCCTCACGCCCAGTACCTTGCCAACATTCTCCTTGTAGGACACAAAGTTATGGAAAGTGAGGTCCACCATGTCAGGGCCAGATACAATAGTCAGAGTCTTAAGCAGGAAGGTGCTGTGAGGGTAATCCAAGTTAAAAACCTCTCGGAGCTTCTGGCACTGCAAAAGAAACAGAACAGATGGGGATGAAGGGAGAACGAGGCAAACTGCACCTGAAAAAAACTGAAACCAATCCAAACATTGACCCAAATTCACAGCAAGCTTTCCAAGGGTTGCAAAATTGTTTAATGTGATCTTCCTCTCCCTGGCTTTCCTTTTTTTTATCATCTTTATTCTGGAGCCTGCATTACCTGGATCCAATAAAACAGTGTGACTAACATCACTGCACAAACATGCTGTTTTGGTCTGACAAAGTAAAAGTTGGAGACTGCTCTTAAAGAAAGTCCTTCTGAAACTTCAGCCTGAACTTGCAGACAAGCAGATGAGTATTTGGCCTGCTCATATCAGACGTGCATAACCGGGTTATTGCAGCCATCCATTTGTCAATACACACGCTAAGAAGATGTGATACCTTTTGCTGTAACCTCCCTCCACCACAAGAAAGATGTTGTTTGGGACCCAGAAGGTCTACCAGCTTTAGACCTGATTACTGGAGGGATGGGCTCTCTCCCTCCAAGTCACATTTTCTGCTAGTTGTCCGTTGCTAGAAGTGTTTTTTTCCATAGCAATTGCAGTATCCTACAGTGATGGCTCACCAGAGATTTGTTTTGTTAAGTATAAGGCTCATCTGATTAGTCATGCTTGGATTTCATCACCATATGAAAGTATTTATAGAATCTCTTTAAATTATTTAGCATTTTCTGCATTCCTATGTAAGGCGTCACTAAGCCAAGGTATCCTGGAGTTGCACTGATAGTCGCTATTTATAATGAAGGGATAAATTCCCACATCCTAGAACAAAGTGCAGCAATTCATTATCTAAAGTGCAGGATAAATGCATATTAAAGCAAACTGGGAGGTTGGGGGAGCACCTGCTCCTTCATAAACTAAGGGCAAAATTCCTGATCTGGGATTGTTAGCAGAGCAGGTCAGGCTCGGCAGTGTAACTGGAGCTGGATTCTGAGCTCTCGCTGTAGGCACCAACTTGTAGTTAGACACATGGCTGAGTTACTGCGTTTCAACAAGTTAAAACATCAGCAACACCACAACACATTAGATATCACATTAACTTCAGCAGAAAAGGTTTTAACTAAATTACGTTTGTGTTTGCTATAAACTCAGAGCACGTACAAAGTCAGTCGCTGCAGTTCAGCTCACGTTTAGTGACTGGTTAAGCTGCTGCCAACTGGACAATGTCCGAATCCTTGCAAGTTGAAAAAAGCAAACTCCCCGATCTTAGACTTTCATGGATCTCAATTCAACCTAAACCAACTCAAAACCCCTGTACGCAACCATCTGTTTGCACCCCATTGTGATTCAAATGGAAGCAATTCCATTTCTGCCACGGAATTTTCTCTTTACATTTGGACTGTAATAGCAGAAACTCCGAAACAGCTCAGCTTCGGGCATTCTTGTGTGTCTGCACCATGTCACACACACAGATGCACATATATTTTATGAGAGCTCTGCAGATTTTTTTTTCTGCTGCATTTTTCCAAATTTCTGGAGCATTTGCAATTTTAACACATCTGTAGCAAAGAGGCATCTTTAGGAAAAACAGGATGGGCTGGATTGTAACTCAAGATCATCTGACTGCTGTCTCTCACTTCATAAAAGCGACTCTCTGCAGGGGTAACTCTGAGACCTGTACAATTCAGGAGCATTTGCAGGGAAAGAAGGGGGAAAGCAGTCAGCCACCCAGGAGATTTGTGTATTCTCTAATAGCTAGGGAATTTCTGAAATGCCTCATTTTTTGCTTCGTGAGAAATTTTCTTTCGCAGAAGTGAGCAGCACACGCATACCCACACCTCCTTTCCACGCTCATAGCAACCTCGTGATGGAGTTTAACTTTTCATTACAAGTGGCAAAGTGCTAGGATTTTAACTCCAAATTTAACTTCATCTTGCAAACCCACTGGCATTTGTTCAGCTTCCTTACCTCTAGTGTTGTAAATTATATGAAGCTAAGACAATAGAGAACTTGTGGTTTATGCTGAACTCATTTCCTGTATTTGTTACAGACCAGCTCCTCCCAGCCCTTCCTTCTCGACACGCTGGTGTCATCTGGCTCTTCAGCAGCTCCCTCTGTTCATGCTGCGTCCCTCGCAAGCCGAACGCTGCATCAGAGCTTCTGCCTCTACCTCGCTGTGCTCTGCCACACAAACCTGACACACGCGGTGTGTGGCAAGGGCCTGATACCTGATCACCTTCTCGGAAGCTGTTCTTCCCGGTTAGCCTTAGCCCGTGCAGCTTTTAAATGCCGTGCCCTTTATCAGCATTAACTCGCGACACCTCCTAACACCCCGGTGAAGTTGATCGCTTCATTTTACAAAAAGCAAACTGCAGCGGGGAGGGGAAAGGATGATCTTGTTAGGGATATAAATTGGGTCGTATTTTCCCAGCGGCTGACTCCCATAAGCAAGGCACTCGCTTACTTTGTGCTGCCTACTTTACATGGGGCTTATCTCCCTCACAGGATAAATGCAGTGATGTTGGCATAGCACTGAATGAAGACGGTCAGAGAAGACCAGAGACTGTGTCCAGGGGCACAGAACTTGATGCCACAGCCCTTTTATAACCTGTAATCCTTTAGCACCTTGTGCTGCAGCTTCACTACTTGGTGTCGCGTTGCAGGTTGCCATAGAGGAAAAATAGGAAATGCTACATGAAAAGCAGGACAACCATATTCGCCATGCAAATCACAGGAAGGGAAACACGCTTAGGAAATTCACTTAAAAAAAAAAAACTCCAAACAAACAGAAAACAACCCACCGGCAGAGTGGCTGAAATACAGATTCAGCTTGCATTTCGCTTCCCTCCCTCCTGATTTCCCTAAAATCCTCATTTGTGCAAACCAGATTCATAGTCCAGAGAAAAGCAAAGTCTCATGCAAATATAAACAAAGAGCCAGGCCTAATGCAAGAGACGGAGACAGACAGAACTTTACTTGAAACGGGATACAGCTGAATGATAGCCAGGATTTCCCACAGCTGCACGCACTCACTACACTGACAACGTAGTATCTTCATGAAATGCTACATGATGCAGTGCTTGTGGTATTACAAGACAGCACTTGACAAGCCTTCTCTTTTGGCGAAGAAAGGTCTTGTTTGGTTGCCAGAAAGGAAAGGGAGCACCAAAGATTATTCAAATGCCTTTGGCTCTACAGGTAACGCTCACATTCTCGTTAGCAGCACTGCTCCATCGTGGGATTCGGGAACCAGAGCGATGGCTGTGAAGCGGGGAGGGCTGTCCTGCCACCCTCTGCACCGCTGGGCCAGCCCCTCTCTGCTCCAAGCATCGCAGTGAGACGAGGCAGAAAAAAATACACAGATGAAGCACTCTCAGCTCTCATTGCTGTCTTATCTAAAGGAACCGGAAAATGCAGCAGCACACAGATTCACATGGCACAAAATAACCCGCGGCATTCTGGAATCGAGCAGGAACAGACTGCGAGGGAGAGATGCAGACTGTGCATCCTCAGTAACTTCTGTCCCTGTGGTCTAAGAGCTTACACTGCGGAAAGATGGAAGAGGCCGAAAAAGGGCTCAGCATGGCAAAAAGCCGTTATTCAGATGTGACTGTTTCCTTGCTCGGCCCCATCTCCACTATTTATAAACCCTTTGTGAGCCATGGGCTCCTACCCGCTTTCTCTCGCAGGCACTCATATCAGTTTGTCTCCATATGGCTTCTTGCGATCGCTCTCTTATTTGGAGGCCTGAACCTCAGACTCTGGGTAGTTCCACCCCACGCTCAGGCCCATTGCTGCATCCCCAGCGCAGCGCCGAGATGATGTTCAACCCCCAGAGCTGCCGCCTTCCCCCCCGCGATGCAGCAGAACAACCGACCACCCACGACGTGTTTATAGTCCACAGCTCAGCCCTCTGCTCAGCGCTGACTGTAACGTGAGTGCTCCCTGCGCTAGTGGTTCCTAAACACGATTCATTCCTACTTTATCATCTTAAAATATGATGTGTGAAATACCTTGGTACAATTTTCTCCCTTGTACTTGTTCAGTTCAGAGTCTGCATCTCTGGGTTCAATAACAACAAAACGAGTATGGAGAATGAAACTGTTTTATAATCACGACAATCAGAAAATACAGCTTCTGTTTTTATGAAAAATTATGCTTGTTTCAAAGCCAATGCCTGCTGAAAGGTCTAAACAAAATCCAAGATGAAGCCAACAGCCCAGCAGTCTGGCCTAAAGCATCGTGTATTTTGGTCCCAATTATTACATTCTCTGTCAGTGTTCCCGGGTCTTGGTGCATCAGAAAGAAAACAAAATGGAGCAGCTGTTACTGTTCCTTGTTACTCAAAGGAAAACACAGAACTGCACTGTAAATAACATCTTGATCTGCTTCGGCATGCTGCTGAACTACATTCAATAGCTTTTTATCTTGTCTCATTTATTTTCAAAGTCCCTGCTAATTCTTATCTTTATTACTCTTGAACATGTGCCAAAGTTCATTCTGCCCTGTCTCTCAAAAAAAAATTTCCATCAAGAAAAAACCCTGCAGAACACTGAGTAGCTCTCAAAGGAAATAAAGCAAAGGGGGAAAGAAGGGGAAACCTGGACACGCACAGAAGTCATGGGAGGACTCGAAGGCTGTGTGCATGCTTATGTGCTAACATGGCAGGAGGCGAGCGCTGGGAGTGGGGCAGAAGAGAGGAGAGTCTCTCTCTCTCAGAGAGCACGGCTGTCCCTCACCTTCAGCCAGGTTCAGTTCCAGGCATCGTTTCTTTCTGGGGCAAATAGCAGTGGCCCTTCTCATCTGGAGGTGGCTCCTATTGCTGCCAGCCCTTAGTGACTCGGCCCTTTTTCAATCTCAATGCCAGGCTTACTGTGCTGGGCGCTACAGGCTGTCTACTGCCTAAACACCCCACAGTGGCAGGAAGGGGGTCCCACCAGTCCCTGCCTGCCTGCAGGGACAATGCCGAGACCTGTACTGGCGAGGGAGTGCATGTGACAGCAGGTCTTTTCAGAAGTGGTTTCTGCATGGGTGCTTTGGTGTTATTCTTGCTGTGCATGGAGAGGTTACAAAGAAAAACCCCAAACCTCTTGCTTCGCAGCATTGGGAAAGCGTTACTGAAAGCAGGTAACTCCCAGTATCCACAGTACAACCACCCGTTAGCAGGGAAACTCATTTCACCTACAGCGCTCTGAAAAGCTCAGGGTCTGTTGCACCCTCAAGCAGCTCAAACTATGGCCAGAAAGAGCACAGCACCTTGCAGGGGAAAGCAATAGCACAGATGCCCTCAATAAAGCACTGTCATCCTTCCTCGTAAATTCCTTCAGGCACCATTCAGTATGAAAACCAGACCACGAGCTTTGCTTCAGAGAGGCTGTGGATTTGCCATGGCATCACTTGCAAGGAAGGGGAGAGGAGGGGAAAAGGACACTTGATTTGTTACCAGTATTAGCCAAAACTCTTCCAACAGCTGTGATCTTGCTCTCCTTGTCTTAAATGCAATCTGTTAGCCCCTTCTCCTCCACTTTTAACCAATGAAACAAGTAACCGTTTGTATTAGTTTCAGCAGTTATATCCCACAAGTAAGCCAAGCCATTATTTCGTAACAGGGGAGACAGCACCCTTTTTCATTCTTCTGCCCTTCACCTCTGACAGATCTTTGCTTTGTCACACCAGTTCTTCATATTTATACCTTCTTGTAACGATGCACCAGATGGAGCTGCCCTATGTGGAGGGTGTGGTGATTCGTGTTACGTTGTCACTGCTTTCTGCATTCCTCTGAGCAAATTCTGTTCTCAGGAAAGCCAGCTGAACACGCGACAGAGGGCTTTACGCAAGCCCTGCAGAACCATCAGGGATAGTACAGCCACATGGAAATAACAAATTCCCAGGACTGGACGGCACATCTCTCCCACTGTTTTGGTTCAATGGCCATTTCAGCGCCCTCACAAGACTCCCCACCATCCCATAAGAGAAAGGCGGGTAAGGAGCCAGCCTAGTGCCTTTTACTACATGTTGTCATAGAAATGCCAGAAAATGTCCTGAAATAAAAAGAGGACCTATATTAAATGCGTCTCTGTGAAATGCAGAATTCGAAAAGCACAGCAGAGGTTGTCATGAAGCGCATCACTTCTGCCTGTTGAGAATACTTAATAAATCACTTGGTGCTTGACCTTTGTTTGTAAAAAAGTGAGCTGTAGCCAGTTCCTAGGACTGTAAAATACTGTCTCTGGCCTATTACAATGGCTAGAATACAACAGCTACACCGGCCAGACCACAGATCCATCCAGATGCCTGGGGAAAAAAGTAGAACAGGGCAAATGCAACAATACTTCCCTGACACATTTCTGCAGTTTCCAGCCATTTATGATTCAGCAACTTCCTAAACCAGAGGCATTAGCTTGCATTTAATAACCCTCAAAGGGCATTTCCTTCTTATCCTGACTTTTTAACCTCACGTCCGTTTTCATGCTTTGTGCAGGAAGGCATCCCACAGCGCAGCGACACGACACGTAACAGCAGCACCTCCTTCTGCTGGGGCTGAACCTGCCTTGGGAAAATTCCACTTGATGTGTCGCGCTCACACTGGAAGAAACACTGAGCAACCACTTTGTGCTCATCTTCTCCATTCAGCTCCTGATTTTACAGCACTCCACGATACCCCTCCACATCCTACTCATCTTTTTTTTTTTTGGCCAGACTACAGTCCCTGCCTGCTCAGATGCTTCTCCTACAGCAGCCAGTTCATTCTTTTATTAATCTTGCTGCTCTTCTCTGCCATCTCCAGGTCTTTTGTCTCATTTGAGATGAGGACACTAGAAACGCACAGAAATATGGCTGCATTCAGGGTGTACACAGTGGCACGATTTCCTAGTTCTTTCCTTATAATTCCTAACATACAAGTTACTTTTTTGAGCAAATACTACTGATCACAGCATTGGTATTTTACCATACCCTCCATGATCTTGTTTCTGAGTAGCAATAGTCAACTCAGAACCTGTTGTTACAGAAAGTTAGGACCTTTTTTTTTTTGTTCTTCCCTGTATGCATTGCTGATTTTTATCTGTACTAAGTTTTATCACTTATTAGATCATCCAGTCAATCAGCAATTCAAGGTCTTTCTACAAATCAGTCCTCATTTTATTACCCCAACTAACTTGGTACCATTGGCAAACTTTGTCTTGTCTCCATACGCCTGTTACGCAGATCACGTATGAGCACACAGTAAGTCACAGGCCCAAGCACTGATCTTTCTGGGAGTCTACTGCTTCTCTCTCTTCCCCCAATAGACCTTCTTATCCTCCAGCAGTAATTTTTCCATGCCAAGATGTCCTCTCTTATTCTGTTCTTTAAGAGCCTTTCCTTATTACGGGAATCACACGGGCCGCTTTCCAATTCTATTCAAAAGATTTTTAGAGCTAATTATTGGAACGTAGTCACTGCTTCCCTCTCCTCTTTTGCTTTTTGCTACCCTGGTACTGCTCATGAATTTCCTTATTCTTTTCACAAACTTCTTTGTGCTTTCATTAAAAATCTCTTTTAAAAGGCCTTTTTAGTTTTTCTCTGGATATGGAATGTGGTCATCCCAAAACTGTACTGTGAATTACTCTTAAAAAACCCTGTGGTTGGCCTTGTCTCCAGAGCAATTCCTTGTTCGTGAGCAGGGGCTCATTACAGAAAGATGCTGTTTGAGTAGAAATTCCTTCTATCTAGAAGGAACTCTGACACTGCGCTTGTGCTGGCATGTTTCTCCTGGTACTCTCCAATTAGGCTTCCTTAACAAATTGCTAAAATAGAGGACATTTTTCTCCTGCCTGCCACCACTAGAAGGACATCCATCTACAGCCTCAGTACTTCACACCATCAATTTATAACCTCTATCAAAGCTGAATTCATTTTGTAAACAGGTTATTCCTGAAGTTTCACACCCTGTATCTCATGCCTCTCCTTTAAGTTGGCCTTTTCCTTAGCGCATTCCATCTGGAGTGCAGCACCCAGCTCTACCAGAGCCAAATACTTTATTCTCTCAAATGAAAAAAAAATAAAATTGAGAGCTTTTTTTTTTAAACATTATTTCCATAAAAAAGTTATAGAGTTCTAGGCTTGTTGAAAACTCAAATATGTTTCCTTCTTGTGAATTTCCAAGAAGAAACACGGTTTCTCAGAAGTAATTACGATTTTTAAGAATTGTGTATGACGGGTACAGTTCTTGAGCTCTGCTGTGCCTTTAGCACCCACCTCGTTATGTTCTTTTGAGAAACATCAGTCTTGGGGAGCTCTGAACAGACATTTTCAGAAGAGTAGTACGAAAACAGTCGTACTACTTACGCAAAGAGGCTGCTCGAGTCTCTCAGTATATCTTGCAAAATCTTCCCCTTTTGCATTAGTCTGAGAATCACCTATGTTACCATACGGAGCCATTATCTTTACTCCTTTGTTTCCTTTTCACATTCTAGCTTTCCTTCAGTTTTATTCTTGCCTTTTCCATAGATGGAAAAGTTAAAAACAAACAAAAAACAGACCCCCAAAAAAGTCCTAACAAGGACAACTTTGCTGCAGGAAGCTTAAATTATGACTGAAACCAAGAACAAAGCCATAATCATGCGCTTCCCTTAGTCTGCCACCCTGCAAGGAGACAATTTAAAATTACTTGGGGGGAAAAAAAAAAACCCTAAACAGAAACACTAGTTTTTCTGAAACTACATTTTCTTCCCTTTAAAGGGAAAAAACTCCACCAGACACTGCATTGGAATCTCACTGTAACGACAGGTTTGTAGCTGCCTTGACCCAGCCTGCGCATCTTTGCACAGGGGAGCAGCTCCCGTGACTCACTACAGAAGCACCACCAGTCCCCTGCGGGACTCGCCTCTGTCGCTCAGTGAGCGTAGAGGCCAGGCCAGGATCAAAGCTAGCCAGATGCACGGCAGAGGGGAGAACCCAGCTGCTCTGCACAACGGAAAACGGGCCTTTTGCAGGGCACTTAGAAGGGGAATTGTTGTTTTCCTGGCTTTCTGGCATGTTCTTTCCAACAAGCTCATATACCAGAGTCTGGATGTGCCTTTCTTTTGGGTGCCCAGGGGACTCCCGGGGAGTTCAGGGACATGAGTAAAGATAGCTTTTCTATATTTACGTAGTTGTGACGTAAGGAGACAGGGTCCTCTCCACCTTCTTGTAACAGAAAGCCAGGGTAAACTGCCTCAGCTTACGCCAAAGCCCTAGGCAGCCTGGCCCTTCCCACATAAACAATCAGCAGAAATGAAGCTATGCACTCACCTTGGGGATTTTGGCAAACCGCCCTACTCTGGTATCTCGGATGCTGGTTATATCCAAAATTTCAATTTCCTACAACAGAGTAAGAACAAGGAAGATTAAGGAAAGAAAAGTGTAAGGAAAGAAATCCATTGCAGAGCCCCCAGAAGCTGCAAAGCAGGTCTACGGCAGTGCCCTTCACAGGGGAAGAGCTCTCCCACCAGGCACAACGCAGGCAGGGAAACATCGGCTGCTGATGCGCCAAGCTGGCAGGCCGGCTAGCGTGGAGGCGGCCGTGGTCTGCAGCGCTGTGCTCTTCAGGGCAAGGCCAGAGGCTCAGTGGGGATTACCATGAGAGGGAGTGTATGATATGCACACAGGTTTCTATGGGGAAACTCTACCCCAGTTACAGTCCATGTGTTAGTACAACCCACTCATGTTCTCAGCCTGCCTTCTGCCTCCACGCGTTCAACACGGAGCAGCTGAGCTGGAAGGCAGGCAGGACCACCTCTCCCCAGGTCACTCCCAGTGGATCTTCACCTAATCTGTTCTGAAGCAATTCCCACGGAGGACATTCCACAACCTTCCCTAGGCAGCCCACTCCACGTCCTCACTACCAGCTAGTTGTCGTGTTTATTTTGTTTGTTCTTTTAATATCCAACCTGAATTTCCTTCCTCTGTTACTAATTTGCCTGCTCGCCACGGATCTGGAGAACAAATTATACTTGTTGCAGCAGATAATATTATTTTCCAAGACCACAGTAAGGAACAAGGTGGATACCATATCTTCTGGCTGTATCCCCATTTTATTGTCAAGCAGGATGGAACTTTTACTCCTAATCCCACTCCTTTCTGAATCCCTAGTGCAAACGCAGTGCAGTTTTTCTTCCTTGCTGTTCATGACAAGCAGATCTTAAGAGGAGTCAGCCAAAGATTAACAAGCCACACGAATTCAACAGACGAACTACTGACCATACCCCACCACGCTCTGTATCAGCCCATCTCTTGTCCCTGGTCGCTGTGCTCATGCCAGCCTGCACGTGACCTTCGCAAGCCTGCCCCAGCTTGCTCCAACAGCCAGCATTTGCCCACCAACCTTCTCGCCAGCTCACACTGTCTGCAGCTTCCCTCAGAGAACAGGAAAGATGCCAGAAAAGTGCTTCCCCAAGGATGTAATCCAGGTTGTTGCTCCACCGCCGCTCTCAAATTTGTTTACAGTTTATTTTGGGTGCTAATCAATGGCATTTTCCAGGAATATGAGACCCTCTTCTCCCCCCGCCCAGTCTGGGTTTCCTCATGTCAGCTACGCTTCCTTACCCCAGCCCTTTCCCCAGGTAATTAAATCCCTCGTGCCACTAACCCAGGGAAATATCTCATTTTTGATGGGTGATAACTGCTCCCCTTGCCCCACTTAGTGCACCTCCTCCAGTGCTACCACTTCTTCCTGCTGTCTGGCTGGAACCCTTACAGCAAAAATTCTACCACCAGAAGCAGACCTTGAAAGGGGAATGACAGTGACGGAGATAGCTGAAAGGAGAGCACGTCTCCTAGAGAATGTGACAGTTTTTCTGTCAACCTCACGACACTGTGTTCTCGGAGGATACGGCTGTGTAGCAGTGCCTTTCTCCCACTTGCACTGGGACACAATCTTGTGAGAAGGCAGAGCTCATCAAAACACATCAGGTCTCTTGGCCAGGGCACCGTGCAGGACTACTGTCTCTGTCTCTTTATCTACCATGCCTCTTCAGCATGTAGGTCACGAGGAGGAAGTAGAGCTGAACCACAGCTCTGCTCTGGAAAGCAGAAGTAAGCCCAGCCTTCCACCTCCAGTCAGCCAGATCTCTGCACCCCTTGGCGCTACTCATCAGTGAGGAACTGAATTCTCTTTCCTAAATTTGTTGCCTCTCTCTCTGCTCCAGCAGCCAGCGTCCTGCGATTCACCTCCAGCAATGTGCACGCACCAGCCTGGCCTGAGGACCACAACTCACTCTCCAGACTTGCAGTCTCTACATCGCTATGGTCACTGCTCTTTTTTTAATTATTATTATGAAAATCTCCAAAACACCAACAAGTCAGTTAATTACAACACAGGCTGCACATAAGGTACACATAAGCTGAAGCTGCATACATTTAATTGCACACATCCAGCCATTTTCTTTTCAACTGCACCATTGCACTGGTTGGGATAATCTTTCAGTGTGCTCAGTAACAGGGATATCAACAGCATTGCTCTCCCTGAAGTCCTTTGAAGCACATCTCATGAATTTTGCAGGTATAAGACTGCCAGTGTGACAAGCACAAAAAGGCCATGCTCATCTCTGGCATGTTTGCAGCTTAATTTCCTGCTCTTTTCTGGAACTCCGAAGACAAATCTGCCATTGAATAAGCACAAGACTCCCAGGTGCTTCGCAGGCAGTTTCCTGCTAAGTGGAATGCGCGTGGTAGCTTGCTCCCGAGTGCAGAACTCGAGCACTTATGGTGTTTTAATCCTGCACAAACTTGAACTGGCTATTTGAGACCAAGCTGTGAAGCCTAAGCACTTACCTTATTCTGATAGGTCCAGTATAAGTAAAAGCCCTTTGGATCCACGCGAAGAATCACAGGAGAAGCACTTGCTGTTTCCTGACACACACACAAAAAAAAACCACAGAAGAAAGAAGGTTAGCACCTTACATGACTTGGAGAAACCATCATGGGACATAAGGTTCCCAGTTCAAATATAGACCCAGTCGGGTGAATCATCCTCTGTGATTTATGGAAATGAACCACATGATTTTAGTACATCTCCAGAGTAACAGTTTGAGGCTCGGGAAGCCGATCTCTGCTGAAGCCGGAGTCTCACCTAACACTGTGCATTTGGCTGGAACAACTCTCTTGGAGCTTCTATACAAGAGAAGAAAGTACCTGTAGATGCAATTGTTTGTCTCCCTCCAAGGCACCTACTTTGTTCTGTGAGCTCCAGAAGGAGCCTAGGCCAAGCAGAGACAGCACTCATCCGTGGCATCTACCACCCAGGAGTCTATACTCCTGTTGCTTATCTGGGCTCTCTTTATAGAGAACGGGGCCTAGTCAGGAAGAGTTCAAGGAGGGGTCTATCAAATCCAGCAGATGAGTCTGCTTTAGGTGGTGATTCTTAAACTCCACAGACTAGCTCCACACAGACTATAAGCAGCAGCTGTTTAAACACTGACGCTACAGGCACAAAGTTACATGGAATAATTTGGGGCTGATCCTGAACTCCATACAACAGGGGGACCCCCCCAGATGAGAAGCGAGGCATACACTGCAGAGGAGACACAGGCTGCTGCGAGGCTGTGTACGTTGCCCCTGCATAGTTACACTGCTTCTGCACTTTCAGTTAAGAACAACTTCACAGACATTTTCAAGACAACATCCATTCCCATCTCACATGCAAGCCTGTGCTACGAGATGAATTAGCATGAGCTCTTTGGAGACAGAGATAAAGAATGCTTGGTGCCTCTGCTTGGGCGCCAGCCCGTTTGCTCATTCAGTCTAGCTGACTCCTCACTGCACTTGACCTCGGGTGCTGGAGAAGATAGGATCATAAGGCCTATCAGCCATTTCCAGGAAGGCTTCAAATTCAATTCAGGAAGTTGCAATACCCAGCTACTGAGATGAAACCAGTAAGGGAATTTGGAAGTTGTATTTGTTACTTGGCTTTGAGTTATTGAGCTCGTACTTCACTGCAGAGTGTGTCCGTATTTCCAGGGACCTCCATGTCCAGATTCAGTGTTCTTCATTACAGTAAACTGCCCATGCCACAGTGCACCCTATGTTCTTTTATTCACTACTGCCTTTCTCACACTGTACTAGGGACAACGCTGATCTGCATAGAATCATGCCCATGTTCCCAGAGCTCTCTGTTAGCTCCTTGAACACATTGCCACAAGCCACGAAGAGCAAAACAGGTACTGTAGTACTACTGAGTATTGTGCCATGTTTCTAGATTATCTCCTCTGAAGCAGCTTTCTTGGAAGCTAGCTGAGACTGCCGTAAGGACCGCTGACAGCTGATCAGGGACACGGACAGCCATGGGGTGCAGGGAGACTTTCCTAAAGAGTGGCTCCTTCCAATAAATGCAGTGGTGAATTCCACAGATCGCCTGGCAGCCAAACTGGCTGCTGTTCACACTGTGGAGTTCAACTCCAGGGCAGAAAGCAAGCGTTGTCTGCTAAAATCCTGCAATACCTAACCTTTCAAGGACAGAAACCGTTTTTGCTTGTACTTAGAGCACTAAGAGTCAGCATAGAGCCAAATCCATAGGCATCTGCTCAGCTTAAGAGGTCAGCTACAACATTGTGCCCTACCTGAGGTTTCGAAAGGGTTCCCGAGCCAGTTCTCAAAAGAAACTATCCTCCATGTAGTAGGACTTAACCTCCTTAGTCCAGCTGGCAGCCCCCGCGTGCTGGATGCTAAACAAAGCACAGCAGAGAGCTGCTCCTTACCCCAAGATGTTGTAACTCACTCAGTGGGACAGGACAGACCAGGCCAGCCTGTCAGAGGTCCTACCGCACTCCCCCCTAGACAATACATTACAAATGCTGGACACGGGACAGGCACTGCAGAAAAAGTGTGGTTTTGCTTTACTCAAAAAACTGTTGAGGGCAGCGAAGGGTACAGTCCAGCCCCAAACTGCACAGTGATGTAGGGAGCCAATCTGATCTACCTTCATTCCTTTGCCTCAAATACTGTGGAAGGAGTTAAAAACTATTACCAACAGCGTGGCCAGGTCAATTCAAAGAGTGAGACAAAAAAATGCAGGACCACGACCTCTGAAGAACTGCTTTTATCCTGACCCTCCACTAACAACGCTGCAGCCTGGAGCTCTCGCCATCATCCTTTGCAGCCTGCTCTAACTGCGGAGTGGGAAAGCACGATGGGACAGAGCACTGTGACCAGAACAGCCCACTTGTGGAGGAGGCTTTCATTACTGTTGGAGGTCAAGTCCGTAAACTACTTAGTAGTTACAGGCAACCTTTTAGGAATGTTTACAAATCTGTAAACCTTAGGGACAGCGAAAAATCCACACAGGACTTGAGCTCCCTAACTCCTATGGTTGCAGCAGCAAATAAACACTTGGTGGGCCTTGGAAGCCCAGCTTGACTCATCTTGGGTTTCAAGGGAACCTAGCTATCCCAGGAATTTCCAGTGAAGTACTTAAAAGCTTCAAGTTTTGGGGAAAGTGGTCCCCAAGGACTGAGCATAGAAAGTCAGCAGCAATTTTAGATAAGTTTGGCTACTGTTATTCTCAGAAACTAAATCCCTGTTCAAATTCAAAGATGACACAAGAGCATTCTGCTGTCAGTGGCCCCGTTGGAAAGAAAGGGAAGGCTGCACTTTCCACCATACCCTGGTGTCATCCTCCTGTTTACGTACAGCTAGTACAGCAACTGCCCAGTCATGTCCCAACCTGTATTCCTCAGCATCCATCCTTTCTGTCAGCTGTATATTACATTGCTTTCTCATTTCTCAGTGCCGCTGGACCACCCCTGCTTGTGCTGCACACAAGGGATCTACCTCCCCCGCACACACTGCCTTGGGACTTAAAACTCTGTTCCAGCTTCACGCCCACAAAAGTAAGCACTGATCCCTCCTGCATTGCTGCTGGAGGCTCCTTCTAATGCGTCTCATTTGCAATACCACATCAAATGTTTCCCCCAGATCTTGGTGAATAACCATAACCTGGCCTGCCCCCCCATTTTATCAACATTCATGCTTGAAAGCAGACAATTCCTACTCCAGACAAAATGGACGGGCAGCTGCTGTCCTCTTGCTCAAGTATGCGGGTAGTAGGGGAAATACTCTTTTGTCATCTTAGAAACTGAGGAGGGGGACTATTGCATTCAAATTAACCTCTCCTCTTCTGCTGTTCCACACTTTCTTCCCCCCACAATGAAAGGCAAACAGAGACTGCAAACCAGGTGTTTCGAAGATACAAGAGGATGCCGAGTTGGAGAGAGAAGCAGCTTTTCGCAGCACCCTGCGAGGCTGCGGCACTGTTAAAGCACAGGCCCCTCACTGCTCGGCCGCTGCGGGCTTGGTAGCTCACAGACCCACAAGCGGGCAGGCGTGGGAGGACATGGCTCACTCTGATCCACTCCAGCAACAAGGCCATAAGAGGAAGCAACTTGGAGCCTGGTTTCCTCTCCATCTGCAAAGCACGGATAGTTTGCTCAGCTCTGGAGTAAATCCTGCCCCTCACGCTCCTCCAGACACGTCCGAATGCAGCGTATGCCTCTTGCCCCAAGGAGGCTGCCAGCAGGGACTGCCTTCCTGAGGGCCGGCTCGCAAACAGAGCCAGGACCCTGGGGTCCTACACCAGAGAAGCTGCGACACAGACCCAGTGGCACCCTCCATTTACTTCCAGCCTCTGCAATAACAAGAGGTACAGAAGTCACATCCCTAACACACCAACCCCTAACAATATGCCCTTTGTTTCTAGCCCTCAGCTGTTCTCAGTTCCCTCTCCCTGTCCAGACATCGCTGCTCTCAGGTACGACACACAATGTCCTATCCCCCCCATGGAATACATGCTCCCAGCGTCCCCACAAACCCTGACCAAAACATGGTATCTGCCCTGCCACCATGCATACAATCTAGCGAAGCAAAAACCCTGGTACTCACATCATCCCATTTGATGAAGCGCTCACCCTTGGACAGATACTCCTTCACCTCCGGGGGCTGCAGGACAGGGGTAAGCATTGACATTCTGTCCCGCAGATGCACTCCTCAGCCACCAGAAGCAATAGCAGCTGCACAGCTTGCTCCTCCTCGGCCCCCTCTCCTCTATCTCTGCCTCTCACATGGCAGGGCTCTCTGCCATTGCCACTGTTGGCATCAGAAAGCAAACAGCCTCTTATATCCCAGCCAAATTTAGGAGGGGCAGGGACAGGCAGGCGAGGACCGATGAATCTGCATTGTAAATCAACAGGTCTCCAAGCAAGCACGAGAAGCTCAGGCCAAGGTCACCTAGAGGAAAGCTTGCGATGGGCTGAGATGCCGGCGTGGGCAATCATGCACGCACGCCGTCTCTCCAGGAGGGACCTACTCCTCGGAGTTGTACTTGCGAAGCGCACGGTTCGTAGCACTTCCGCAACTGAACTTCCTTAAATGTTCTCTTTGACGAAGTGCAGGCATTGCCAGCCGACACTCAAACTATTTCAGCAGATGTAGTTACGGAACAGCTCAGGCTTTGGCTACAAGCAGACTGCCCCCTTCATGCGACGGGCCAAATATCACGTAAAATAAACTTATTCCTTGCTCCGTACAGACTCCATTTCTGGGGTGACTTGCTGCACTGTCCGGTCTAACTTTTTCCCTTTCTCTTATGGGTTCTTCTGAATGTGAACCTCAAAAGTGAGACAGACCAGCAGAGCAGATGGAAATTCCACAGACAGATGAAATAAAACATTCACAAGAGTCCTTAGGAACTGCAATACTCTCCAGATTCACTTAGGTCTACTGCAGATGCTCTGGTAACACAGAATGAGATGTGTAAGATGGGGATTACAATGATGAAGCCGCAGGGAAGCGACAGAAAGCAGAACAGAAGGTTAATAGCAAACAGGGTGAAAACAACTCCCTGCTCCTGACCTCGGAACGAAGGAATTACATGTGGACAGCAGAAGAGAAAAGGAGCTCTGGTGGCAGAGCTTAAAGGCACCACCCTTTACTGTGAGGGTGGTGAGCCCCTGGCGCAGGCTGCCCAGAGAAGCTGTGGCTGCCCCATCCCTGGAGGTGTTCAAGGCCAGGTTGGACGGGGCTTGGAGCACCCTGGGCTGGTGGGGGGTGTCCCTGCCCAGGGCAGGGGGTGGAATGAGATGGTCTTCAAGGTCCCTTCCAACCCAAACCATTCTGTGATCTATGTGCACTGGCTAACCAGGAGAGTGGCTTGTGAAAGTGACTGACGTGGGCAAGGTTAATTTTAGTCAAAAACACAGAGCCCCAACAACTAATTAGAAGTGGAGATAACTGTGCTACACTTGCTATAATAGGATTCCAGCCACACGGTGGGATTTCATCCTTGTTGTCTCCTATGAAAGTCAAGATATGGCACTTGCCATTGCTCAAGAGGGACAAGACACTGTCAATAGTAGTGCAGATTCTCTGAGAAGGGTGGACAAAGAAACTCCCACTGTGCAAAGGGAGCCAGCTGCATGGTTTTGTTGCTTCTTTCCCACCTCTGACTTACCCAGTTTGATAAGGCCCACACTTCACAGCAGATTGGGCAGCCAGGGGAAGGAATCCTAAGGGCATTCTCAAATGTCAGTGGCATAAGGCAGGAGAGATTAAGCGGACCTGTAGCAACTGCTCTAGCTGTAAAAACACCAAAGATGGCAGCAATTATCAGAGGGATGCCTGCTGCAGAAACAGAGAACTCTGAACAAACCTAACATCCTTTGTACATTTCTTTCAAGAGTTTATCTGCCTGGCAAACCAGGAGTAAGAGAGCTTCTACATTTCCAGCTACCATCGAGTTTTCTGCATTTACTCATTTATTTTGCAAGGCACAGTGCTTTCTAAGAATTAGCCATCCAAGCTAAGACTGTTAGCTCTATTTTACTAGGGCAGCAAACTGAGGTGGCTTACCCATAGCTGTGGTTACTCAGTATCAGGGCTGAGACCAGGGACACGGGAATCCATCACCTCTGGTCTTGTAACCAGGCCACATTCATGGTATTAAGTGTCCTTTGCACGTGCAAAGTGAGACGTGCTTCTCAGGCAGCCAGCTGACAGCGCACCGGGGTACTCCAGGCCCAGCCAAGACACTATCACCAGGACCCCCCTGCCAGAGAACGCTGTTACTCCCAAGCAGCAAAGCAGCAGATGACAGGGTCTGCCCAGATCCCAAAGCCTCAGCTGGAAGCACTGAGGAATTTCAGCAACAGCCTGGAACTTGGCATAAATACCAGTGAAACTCCAGGCACTGCTAGGCGGGTTTTGCTCTGTGCTCTTCTTATAAGCAGCTTAGGAACAGACCCTGAGGCCTAGGTACATATACAGAAAGCCCATGGGAGCACAGGAGGCTACAGTGAGGAGTGAAAGTTTTCTCTGTTCCCACCTGATCCCTTCTGCAAGGCCAGAGCAGTTTCAAGGCTGCTTAACTTTAACTTAGGGAGCAGCTGTGAAAAGGATAAAGAGCATCGACCTTGCTCAGAAGTGCTGCAGCCCTCATGCCCACTGCAACACAGAAAGCACTAAAGGAAGGCCTTGAAGATCCCACCTGTGAAGAAAGGCTGGATGAGCTTTGCCACCTGGTACTGCCAAGAGCAGAGGGACTGCAGGTGAGATCAGGCAGTCACAGCTATTGGTTCCAGCGACCCATCTGGTATTTACCACAGTAAAAATAGCTTCACAAGCCATGCCTGCGTCCTGCCAGAACCAGGGCCTAATGGAAAGGCTGCTTCTGTCCTGCATTCTCTCAGACCTGGATATTCAACAGATTCCTGCCTCATCAACAAACCTAAAGTAAGCAAGAATCCTACCACAGCTTTACTTGCTTGTCACTTGAGGTCACCTTTCCCTAAGGGATAAAACAATAAATTAAAAAAACCCGAAAACATGAAGAGTAGCGACCAAGCTAGCGGCTGTCCTGTGAGGCTGCATGGTGCTGCACAACATCAACGGCCAAGATCCCCGCTTGCATAAAGATGGTCACAAAAGCTGAAGCTCACTTCCTTTTGCATAACCCAACCTCCTTATCTTTCATTTCACACTCCTTGCTCTATGTGGGAGCTGCTGTCCTTTGCATGAAGAGACGGCTGATGGAACAGCGATAGAATAAAGCAACAGTCCTGCCCTCTGCTGAAAGCTCTGATATCGGAGCAGGCAGAAGCAGCAGCACTTTCAGCAGCATTTATTCCAACCACCCTTTATTGTCTTTCTCCTCCAAGGCCCATCACCCAGTATATACTCTCATCCTACATCCCCTCTGTTCAGGGGCCCCTGCCTCCTTTGCTTTCATCCCTTACCTTCACCACTGCACATCCCACCACCCACTACAAGAGTTTTGATATGCAAAAATTTCCCTTTTTTTTTTTTCCTTTTTTTTTTTTCTGGAGACTCTTCCATATCTCCCTGTCCTAGCTATTCAGCAGTCTCGACCTTCCACAAAGTACATGCAGAAGCAAGGTAGTTAGCATTACCCTTCTGAGATTTTACAAGATAGGGTCTGTAGACAGTGATCTAAGCCACGCTGTCTATTAAACCACCTTGACTGGATGGCTCCTGAGGTCTAGCAAATTACTTTGTAACCTCAACCCCAACCTATTCCTAGCACACACAAAAATCTGTAAGAAATCTATTCCAGCATCGTTCCATTATAATTATACTTGGAATGTGTAATACCGCCCTCTAGTGAACAGCTATGATATTGCACACAGCCTACATTTAGCATTGCCTTCAAACACCAGCAATAAATTCACAGCTAAGCAAAACTGAGTTCATCCGGCTGCTCCTTTTCCTATTCTGCCCTCTGAGCCCTGGGAATCCTGAAGGGATTAATGACACCATTAGGACCACAAAGGCCCTCACCACGCCTGGAGAGAACTGCTCTGTGTGTGTTCCAGAGCATGTTTTGCCTCCTACTTTGAGCCCAAACCACAAAGGCCAAGGATTCACGACAGCTCTCAGTTGACAGCATCACCCTTCAACTTGATCTGCAAAACTCAGAGGGCAGTACACCACAGCACAGGAAGACAAGTGGCCACAGACACCACAATACCATAAAGGCAGTGAGGTCTGGTGTAAAAAAACCCAGAAAACAATCTGACCAACCACTGAGACATTGTTATGTCCATAATTAACCGTTCCCTGGGCAGAAATATGCAGCAGGAATATGTTATGCTTACAGCGCTCTGCTGGCTTTCTGCATATTTCCAAACTGCAGAGCTGAGAGCTGCAAGCAGGCTCACTCCCTGTTTAAACATCCTATACATTCCTGCAGTACAAAAATAATCGCTGCACAGGGATAACCAAACCATGCAATTCCTGATTGCTAGCAAAAGAATGAAACTTTCCAAAACAGGTCATTAACAGAAGAGCAAGGAGGATGAAGAGCAGCAACACACCAGACAGAACGTGCCGGCCTCCTGTTACCTTGCAGTAACGGAACAGCAAGAACCAACAGCAAAAACAAATTCTACCAAATCTGGAGGCGAATCCATCTAATTGCCCCACTTTGTTTACCTACAGTATAAAATACTGAACTGGAAATCAGGATACTGGGGGAGGAAGCCCTATTTTGCTCTTGACCTCATCAGCTTTTTCCTCCCACTGTACCAGCCCAACTCATTTCAACTACAAGCTGCCTTTTTCTGTGGATATATTTGCTGCCTGCTGCAGCAGATTCCCAATCCCGGTGGAGACCTTAGTACTAGTGCAACACCTCTGCCATACTGACATCCCCATTGCTTCTGCTTTTCATACTCAATCTACTCGACTAGAATATTTCAGTGGGAAAGCGACCTACAGCAATCATCTAGTCCAACCGCCTGACCAACTGCAGGCTGACCAGAAGTTAAAGCATGTTATTAACAGCATTGTCCAAATGCATCTTAAACACTGACAGGCATGGGGCATCGACCACCTCTCTGGGAATCCTGTTCCAGTTCTACAGCCTGGACTTTACCCACTCAACTTCCCTTAGTTAGGCATAATTTTTTCAACTTGTGAGAAGGTGAGATGCTAAAGCACATTTCACAAGTGCTATCTCCTATGGAAGGTCCAAAGCGGCAAACCCAGCTGCCACAGTGACTGCGTCTGCCCAGTGAGTCAAGTGCAGAAGAACACAGTCCCCTCGGGCAGGTCACAGAGAACAAGGCATAACTTCAGCTGCAGCTCAGGGGGCTTTGGAGATCAAGGTCAACTTCTTCAACTGACATACCATGGAGATAGTACCTGGGGCAAGACACAAACCTCACAAATTATTATTCCTGAAGCATCAGCCTCCATTGTGAAATAAAGAATGAAGAGCGAGCTCTCTGATACACAACAGCTTTGGCTCAAAGCATTCAGGGTGCAGGAAAAAACAAGGTCCACTGGAAAGAGGCACACTTCTTGCCCCATCCAGGTAAGAGCCCAACCCAGAGCCTGGGTAACTGAGCATGCTTTGACTCTTCCCCTTGAGAGAGCTCTGAGGCAGGACCCTCTTAATCCAGGATTTCCAGGGTAAGGTAGCAGATTAGTCCAGTCTTCAGGGCAGGATTGAATCCCTGCTTCCCTGAGAGCAGGCATGTCCACGTGTGTGGGTCCAGAAAGTTGAGAGCTCTCTAGCTGAGAAGCAAAGCCTACCAGCTTGGTTCCAGCATCCAGCTAAGGCAGGTAACGTGGCCTTCAGCCCACAGACGGCTTCTTGTCAGCACAAACGCATCAAGTTTTCTACGTGGATTTAGACAACTGCATCCATATGTGTAAACCCCAATGCACTGACTTTGAAAGTCAAAGCATCCCAATGAATCCCATTCAAGAGACAGAGGCTCCCATCCCAGACTACCTCCTGCTGCAGCACCACAGTCGGGCATGAAAAAACAATTTAAAAAAAAAAAAAAGCTATAAACTGCCTTTGCACTGCCCCTACCAGTTAATTCCAAGTTAAAGCAACCTCAGACTGCTACCCAAAAATCACTCTGCCTACTCAGCTACTGGAGCCGAACATGTTTCAGCCATGATCTTCCCCGGCCCATCCATAAACTTCAGTTATCCACACGCTAGACCAAAAACCTGCTGTAGCGATATCCAGCCTCAACCTTCCACAATTCCCCTCCTCACCACAAAGGCCTTTGCACACTATATTCCACACTCTTCACCTCCTTGAAGTGAAATAAGCTTGTGAAGCAATGACATATTCAAGTTTAGTCCTGCGGGAAAGAACGCAGTTTCCACAGAGGCTGCAAAGGAAAAGCCGGGTATGTTCGCAGGTAGGTCTACAGCCTCCACTGCTTTACATGGAGAGTGCACAATCAGAAATTCACAAGCTTTTCCAGCTAAGGACCACTTTCAGCCCCCACAAGTTTCTCACTAACCTTCACCTAGATAATTGAAGCTGTTGGGGGAAAAAAAAAAAGTCTCAAAAGGCACAATGGCTCCTCAGCTCCTGGAAGCCATCAAACGAAGCTGATTTACAGCATCTGATATCCCTGGCAACTGCAAAGATGAAGCTAAGGGTGTCTGAAGTGGCAAGACCTCATCCAGGCACTGTCCCTTTGATAATCACCTGTGGATGGGAAGAGGGTTTTACATCGGATCCTACAGAGATGAGACCTGTTTTTGTTCACTTCGGCAGAGAGGTTTGCTCTCAACACATCACTGCTGCCCACAATATTGCTGTGTACACAGGCAGATCACGGACTCAGCCCAGTGCCATTAACTAACGAGCACATGAATACACACACAGCAGGGCCATCGCTTCTTTCCACTGCTGCTCTCCAAGACACTGCCTTACCAGGAACTGCCCTTCTTTTTACCTTGTTTATTGTTATTTGTGCTTTTACATAGCTTTTCTAGCCCTGATGTGTGCAATCAGTGCAGTATATTTTAAATCATTTCCTGTCTTTCAAGAGGTCAAAATTAAATCTTGAAAATTATTTTTTTATTTCATCACATTATCAAACAGGGAACAAACAACACGCAAACACACAAAATGACTACAGTTTTCTTGGAAAAGAGCTCTCTAGGAAACATTTAACACTGCATGCAACTCCAGCCACACTTTCTTTGTAACACTCAGATAACCATGGGAACAGGAAAGAACAGCAAATGGAATGGAAATCACTACCAGAACACAAGGACGGTCTCTTACTAGGTCATTCTGTGGCATGTACGAGTGGCCAAAGGCAGTAGCCTGTTCATGAACTACACTGACAAATGCAAGGCTGGGTGTACTGGTGGGAACAGCAAAGGCTCAAGGCGTATCAGAGGCGGCTTCTGTCTAATGAGACACATTCACCAAAAGCAGCGCAGCTTCCCACATATAAACACCAGCTCTCGCACGTGCCACCTTGTTAGCACTCGGGCAGACACAACTGGGTTAGATGTTGGGTTTGAGTCATTCTGCAGTTCATAATTTGTGGTCTTTAAGATCCCGGTAAACAAGCCACAGTTGGTCCCAGGCTTTCACAACCTCCGTAGTATTTTTCAGCAACAAAAATGCATGTACTGTGGTCCACAGAAAATTGAGGAATAATACTGCTACATAACCAAAACCATTTGGACACCTCTGCTGGAAATGTACACATCCAGAAGAGTGGATGATTATCAAACCACCGGATCTGGAAGACATTTTCCAGAGCAGAATGGCCAGTGGCTTGTAATACAATATTTCAAGATTTTTCTGAACACAA
Source organism: Pluvialis apricaria (assembly GCA_017639485.1). Classification (NCBI taxonomy): domain Eukaryota; kingdom Metazoa; phylum Chordata; class Aves; order Charadriiformes; family Charadriidae; genus Pluvialis; species Pluvialis apricaria. Next base: position 67,889,343 of record CM030012.1, on the reverse strand, counting down.
CACAGCATTAATACAGAATCCCACTTAAGCTAATTGCCAACAAATCCTCCCCCTTTCCACAGGTGTGCAACATAGCGGCACTGAATTTTCTGCTGACATTTTCCATGCTTTCTGCTCCTGGAAGCATCAGAACAGCCTCTCTCCTAGGACTTTACAGCTCCGTTTCCAGTCGCAGCCCGAACCAGGATGGCAGCAGTGTGAAAGCAGTAAGATGTACCAAGTAAGAATCAGCTCCAGCCGAATTTAGAGCGGTTTCAGGCTGCTATTTTAATTCAGTCAAATAACCCTCCCTTGCACCGGGTTATCAGCTCAAGTCCAGCACACTTTCCTCATTCAGTTACCAAAGCCAAGCACACAGAAATGGAGAAAGTCAAAAAGTAACTGCCACTTTTGATTTTTTCTGCAAGGGAAAACTACTGTGAGATCAGGGAGCATTACCACATTCAAAGCTACATTACTTTAACTAGGGAGAAAACCCATGTTGACCTCAGACATAAAAGGAATCTTCTTGGATCTTTAAAGCAGTTAAAGTTTCACGTTGCCTTAGTATAACTCAGCAAGGACCCAAATTTAAGCTAAGTCAAGTTGACTTTGAAGAACGGACAAGCTGTTTGGTCTAACCAAGAGCTTGGCTGCATTAAGAGCTGGCCCCAAAGACGGCTGGAACCATCATGCACAGTGAACTACTGAGAAAGCACCCTTCATCCTGGGAAAAAAAACCCCGAAACTATCCCAGACTGAAACAGCAGTAACCCAGGCTAAACCAGGCTCACTGCAGCTTCAGGGCTGCATCATGAGATAGTGAATTAGGCTTTCCAAGAAAATCCTGTTCCAGTGCTTGTAGGGGCAATCACAAGTTGGAGCAACTCTGAACAAAGCGTTGTCATTCTACAAACATTGTATGTTATATTTTCAGACAACCTGTATCAGTGCTCTCCCACACATACATGTGAGCAAACGCTATATATATGTGCGTATATCTGTGTGCATCAGGGAGAACCACAACTCATACACATGAATTCTCCACACATAAAGGTGGGAAAGTTCGGCTTCTTCAGACCACGAAAACCAGAGGCAAAGATGCACAGTCAGCTTACACGGCCATTAATCATCACTGTCCTATTGCTTGAAAAGTGGTGGTTATTTTCAAAATACAGCCCCCAGAATCATGTTGAGATGTTAAGCATGTGGGGGTGTGTGTACATGCACATTTCCTTCTTGCAAACTGAACACCGAAGCGCTGACTTTTGATTCTAGGTTCCTGCACAAATATTGTCTTTAGGGTCACAACCAACACAGACAGCACAGGTTCACGTCCAAAAAGAAACTTTTTTTACTTAAAAAATCCTAACATTCACCCTCTTGAAGTCCTGCACCTAGTGAAACTAGAGCAACTTTCCTCTCTACAGACTGATGTGTGAAACTTATAGCTCAAAGCACTGGGAACCCCTGGGACCAGAGCTTCCCATTCCAGCAAACGGCAAGGTTTCTTGTTTCAGTGAATGACCAGGGCACTGTCAAGCCCTTGTCAGCCTTTTCTCAGTTTCAGAAACATGTCATGGAAACAACAGGCCAAAGACAATTCACGTTATCTGGGAGAACTCTCTGCCTCCAGAAAGCTGACCGAGATCTGTCTCCGCTCAGCAGTACACTGAACCTCAAGTTACACCAAATAAAAGCAGAGCTTCTGAAATACTGTGAACAGCTCTGCCATAAAGCTTGCCAAGTGGCTCTCCCCACCCCAGAGTCGGAACCGTTGCCTACATACAGAAGTTTCTAAACATTAAAACAAAGCAATAAATCCTTTTCAGACATACTTTTCACTCTCTCAAGAGTATTCCCACCAAGGAAGCATTCACTGGCCAAGGCTCTCCCACAGGTAGGACACACTCTTCATACTGTGCAGATGGTTCACAGGACAATAAAATGGCTCAAAATGGGCCTCACCAAGTTGACGATACAAAGTTGAAGCTGCTGATGCATCACTGCCCTGAGCTACCAGCTTTCTGCCCAAGGCCTCTATCCCGAGCAAAACCAGACCTCTTGCTGTTATATCTCAAATTCAGCATCACTTCTACTATCTTCCCACCCACCCCGTAACCTCTGCAGATCACTTTCCAAGTCAGTGCAAGACAGTGGGTTGTGCAAACTTCACTTACCACAGCTAAATCAGAAGCTGAAGGAATTAAAAGAACATCTCCAGCCTCCCCCATCTGTTATTGGATTAACAAGAGAGACAGCACCTTCCCACATAAGACAGAGGAGATTTTGAAGTGTAAGAGGAAAATGCCAGAGAAGAACATAATCTGATTCCCTGCAGGCTCCAAACAGGAGACGGAGTAACAGTGTGAAATAAGGCATATTTCCTTTAGAAGAGCAGAAAATAGCACATGAGAGATTGTCCCCTGTCAAGAGCAGAGACATTCTCTATGACAGAAGGCTCAAGCCTAGCAAAATATTTGCTCAAGGACTTCAGCCAAGAAAGAGAGATGAATTTAAACATACCTACTCCATCCTTTAAACATTAGGAGGCAGGTACAAAGACCTCATCCATCTCTCCCTTCCCGAGCTCACAGATGTGACCAAGGAGACAGTATAAAGTTTAAAAAGCAACACGGCCAATAAAAGAAAGTTGCAATTCTTTAGGATGTCTATAATGAGCCTGCAGAAGTTGCGCTGCCAGAGGCAGACACCAAGACCAAAAACCAGGGCCAGAGTTCAGACCAGGGAGCCCCATGGTAGTGAATGATGATTTTAGAGTTACACAGGCTGACCTAGGTGGGGTAATGAAGCCGCACACATGACAGAATAAGCCATCATTTGTACAGTGTCACATCAGATTGCCTCCTTATGACAGGGCACAGGAAGGAAAGGCAGAGTAGCTGCCTTTGCTGAATCAAAAGCACGGGGACAATGGGACTGTGGGAAGCCACCCAGCCCTTGTCCCGGGGTAGGATCAGCTGTGACATTTATCAGCTCTGACAGACATTAGTTCACAGAGAGCTTCAGGAGGCCTCCGTTCACACTGGAGACTCAACCACCTCCCAGGCAATCCAATCCAGTGTTTCACTATTCTCAAAAGCAAGGTCTGTACAGAGGTAATATCTTAGGCCAATAATCTTCCCTTAATTAAGTCCTCTCTGTCCTGAAGCACTAGATACTATCCACTGACTCTGAACATGGGAAATCAATAATACAAGTTTATTTAGCTACATCCTTCAGGGGGCCTTGGAGAGCAAACAAACATCCCACTGCAACAGGTAGCAGCAGAATTCGAGCAATGCTGTTCAGTCAGGTAGATGGAACATCAGATCTTCAGCAATCTGTCTCAGCACTTGGGTTTTCAACTAAACACAGGTGTAAGGCAGGAAGTAGCAGGCTTGTAAGTAAGCAAGCTTCCTACTGGATCCTCAGGCAAGAAAAGTGAAAAATTAAAGAAGCTTATAACCCATAGGACCCTGAAGAGTACGGTGTTTGGACTGTCATGGGAGACAGGCTAGATGCTCAGGGGCTACACAGCTCTCCTTCGCCTGCAGGTCCCATCCCAGGGCACATCACATGCCCTTGACTGCATTTGTCTCGGGCAAGCGATCTCTTTTGTGTTCTTTAGGCAAAAATCTCAGAGAGGTCTAATTTGCAAGCTTTGTCTAGTGTCTGACACATTCACTGACTTTACAAGACCGCTGAGCTCTGCACCCCAGAGCTCTATTTCTGCACCACAGGAGCCTGCTCAACGCACAGCTTGGTATTTCTGCTAAAACCCAGCGGACAAAGAAAATACCATTATTGCAGCTCTGGCTTCCTGGCTCTCATTTGCCTTTATGGGTGGTTGTTAGCAAGGAACTAAGTTTAGGAACAGAAGGCACACACCTTCTGGCAGCTGCCTGCACTTGAACAAAAGGACCTGGAGAGAAACTCACACCCATTTATTTGTTCACAGTAAAAATTGGGAAGGCAGGAAAGAGCATAACTGATGATGAATTATCTATCGCCACATTTTCTAGCTGGAGCAGCTTTAGTTGCTCCTAGAATCTACATTCAAACAATATGAGGTGTAGTGGGACCTCAACCACACCACACTCACTACCTTTGCTGGGACGGCTTCTACAACTCCATTGCATGTCGTTAGTCAATCCAGTCTGCCACGACCTCCGCTGACAGAAAAGGAGTGCTATTAACTGTTGGATTTATAAACAGTGCTTTGGTGAGTAGAGGGAAAAAAAGCAGCAGCAGTGAAAGAGCAGCAATCATTTGCACAGAGATTAAGGATTGGTTTACTTTGCAGCGGAGGGAAAAACTAATTTTGGGGACACAGGACTAAGATACGCAGCTATAACTGCTTTTTATTACATTGATCCCTCCCATCTCACTGTTACCTTCTGTGCCTATTTCCTGTATCAACCTGCTGACTCTTTTAAACACCCTTTATCAAACTTAACAGAATATACATTTGAATACCTAGCAACACCAGGGCTCTGATTTTTGTCTACCACCTTCTAGAGACTACAACAGGGTTGAGTTAAGCAATAAAGTAGCACGTAGCACCTCCAAGGACGGACTTAAAATGCAGGAAGACAACATGGACTAGCCAAACATCAAGCAAAAACTGTCAGGGTCTCATTCAGACCCAAAGGAACTGCCCGTATATGTCAATCATCTCCCCCCGAAATTCCAGAACTGGAATTAAGAGCGAGCACAGGGAAAAGTCTTGTGATATATAGTAATTCATCATCCTTTCACCAGAGGAAATGATAAATTGTATCAGTGGCAACAACAGGTACCACAGACAGTGTAAGGGTTTGGAATGAACCAATTTCTGCACAGGTGATTTGAGGAAGAACTGTGAGTGGACACAGACAACAGCCCAGTGAGGCTCTGCCTCTGCCCATCTTTGCAACATTCAATAGCAGGAAGACGAAGGCCAGCAAGAACGTGAGTACAGACCAGCAGCTGGAAGGAGGCATTCAAAAACAAGCTAAAGATTTAAGAGATTATGCTAGACAAAAAAGGTCCAAACTCAATCTTAAAATACTCTGCACCACAGAAACCAAAACGTCTCTAACCTCAAAATAAAAAGCTCAGTGACATACGTAGAGCAGAGTAAAGGTGTGCTCAAGTCCTCATCAACTTACAGAATTTTTCTCTTAAACGCAAAGAAAAGATGGAGCAGCAGACAGCTGCTGAATGAAATACAAGAAACAAAGGGAGAAGGGATTGGAGCAAACCTATCATCAAGAGAAAACATCCTGAAAAATCAGTAGAAAATACATTTTGTAGGAATTGCTACAAATCCAAACATACCTCTTAAGTTAAACACATACAGCCCAAGACAATTTGTGCATAGCATCTATAGGAGAATACCAAAGATGTATTTCTATGACTCAGGAAAGCTTTGTCAGGAGGATCCCATCAACTCATGCTATTCAGGTGTGCAAAATTTGACTTCAAGAAGAAGAATGCAGTCAGGTGTAATAAATCAGGGCAAGAGAGATAAGGGGGCCCACAGAAAAGTCATAATACCCACTTAACAAGTGCTTCCCAGACATACTTGGTTACAGCAACATTTCATGAAAATTAAATATTTCATGAGGATAGAGCATGTCATTAGCTGTAGAATCACACAATCACTTGAGTTGGAAGGGACCTTTAAAAATCATCTAGTCCAATCCCATCACCATGGGCAATAAGCCCCCTCTGCCCTGAAGAGGCAGTGAAATCACTGCTTCCCTTGCCAGTGCTGCCAAGGCAGCCACAGTGGGATCCCCTCACTCCCATAGCTACACTGCATAGCCATGATTTATATTACTATAGATAAGATTTGTGCTGAGACCAAAAGGCAGAGGATCTCCAAAGGCAGCTGGCAGCACAACATCACACCCTTTAGCCCTTCCCTCCAGGCAAGAGCAGGGTCTAGATACTGAACATCCCATGTCTGCACAGCTGCCCTCTCCCAAAAAAAGTTTAGTCCCCGAAATTCTTTTGCCCTTGTAAGAACAATCAGGCAGAGCCCTCAGGCACTCCTCTCCAAGGGGCTTCACAGCCCCTTTCAGAAGGCTCCCTTTGCTGCTGGACACCGGGAGCTCCCTGCCATGCCCAAATGAGGATCAGTGCGCACAGAACATCACTGCAGTGCCAACTTCCATGTGCATACAGCAGCCCTGGAGCTTTTAGTCAACACAGGCCACCAGTTTTCCAAGAATTCCCATTATTCCAAAGTTACTCCATTTTATTCCCTAACATATTTTTTGCTCCAATAGTCTTCCTCAGAGCTGCAAGCTCCATACAAGAACTCAGGAGGTTTTCCCTTGCTCTCCCAACCCTCTACGTTTTTTGTGCTATTGAGTGCAAAAATAAAATGCGACTAATTCAAAACTCACTCACTTCCTCTGATGCCTTTCTGGGCGACAGTCATTTCTTCAGCTGCTGTTAGCCTCTCTCAGAGCTGCAGCTCCTCGTTTACAAGAGGTTTTCTGCTGCAACGCACCTGACTGGCCTAAGATTTAAGGGAGAGAGAAAGCGATGGTAAAAGGAGCAACTAAGTCATTCTCAAAAGTGAACATCTTGCACTGTAAAGAAAAAAAATTAATAGGCTAACCCATACCCTAGAACAGTGTTTCAGCTGCCTTCAGATTAAGACAATATAATGTTTCTGTGAGGGACTACCATACGGGGAACAGGGTCGACCCAAACCCTAACAGCAGTAACATGGCTTTGGAATACCTCAGTAGGTTTGGGATCAGCCCGGTTTGCAGGGAACTACACCGCTCTCTCTCCACAAGCTGCTGCTCAGCCAGGGGCGTCCCCCAAGCTGCCCAAGAGGCGCAGGCAGCACCAGGCACCCGCAGGCGGGGAGGGAGGGAGGCCCAAGGAACAACCCCCACCGCGGAGAGAAAGCAGAGGGGTCGCTCCCGACCCTCGCCCCTCTCGCCTCTGCCAGGAGCCTTCCTCACGCTCACCCCTTCCTCTGATCACGGAGACCCGAACCTCCATGAACCGGGGGGGGGGGGGGGGGATGCCGCCCGCCCCGCAGGCCCCCGGGCGGCGGAGGGCAGGGGGGGCTCCGGCGGGCAGAGCAGTCGGAGAAAGGGTGCCGGCACCCCGCCGCCATGGCCGCCTCGCCTCACGCCCCGCCGCCATGGCCGCCTCAGCCACCTCACGCCCCCTCAGCGGCGCCCAACGGCCGCGCACGCGCAGCCACCCCACCCCGCTCCCCCAGCGCGGGGAAGGGCAGGGGAGGGGAGGGAAGCGCAGGGGACCATCGCCCCTTTAAACCGGCGCCTTCGCCAACCCCCGCCGGGCGGTGTTGCCCCTTTAAGCCCCGCCCCTCGCCCCCGCCCGCGGCCGGCGGAGCCGCCGGAGCAGCGCGGGCCGCGGCGCGAGGCGGCGGCGGGCAGCGGCGGGCATGTCCTGAGGCGGCGGCGGCGGCGGCGGGAGCCGGGGCGGGCCCCACCACGGAGGGGTCGGTGGAGCAGCGGGCCAAGGGCCGGGCCCCCATGAAGGAGAAGGAGGCGGGGGCGGAGCGGGGCAAGCCCGCCACTTACACCGGGGACAAGAAGGCGCGCATGGCGGCCAAGACCAACAAGAAGTGGGTGCGCCTGGCCACCGTGCTGGCCTACGTCCTCTCCGTCTCGCTGGCCGCCATCGTCCTCGCCGTCTACTACAGCCTCATCTGGCAGCCGGTGCGCGGCGGAGGCGGCGGCTCCTCCGGCTCCGGCCCGGCTGCCGCCACCTCGCAGCCCCGCACCGCGCCGCCGCCGCCGCCGCCGCCGGGCCCTGCAGCCGCCCAACCGCCCGCCGGACCCGCGCAGGAGGGGCCGCCGCCGCCGACGGGCCCCGACCCCGGCCTCGCCGAGACCGACCGCCCGGACGCGTCGCCGTCACCGCCGCCCGGGGCCGATTCGGGCGCCGCCGCGCTGCGCCGGGTGCGGGGCAGCCCCTGAGGCGGCCGTCAGCCGTCGCCCCCCATCCCCCGGCCGGGCGGGAAGACGGCCCCGGCGGACTGCGGGGAGACGGGGGCGGGGGGAGAGACCGGCGCCGCCCCGGGGGCTCTGCCGGGGCCCGGAGGAGGGGGATGCGGCGGCGGGGAACGGCGGCGAGGCGCGGAGGAGCCCCGAAGAGCTCGGGCTGGAGACTGACCCGGTCCCCGGGGGTCGGCGGGGGAAGGCAGCGTTCGGACTCGGTAGAACTGCGGTATCTTCCCCCCCACCCCCCCCACCCGTTTTTCCTAGAAAAGGGAATTCCGTGGCTTCGTTTTTCTCCTCACCGGGGCTAGCTTCTCCCTGCATTGAATTCCTGCGCTATTTATGCCCGTCTGTTACCTATAAAAGGATATCAGTGTCCAAAAATCCTCACTATTTACAGGATCAGCTGGGAACAATATGAATTTAGAGGCTGTAATCCATTGTTTAGGTAAAAACGGTTTTGTTTAACAATGAGCATAAACTTATTTAAAAACATGTGAAAGGTAAATTGACTTGTTTACTATATTAAAATATTTTCCCAATATGAAAGTCTCGGTAATACAGTATGTTCTCTTTGGTGGTGGGAGGAGAATTTGGGCAGAATGTCGAACTGGAAGGGCTCTCTGGGTAGGAAAAATGGCTTGCCCGCTGTAATGGGCAACTGTGGCATGTAACGTTGTTGATTTATTTGTCGTTGGTCTCCTTAGGTGAGGCTGGAGAAACCTCCATACGTGCCTGACTCCCGTTAGTCGGGGCAGCTAAGCGTTGGCGGTGAAAGAAGGTGCGATCTTCCCTGGGAGAAGCGGTGGGTGCCGATGGGCGGCCGTGGCCGTGTGCTGCCGGGTGCTTCGTGCCTTGTCCGCCCGCGCTCTGGCCCACAGGGGACGGCTGAGCGGACAGACCCTCGCGGTGCCATCAGGAGGTAGGTCTGTGCCAGCCACCTCGAGATGTGCCCTGGGCAGGCTCTCCTCCCAGCTCGATGTTTTCCTTGCCCTGTAGTCTTCCGAAATGTTCTGCAGGGCTCTGTTCGTTGATGAGCTGTGCAAAAACGTGGCCTCTAATGACTGGAGGATGCGGGCTGTCAACTAGGAAACTGTAAGACCTCTGTCATTCTGAGCAGCTGCTTCTCAGATTGATGGTGTGGGTTGAATGCCTTAACCGTGAGGCTGCTGGGCTATTCCGCGTCCCTGTGAAATGATCCTAGGAGTTCAGATTTCCTCTGCTGAGGGATAAAAACATGCTCTAACGTGGTGTACGAATTTCAGTTGTCCACGGAGGTACTGTAAAATATGGAACTTGACTTTTTTTAAAGTTGGAAGAGAAAATAGCTGTTTATACATAAATCAGTATGCTTTGGACTGGTGGCATTGCGGTAAGCCCGTGTCAGCTGGGCATTCCTTTACAGCAGCTGTTAAAGGTAGAAACCAGGAGCAGAGGGCTTCCAGAAAGAAATTAGGCAAAAGCAGGGAGCGGTTTGGGTGTGATCTTCCACCCTCCTTTTCCATTTTGTGGAGAGTGTGCAGGGAAGTCCGCATGTTGTTAATGTGCTAAAAGAGACGGCTAGCTGGTGGGAAGGAAAAAAGATCCTGCTTAGTCATTTTAGCCAAAAGCGTGCATAGGATCGTTGCCACCTTTCTGCAGGGCAGGTAGAAAGCTGCTGAAGGAGCCGAGAGCCCAGTGCTGCTGTAGCAGGCGGCTGCCCTGCCACCCTGTCACCTCCTGAGCTGCTTCTAGGGCTGAGGGTGTCCTGGCAGCAGCACCGGGTGGTGGCTTTGGCCGGAGGGTTGGCTGGGTTTGGCCCCGCGTGTGTCCGTTCTGTAGCAGTGGGTGATGTGGGTCCTGTGGCAGTTCTGCCCGCGGTATGCCGATACCTGTTCGTGGGGCTGCTGCACGTACGCAGTAGCTCTGCGTCGTGGTGATAACGATGCTGTTTGCTCTCCTTGGTATACAGCTCTGGTTGTAGAGGGAAAGGCTTTCTGCAGCTCTCTAAGGGAGGAATGAGTAAAAGAGAAACAAAATAGGGTCATTGTTTGGTGCTAGTTGAGTTTAGGCTGTTTCTTGGCTCCAGTGCTAAGTGCAGAACCAGTTGGGAAGTGTCTCTGGGAGGGAGCTTGAGTTTAACTTTTTAAATCTTTGAAGATAAATAAAAGCTGCGTGGAATTCCACAGACGCTGGGATTTCTCAGATCCCGGCCTGCAGCTCAGCACTGGTGAATCTGTCGTGGCTTTGAACAGCACGTCCGATGTATGCTGGACGTACACGGACTCCTGGCATTTTTCACTTTAAATACAATTGCTCTCAGAAGACTAATAGAGCATGGCTGCGTGGAGCAGATGGAAGAGGAAGTAAATTGAATTAAATGGGCTGCATGGCCCTCTTCCAGCCCGTCATGTAACTGCGGAGAGATGCCTTGTATTCGGGAGCAGGAACAACATAAAGCTCTTCACCTGGTTTGTGGTTTTGTGGCAAAGGATCTTTGGGGCAGCGACAGTGTTCAGATCCGCTTCATCAGAGGGAATAGACCCATTGCTGATGGTCGCCTCCCTTTCTGGTGCTAAAAATAGCTGATGAGCCAGTACTCAGATGGTTGTGGCTGTCTTCATTCCTGTAGGAAAGTGCAGGCTTGATGAGTTCCCAGACTGTGTTTTTGCATCTTCGCCTCTGCTTGACAAACTGAGATGCGAGTGAAACGTTTCTATTTCTGTCCCTCTTACAACTGGCTTTGGAGCATCCCGTTACTTCACTACTGTTGTACTAAGCGTGCAAGGGCAGGGGGAAACTCTGGCGTGTAAAGATGGATCGGGGACTGCTGGCCTCACGGCCAGGAAGCTTTTGTGATTTGAGCAGCCTTGTTTTCCAAAGCCCTTTTGGACCAAGATTCTGCAGTTTAATCTCTTTTACATCCTTTCCCTAGCCAGGAATCGTCATCCTCCAGAGGAAAGTATGTTCCCCGTGAGATACTACGGTTGCCAGCCTGCAGTGAGCCAGGCTCTGCGCTTGCTTCTCTCTTTGTGGCAGACTGTCCAAGAAATCAGTGACTAAGTGCACTTTGCAAATACTTCTAGGAACAAAAATGGCTCATCTGGACTGGTTTCTAGGTGTAAGCTAACTTTTTAAAATTCAGGGTATTTGGGATTTCTCGGGAAGTAGGTTGGCTGCAGCAGATAACAGCTGGATTGTCACCTCGGACTGTGAATCTTTGCATTACGTTGCCATCGTTGTACTGAGACAGGCATTTGCATCTGAACATAATTTTTTAGTGCCCTAAAATGGTGTGGTCTCCAGTCCCGGGTAAAGCTGAGGTTTAAAAGGCAGTCCATCTTGTTATCTGTTGTATTACTTCAGCTCCGATTCAGTCTTTCCCTTCATTGCTTTTCAAAGGAAAAAAAAGAAAATCAGTTCACTTAGTGTAATTGTATCAGGCAAGATAAGGCACAGGCTTTTGTGTTGCTTCCTAGATAGAAATCGCTGTAACCTCGTGATTTGTAACGTTATTTCCTTAGAATTGCTGGAGAGGGCCGTTCCCTTGACACAGATGCTGTCCTGCACGTTACTTGCAAACAGAACTGTGTCGTATTTCCAGTGTGTGCAGATCTGTGTGAAAGGGAGCCGTCTGGAATTCAGTTTGGACGCAGAAGATAGTCAGATGTGAAATGTTGGGTCTTGGGCCCTTTGCTTTAGTCATATAAGGCAGTTAGCAAGAGTCTCAAAACCTGGAACTGCAGGATGCTCCTGTAAAAGCACGATGGCTGTGAGGATATGGCTGGAATAGGGGCATCTGTGCTTCTATTTTTTTTTTATTTTTTTTTTTTACTTCTGTTTTCTGTTGATTAAACATGCTAATAATTCCGTAGTGCCAGCTTTCCTCCAAGCTTTGAGTCTCTGTATCATTTAAGGCCTGAGTTCCAGATTTTTGTCCTCTAAGAGCCTTTAAACAGTGACGGAACAGAGAACAGCAGTTGCCGTATGTTTGTGCTTCAGGTGCAGCTTAGTTCTGAAACGCAGTGACAGAATGCATCGTTGTCCAGTGTCAAGGGAAGGGAAATACCACGGTAGCATTGATTTTTCCAGTTCCTAATCACAGTAATCACTTAAGAGGATGGAGAGAAGACCAGGTCATGTTCTGCTTTTCCTTTCTGACTGAGAAGAGACTCATGAGGGAGGAATCGGACTTCTTGTGAGAAAATTTCTGCTAATACTGCCTTGCCCAGCTCTCAGCTGACAGTGGTGACCTTCTGGCACCGCGTAACGCTGCCTCTGCTGAGATCCTTACCGGAGGACCTGAACTGCAGGCTGTGTCAAATGGAAGCGCTCCCTAAAAGGAGGGGGAATAAGTGAAGAATTATTAATGATGTCCAGTCAAAGGTGTATCTAGATCAGAGGGTGTTTCTTGAACCTTCTTTGTTCCTTCCTTGCACGTAGGTGCCTCTGGGCTTACACCTCTTTATTGATGCATGATACTTGCCCTCTGCCTGTACGCGCTGGTCTTGTCCCATTGAGCTCAATTTGTTCAAGGAGAGTGCATTTGGTGTAACGCGTGTGCTGAGGGACCAGAAGGAAGGGAAATAGCTGGAAAAAAAAGTTACTGGAGCATGTAATATGCTCCAGCAGCTGGCTCGCATTTTCATCTTCTAAAAGCTACCTTTTCCCCACGCATGTTCTCTCGTGAGAGCTGAGGTAACGCATGCATCTTACCCCGGGTTCCTGGGCCGGGGTGGTATTTCTGACAAGGAAGGTGGTGTTATTTTTACTCCAGATCTTGGCTTAATTCACGAGCGTAACTGAAAAGCGGTGTTGCGGTGTAGTGTTGGTAACAAAACCAGTGGCTGCTTCTGGGCATCGGGGGTCTCCTTCAGAGGAGTCAAAGCTAATCTCAGTGGGCTGCTCTGGAGAGCATCGTGCACGGGGGGGGTGTGTGTCCTGGAGAGGGGAATGGTGTAAGGAACAGCCGTACCTGAGCTGGAGCATAAAGCTAGGGAGGTGAAGCTTGAGTTGTGGCTATCCCGCGTGTGTTCGGAGGTACTTTTGGGAGAGCCTCCTATTTGGCCAGCCGTTGTGGCTGCGCTAAGCTGGTGTGATCGGGACATGGCTGTGGACCGGCCGACGCGTTAGCTTTGCCCGCCGGTACCTGCGGGGTGTGCGAGCCTGTGAGCGGGGCGAACGGCTGCAGTACAGCCTCTCCGGGAGGAGGCAGCAGGCGGTGTTTGGAACTTCACAGCAGTGCTGGACCCTGCTCCTCCTTGGGGCCTCTGATCGACTTAAAAAGCTTTCCACAATACTTAAAAAGCACTAACTACTGTATTACACACTTTAAATACAAACATTTCTGCCTACGTGCCAGTTTAGCTTCAGGCTCCTCTGCCATTTGCAACCAATTTATCTGGAGGGGAACTGGTGGGGAAGGTCAGTGACTGTTTCTGTTATTTCCAGTTCTAGGCCCTGCATAGGGGCTGTACTTGCTCGTGACCTGCGGGGTGTGCTGCCGCTGGAGGTATTCGACCTGTTGGGATGGGAACAGGGAGCTGGAACTTCTGTCAAGATTTTATGGTGTTGCCTCCTGCAGTAATTGGGCTCGGTAAAGCTTTGGAAACTCCAACTTTATCCAGATGTACTTTTTGTCCTTGGCGTGAGGTTTTTAAACTGATCTCTCTGTACAGGAGCCGATTCACTAGTCTGACATCGATTTTGATAGGAATTTTAGCTACGGAGTGGCTGTGTTAAAATGGATGGTAATTTTTGCCAACTAGAAGAGTGTCTGGCGGCAAGCTGTTGCTTTGGCTTTAAGAAAAAGGTGTTCTACCCGAGAGTCACTGCTGCTTTCCGGTTGTCTGGAAGAGCTACAATAACTTTCACAAAATCCCTGCTGGGAGGAAACAGGTTCCTCTCCAGGCAGATGAGTTTGCACTCTGTGAGCTGCCATCACATTTACTTGCAAGAAAAGTGCTGTGGCAATGAGGCAGCTTCGATGCCTCCGAAAAAGGGAGCCTTGTGTTAGGATGCAGGCTGCTATCCCGGCAGCGAGCTTTTCGGGTTGGCTCAGCTAGCCCAAGAGTTAAGTGCTTTCCTAAGGAGTAAGCAACCTGAATTGGAGCTGTTGCTCTAAAAAGCAGAGATCACCGATTCAATTCAGAAAACTCTGCATGTGGGACTGAGAAACACTAAGAAACTGGAGCTTTTTCCTCATTACAACTTTTATTTCATATAAATAATCCCTCTACATCAGATTTTTCAACTGTTCAGTCTTTTCTCTCGCTGTAAAGAAGAAACAGCTAGCCACAGGTTTGTGAAAAATTGCAATCCTGGCACCAACCAAAGTGCATTCGAGCAAAGTGTTAATGAGCAGGAAAAAATTACACTTAGAACAGGCACTATCTGTACAGTCCGTCCCTGGAGCTTGGTACAGACTCAGACCTTCCTAGGCATCATTAAATGCAAAGTTACTTGGATTTGCGGGAGAAAAAGGAGGGAATGGGGGGGGGGAAGCGGTGGTTTTCCTTTCAAAAAGGAGTCTAGGGCATAAGATATGGAAACAATTGCAGTTGGGTTTTTTATCTCTACCACTGAGTGCTGGACCAGGGGCACTGTGAAGGTTCGGTCTGCCCGGCTGTGCTGAGGTCCGCAGGCTCCCGATCGGAGCCTGTTCCGCACGGACCGTGAGGTGAGGCAGTTCCTGGGATAGGCTGGTAATGACTCAGTCTGACGGGACCAAGATTGAGGTCAGAGACCTGATGTAAAAAATAATAATAAATTAAAAACATTAAACAATTGTGAGCAGGTTTTTGAGCCAGTCAGATAAGGAAGATCAGCCTTTAACGGTGATGGAGAATCTCCAGGACCTGGAGCAGTTGTACAATCTGGCTTTTATCTATCTGTTCTTTTATCTGTTGGATAAGTCCAAATAAACCCAGTCTGAGCTTTGGTGGGGTGAAGATGTTTCTACTGATAAAACATGAAAGCTGCACGCTCTGTTTCTTGGTAATACCTTGTCTGAAGCCAGTAAACTCTCCTGAATTTGGCATGTAGAGGAAACTCCCAGGCTTGTCCTTCATGAGATAGGTGCTGCGGATCTAAGTTATGTGGAAAAACAAAATGTTTATGTGTGCAAATATTAGTTTATTAAACCAGCGTACAGTATTTCAGTCCACACATGCCAACCTTGTCACCAAGGCAGCCTGCCATTTTGGTTAGCGAATGCATCCTGCAATGAAATCCGACAAATCTCCACACATACGTGTCTGCATGTACGTTTACTCATGCATCAAGTTTTAGAGCAGCGCTTCCAAATGAGGGTGATATCCTCTCTGCTCTGTCATTCAGAAGTCAGAAATTATGTTGTGTTATTCCTTGTGCCTGCTTTCTGCCTTCTCCTTAATCGGGAGCCCTATTTCAGCTCGGTCCTAGTTTGCTGTGAATCTCTTAGCGGCTCGGAAACCCAAGCAGCTGGGATTCTTGCACATTTACGCTTGTAAATGCTCATCCAGATCCTCAATTTGAAAGGTGTCTTTTAAGGCCAGGTCAGAATGTCTGCGTGGCAGCTTCCAGGGGAACTGCTGCCCTCTTACTCAAGCACAAGGCTATGAAAGGCACAACCAGGGAGGTGAAAGCGCTTGATAGGAAGCCTTCGACCTTCAGCTCCCATTTGGCCTGGGTCCTGCTGCCAACTCCGTTGTGCAGTGTGGTGGAGAAGGAAGATTATTGCATTTGTGCTGTCCTCCTCCTTGGCACATACAGCTGCAAGTATCTCCAGTTACTGTAGCCTTAGGAAGCGGGCGCGGTGTTTTGCGGAGCTGTGCGTGTACCTGCTCAGCCCCGCAGCCCCCTTCCTTAGAAAAAAAGCACAGTCTCCTGATGTGCTGATTCAGCCTCTGCTGCTTGTGCCCTACTACATCTCTCAGGAGGGGGAAAGCAAGCTTTTAAAGGGCGAAATGCGGTGGTTGATGCGTGCCTGTTAAAAGCACCCGCGCCCCACAGTGTAACTCAAAAATGCTCCATCCCCTTTGCGCCCCGCGACCCGTGCAACTACCATACATCTCTGCCAACACGTCAACCACATACAAACCTCTAGCACAGGAGCTGCTCTGAACGCTGCTTTTTCATCCACCTACTCAACTACAACGTAACGCCTCTCACCCTCTCTCCTACCGCTCTGCTCGCCCAGCAGCGACGGAGAGCTGGCACAGCCCCTGCCGCCCTCCCGGCACGGTTCCCTGCCAGCCTCTGGGGGAGGAAACGGGAGGGGGAGTGCCCAGAAACCAAAATCTTAACTTTAAACAGAATTAGTTATTAAATAAAATAAAGTGCATCCAGTAGACATTTCATTGGCTTGCCACACAGCTGCAATATTGGCAAAACAAATACAGAAGATAAGTGACGGTGTTTTCTTTGTAGGTTGGGAGTGTGTGTAGGCTCCCCTGTCCTTCGGCGCAGGGATAGGGAAGGGCGATGCCAAACCTGTGAGCAGGGAGGGGGGTGGTGACGGGGACCCCACGTGTTGTCAGTGGGTGCTGAAGGGCACGGGGCGGGTGCTGAAAGCTGATTTCATAGAAGGTCGAAGAGCGAGGACGAGCTTGTGCTCCTCTTCTCTTCTCATCCACCACCTTCAGCACGGTATCCTGTGAAAGCAGCAGAGACAGCAGCGGGATCGTCAGTCTTTAGGGACCTGCTGAGCGGTAAATTAAAAATGTCTGCTGAGTTTCAGCCTGACCTTCCTGCACGGCTGGGGCTGCTTGCGGGGGTGCTGCCGAAGCATAACCCACATACCTACCTGCCAAATCCCATGGGAGCCACGGCGGGGCTCCGCGGCCCAGGGGATGAACGGAACCTACGAGTCTGCATGAAACACGCTCCCAGTCCTCCCCTGGGTTAGGTAAGGCTACTTCACTCTCTCCTTTTGTCTCAAGAACGATAACCTTTACGTGGTTTTGCGTGTGCTGTACAACACCTGGAGCAACAAGAGGAGGGGCTGATTTTGGGCAGGGCTTTGTGTCCCTCTTGTGAAACCTGGCCTGGGGGTGCAGCGCTTGTGTTGGCCAAGGGCAGAAGGGGCTATCAGCTTTCCTGGAGTGAAACACCAACCCACGAGTGGAGCCTGCTGTCCTGTAGCTGCCTCCAGGCCAAGATACGTTGATTTTAATCAGGAAAGGCAGACCTTTTTTTTTTTTTTTTCCCCTGCAGTTGCCAGATGCTTGGATGCTGCTCAGGATTGCTGAGCTGGCATTTTCCTGCATCCATGTTTAAATCCACAGATCCGCCTTTTGCTGGTGGAGATTTCAGCACCGAAAGCTCACAAGAAAGGGTAGAGGGGGGATATGAAAAGGAGAACAGATGAAAAACCACGAAGGCAGGGGAAGCAATAGTAAGCTCGGCTCACATTAAAAGGAAACCTCTACAGGAATCATTTAAGGACACAGCCACGGATGTCTAATAAGGAACTGCACTGAAATCACACCCAAGATACTGAAATAATCGATGCGATATACAGCTGAGAGGAGATTCTGAGACTTGCTGGAGGCATTTTTCATTGTCCTGTATGTACGCAGCGGATGGGGCTGGCTGTATCCTGCTGCCGAGGGGATGCTCAGTGCTGCAGCAGCACATTTCTGGGATTTAACGCTATTGGGAAGGGCCGGGAAGCAGATTTTCAGAGTTGTGCTTGGTGGTCTGCATATTGTAAAATCTGTTTTTGCAAGTCTGAACTGACTCCAGAGCTAGCTCTGTTTATTGTTAATCTATTTTATTATTAACGGTTTCGAAAGTCTCTGACAGCCCGGTGCTATTAGCGCTGGTAGACAATTGCCTTTCCTGTTTTGCAATAGTACCCCTTCAATACAGACACCTTCTTTCTGTGCGTGAGCGAGTCTACAGCCAAGACACTGGTGGGCTTTAAAGTCATTACTTCTCGGAGTAATTAGGCATAGTGATTAGCATTTCTCTCATTTCACACCGGATCCGCTTTTCCACGCACAACTCAAGGGCCGGGCGGAGATTTACAGGCTGTGGGCTGGCGGGACTGTTGGGAGTCGGGGCGCAGGAGAGCGGGGCGACTGTGCTGCCTGTGGCCCTGCCATCAGCAGCCAGGGGATGCAGTGCCGCGTCCCCTCCCTGTGTCACTGGCACAGGAGAGGATGGATGCAGGTAGGTGGTCTATCTCAAAGGCCCCATCCACCTCACATTTCCCAGCCTGGCAGCGGGACATCACTGGGATGGCTGTGACAGCCAGGCCAACAACAGTCCACTGCAGGAGCTACTGGGTCAAGCTCGTGCCGTGGGGGTGGATGTACGTGCAGTCCCTGAAGACTGCAGCTGACTGCAGCTGATGGAAGGGCAATTTGGCCCTTCTTCCTTCGGCTGAGATTAGCGCTATCCATCCTCTGCTTGGGTTGGAAGACGTAATTTTGTTGGCTCTCTCCTGGGGCAGGTCGAGCGTTCCCAGAGACAATTTTGTTCTTAGTTGAACACTCAGACAGCCTCATGAAGTACCACAAGGCAAACTGGGACACGGCGTGTAAGGACCGGCTGTTAGACATCATTACACCAGATTTTCTCGCTTCTTAGCTTTTTTTAAATGGATATATATAGATATATCTGCTGTTCCAACATACACAGTAAGGCCAGGAAAAAAGACTGGTAAGATCATGAGACATCCTCTCCTACCTAGCACAGGCCATTGGACATCTTTGAATTAATTCCCATTCAAACTAGAACTTACGGATTTAAGGGGGAAAAAAAATCCTAATCCTGTCTATATTTGCTACTGGTAGAAAAATTATCACTGCAACCCTTGATGAGTTTAAATATGTAAAGAGAGTCTTTGGTGGAGATCCCTGTTGGAGTGGTTTGAGATCTTGCCATTCTCTACAATCTACCCATTCCTTCTGAAGAGCAGAGCTGGCGGGAGGGAAGGCGCCTGTGCCCCTTGCAGGGCAAACCACGACGTGGTGTATTTATCTCAAACTCCTTTTCATCCGGGGTTTACGCTTCAGTAAGTAGCCCTAAGGAAGTAGAGGTGCTTCGGTCTGTGCCTCTCAATGCATTAACAGCTTCTAATAGTTCCTTCTCTCCACAAGTCACCATGATAAACCAAAAAAGAGACAGAAGCTCTTGCAAAAAGCCAGGGAAATTTAGGAGTAGAGAGCCTGGATTTCCAGATGGGCTGTGTACGCTAATTTTGTCGGGTGTCAGTGAAAGCAGCTGCGTTGACGGTAGTCACCAACTTTGACAGAAGCACACACAACTTTGTCATCAGACTCATGCTGCTGCTGTCACAAGCACCACATTACCTAATCCCTGCCAGAAGCGTGCTGGTCAGGCCAGCCTCAAAGGTGACAAGTGTCCCTGCTTCAGCCACGGCACGCTTCCAAGTCACCTCCCCTCTAGTAAAGGTAGTAACCTTTCTCCGGTTTTCCCATATTTATTCACGGGCTTCTTCGATACATTGATTCTTGCACCAGCATTGTTTGCTGGCTTGGATGTTTCTTCTCCTTCACTGGTGTTTACTACTCCACTGTATTTATAGAGATCACAACTCCATTGCTTTCTGCCTTCAATTTGGTAGACTAAACAACCATTCCCTGAACATCCCGGGAGTCCTTCCCTGTGGTTTTTCAGTCCGAGTACATTTCTCTTGAATCATTCTCATATAATCCCTGTGTTCTCCCATGTTCATAGTATTTTCCCATGTCGTGCCACAGGAAAGGCTTTCCATAACTACAGAGGTATGAAGATAACTGTGTCAAGTCCTGTATCTACCACTCCCTAATTCTGCATGAGGACTAAACTCTCCACTTTGGTTGTAGGTGCTACAAAGATGTGCTCTGGGAAAGTGAAATGCCCATAGCATGATGGTGGGCTCCAGAAGGTGGTGTGGGCTGCAGGAAGGACCAGGGAGGTCAATGCTATTCAAGTCAAGTCCTTGAGACCTCAGCCTGCCAATCCTAGGCCAACTTCCAAGACGTAACAGATGGTATCTTCTTGTCTCTTGAACCTTGGGGAAGCTGGTATGTGTTTTGGTAGCTCCGTAACTGCATTGAGAAGTGTTGGGTTCTGCTTGTACTGCTTCCTGCACCAACCTTTAGCGCTGGTTTGCATCAGAAAGCCGACCTCTTCTGACCTCCTCGATCCTGCAGCACACAGGCCCTGCCTGCCCCACTCCTGTTTACGTCAGCCAGAGCTGCGAGGTCAGAAGTTCCCTGGAGCTGCTCTGGAAATCTACCCCCAGCTGCATTTTCTCTAAAGATGTTAAGATTAATTTTCTCAAGAGAATTCAGGGAAAAGCTTCTGTGGTTTTTGTGTATCGTTTACTTCTCTGGGACTTATTGGACACTCTCCAGGGATTCCAGTTCTGCACTTCGGGTAAATATTTATTCCTTGTTATTTGAAGCAAAGGATGAAAGCCCCACCACACTCTGCACCAGCATCTCCAGCTAGTTTGAAGGTGCTGGAGATTTTTCGTGCCATAAATAGACATTAGCGGTGGAAGCTGTGAAACCCGCACGGTGGCTGCTTGCTGCAAGGCATTGCTCTTCTGCAGAAATGGATGGGCAGCGAAATCTGCACATTAATGTGTGTGGGACATGGGCCCCCAAAGCCCAGGAGCAGGGCAGGTGGAGAGCATATTGTTAGCGATTTGATGTTTACTGCCACTACAGATACCTGCCATGCTGTGGGACGGGTGGGATGCATGATCGATGGTCATGGCCCTGGCATCAGGTGAAGTGACCTGGTGCAGGGTTTTCTACTTGATGGAAATTCCACAATATAAGCTTTTAAACGAAACGATATTTTTACATTCCTTTCGGGGTTGATAGGTTGTGTTTTGCAAAATCATACCATCTGTTTCAACGCTGATTTTCCAAAAATTGCACCGTATCAAAACTGAATCACCAGTATTTAAAAACATAACATTACATTTTTCTGTTTTGAAAAGGTTTAACGAGGGCTCCAGTTTGGGTTTTACGAAATACGAAATGTTGAAGCAGACACATTTCTGGTACACGCATAGCATTTGTCAAATTTGTATTTTCACAAAAAAAACCCATCTCACTGGGAAGCTACCTGCTACCTCCTGGCAGGAAATTATTAATAATCTTGATAACCCATCAGGGTGCATCCCTCCAGATGCTTCTCCTGAAGGATGGTCATATCATGTGGGTCCCGGTTACAATAATCTTCCTTTTTTGCTACAAACTCTGTCCTCCAAGCCAGTAGTCATTCAGACTCTGTTCAATTTGGATTCTCGGCACAGACTTGGCTCTGTTTTCTCCCAGGCACCTCAGGGCATTCCCCAGTACAATGTCCACTGGTTACACGGACACCGAACACAGTAAAGGTTTCCAGCTGGCCTGGATTTACCAAGACAGAGCTGCTCAGTACCTCCCGGAGGCTTGCATAACAACAACCCATTTACCTTGCCACATGAAGTCCTTCATCTGCAGAGAACTTGTGTTACCATTGTTCACACGCCACGGGGGGAGAAACACCCCCTCCTTCCCCTGCTGCAATGGGATAATCTTGTAATTGTGTTGGCCTGACTCCAGATCAGCACAGTCAGGCACCGACCTCTGCGATTCAGTGTGAGCATCGACTGCGAAAAACTGGATGTGAGCTACCAGCCCACCGTCCCTTAGACTGGGTTATGGGCCGTTCCCTCAGGACTCCCTCTTCCTTAAACAGGATACTCAAGCCGTGAGAGGAAGCAAATAAGTAAGGGGGTTTGGGCACCTGAGCTCGTGGTACTAGACACAAAAGGAATATATAAACTTTTAATTTTGCATTCTAACAAGAAGGTGCAGCTCTTGGTTTAACGCTTGATCTTACTGCTCCTTCAGCTTCCTGGATGATGGTCTTTCCCTGGGTCTTGCTAAACCTAGCTCTGCCCGGTAATGCTGTACTTTATTAGGCTGAAAAAGGCAGAATCATTAGCCTGCCACGTGCGGTCACACTCATGAAGGGACTCCAGTTGATGCAGCAATGTTTGCCTCCAGGATGGCCACACCTATTAAGTCCCTTTGTGGGCCATATGCAATGGCTTTGCTGAATGCAGGTTTCCTATGGGTTGCATTTTGGGCAATCCTTACCCTAAAGCATCGTCTGGAGTCAGCTGCAGGCATCAAGCTCAAGCCAAAAAAACCAAACAGAAAACCCCGCCATGGGTTCAAACGCATCTCAAACGGGGCCAATCCTGGGGGATCTGGTTCCAAAGAACTGCTGTGAAATAACACTTCAGGGAGACTCACGTGAAAATAAAGTAGAGCTTTGCAGCTTTTTATACATACCGTGGTCTAAAACTAATCTGTCTGTAGAGCACTAGGAAACAGAAGCCAAGGGAGAAGGGGAGTGACTGTTACCAGCCGGTGGTTATTTATGACTGCCATCTGTGTCATTATGCAGCCTGTCATGTTGATTTGGGAACTTCAAAGCAACAGCAGGAATAGACACGAGACCTTTTCGCTCCAAACACACTGAAAACTTAACTGACTTGAGCCAAATGAGCTTTTGCTCTTTTGGTTGTTGTTGTTGTCGTCGTTGTCATTGTTGCTATTTTGTGGCTCCTAGGAGCCCTGCTGTCAAGCCACAGAGGAACTGTCCTGGTTGTGCTGAGCTAGTGCTAGAGAAAGCCAGGTCTCACGGGTTTTTTGTCTGCCAAGGGATGTTCCTGACAAATCGGACACAGGGAGCAGACAGTCAAAACCAGGTCCCTCTGTCTTCCTCTTGGCTCTTCTCCCCACTACAAATAAATCATGGCAGAATTCACTCTGTCTGCAAGTCATCGTGTTTGGGAAAGCCCATCCTGACAGCGGCCTGTCACTGCTGCAAAGGGAGAGGCCAAATTGCTTTGTGGTGACTTCAGCAGATAGGAGGTGACAATGATGCCCTAGATCATCATTAAAGACTAACAGCCAAGCAGCACTCATGCGCTCATTCCCTAAATGCTCTTGCAGTCAATGCAATGAAAAAAAAAAAACCCACAAAAAAAAACCAAACAGAAGAAACCCATTGCTGAGATGGGGGACACAGAAACTGCTGCACTGGCTCACCCTGGCACCTCCGCGGCTGCCCTGCCAGCGAGAAAGGGTCAGGCATTAGGAAAAACTTCACTGCAAGGGTTAGCAAAGACTGGCACAGGCTGCCCAGGGAAGTGGTTAAATCGCCATCCTTGGATGTGTTTAAAACCTGTCTAGATATGGGCCTCAGGGACGTGGTTTAGAAGTGGGCCCAGTAGAGTTAGGTAACAGTTGGACTTGATGATCTTAAAGGTCTTTTCCAGCTATAACGATTCTGTGATTCTATGAAAGTCAGAGGCTTGCGAGGAAAGCACAAGAAACCTTCAGATGAAACAATCACAGACCGGTGTGCCCAGAGGTTGTCATTTATGTCTTTGCTGTGAGTTAGTGATTGGTGATTGTTTTAAGGACTACAAAGAATGAAAATGCATTCTCTCAGTGTAAGATTTGGTGTGGCTGTGCCTATTCCTGTGATCCTACCACAGGTCAGCACCGCCACTTTTTGGCTAAAGGCCGACTCTCCCCAGGTGACCTGCCATCGTATCCTGCACAGGGCTCCCCTGAAATCTGAAGCATCTCCCAAATTACAGGAAATATCAGAAAAGGAAACGATCTTGCTTTAATTTCTCTGCATCAAAAGGTGGTATCTGGTGCTGAGTCCATAGTTTAGGCCCACCTGGAAATTCATCTTAAACTGTTTGGGAAAGAGAGGACAGTGAGGCAGGAACTCTTCGGGGGGGCGTGATCAGGGAAGGGAAAACGGTCATTGCGGATAGGAAGGAGATGGGAAGGCAGGCAGGATGAAATGGTACAGGGTAACTGGGGCACCAGTTAACCTCTCATTTTCCCCCAGCGTCACTACACTTGGTGTTTCCCAAGCAATAAATACTTTCAGAGAGCAATACCAGTCTCAAGTTCCAGCTTAGCCAAGAAGATACGTGAGCGCTTAAGTGCAAACTCCAGGTTAAGTCACCTTCTCTTCTTCAAGGCATAAGGCTATGTTTATAATTAAGCCTGCCTTAATGAATTCAGTGAGAAGCGATGGAGTGAAGAGCCATGCTGAAGTGGACTCAGCAAAAAACCATAGGAATCTCCATTGCTGAGATGAAAATGGATTACTGTAATTTATTGTTTCCTCTTAGCAGGTGTCTAATTAATGACTACTTTTCTCACTCGGGATAACTTTAATTCCTTCATCCTCTACTTTGGAGGGGGATTTTTGGTAGATTGGAGAGGCGTGCCCTGGACAGTAAGCTCCTGCTATGTGCATCCAGGTGTCTCAACATTTTCCTAAATGCTGTTGGAATTAATTTCCCACACTTGAAGGAATTTTAGTTCAAACACAGAACCAGCTCCTGCTGGTTCTGGGTGTTTTGTCTTTTTTCAATAGCTGTAACGCTTGCGCTTCTCCATGCCTTTTGTATAGTATTGGATTATAGTGAAAGTCTTTTTGTTAGCAGCTTAACCACTTCATCCCTAAGCTCATTTGTGCCTCTGGGATGAATACTAAGTAATACCCGGTGACAAGCGGCTGGGTCAGGGCCTGAAGAAAAGCCTGTTGGAATCAGGGAAAGGCGCTTGGTGGGGCGATCTGCCTGCCTTAGCTTTAAGCAGCTAATTGCCTGAAGTGCCTGCTTATGGAATATAGCTGCTGCCTCTCTACTTAAAGGATCGAGCCAGGAGTATCCCGAGAGCATTTCAGGTGTTAGGCAAGCAGGATTGCGTTCTGGAAGTGCTCATCTCTCTGCTTTGAAGAGAAACAGAGCTCCGATCTGAGGTTAGGTGCTTTTGTGCTCGGCCTGAATTAGGCGGGGTGAACTGCAACCTTATTGCCTAACCTGGTGGTAGGATCACATCCTGACTTACTGCTCTGATCTGGCACCTGTGGGTAGGATATCCTCATCTGTGTGTGACTGCCTGGAAAAAACATGTCATGCAAAGGTAACTGCCAAAGAGCCCCTACACTCTCTCTTTGCCCTTTCCTCTGAATTTCTACCTTATTTTTCTGCCTATCATCCTTTGTTCTTTCTCCTGGCTGTTCTTGTTCTGCATTTGCCTTTCTGGAAGAAACTTCTTTGCTTGAGTAAAACCTAAGGTATTGCTACATAGCCAGATCTGTTCTTCCTCCTTTCTGTTTGGTTCATAGGCCTTTTCAACAGGAACCATCTCACCCTTTGTATTTATACACTGCCTTGTACATTAGTGTTACCACAGGTATAATTCAGAGTGTAGTGTTCACAGATCTTCTACTGGGAAGAGAATTCTTCAAACTATTGTCCACAAGGTGGGCCTCTACAACTTTGCAAGTGTTTTGGGAAAGGGACTATGCTGACCTCAAGTTATTCTGGTTGCGATCACCCCAGAAACAGAAATAAATTCATCCTGGTATCCTCGCTGATAGTTTGTGCCCTAATTAATGCATGTCACCAACCAGACTCAGCAGTCCAGTTTTCTGTCCAAATTTTCCTGTCTGACTTTCCATTGCTTCCCCATCCACTCCAGGGCAGATCTTTGTGATGCCCAGACTGCCTGAGGGATCCATATCACTGTTAATGAACACTTCTGAATACTTATCTGGTATGCGCACTATGGCTGAGAGCATTAACGGGATAACAAACACACCATGGGGAGTGGGGTCAGGAACTCACCTTCTGTCTGAGGCAAGCCAGTGCAATCTTTGCTAGTTGAGAGTGTCCCCACTGTCCTTGTCCTTGCAGTCCTCAGGCTGGTCCCCTTCCCTGGACTGTGATTTTGCTGTGTCCTGCTCAGACACAACAGTCTTGTCAGAGCTGGCTTTCCCCGGGGGCAAAGGCTCTCCTCTGTGTTCAGTGCCTTCAGCATCTTCACCTCCTTTCAGTGCAAGCGTTTGCCCCTGAAGGGCAGTGTCTTGGGTCACTTCCTCCCCTCTTTTTCTCACCAGCTGTCCTTGACCTGCATCCAGTCTGTCTCCCGCTGCTGCATCAAGCTTTCCTCCATGGCCGTTTGTGGACTCCTCGGTGGATTCCTGTTCTGAAGCTGTGTTTTTCTCTAAGCCAGCTCCATCTAAATTTGCTCCCGTGGGCGATGACAAGGTCTCCTCACTGCCATGCCTGGTGGCTTGCACAGTGCTTGGAAGGCTGCTCTGTGAAGCAGTGCTGTTAGTGCTCTCCTTCTCCTGGGAGATGTCAGCAGTGCCAGGCTTCCCATTGGCATCTTCCCCAATGCCTTTCTTACTTGGCTTGGGCCCTGGCTCCGAGTCACCTGTGCTGGCCACAGACACCTCCGTGCTGAAGCCCTTCACTCCTCTCCGCTCCTCCTTCTGGCCATTGTGGGCAGACTGGACCTTTCCACTTTGTAGCCTTTGTGATGAGGAGGCCCCATGATCTTGGAGGCTTGGCTGTTTCACCTTCTCCTCCAGCTCATCTGTGCAGTTCTCTTCCACCCCCTCCTCACCTCTGCTCTTCCGCTTGTCCATACCAAGGCTCCTCTGAGAAAAGGAGGAGATATTTAGTTCAGCTTATTAAAATATTAGTACATGGTATTCCTTGTCTATGATGGTTTCCAAAACTTGGGGAAAAATTTGTGGAGGCCGTTAAAGGAAGTAAAAGGATGTAGGTGGAGAAGTGTTCAGGGACCAGAATAAGTGGGGTTGTGCTGACAGAGGGCCAGTGCAAGGAGTGAAGTTGCTCTCACATCACACCATCTGGAGAGTGCTAATGAGGGGTACGTTTACCCCAACACAGCTCTGCACTGGCTGAGAGCCTCCAACTTTCCTGATAGCGCATGTTCGAGAAAACTCGGCAGCCAGCCTTGAACTCATGAACTCACCTGGCTGTCAAGCTCATCCTTCAGAAAAGACATGTCCTCGCCTTCTTTTGCATCCCATCTGTCAAGAAAAAGATTTTCAGAATTTAGGCTTTCAAGTTCTCATATGGCAAAGCCACTCTCCCTGCCTGACACCTGGGTAGCAATTTCTACTAGGGCCATGCATTCCTCGCTTGAGCCCCTTGGCCAGGCAACGAGAGATAAAGGTGGCAGACATAACTGGTCCAGTTTGTTTTGGCACCTGCAGAGCACTCAGCCCATCCAGAGACACTCATCTGAGACCACTAAATCTTAACGAACTGGTTGTTATAATTCAAATGTAATTAAAACATAAAATCCAATTGCCAGAACAAGCATTTGTCATTAGCCTAATAAGATATATGGTTTTCTTATGCTGATGTCTGCCCCAGTCTTGTCCTGCTTGCCCAAGTGTCCCAGATCTCCACGATGGCAGACGGTGAAGGATAAAATTGCTCAGAAGTAGTCTGGGAGATCGGAGACGTTGACATGTGCAAGCAGACTGCAAGAGTGGTCATAAGGACCAGACTGAAGGTCTGGCTAGCCCAGGCTCCCTTCCCCTCTTGGCATCACTAGCAGATGCTTAGGGTAGAGGGCAAATGCGTTTAACAACCCCCCAGTACCTCACCCAGCTCCCAGAAATGTGCAGCTCTGGGATTTCCCGAGCCTGAGATGGTATCTCTGTGTTGAGTCATGTTTAGTAGACAGTCTCTTCCAAGGATTTGTGTAAGTGCATTTTGGCCCCATTATAAATTTGCAGCAGCTACAGCATCCTGTGCCAAAGAGGGCCACAGCTTAGCTAAAGGCTGCATGACGAACTGCTTTCTTTCACTTGTTTGAATTTGCTAGGATGAATATAAATCTGAATTTGTCCATGCAGTGCTACTGAGCAGGGAGGGGTCTTAGTAACCCTTACCTTCTCATATGTGTGCTTGATGAGTTACATCCCACACACACGCAAACATTTTATAGACATATATATAATATACACATACTTCTCCCTCTCCTATACTCTTAAAACACAACATGTGCAAAGGTATGTGAGATTTAATTCTTCTCTAGACAGACTCTGTTGGGCTTACCGGCCTCTTCATTTAGCAAATTTGCACCAAGACACAAAAAGTGAAACGGCACACCGAGGTGACTGGAGTCAGGCGTTTCCAGAGGCAAATGTTTTACAGTGACCCCACGTGCACTTGTGAAAATTGTGTGGTAATTACTGTCACAGGCTCCACCATACAATCACACTAAGCTGCTTCACGCTGTCTTTTTAAAGTCCTTAGGGCAGAAGTGAACTGCATTTGTAAGCGCCTCAAGGCTCTCTCAGAGTGTAGAGCAGGGTACGGTGTCCTTAATAAGCCAGAGGGTGAAGCAGCGTGGAGCAGTCCTGTAGGGCTTGGTGACAGACCCAGCGCCCAAACCACAGCCAGAGAGGTCTTGTCCTGAGTACAAGGTAGGTCCCCGCCACCAGCTGTGCCAGCTCAAACCGCACCAGGGCCCCTTTTGTTGGAAGCAGCCCCCACCACTGGGGTTGCATTTTCAGGGGCGCCCTGCGAGAGCTCTGAAAGTCAGGCGGTATGGGCAGAGCTCATCGTACGTAGTCAACCATGTTAAATTTCAGCACGGGCTGCCCTCGTGATCAGTTCCCCTCTGCACTCAGCACTGGTGCTGGTGGGAGCAGTGACTGCTTTCCCCAGGCAGGTACCTAAACAGAGGAATGACTTGCTGCCTGTAGGTTTCTGCCTCTCCCTGCTCTGTCTACTCTACCACTGCACGCGTCCTGCAGAGCCAGCCCAGAACAGACTACCCCCCAGATCTAAAGATGGCCAAAATAGATAGACAACAATTTTGAAATACTCAGCATCTCCACCTGACATGTTCTTCCTCCCCATCATTACCCCTAATACACCAGATTGTGTTATTATCGCTAAGATGCAATGAAAATACTCGGCTCATTCCCTAGCATGGCTAGTGCTATCCATGATAGATGTTCATCAGGAACTTGGCTCCAAATTCTTTATTGGGTAAGGTGCTGCTGGAAGTCACCACCAGATGCTCCAAGTGGGTCTTACCACTGTTGTTGGGTTGCTTGGACTTCAATGGGAGAGCAGTCTCCAAGTGATAAAGGGCAGACACAAGCAAAGGAATATTCAGCACCCCAAAGGCTCCCTGAGCTGAGGTTTGAAATGAGAGGAAGAGCTTCAGGAATGGCTCTTCCCAAAGAGAAGCAGTGGAGCAAAGGATGCTCTCCCAGCTTCAGAGACAAGATTACATGACCAGAGAGTCACAAAATCCCTTCTAGATCAACAGAGGACACAAAGATGCAATGAAGAGGAGATAAGAAAAATAAAAGTTGATGAGGAGAGGTGGATGGGCAGAAGGAGAGCTATTCTAAAGTGATTCTGGCAGGATGGAGCAGTTGGACGGTGCTGAGGGAGGTGTCCATGCTGCAGCAGACAAGTGTTTGGCTTCCTCATTTCCCCTGATATTTCCACGTCCACAGTGAAGGTGAGGACTTCCTGGCATAACTCCGTGTTCCAGCTACTCACATCAGCAGTGTTTAAGATATTTCTTTGTAGTTTTAAGTGAACCATGATTTTCCATTCTAGTAGCTGATAAATATGAAGTACTGAAGCACAGCAAACAAGAATGACAAAAAATAATTAATCAAGACACCTTCTAGCCCCATTTCTAATGGAGGATGTTCAGGGCGCAGTACGATATATAGTTTCACTGTGAGATAGAATGAGAAAAAAATAAAAAGAACAAGAATAAAGAATGTCTCTGTGGAGACAATAGGATATAAAATTTTATAATTTCATCAGCAAGAGAATTTAGGCACCTAAACAGGATTCTAGCATCAGCCATTTTGTAATCTTAAAGCCTTTAAATGGATATGAATAATATCCCGATTGAACCCAGCAGCCCTAGAGGAGTTGGATGCACTAAAAAGCCCCTAAGCCTCTGCACTGGAGACACCAACATGTACTGGAAAGCATACCTTCTGTTTGCTGTCAGAAAAGGAAGAGGCTGCGGAAGCCTACGACAAGCCAGGCATCCTCTCTGCAACACGTCCTCCCTGCAACACGTCCTCTGGGCCTCCCAAAAGAAGGTGCTAAACCTCGCTGTGTAACCTGGCTAGCTGACCTTCCCCTCTCCCCAGATAAAGAATGGATCCCCGAAACCACTGTCGCTTTGAACTGGTTGACATTGCTGCTGTGCTTTGACTCTGATATGCTTCAAGCAGGCATGTCTGAGGCACAAAGGGACATTAAGTCTGCTGGACCCACTGCATAAATCTCCCACTAATGGCACAAGGAGACAAAAGCAAGGGAATACTACTACGTTTTTACAGCAGTTAAAAGTGCCCAGACCCGGGTATAACCCTACTCGGTTTGAAATGATGCTAACCGTCCTAGCTGCTGGCAGAGAGGAGGCTGCCTTCCGTGGCCTCTCCAAGCTCTGGAGCAGAAGAGGCAGAGACCACTTGCAGGAAGAGACTCCGAGGGCTGCTAATCAGGGGCAGCTCAACGAGATGTCGTCAAACAGTGCTCTAAGCTGGCCAGTCAGAGGCTCTGAGGCAGTCTGTACAAAACATTAAATCCCAGCCCAACATTATTTCTTTGAATTTCTGCCATAAGACAGCTAGCCAAAGCATTCCTTCTGGGCATGGCTCTGACAGCTCAGCATAGAAGGAAAAAGAAATGGCTCAAGACCCTGTTATGATTTCTGGAAACTAGTCAGCATCTGCCTGTCACAGGCACACTTTGGGGCATAAGTCAACCTTTGCCAAGGAGGAGGAAAGGAGATGAAGATAGGGGAGTGGACAGGCTCTCACCCCTTCCCCTGGGTCTGACCAGGGCAGAGATGGAGCGCTGGGGTCTGACCCATGGGCCGTGGTAAGGAGGGAGCAGATCATCGCGTGATCCATCCGTCCGCACTGCCTATAAAAGGGAAGCAACAAACCCTTTGTCCATTCCAAGAAGCTGCTCAAAATCAGCACTGCTCTTCCGTTTACAGTCTATTCCCAGCACACTCTTAACCAGCCATATGCATCTAAATTGTCCAGCTAAAATGTCCATGGAGCAGAAAAGAATGACTGCATTAGGATTAAACTCTGGAAAGCATGAGGTTTATCATGTCATTAGGTCCTTCTAACGTCATCCTTATTTTCTGAAGTCTTTCCTTATATTTTGCTGCCTGGGAGGGAGGACGGGGCGGGCCACACTGGATGAGCTAACTTGCTATACCCTGACCCTCCCCGAAGGGCCCCGAGACGCAGCCCAGCTCGCATGGCGAGACAAGGTGGGCATGGCCAACAGCTGAAGGTGTGACCAAGACATGATAAACCAGACACACCACCACCCGAGGCTCCCGGGGAAGCCTCCTCTGCGCCTTCCCATCTCCCCAGGCCCTGAAATGCAGGGAAACAAAAGACTGCAGTAGGAAGGAAAGAAAAAAGAAGAAAATTTTCTTTGCAGTGGGTATAACTCATGTTCCCAGCAAACACTGACAGAAACCATGAGTTGCTTATTCTGTGCAATTTCTTCCAGCCCTTGGGAGCACTGAGCATCTCTGCCGCAATGAGACACAATCTGCTCTGCAGCAATAAGGCATCCCATGGACCCTTCTCAAAGCAGAGGGGATGGCACTAGATGTGCCTTTTAAAGGAACAGATGGATCAAAGTCCAAAGGAAATGTGTCTCGGGAAACAGCATTCTCCGATTAGCTTGGAGGAGACCTAGGCAACTAACAATAACCGATCCAGCTAAGTTCAGAAGGAAGGAGAGACAGCCATGCTGCATCAGTAGCCTTCCCCTTGAATCCAGTTTAGCCCAACACTGATGTATGATTTTAGGACAGCTGTATTCCATAAGAAGTACTATCTTTTAGAAAGGATGATGAGCTGAAGTCAGGTCATTTGGGGCTGTTACAAATCTTACAACCAGCAGGGGGGTAGCAGTGTCTGCCCAACAGCTGCCTGTGCTTTAACTTCTTATATATAGTATTAGGTGGATATATTTTTTCCTTTTGTTTCTCTTCTCCAGTGCAGCTGTTGAAGTAATTCCTGTGCATAAATTTTCTTCCTATGTCTCTCTCTGTCCACCTCCCTGTCCCCATTTTTTAGTTCTTCCCTCACTGCCTTGTAGCCTGTCACTTTTTAAATTTTATTCTTGTCTCCCTCTGTCCAGTTCCTTGTCTGTGTTTTTTAATCCTCCCCTCTCTGCCCTGTAGCCCATTGATTTTAAATTTTATTTCTGCGTGTCTCTCTGGCCAGATCCCTGTTCCTTTTGTTACTATCACAAAACCCCAAATTTCAGTGGCAAATCTCAGAATCATGTTTACTCCTGAGAGTGGTTGTGAGGTCTGGGAGTTTGGTTTGGCCCTGATGGGTTGGCATCTTCAGGCAGGGCAGAACTGTGTAATCACTGCATCTTTCAGAGTTTTGAACAGCAACGTTCAGCCTGCAGTCTGAAGCCTTCTAAGGTATTCATGGAAAGCAACAACATAAAGCAAATCTATTGGCATGCCCATCCTACACATCCTCTGGGAACTGCTGTAATTCCTTGGTGCTGCAGTCAGCGGCTGGGGGAGAGCGAGCATGAGCACAGCTCCTCATCGGCTTTCCTTTCCAAAGTACATTTTATTGGGGATTGAGCTGAAGAACGGCGAGGGGTGGAACGTAACTTACAAACAAAGCTAACTTGATTATTTGCATGCTGTTGAGCCCATTCTTCATCAATTTATCAGATTTAAATTTAATTTTAAAAAGTATGATTAACTAACAGGGCTTAGGAAGACAGAACATGACCCATCTTTATGCTGTAAGTAGATTCCCAGTCCACAGCTTAACTAGCTGAGAGTTATGGCTGCTCAGTTGCATTTCCTCAAAGCACACCCACTGGAAACAAACGCAACATTAAAAAGAATCTCCAGGCTTAATACAGTGCCAGGCTCTGCATATTAGACCTGCTACTGTCCTGACACAGCAGAATCCTGCACACGGAGCCCCTGCCTAACACCCTTCATTTCAGCCAAGTTAACAGCAGGCAGCAGCTGACCTCCAACTAACTAATTTCTTCTGGGTAATGCTGTGCGTACCCCTGTGAAGCACGTATCTGTTTACGCATCTGCTCAACTGCGTGGTCATAACTGACCTGGATGGTTGAAGAATGCTAACATGAAAAGCTACCGGAACGGCTTTGTGTTCTGGATAAATGAAGAGGCTCGGGGTATGTAATCAACTCTTCATCCTTCTGTTGCCCGCTAAAGGGCATGGCAGTGCTGTGAAGACGATTAGTGTTATTAAACCGTCAGTGTGGCTCCAGGAAACTGGAGACTGCACTGAAATTTAATTATGGAGAGCAGCAGGGGAGGGGGGGCCCCTGGGAGGATGTGGGCGAACCTGTAAAATGCACTTAGTTTTCCTGATATTCTGAAATTACTTCTGTGCAAATTACTATATTGCTGTGTGCTGCCCACAGCTGGCAGGAGCAGGCCACTTCCCTCCTCACATCTTTAAGAACAGTCATTTAAGAAGAAAAGACCTCTGTACCGCAGTACCAATCCTAATTACAGTTTGTTCAGTTGGGAACTCTCTTTGGAGCCCGCTCCTCTGTATCAGCAGTGCCTGGAAGCTGGATAAGATGTGTTTAAAAGCTTGCTGGAGCATGTGCCCAGTGCTACCCAAACCTGGTTGCAGTCAACCTGCCCCCCTGGGCCGCTCCACAGAGAGCTGATGCAGCGGGGCAGTACAGCGACGACGCACCCCACAAGTACCACAAACTCCACTAAGTAAAGTCCTGCCAGACATTGTCCCAGCCAACTTGAACCCCTCTGAAAAGACAGCGTTGTGGAACAATACTTCTTTTTGTCTGTCCCTTTTCGCAATCAGGCAAGGAATGAGACCTGGGCACGTATATGACAAGCACTAGTTGGCGGCACTGCTGCCAGCCTCCTTACCTTCTGGCTCTGCCCGTCAGTCTGTCCTTTCCTTTGGCTCGGCTGCTCACAGCAGGTACTGCTTTCGCACCAGGATCGCTCACATTCACTCCATGCTGTCCTCCACCTAGAAGACAGGTTGGCAATGCCATGCAAGAGCAGGCAGAACCAGCTCATGGACCACTGAAGGGGCCAACACCCTTGTATCCCTGGCAGGTACCTCTGGAGAGGGAAGCCTCTGAAGCTGTACGCATACTGTACATATATTTTCTAAAGTAATAAATACAAATTGAGAATTTGAGGGTGTTTCTCCTGCATTTTTTATTCCAAATTCCAATTATAACTTTAAATCTTATTCCTTGCGTACAGTCTCCCTTGTGCTGTTCTTGGAAGACTTGTTCTTGCCAGACAGCACAGACTGTACCACACAGCTATGACAGCAGCCACGTGGTATGTCCCCAAAAGGCACTGCAAATCTGCCAGAGTGCCTGGAGAGAACTCTCACCATGAGGGCATATCAGAAGTGCTTGACGTTTAGCGTGGAAACCCAACCGAATCGTGTGGTTTACTCACCTCTCCCTTCGGGAGGAAAGGACCTGTGCTGGAATTTCCTTGCATTTCTTCCCCCTGGAAGGACAAAGCAAAGCATGCACGAAAGTAAGTGAGGTTCTGTAATGGACACGCAGCAGAAAGCCTGACGTTCAAATAGGGTGTCACAAGGGAAAGCTTTGTTCTGCCAGTCCATCTCCTGAGAAACAGGAGTCATGATGGACTTATGCTAGTAAAGAAGCCAGCATGTGCCACAGGGATCAGAGATGATGAGCTCTGGAATAGGATTGCCTCTCAAACCAGTGTTTGGGAAAGGAGGCAGTGCTGAGCCTCCGTATTGTGTCGTACAAAGTTACAGAAGCCACTGCTCTCCCTGGGAAGGTAAAAAGCACTAGCACCCAAACGCTCAAATCCCATCCCCTGAGCACTCTGCAAGGCAGAGGGGGCTGAGACCCCAACACTGCGCTCAGAGGCATTTGCCCAGGAAAGCACAGCTTCACAACTGACAGCCACGACAGCTGCTGTGGCACTGGGATGCGCACGATCAGCATTCACTAGCATCAGGACAAAGTCTAGGTGTCCCTTGCCAACCTTTCTTATTGCTGGGATTATCCAAGGCTGGCTCCCCATCCTTAACAAAGTCCTCTTCAAACCTGCAGGTTAAAAACAGGCATTGTCAGACCTGACGGTTCTCCTCTGGTATGCAAAAGCGTGGGCAGGAGACCTCGAGACGACGCAGGCTCCGGCCTTCGGCCCTTCTGCACCTGCCCACTGGTAAATATGTGCAGGTCTGTCAGCAGGAGCTGAAACTGCATGCACTAACCAGGAGAAATGAGGCTGTGAGGCAATTCTACCCCAAAGGAGAACCTCTAAAACCTTTACATCAGTACCCATGTGTATATATATAATTCTATGAACATCCACGAAGCCTATAGATGCCTGTAGAGTAGCTGCACCATGCTCAAATGCAGCTTTCCCAAGCTTCTAAACACAATCTGAAGTAGCTTCAGGACTTGTGATCTCAGATTAGATCTGTGGATCAGACTCGTTTGGTTGGTTTCTAATCCTGCTTGTTTTGTAATATGGCTTTTCTCTTAAAAATTGGTATACAGGAGAACAGCAGGGCTCAGAGCTGTCTTGCCAGCAACAGTCAGGACCCACTTAAGTCAATTCACTTCTAATTACTGGGGTCTCAGTGACCAAAAATCTATGTATTTGGTCCCATTCCTCAGCCAAAAGATTGTCCCATATATCTGCCCTGTACAAACTCTTACCAGCAAACCTATGTAACATCCCCTAACATCACACCCTACCAAACCCTTACCCTGCTGCAGGTGCTGTCATCCTCCAAGGCTTTCTAGCTGGTGTGACCCAGCCAAACAAGCACACTTAGAGGGACAGTGTTTAAAGCAGGGAAGTGTCAGACTCCATGAAGAGCTCTCCCACATTGCTGGCCCCAGCGTTTCCCCCATACCATATATGCGGCCCTTTGAAGCGACCCCCTCACACCACAGTGCCTGAATGGGCTGAGTTTGAGGTGTGGAGGATTTAGGCAGGATTTGGCTTGTCCTGTGATCGAAAAGGAGAAACACCCAGGGCAGTGAGAAAACCTGTGGACTAGCAACACAAGTTTGTCTATCCCTGTCTCTAGAGGAACACCTGCACCCTCCTGCCATTGGATTTGTCCATGTGGAGATGGAGATGTGGAAATGGAGAGAACCCTCCAGATGTAGACTGAGCAGTGATTCACACTCCCCTCCCTCCCACAGTCCGTGTCCTGCTGGGACCAAAGGCAGGCAATCTTTGTCAGCACACACTATCTCCTATCCGGGTAGGAGACCTCATGTCAGAAAGACAATCATGTCAGAAAAAGAATCACTCTGATATCTGGTCCCACTGATAGACAGAAGGAGAAAGAGACAGCAATGTGGATTTGGTCAGGGAGAGGCACATGACAGCATGGGATTTGATCAGCAATACATATCTACGCAGGATCCCATCAGTGGCTTTAGTGGCCTGCTGCAGACAAACCGCCCCAGGACTGTGGAGGACCTACATGTGCTCTGACTTCTCCACATCCCAAGCCCGTCGCCACTCGCCCTTCGCGTTCTTGTGACGTGCCAGTCGTTCCAGGTCAATCTGATCTCGCTCCCTCTTCCAGCGTATGTACTCTGAGCGTTCCCGTCCACTCATGGGGAAACTCAGGTCTCCAGGGCTCTTCTGGACCGACTTCCCACCATCCTAGTGGAGGGAAAAGAGCTTCTTGTTAATAAAAATGTCTGAAAGAGCTGCATTTGGTGTACTTTGTACTGCCACCACCAGAAATGCTCAGTAATAGCTGAGAACAACTTGGAGCAAGGTTAGCGTCTCTCTCGCAAGTGACGTGCACACAGAAGGGCTCTGCTTTACCCATAGCCTAAACACACTGGTCCCAGGGCTGGCTGACTTTCCGAGAGGGACCCCGAGGCAGGGAGAATTACACGGCTTGCTTGGAGCCACGCTGTAAATCCATAGCCAGATCAGAACAAGCAACCATTCCCTCCCAGGGATATTCGACAATGATAATTTGTGGCAACATATTTCTGAAAAGTTGTTCCACTTCATCCACATTACATAAGTAGTGTTACATTTCAGAGGATTAAATTGCTTCCACCTAAATCCCTGGATTTTGCCATCTAGACACATCCCTCTTGCCTTAACGAGATGGGGCTTCGCTGCTGTTTTCCCAACCTGAACCACAAGGTTTCTTTGGTTCTTGTAGTGATTTCTAACCTCCCGGTCTATGAAGCAGCTGCCATAAGATGTAACTTTTCATTCTAGATATTCAGTACCTGATTACAAGTTTTTAAAGCATGTCCCTGTAAATCTGCATGCAAACGGCCACAGGATTGATTTGCCTCATTTGTACTTGCAGTCACCTTAACTGCAGGCATAAATTAGACAGCGGCTTTCATCTGCCGTGTTCCTGCTCACCTCAAGGTTTTAAAACCAAACACGCTCAGTTTTTCCTGGAAGAGGCACTTTGCTAAGGTTTACTTACAGCATACAGTTAGTTCCTGGAGTGCTTGCAACATCTCCCAGGAGAGTTTGAGAGGCTGAACTCTCATAGAAGATGCAGCGGGCTGATGAATCCTCCCACCTGAAGACTTTGGGACACTTAAAGTTATGCCTATGAAATCCTTCACACTGACAGGGTGAAGAAGGAAGACAGCCTTCTGTGACCACCAGGCATCCCCAGGAGCCCATGGTCACAGGGCGAGTATCAAGAACAGCATCTTGGAGCAAAGGGGCTCTTCACTTCCATTGCTTTCAGCCTCTGGGTTTATCACTCCTCCTCACGATAAACTAGTCAAGGGCCACCACTGTTCAAAAATTTGAAGCTGAATGAAAAGATAGCTCAGAGCTGATGGAGCACGTGAAGAGGGAGAGGTGGGTAAGACAGCTGTCAGGTTAACAGACATGGTGGAAACAGGAGCCAACTGGCTATGGTATGTTGTCAAGCAACACTGCGTAGCGAATAGCTTAGTGCAGAGCTGAGTCCTGGGGTGCTAATTACCAGCAGATAATTCATCACTTCATACATGTGCCCTTCCACGCCAGCCACCCTCACCCCTTCCCCAAACGGGAAATAACTCCTCAGCATTGCACTGCTGTTAAAAGCAGAGCAGCAGGGAAGGAGTGACTGAGAGCCCTGTTACCAAGGAGACTCACCTGCGTGGGCTGGAGATGGGGTCGCAGTAATTGCTCCTCCATTCATTAGCTGGCAGGAGCTGGGGAACCTGAGACTGCATCCCCAAGAAGGGAGAGATGAGGTCCACAGGAAGGCAAGGCACACCAGGGGAAAAGTAGGACAGCACTGGTCCCTGGGTTGGGGCATAAGCCCAGAGATGCTTCCAGCCCCATGGCACAGCAAAGCAGAGCGGCTCCTGCCACAATGGATCCTGATGCACTTCTCATAGAAGAGAAGCTTGCAAGAGCTGAGCAGCACACAGCTCGTGAGAGCAGGGTTCAGCCCCCAGAGCTGGAGGATAAGGGAAGTGCCCTGCCCCACTACCTTCGCCCTTAGCAAAGGGGAAGCCAAAGGTGAGGAGAAGACTGAGGCTGGTGACCGCGCTCTCGCATGGGTAGTTGCAGAAGTAGAGCAGAGAGAGCCAGTCCCTGACCAGGGACTCACCTCAGTTGCAGCATAGCTGCAGTTAGCTGGAACAGAAGGCCACTGTGCTCCCCCTTTTCTACTCTAGGCGGGGCTTAGCTGGAATTAAGATTTAAGAGCCCATCTGTGTCCTCCTAATGAATCATGTTGAGGTGGGGCTATTCAATTTGTGCTCCATTAATTAACAGCATCTGCAGGCTCCAGGGACCAGCATGTTCTCTAGGGTTGGCATTAAACAGTCAGTGGGAAGGCCTGTGCTTTAATTTACCTCCATCCTACTCAGCTCCTGCTGGATCGAGGAGCTGTAGCTAATACGACCTGAGCCTTTCAACCCACAAGCTAATGTTTTTGGGAGAGAAACCAGCTATAGCTGTGCTGCAGCATGGGTGAGCATGTGTTACCCCTCGTAATATCCCTGCTGCTGTGCTAGGGACTTAAGCAGCCACAACAAGGTGTGAAGGGCAGGTGCCCTGTCACCCCTTTCCACAGCTGCTTTGCTTCAGGTGTGTTAGCCGCTCAGCAAAGCTCTGGATGACAAGAGGGATGAACAGCGGGGACCACATCAGAGTACATTGCTGCTTTCTTTAGGACTGAGGCAACTCTTACTGATAGGGAGGCACACCTTACTGGTTTCCCCTTCCAAGACAAGGCTCCCCCCAAAGGGATGCAGGGCCAAACTCACCTTCCGGCCGTGCTCGTTTTCTGGGCCTCTGTCACTGTCTGATCTCCTCTTCTCTGCTGTTCTCCTCTCCTCCGCCTGCAATGGCACAGACACAGAAATTATGTCAAGGATTAAGCAAGGACTCCTGGCAGGGGGGTCAGTGCCTGACCCTGTGCCCACAAGGACATGTAAGAACTGCCCAGAAAAGGTCAGCAAAAGAGGAAAGATTGGTTTCTGGGGTCCTGAATCAAACTGATGTGGGAAAAAAAAAAAGAAGTCAAAAAGTAAGGGAAGTAGAGAAAACCAAGAAAAAGGGATGTGTTCCCACAGGTCCCTCCTCCTCCCAAGGCAGAGGCAGAAAGGTGTCCTGTATGGTCCCGTTTCTTTCCAAGGCAGACCAAGTTTCAGGTACCTGTTCAGACTGGGGCCAAAGACCCAGCTTAGGATTCACCTGTATGAGAGCCGGGAGCCCAACCAAGATGCAGCTAAAAGTCAGCAAGGTAAAGTCAGGAGTGATTTTTGTCCCTGTCAAACACAGGGTCCATCCCTGCTTTCACTGGGTTCAGCCACGCTGCCACCAGAATGGCAAGCTCTGCTCTAGTGTTGATATCCCCCTGCCCGGCAGGAGGTGAAAATTAGCCCCTCCATCTTAAAGAACTACTTAATGACACTAAACATGAGGCACGCCATGGGCAAGGCATTTCTCTGCCCCTGTG
Organism: Pluvialis apricaria; assembly: GCA_017639485.1. Lineage (NCBI taxonomy): Eukaryota > Metazoa > Chordata > Aves > Charadriiformes > Charadriidae > Pluvialis > Pluvialis apricaria. The sequence goes on along the minus strand of CM030012.1, from coordinate 67,849,537 downwards.
TGGAACTGATAATACAGAGACAGCCGTGTCCGAGGCCAGGGTGGGATCATGCTGGGTCTTACCAAAATAGCCTGCAGAGCATAAATATCATTTAAGAAAGGCTTTCTGCCCTGGTTATTCAGTATTGTTGGGGCGCCACCGGGAGGGCTGTGTGCCATTGCAGGTGCAGGGCAGATGAGGGCAGGGTACCAGCCTGCCCCCCGCGCTGCCGAGCCCCTTAGGGCAGGGGTTGGTCCTTGCTTGGGGCTCGGCCACTCGTCCCACTCCCACCCGGACGCTGCCATAGCACGTGATTTGCAGCACGGTGACTGCCAAGTGGCACAGCGTTTATCACAGCTGCCTCCCCCCGTTTTGTAACCGTACATGGCAGCCCTGGGGCTGCCTCACACTAACGCTGCCACGAGGAGTGAGTGGAGAGGCCCCGGCGTGCTGCAGTCCAGCTGAGGCATCCCCAAATTCCCCTCCCTGCTGAACCGCCACGGGGCCGGGGAGTGTGCGGCGCTGAGATTATCATGCTGCTGTTTTGCACCACCAAGCAAAACTGAACAAAGAGGAAAGTCACAGCACAAACTGCCAGGTCAGCCGTTCGAGAAAGCGTCAGTGTGGTGAGGTCCAACCCAGGCTGGAAATAGGACTTTTATTCCAGTCATTTACCAGCCTCAGGTTTAGCCCAGCATTATGGGGCTGGATGTGCGAAACTCGGGATGCGAGTCGCAATACCCGCCAGCTCTGCCCAGCTTCCTAAGGCAACTCATCCCCGCGGCAGCCTGCTCCCACGTACCCGGTGGGATCGTGCAGGGAGCGAGCTGGGCGAAGTCTTTTTGGGGACTGTCCGCATGTGCTAAATCTGAGGCAGGTGGGAAGTGTGACCATATAGGGAGTATTCATGGATGTTGCCCTCAGTGCACGACAGCTTCGCTGGTCTGACTGGTGTGAAGCTGGTGTAGCTCCAGTACAGGTGGAAGTTCATGTTAACAGGTCCTTGGAAAGAGTGAGGATGACGATAGCTATACTGCCCCAGGATTTCTCAGCAAACATTTGGGAAAAAATGCAGAGGGATCTGTGCTCAGAGAAGCCACCCCTCACCATAACCTGGCTCGTTGCAAAACGGGCCAGGATATGGTGAAAGACAATACCGGGTATTTATTTCGAAAGGTTGCTGCAAAAACTTATGTAACCAAAAAAATGCTCCCTTCAGGCTCAAAGTCAACTGCTCGTGCAGCCCCATTTGAAGAACCTAGTAGCCAGAGATCTAACGAGTCTCCGCAGCCCCAAACTGAGACCTTGCGCTTATGGAGACTAAAACAGAAGAAACCTGGGAAGTTTGCTTATTTGAGGAGGCCGGCTGGGGAGCAAGGTGCAGATGGATGTTAGCCTTTAAAGCAGCTGTAAAAGAAACTCACCCCTTTAGAAAGAGTACAAAGGAGCCAGCTGCTGCAGAAGAGCTGGAGCCCCTTCGTCCCTGGGGGAAACCTCGTGCGGGAGGAGAGACGGGGGAGAGGGAGCACTGATCACCTCAGAAATGCTAAAGACAGCTCATAACTGACGGGGAAACTGAGGCAGGGAGCTGCATGGGTGTGCTTATTGTTTCATCTGAGCCTGCATACTTCTCGTGCAAGCTCACGCAAAGAATGATTCAGTCTGGACCTTTTACAATGCCTGATTGTGTCCCTGAAGACGGGAACCGGAAAGCCAGAGCATCCGCACAGCCGGAGCGCCGAGCCAGGGTGTGTGTAAGCTGTAGGGGGGGGGAGCAGTGTGCCTCTGTCTGTCTGCAGCCCAGCGCAGCTTGACTTCAGCCCTGCCTCTGCCAAGCGTAGAGCGAGCCTGCGCCCGGGAGATGTGCTGGGACGGCCTGGCTGAGGGACCACGCTGCAGCTCGCGAGACGCAGGAGAAGACGCAGCTCTTGCATGGCTGCCCAGTGCCGGGGACCTGCAACCCAGAGCCTGTCCTGTTTTGCGCACCAGCTCTTCAGTGCACGCCACACATCGCTCTGTCACAGGGACACTGTACAGCTCTCCATCCTTTTACATCCCTCACTCAAAGCCAGGCTGCCTTTTTCCTTAGTCTGCTTCTATTTTTGCCTCTCAAAGGGCACTGTGGAAAATAGAGAGGACCAAAAAAATCTGGTTCTCTTCTCCCAGGAAAGCAGGTCTGAAGTGCGCAGTTAAGAAGACATGGTTAGCTTTGCTTTTGCACTGGTGCAGGAGCAGATTTTCGCAGTTGCTCCGTGCTGCCCCAGAGCTGCTGTTAGCCTGTTATGACACACCCAGGGCCATGGGGAAGCAAAACATGTTTTTCTCCTCCTTCCTCCTCTCCGCCCCCAAAATTATGAAATATGACAATGACATTATCATCTCATAGTTTAACTGTTCCTGCACAGCAGGGGAAGAGATGCGAGGAGGGAACAGAAACCTAAAGTAGGCAGAGAAGATTACATTTGTTTATCCCGAGATTCATGTGAGGATTTCTCTATTTCTGAGACACAGAATGGTCTGGGGCAGGGGAGGGCAGAGCCTGCTCCTAACCAGGATACGGCCCTGGGATCCCAAATGCTTTCTGCTGCTGTGCTTGTCTGACCTCCTGACATACATAAACTCAGCTAATGTTACTGTGCAATGGTGACGATGCTGACGCCATTATCCAGCTATGTTAAGCATTGTTTTGTACTAACAGTTCTCCAAACAAAAAGCTTTGACAGGCTTCGATGTCTCTGAGCTACTTCATTGTCTTCTTATTTTAAAAGTAAGTACCAACAGATGTGTTAAATTAATCTTTTGGTACCCACTTCTCCAGGCACATGTTGGCACCAGAACTGGCATTTCTTCTGCAGGAGGAGATTTTGTAAGAGCTTAGAGCTGGTTTTCCAGTGCTTTGATCCTCCACTGGGCAGGATTTTTGAAACTAGTACATGAGAAGATATTTTTTTCTAACTGTTTTCTAAATCTGCCTACTAATTGTGCTGCCTGAAGGGAGCTAAAGACTTTTCAGCCACCTTTTCTGCCTATTTCCCCCTCCCATCTGCAATGTAAAAGCAAGCGTTTCTCCTGCCACAGGTTTGGTTCCTCTCCCATGCGAATACCGGAGTCAGACTCATCTGTGTAAGTCCCTGAAAGCAGCTTTTGTGTCTCTTGATTACAAACAGTCATTTCTGATATAACATCCTGGGAAATTCTGTTAATAAAAGGACAATTTAAAAGCCCCGAAGCCCTATCAACTGTCCATTTAAAAGATGATTTGTAACCTGCTAATTAACCATTGTACTCCACTGGTATGGGGCTGCCAGCTTGCAGCTCTAATGCATTAATGATCCTGAAACATTGCCAGAGCATGGAGTGGCTTTTTAGGAAAACTGGTGCTAAACATTAGGCGTTATCCCTGGCCCCGCTTGCAGATTTAGGGGCAGCCAGGCAGAGGTGGGAAGAAAGGTCCCAGAAGTGGCACCTCCAAGCCGGCAGCAGCGCTGGAGGGTGTGAAGACGCATAAGTAGAGTGATGTGCTCAGGCTAATTCGTGCTGCAAGGAGACAGGATAATTTGGTCCCCCTGGCCCTCTGTGCTAACAGAGAGTGAAAGAGTCTTTCACTGGGTAGAAAAAGACAGGCTGCAAGATGGCAGGGTGATATAAGGCACTGGGGCTGCTTTGGAAAAGAAAATAATGAGAACAGCTTTTTTTTTCCTTGCGTTTCCTCTTTGGCAGCCTCTGCCACAGCTGTGTGCTGCCAGCTGTGATGCGGTCTGGGACTGACAGTGTGGCGCTCGCTAGAAGCACCAAGGGCAGCAAGAATGGGAGGCTTTTTTTTTTAATTATTATTATTTTTAATTGAATTTCATCATGAATAAAAGTAGAGAAAAATGTGGGATGACAAGAATGCCCATCAAATGTTTTAATGGGATAAATTTGGCAAGTGCAGAGAGGAGGAGGCAAATTTGACAGCGGCCAGGCTACGGGATGTTACCGAAGGAGGAGTGATGGATGTGATTCTCTCTCCTAGGCACCACAGGCCTCTGCGGGAGGGGAGGACACAAATAACCCAGCACGAGCAGGGAACCAGCTGGGGCATGAGGTGAAAAACCCAAAGGATGGACCATGCTGGGGTAATAAGGGAGGCTGGAAGCTAATGCTCAAACTGGGGGTCTCAGCTCAGGTTCTAACACACAGCTACTCACATGACAACTCTGACACCCCATCAGGCTCTCCCAGTAGTTGATCAATTTGGGGATAAAAATGAAGTTTCTCTTTTGAATGAACAAGTAATTAAAGGACAGAAAACAAAGAGTGGCAAGTAAATGGCAGTTTCCATGGTAGAAGATTAGCAGGGGTGTGCCACTGGAATATGTGCTGCTCAACATGCTCATAAATGGTCTGGAAAAGGAGCTGAATAGAGAGATGACAGTTTGCTGATGATACTAAATCATCCAGGGCAAAGAATGTAATTTGCCAGGAAAGAGCTGCAAAAGATCTCTTGACATTGAATGCTTGCATCATAAAATTACAGATGAAATTCAATATCAATAATACAAAATAACTCACATGGAGAAAAATGCCCCCTCTTATATATACACACACAGTAATGAAGCCCGAACTATGATTAACACTCAGGAATGAAATTTTGGTGTTATTGTGACTAGTTCTCTGAAAATGTTAGCTCAATTATTTAGAAAAAAAAGCAAAGAAAATGCGAAGTTGTTAGGAGAAGAATAGAGAACAAGCCAGAAACATTGTTATGTCACTGAGTACATCCACAAGAGCCCACAGCTTGAATACCATGTACAGTTCTGGTATTCTGGTATTAAAAGAATATAGTAAAAATAACAAAGGCACAAACGAGGGCAAAGACAGTGATCAAAAATACAGCACTACTTCCTCACCAGACATGTCTCAATAGGGTCAGTCTCTTAAGCCTGCAGAAGAGATGGCTAAAGGGAGATGTGAAACGCGTGGATAAAATCATTTGTGCTTTGGGAAAGTGACCAGGGGATGATCACTGCTTCCCATGACGCAGAAACAAGTGGAGTTACCAGGTAACAAGTTTGAAGAAAAGAAGGGATGAACGTTTCAACACAGCACGGCACTTAACATTGCAGCTCTTGGTTGGAGATGTTGTGGGGGATAAAGTTTAGATGGACTCAAAAAAATCCCCAAAATATTAGAATTCAGGCAAGAAAAAGCCTGTCAAGGAGAAAGATGCTGTTCTTGGCAGAGATGGTCCCTAACTCGGGGGCTGGTGAGTATAGGAGGGGAGGGATGACTGCAGGCTTCCCCGGTCTTCTGCTCTTTCCCTGACGCTGTGCTGCTGGCTGCTGCTGCAAACACTTGGTGTTAGTGCAAACACTGCTGCAGTACCGCTCCTACTAACGCATGGCCCTCGCTGGGCAGGTCCCAGCTCGTCTGCAGTGCCGGGGTGGCTTTGGGCTGCAGAGCCCACCAGGGCAGGTTTCCCTGTTTACCAGCTGGTTCCCAGTTTACCGGCTTTCCTGAAGTGATGCAGCACAGAGCCGCTCAGCATCGCTCACGTGCTTGTCCGCGCCACAGCAGGAGGGCAGAGGCATGCTATAACCCTGTTTACGTGGGGGGAACCGAAGCCCAGGGCTGCTAGGGTTTGTGGATGCTGTGATCCCAGCAGTGCTGGTGGGATTCGGCCTCCATTTTCAAAAGAAATTGCTGTATTCAACATCCCTGTGACACACACTGAGTTCTGCAGACTAAAATTATTTAATACCGCATTTTATACATTTTAGTATTAGTAACTCTGATCTGCTCTCTGCACTGCGGTCTTCCAGTGCCTTTTGGAGAAGCACATCGCTCGGAGGCACAGCACGTGAAACAGACTCGCCTGGTTTCAATTTTTCAAGCACTGTCACTACCAGTAAAAAGAAGCACTTGTTTAAAACACTAATCCTTAACGCAGCTTGGGAACAGCTGAAGTGACAGGGTGGGCCAGACCAAATCTCCCTTGACTCAACCAGCCCAAGCTGGCACGACGTGTGAGATGCCAACGTGACCTGTCACTTCAGGCCCCATCTGCTTCTGTCACTGATCCTGGGAAAAGGTTGACCGAGTGTGGATGGAAGAAAGTAGCTTGCAGAGGTGACCGTGAAATCCAACTACTTAACTCTCTTACAGCCACATCCTTCGAGTCATGTTGTAAGGTGCCTGCGTGCCGAGAGCCGGTTTTTGGCCTGTCTGTTGGAGCTGTTGTCTGAAGTTACACAATTAAAATAGTAATATTCTTCATTAACTAGGGATGGAACAGGACCTGGTCAGCCTAGGGAAATCACTAGGAACAAGGAAATCTCCTGAGCTCAACTGGACTCTGAAACATACCCAGCTGGTAACAGGTATTGGAAACTAGAGTTTCAAACGCTTTTATATCTTTTTCTACATTGTAAGAGGAATCCAAAGAAGAACAACAAATACTCCCATGAAAGCCCATTCTTAAAATAAGCTCACTAACACGCTCTTCCAGTCCCTCCATTTCCCAGCCGTGGGAGGTGTGCTCTGTGGCAGCCCCTGGGCTTGCTCCCTGCCCCCTGTGCAGGCCGGGCAAGCACGCGGGCCCCAAAGCACCCTGCCTTCCAGGGAGCAGCAAGCTCCCATTCTGCTCCCTGCGAGCTTCCAAGAGGCTGGGGAAGGTATGCTTCAAAGCTCAGCAACAGAAAGCAGGGGACAGTTTTTCTGTGCCAGCACGAAGCATGATGCTATCGCTAAATGGGTCTTGCCAGCAACGCTGGTCCAAGACTGCTGTTGAGCCAGGCTATCTGTCCAGCCACAAGATCTGGTGATCAGGCAAAACTAATCTTTCTTTCCAGTCTTAAGTAATGCTGAGGGCATATACTGCTCCTCAGTAGTGTTATTCGATAGCTAGAGTTATATGAAGCCTCTGTGGCTTTCCTGTACTCCTGACAGAGATCCTTCTCTTGTTCAGCCAAGGCATGAAGGCACCAAATGGCTCTGCACAATCCTTCTCCCTGTGGAGGTCAGCACCAACAGGCTCCTGTCCAGCACTTCGCAGGCCTCCCTCGCAGCCCGCTGCGGCCAGAAGAGTGCCTAAGCTTCAGTCCCACCCTCTGTCAACTGAGAGACTGGGTTTGGACGAAGGAATAAAGAAAAAACAGAAGACTTTAAATTAACTTTGGGGTATGAAGAGGAGCAGCATAGAGTTGTTTGCATTCCTTGGGATTATCAGGATTACCTTCCAGACCAAGCTGTGTGAAGAAGACCACTGTGGCTACATACAATTGAGGAAAGGAGGGCTGACAGAGTTATGTGAGCTCCTTGCACTGCTATATGGAGGTAATTGCATTCATTGGGAATGAGTCTAAATGAATGAGCTTAAATGAAAGGCAGCACAGTGGAAGCTGAAAGCAGCAGGAGCAAGACTCAAGACACCAACCTCTGCTGAATCACCAAAATCAAATCTGCCAGGCATTAGGGACTTCACACCCTCTTTGCCAGCCTACAATTCAAAGCATCAGATGTTCAGTGGTTCATGTGAAAAGGTGTAGGCAGATATGACCTTAAGATAGCGCAGCTGTAGGCCTGCTCTCATACACACACTGAATCTAACTGCTTTGGGGCCAATATGAGCAAGGCATCACCAAAACCACACACGTGAACCCTCAGCCTCAGATTCCATGTTCCATAATAAAACCGGATGAGGTATAAGCTTTTCCAAGGCTGTCCATACACCTTTAAAACAGGGCTCAGGGTCTGAAGCCAAAATCTAGGCACTCCTCCTGCTGTTCTCTCTTAGCATAGTCCCAGCCTTGATGACCTCAGAGATAAGTACTTAAACAAGCCCGGCAAGAGCAGAAGTGGAGAGACTTGCCCTGCACATGACAGAATTATATTGACGGTCTCAAGGACACCTACAGCACAGGCATGGTCAGGTCACTCTTATCCCACCATCATGTCTAGGTGTGTCCGTGATGCCCAGACTGCAACAGGCGACATCTGCCACATGAACCTCTGGTGAACGGACAGTGGCTCAATCAGGCAGCCTATATGAGGCATTTTATGGCATTCAAAAAACTGCTCGGTAGCCATGAGAAAGGTGCACACGGGCTTTCAGAGCCTGGGTAAACTCTGGGGAGCAGGAGAAGCTGAAGATTAACGTGGGCAGTTAGCAGATGGTTGGCTGCAGTCCCGGAGAGGGTGCCGCATAGGTCTCCCAGCGTTCCTGGGTGTGTTTGGCAGCTACACTAAGTGTTGTTTTCCTTCACAGTCTTTGCTGACCCTGTTTGCTGCCGGCATTCTTACTTATCTGTGCAAACTCTCAAATAGGAAAATACCACATGCCTCCATGTGTGTAAAGAGGAAGGTATTTGCAAAGAAGTATTTGAAATATGTTTCAAAGATTAACAAAGTTCAGCCGGCTCACCCAGTAGGTTATGGCCAGGCACAACGGGACTTCAGTTCAGAAGCAGGTATTGCCCAGCTCTGTTAACTTTTAAGTCATGCAGTGCGTCAAGAGGATAGCGCTCCTGACCTAACCTGCTGTATGGCCACAGAAAGAAGTTGGTAAGAGACAGGAGGTGAGATTCATGACCCATATCTGGCAGCGCTTTCATCGATCCTTCCAAAACAGCATCTGATACTTCTTATGGACCCAGTATTTTTAAGAGCCTGTTAGCTCTCGCTAGGATCAGAGAAGGGAAAGAATTGTAGCCTTTCCTCTTCCACAGTGATGGAAGCCAGAGTCTTATGGTGATAAGCTCTGCACTATTAATATGTAGTCTCTCCCAATGTTCTGTTGCTGGGCTGGCTCCTAATCTGGCCCCATGGCCCTTCTCATGACAGCAGAACTAGCGGATGCCACTGATACACTGCAGTCCGGTCATTCGTAATGCACTTACTTTTTCCTTGTTATCCATGGTGATGGCAATCTGCATCCTCCTTCCCCGGCGGAAAGCCACCAAATGGTCTGTCTCTTCTTCACTCAGGTCTGGCACTCTGCCTGGGCCAGGGAAGCACTCGGTGCGTTTCTCACTGACGATCCGCTTGCCCTGGAAAGGACAGGATGAGTTAAGGACACCTCCATTAGCCCCGTGCAGTGCCCTTCTGAGGAGAGCGGCAGTCCCCAAATTGCACAGGATTTTGGTCTGGCAGAACAGAAACATGAGCCAGATAGTCAGTCGTCTTGGTTTATAAAGCTGCCAGCCTAGATACTTTAAGGGAGATGTAATATTACATAGGCACGTTTAACCGAGCACAACTTAGGTAGGGTGGGATTTGCCCTGTTCAGGTGCTTTGCAGCATGAACACTGATTGACGTTTTATTTTAGACAGGCGAGCCATCTTGCATTTGCATCTTTGAAATAAATGTGAAGTTGTCCTTTCACTGAACAACATGTCCCAATAAAACGCAAGGCTACAGTGGAGCAGAAGCACAGAGGGTGAAAGAGAAGGGAAACAGCGGTGTTCTCTCCAGCCTTGCCCACAAAGCAGTTACCACCTTGAAGTGTATTAAGACTTGACAATTTATCATCTTCATAGTCATTGTGCGTTCATATTTCTGGAATGACTTATTCAGCAGTGGAATAGTTTAGAAAACTGATACATAAACTCCTCAAACAAGGGCAGTTTACCCCTTTCAGATATTATTTCCAGCTGTCTGTATCAGTTCACGACTTTACTGCACGGATTTACATCTGGTTCTTATTTTGTTAATTAGCTTTGTTGCTGGCTGAGCTCCTGCCAGTGCCCTCAGCCGTCACTTCCACAAAATGAGCACATCTTTTGTACAAAAATACACACTTTTTCTCATTTAAAAGTATCATCTTTCAGTTCCATCATGTGCCTTTTTATTTTTGCCTTACAAGGAAATGAGAGACATAATAAGTCATCTCCATCTTTATCTCTGATCTTTTTCTTTTCTCTTCATCTGTACGATTCCTCTGCTTGTCTTTACCAGGAATGAACAAACCTCAGAAGCTTCCCTCTCTAAAGGATGGTATATTTGCCTCTGTTTTTCTCCCTGGACTTCCAAATATACGGGAGTCTCGATTTCAAAGGAGCTCAAAATCTCCAAGTAAACTTCAGTGAAACTTGGGAACACAGCACACACTGACCTTTCATTTGTACGGAAGTTTTGCAAGCATCAGTGAATTTGCCATGACATACGATATCAAGATGTCTCGCATTAGCCTCATCTTCACTTGGCTCTGCCACAAGTGCAGATGTTAGCATGGAGGGAGCCTCGCTGTAGACAGCCTCCGTCAGCAAGACCTTTTTTATCGCTTGTCCAGTCATCGAGCTTCCTAACGCATGATAAATGTTTTAAGAGGTACTGGAATATTTCCAGCCTCAGACCTTCAGTCTCTTGTTTATTCTTCTTTCACATCTGTGTAATTTTGCTGTCTCAGCAGAGACAGTTCTTGAGTTAGTCTGATGCGTGCTAGAGGAGGAGTGGGTCCCTGCACTGCCGTTGGTTCTGTCTGCCAGAGCTGTGGGACGCGGTGGGAACCTTTTCATACATTCCCTTGCGTATGTATAGCTCTGGCTTTAGTTTTCGGCTGTAGCTCCTAACAAGTTTTGCTGCCCTTAGTAGGACCCTTGCTATTTCTGCTTTTCTTGAAATAAATGAAGCCACATGTTGCGTTCAAAGCAAGGATCTGCTGCCAAACTGTTCAATGCCATTCTAGTACTTTCCCTGTTGTTCTCTATGTTTGTGTCGATGCAGCCTCCTGCTTTGACTGCTGCCGAGGACCAACATCTGGGAACCACCCCCAGAGACGTCAACATCTTTTTCCTGAGAGTAAAATCTGATAGTCAAGAGAACAGGCAATCATTTAAATATGGAGTACAACTGTCTTGGCATCTACCACAGCCAGACATTTAGGTGTACTTTTACCTGCCACCAGGATATCTGTCCTGGAAAAGTACCCATACCTATAAACTGAGAGCTGTTTTAAAGGCTTTAGTCTATGTATCTGTCTTAAGAAGGATATGATTTTATCAGAGACTGGGCAGAGCCAGAAAGTTCAAAGCAGAATCTAAACTGCTCTGAAATCCTAGTTGTACTCCCCCTCCACGAATAGGGAATGCTACACTGTCCTTAATCACACATCCCACTGCAGTCACAACGTTACAAGTGATTGCATTACTGCTCTGTTCCTAAAATAAAGTCAGAAGTGGTTGAAGATGTGAAGGTCAATGGCAGCTTTGGCAGTGGTGACCAGAAGAGAGTGGATTTTAGGAGCCTGAGAACAGTAAGGAAGGCAAGCAGCAGACTAGAGACCATGGCCTTCAGGAGAGCAGACGTCAACTTGTTCAGGGAACTGGTAGGCAGGATCCTGCAGGAACCTGTCTTGCAGGGGAAAGGATCCCAGGGGACCTGATTGATTTTCATGGAGACGGCACAAGAACATAAGGAATGACTTCCTGTTGCGCAAGAAGATGAGCAGGTGTGGAAAGAGGCCAGCTTGGCTGAGCAGGGAGCTCCTGGTTGAACTTAAATGCAAAAAGGGAGTGTGCGGGAGGTGGAAAGGGACAGGCTCTCAAGGAAGATTACACGAGCAGGACCTGGGCATGCAGGGATGGAGTTAGGAAAGCCAAAGCTCAGGTGGAGTTGAAACAAGTGAGAGATGTGAAGGTCAGCAAGAAGGACTTCGGTGGATACATTAGCAGCAAAGAAAGCTGAAGAAAGCTGTTGGCCTGCTGATGAATGGGGTGGGCAACTTAGTGACAGAGGGCATGGAAAAGACTGGTTACTCCATGCCTCCCTTGCCTTGGTCTTCTACTGGCACGGTCTGCTCTCCACCTCCCAAGTCCCTAACCTAGCGGCAGAGTCAGAGTCACTCAGTCAGTCTTCACTCCCTCAGCATCCTGGAAGATTCCATTAGGGACTGTTTAAATAAAGGAAGAAGGTGGGACCAGGTGGGCTGCATCCAAGGGTGCTGATATCACTGTCAGGCCGCTTTCTACTGCTCAGCATCTTCTTCAGTGATCTGCATAATAGGACAGACTACACCTCCATCAAGTTCATGGGTGACACCAAGCTGATACACTGGGGGATGGTATTGTCGTTCAGAGGGATCTTGACAAGGTGGAGGAGGGTCAACAAAAACAAATTACAAGTCCTGGGACAAAAGAACCCCGAAGAATCCCCTGCATCGCTACAGGCAGGGGCCCAGCTGGCTGGGAGCAGCTCTGCAGAAGTACTTTGGGAGCCTGGTGGGCAACAACTTGACCATAAGTAAAGAGGGAGGAAGGCTTGTTCCTCACTTGGTTCCATTAGCACAAGGACAGACATCAGGTTGAGGGAAGTGATTATTTCTCTCTGTTTGGGCCATATTTGAAGCATCGTGTCCCGTTTCCCTTCACCACAAAATGAGAGAGGTATAGACAAATTGGAAAGAGTCTAGTGGAGGGTAGCCAAGACAGTTACAGGGCTGGAGCATAGGATGCACACAGTGAGGCTGCATTTGTTAAATCTGAAGAGAGAAGAAAAGGCAAAGAGGGGACCTAATTGCAGTATTCCTCCATCTGAAAAGGTGTTATGAAGAGAACAGAGTCCGGCTCCTCTTGAAGGCACACAGCAAAAGGGCAAGAGGCAACAGACACAACCTGCCACAAGGCGAAGTACAACGGGAATTAAGGGGAAAAAAGTCACAATAGTGGTAGTCAAACACTTGAAAACAGGTGCCCAAAGACGCTGTGAAATCTCCATCACTAGAGATTTTAAGAACTGGATTGGACTCAGCCCTGAGCAACCTGAGATAACTGAAGGTAACCTTTTAGCAGGGGCTCAGACTAGATGACCTCCAGAGGTCCCATCCCACCTCAGCTATTTTATGATTCGATTATTGTGCCCAAGTCTGTAGCCTGCTTCAACCATGAAGTGAACCTTATTTAGGTTTTACATCTGTGTATGTGTGTGTATATGCACACATGCATGTGTGCAGATGTATGCAAGTAATGGGTTTAATATGCAAGTATGAATTTAGTGATTTTGCCTGTTTTCTGCAGCTCTGGCTTTTACATAACTAGAATTAGGTAGTACAGACCAGAATTCAGGATTAGTCAGCCACAAAGCTCACAAGCACTTAGGTCTTGGCTTTTAAGTGGCACCTGTTTCCGAATGACTGAATCACATCAGGTCCAAAGGTAACATATTTCCATTGCCAGAATTATTAGCCAATGCAAACACAGGATGTTTTAAAACGAAAAGAATATTTCAAATCCTGTTTATGTTCCATGATTCATACATTTTATTCCTAAATTTCACTAAAACTGGAGACTGGCATTAGAACGGTCAGCATAGGATTCCTGCTTGCAGTCGAAGAAACCAATGCGGTTTTTCTTTATGTCAGTGCAAATCAATATTAATGGACGTGGGTGGAAGAAAAATTAACCCTGTGAATAGAATGTCTTGTTTTGTATTTCAGACCACAGAGCTGGGCTGGATAATTTGAAGCTGCAAATTTCTCCTGCCATCCCCTCTGGGTTCATGGGGCAATGTCTGCAGCCATAAAAGTATCCTCTGGTCTTGTTCATGTTGGCAGTTATGCTGAGATGAGTATTAACATGGTCATTTTAGGAAGTCACTGTGTATCGGCACTAGCAGGCCATGCTGGTGCTCTTACCTTGTGATAAACACAGGAAAATTCAGTTTTATTTAACTCTTCCATTAAGGACTATGCAAGCGGACACCTCTTGTAGGGTAGCTTGCAAAGTTACGCTAACACAATCACGTGCCTTCCAGATATATGAACAAACACTTCCCATTGTGATGAAGAGGTAGTGGAAACAAAAATCTTGTCAGCCGCTCTGAAAACCTGAGCCTTCCTATTTAAACTTTCTCCCACAGCTAGAAAGGATGTAGTGATAGGCATCACTGTCCGTGCTTCACAGTTCCCCTTTATACGGAAAACTAAACTTTTTCTTATGCTTGGAGACATGGAAGAAAAGTGCTTAGCAGGTTTTTGAGGCCCCCTACACATCATGGGCCTGCGACTTAACCCTAAAAATGTCAGTGTTGCCACAAGAGGGACAAATACAGCCTCCTTGGTTTGGAAATGGCGTATACAAGACTGCACCTCTCTTCTTTCTTTCCCCACACTAGCCTTTCCTCTTATAAAAACCCGTTCCTCGCTCATGTCTTTTGGGGAGGAGGGCTCTGTAAAGCAATCTGGGCAATTGCCCAAAGCAATCTGTAAAGCAATTTTCCAGGAAAGAATCTCTTTCTTTTCCCCAGCACCTGCCTCCCTGGCAGCAGCCCTCCAGCCGAGGAGGCTGCCTGCTGCCACCGAGGAACTCTGTAGCCCAAGCAAGGCACTGCTGTTTCCTCAACATGCAAACCGTCCCCACAAAGGACGGTGTTCTCCCACCATGAGAGCCAAGCTCTTGGGAATCACAGGAATGACTCAGGTTAGACCCTCCTGTACAGGGTGCAGCCCTGCACAACTGTAGTATATTTGGGGAAGAGCTGAGACCTGCTGACATCCTCTGAAGGCAGCCGGACACATTATGCCTGGCAGAATAGGCTCTTCACTGCTCGCTGTCCTGTCTCCCTGCTCTATTTGTAGCATGATTCAGAGGCTGAAAATATGGTCTGGCTTTGCTTTAGAACCACTGAATCGCTTGAGCCTGGTAGATACTTTGGTGCTGAAGCTGTACATTGCTTTGCTCTTCAATGCTTATTATTCCCAGGAATTATATTTGCTCCGGGGATGTTCCTGAGTTTCCTGGGACATTCAAGGCACCAAATCTTCCCTCCTTTAAGCCCTGAGCAGGCACGTACAGTAATCCTAGGTGGTACCGCTGAGGTTAGTTAACGAACTGGAGAGCCAGGCTTGCTCTGCCCTAAACAGAGCACCGATACAAGGTGTTTAACATTCTAGTTAATATTTTTTTTTAATTAAGAAAGCAAGCCCAGTGATGACTTAACAAGGTAATAGCAAGCTATTAATCCATAACTTGTACATCAAACATTAATTCTAGCTTAAGTCAACAGCTGTTCCCTGGAGCTCTTCACTGTTTGGGTGGTGACGGCCTGTCCTTTAGAGAAATAACATGGTCACAAATAACTCTTGCCAGGGAGGCCCAGCATCAGGGGGGTAAGTTTGGAAGACGACTTCATCACTTACTATCTCAGAAAGTCCTTCCTGAGGAGGGACATGGGCCCTGAGTTGAAGCAACAGCAAAGCTGCTACCTGAAAACCTGAAAATCAATGCAGAGGACCTTGTACCCAAATACCGGGAGCAGGACAAAAGCCTCAAAGCACACGACGAGATTTACAGGGAGGCAGCACCTTCCTGGGGCCATTAGATGGTAAATGCCACAGTGGGAAGGCTGGCACGTTGGCAAAGCCATTAAACCCTGCAGTTTGTCGAGCAGATGGCAAGGAAGACTCAGAGGCTGATAGAGGAAATAACTATTTAGCAGAGCTGTGACAGCTAGACACGCACAGGCTGGGAGACCACCAGCTCCCCTAGGTAATACCCTCTCTCTCTCCCTCCCTCCCTCCCTCGCTCCCCATATTGCTTCTGGCTAAGATGCGACGTCTGAAGGCACATTCTGTTTAGTGTGCTGTCCTGGTTTGAGATAGAACAGAATCAATTTTCTTTTTAGTAATTCTACTTTTCAGTTAAGTCTCTTCTAACTAACTGCCCTCTCTGAAATTAAGGGCGTATTTTTCCACGATATGTGCTGACATGTGTCTTCCTTTGCTTGTTTATTGTTTGAAGAATATCAGTGATTTCCTAGATTGCTCGTGCCACATTGGGAAATCCTGGCCCTCGGTGGGCGAGCTCCCAAAGCAAGGGATGTCAGACGAGGAAAGCGCCCATGCAGAGCCAACGAGAACAGAGAGCGGGGCCCAAACAGCCCTCTGTGCCTGGCAGAGCCACCTCTCCCCCGCCACAGCGCCTGTCCCGGCTCACTCACTGCCCGCAGGAGATGTACGACTGGCACTAGCTATTTAGCTGCAGTCAGACAAAACTTCACTGCTTCCCCTGTAGCATTTCACTGAGAAATTGAGAAGTGCCCACCTTCTGTCCGAGGCATATCCCAGCCTGCAGAGGTAGCCTTAAAAATGCCCGTCTGAGGAGCATCAGGAAAAAGAACATGGGGAACAAAGGAAAACCCTAAACTTCTGTCGAGCTTATGCAATTTCCCAGCTGTCTTTCCTTTGGGGCTTCTCCCCTTACAGTGATTTGTGATGTTTAGGATTGAATGTAAATGGTTTTCTGCACAGCCCAGCTACTCTGTTGCTTGAGCCTTGGAACGATCATAGGAAGGATGGTGACGGCCCGTTTAGTCATCCCAGTATCACCGAGCAAGTCTCTTCAGGGATGCCTGGTGAGTCCTTGCTCACTGGGAAGCTGAAGCAAATTATCTGCCTTCTCTTTTAATCTTTAGCAGCCCATAGGATGCCTTAACAGGGCAGCATCAATAAATAAGCTCATACTTCATGTGATATCAAATACAATTTTGTCCAAAATCCTAATAATTTTTCTCTCTCACCCATTAGTCCCATGGTCTTCCTACTCAACCATTTTGAGAACTATATTTAAAGTAACTAAAGGAAGATTCTGGATTGATGCCACTGGAACATTCAGCAGTAAATCAGTTTTCCTCTGTCATCAAGTCAGGCTGCCAGGTTGTGCTTTACACTAACACTCAGGAGACCTTGGGGGGCTGCTACAGCCCGTGAAAGCTGCTTAATGCAAGCAAATTCATATATGCCATACAACAGGGAACTTATGGGGAGTTTCCACAGAGGTCTGTGTTTCCAGCAGAAAAATCTCAGAGGTCTATTAATTGGCCGTGCTGAAAAACGCTGGCACAGAGTTTAAGGCAGCAATGTGATTTAGCTGCCAGTGCTTTGCGCTAATACAAATCCCCATCTAGGACTTGAATTCTGAGCTATAAATTACAGAAACGGCTCCAGGGGACACAGCCTGCCTGCGAAAGCCACTCACTCTGCAAATGTAATTGCTTCAAATATAAGCCCCCCCATGCAGAGCTACATAGCTATGAGAAACCTCGGAGAAGACTCTCAAATATCTCATTGGTAATAAGTTCAGTCAGTAATGAGGATGGTTAGATTTCTATGTACCCTCTGTTCTAAGAAAAACCAGAATTTTTCCCCTTACATCAGAAGGTGGTTTGGTGGTGCTGGAATGAGATTTCATTCGAAGGGGATGTTCACGCTACCGGTAATCTATCTGGAACAAAGGAAATGAGAGGCCTCAGTCCCTTTCTCCTGAAAAATCATTCTGAAAGGTGCACTATTTCCTAAGTGATTCAGTTCCTTCAAGGTAACATATAATGACTTTATAATGGCAGTGATTGTGGCCTATTTCTTCATGGAAAGAAAGGGTAACTAGGTCACAGAGAAACAGAAATGAAAAGGCATTCGAGGTACAAAATCAGAAAAATATTTCCAAGCTGCCTCAGAGGGAGAAATGTCTTTCTTCCTTTGTTTACAGCCAAGGTTTTCAGCACTCCTACCCCAAAGCGCCAGGGTAGCAGGAAGGATGGGGTTTTGCCTCACTACCCTGGGGAATGTCTTTGGCTTGGATCTCAGTTCAAAAAAGCCCACTCTTATTTTGTGGGCCAAGCACGTTGCTGTGCCTAAAAGGGGACCCAGGGGAGCACCATTTGCTGCCACCGTTTCCTTTTCCCAGTGCTGCTGTGACGGAGACAGGGGCTGACCTTGCCCGCTCCAATGTCTCAGCGAGGCGCAGGGCCAGCTAAGGCTTTCTGCCTCCTTCACATCAGCATGGTCAGCACAAAGGGGCTGTGCTCACCTCAGTGTTGGGTCTCCCATTGTCTCACTGGTGTCTCATTAGTCTTAATAAATAGATAAGATTGCCTCTTGTATTCTTTTGGAACATATTCAAGAGCAAGAAATATCACCTGCAACAATAATCTCCCTCCAGAGACTAACTGGAGAGCTTCCCTGAATTCCCATACAGGTGCATCTGTGCATGCAGATACTACATTTTTTTCCAAAGAAGGTGGCACTTCTGATCCTTGTTCCTCTTTTTTTCAGTGGTCAAACTCACAGGCTCCAGTGAGAATAAGATCAGTGCCCTGAGGTATACTCCAAGTGAAGAAAACAGGAGCGTGAAACTCATACAGGCACGTACTTCCTTGGACACGGTGCCAATACTAACTGCCAAAGTTTTATCAAACCCTTCTTGGCAAATAACTCCCGACATGCTAAAGCTGCCATTAGGATGCTTTGATCATTATATCTACATGCACAGACTCCACAAGGGACAGGGTAGCGCCCAGGAGGGGATGCACCGGGATTTAAAACATGAAGTAGCATTTCCAATTACTTTTGCTGTTTTGCACAATTTTTAATTAAGTCTGCAAATACTGTGTCACACTTTCTGCTCATCACATTGGCAATCGCAACAGATACCCACGTCATTCTGTTTTTTATTCTGTGTTTAGGACTTTCTGGAATACAGCACCAGGGAGAAATGATGCTCGTTTTACCACCAAACATCACTGCCTCCCTGGGAGTAGCTTGGGGAGTAACACAGCTAAATCTGTCCAAGCTCCCACTAATTTCCATCCCCTTTCCAGGCACAGCGACACAGTTTAACAAACCCGCGGGTAGCCCAGGAGAGCAGTGAGGTGACTGATATCTCAGAAGGGGAACTGGCTACGCATGGCTGGCTGGAGCTGCCGGGAGGTTTAGCGAGCCTGGAGGCTGGTTCCTGTGAATCAGACATGGGGAGGAAAGCGCGTGGCAACTCGAGATGAAGACTGACACGGTGCTGAAGGATTGAGAAATGAGAGAAAAGGAGCGGGAAGGGAACTATTCCCTTCGGAGATGAGACACCAGGGGACATGCTGAGCAGAAAGCTCAAGTGAGAGGCAGAACTGCAGCTCCTTTGTAAGTCAAGAGGCTGCAGTGTAAGAGGAATCCTCTTCCCTGCTCACCTTGGCTTTGTTGTCCATGGTAACAGCCAGCTGCATCCTCTTCCCCATCCTGAATGTGAACATATGATCTGCTTCTTCCTCCTCCTCCTCTTCCTCGCTGCCAATGCCAAACCCAGGGCTCGTAGGACAGGGACTCCCCCATTTCTCGCTCACAATCCTTTTGTCCTGGAAAATGAATCACTTCTGTTAGCAAATCCAGGCACCTCGGCTCACCAATGCGATCCCCATCCCCAAACACACCTGCGCGCGAGCAGGGAGGCCAGCTACAGAAAAGGCAGGCCTTGCCCCGAGGAAGCTTTCTGTGCCCGGCGCAGTGCCATGACATTCCTAGGGAACAACGGTCTCGTTGTCTGCTCAGCAGCAAAACCCTCAATTACAGCGGGTCTGGAAAATCCTTTGCACTTACAAATCTGACATTTCAGACTAAAATGCCAGAGTTATAGGAAATAAATGTCATCCTCATCTCTTTCTGCAGCACTCTGAGTTAGATCAGGAAAGCCTAAGTCCTGATGGAGATGGCCTTGGAAGCCAAGTGGATGGCTCCTGAGGGTGGTGCTCACCATCGAGAGGGCTGGGCTATCTTGTCCATAGTGTTCAGTCTGGGTAATTGCATCTTTCAGGTCCTGTATGAGAGAAAAACGTGTGCGACAGCGCACCTCCGGAGAAAAGCAAGGGCCGGGGCATGGTTGAGAAGTGAGCAATGCACTAGCCTGGATCTAGCAACCCATGCCAATGGCATGGAAGGAGGGTGAGCTGGCTCAGCAAGCTCTGCGCTCGCTCTGGCAGAGGACTTCACCCAGGGGTTAAAGCAGGACTGGCTGGGGGGTTTACCAAGCCGCACACTGCCAGGAGGGGTGGACAGGGCTTCTCAGACACAGATTTCGTTCAGTTAGGAAGGAAGCCTGGGATTTGCAGCATTTTCCCCAGTTGTAGGAAGCCCCAAAGCAACCAAGGGCTACTTGCTCTGCTCACTCACAAAGCCTAAGGAGACCAAGACTTTGTCCAGCCTACAGGCATCCTCAGAGGCATTCCTGACGCCTCCAATGACACTCACACACCTGATAGGTTCTGCCTGTGTATTTGCTGCAATATTGACACCTGGGACCCATCCAGGGCCAAGCGTGCCTGTTCACACATTCATTTATTTGTCTGTTAATTCTGCGTGCATGGGTACAGGTGCCTGGCCGTGGCTGGAAAACTATGTTGATCAGTTAAAATCACTTGGGGCACACATCTCTGCAGAGTTTTTACATTCTTTTTTGATGGCTTAGGAGCTATGTCCCATGCCCGAAAAAGCTCTGCTGTAGAGGCTATTCCTCTCAGAAATGTCACTTTGCTGAGGTAGGACTGGAGTGAGAGCTGGCCAGTGGTGAAGGAGAGGCAGCACTTACGTTGTGAGCCTTGGTGATAGTAATAGTGAGTCCGTCTTGCTTGGGTCTCCTGGAGGTAACAGCCATTCCCTCTTGCTCAGCTCGCTTTTTGTCCTCTTCTATTTCCTGAAACGCATATATCCTTATCATCAGCCGGTACCTGGATGTCTGCAGATGTTGTCCAGTTTTCTGTTTAGGATTTCTCCTAAATGAACCCACTTTTAAGAGGGAGTGGACCAACTTGTGTCCCATCCGTGTGCCCTTGGAAGGGGTCACAGGCAGCTGTGACCTGCATTACCTGTCCCTCTGCCACAGCCACCTTAGTAAATCTCTTGTTGACTCAGAGTGTCCACTGTGGTCTCAGCACATGCAATGCGAAGCAAGCACAGAGTACAGGGGTCCCATTCTGACAGGCAGGGAAGATGATCGGTTTGAGGTTCATGAAAAATTGGGTATAGGACGTGTGGAGAAGCTGGAAGACTCGCCAGGCCTGCAGAAAGGGAGGGCTGTGGACAGGAGCCGTGGTCCCTGTGCCAGTCTGGGGCCAGGGCATCATCTGTGGCCAACGGAAGGTGGCTGAGAACTGGGTATTTACTAGGCAGCTTCTTCTAGAAGCCAAGTGGTGGTGGCAGGGGGGTTGCATTTCACACGGGGGTGAGAGTTCCTCTCCCCCAGCTGCTTGTGGCATTCAACCTTTCCCACAGCTTTCCATGTACCATTTTTTGCTGCCACCAGAAAAGGTTCAAAATGCTTTCTATGGTATCAAAGGAAATGTCTTCTAAGCAAGACCCAGCCCAGAGCACCACTCAGTCTCTCAGCTCTGGATCCAAGACACAAAGTGTGCTCTGGGTTTTCGGTTTTTCAGCGTGGCTCTTTGTCAAACTCAAGACTGCCTACCCAGCTGGCAAAAGTTAAAGAGCCCCTAAAGCCAAGTGGCCTTGGGCACAGGCAGGAGAATATCCCAGACAAGCCAAGGGGGACCCTTCTGCCTTGATGGAGAAGATAAACCTATCAAATGTCCTGAGGATGCAACCTCCTATGCATCCAAGAGGATAAGCACAAGCCACCGGGAAGGACAGAGAGGGAAAAAGTCAAGGGAACATGTGGTGAAGGGGTGGGAAAGGTGTGATGTGGACAGAGGAAGATGGTAGGGTGAGAGGAGATGCTGCAGCAGCAAGGTAAGCGTCAGCGAGCCTGCTTTCCAACGCAATTCAAGAGCCGTAGCTAAAGTCAGAGCTCTGCCCACCTGCTCCGAATACTTTCCGATGTTAAAATGTTATCTACATATCAAAGTCACTCTAACAATGCTCACCATTTTCTTTACACTGCGAGTTGAGGACTCCAAAATGGAGCTGGGGAAGGTCAGAACCTGCAGACTCACCTGGTATCTTCGTATGAGCGCTTCATTCTTTTTCCGCAAAGCCAGGATTTTCTTATCGAGTTCAACATCTTTCTGCTCTTTCTTCCTTAACACTGCATCATCCACAGCAGCATCCTGAAAACAGAAGGAGCAAAGATCCTCTCAGTCATCACATCAACAGGACAAAACCTGCTCCTGTTTGGACAGGGTGGGAAGCGGAAGAGTCTTTCCCCACCATTTCTCCCCCTGGTCCCCCATTAAAAGGAATACTGTATTTTGTGAATTGATTTTTTTCCTGACAGAATCGACCTTTTCTTTTCTTACAATTTTTGTTCAGCAATGAGGTAGGTAGAGCAAAAAGCCGACGTCCCACTTTGATGGCTGTCGGTAGGCTTCAGAGTTAACACGCTGCTTAGTTGCACGCAGTAAATGACACCTCTCTCTACTGTTGGTTCAGGTGTTCTTAGGCACATCAGTTCCCCTCCATTTACATTCAGAGAACACCTTGGTTACCACAGGGGATATCAAATTGGATTTTTAAAATTCTAGTGATAGCAGTGTCTCGCGAAAATTAATGCTGAGGAGTATCAACTCACTGCAGCAAGCTGATCGTCTAGACTCTGCCTGGTATTTGCATGAAGAGCAAGGTGGCAAGGCTGAGATCTCCAAGGCACTACAGGTTTATTTTTAAACAGCAGTTTTGTGCTCTCTTTGTCAGCATGGCATCTGCATGCTGCAGAGATCTCATATTCCCTCTCCTCTGCTCACACAGAGAGCTGGATAAGACGAAGCGAGACTGGGGAGGGGAGGGAAGGAACCCCAAAGCAGGCATTGCATGCCTGGATATCTGTTTCGCTGGGATTGCAACTCTAACCACCTCCAGGCTACCCCCTGCCTGCCGCCTTTGCCATTTGGCCCTGTGCAGTAAGTCTGCCGCAGGAGCACTGCAGCAAATCCAGCTGCCGTGCACCACGCATATTGCCCACAGCGCCGACAAAGTTTGGAGGAACTGAGAAGCAAATGGAGCAAAACCGTCACCCATCTCACTACAACTAGATGTTGCTCCTGCGGGTGACCCTCAGGGTTGTGTCCCTGTGAAGCAGAAAGAGTCAGTGCATGGCGGAGAGGCATACTGATGGTCCCCAAGGGCTCGCAAAGGGGTTTACATGTGCCAATGTTCTCTGCGGCCCTGGTGCTGCACATGCCCATCCTCACCCCATCCTCACCTTGGACCAGTCGAGGGCTCTGGGGCTGGTGTCAGACCCTGCTCCAGGGCACCTCAGCCCCCGGCCATGTCCCAGGGCAGGGAGAGGGACCTGCCCGGGGGAAGCTGCGCCCCACCTCCAACCCCAGCCCCGGACGCTCTGCCAGCGCCCGCCCGGTGCTAACCTGACAGCCGCTACAAGCCTGCTCCTACAACCACCCCAGTTGCGTGAGCGTACTGGGCAGAACTGGCGAGGTTTCGGTAGCGGTGCCTCTGGGGAAACGTACTGCAGAGAAAAGGGGGAAGGAGGCCAGAGCAGGAGGAGGTCAAGAAGGGAAAGGCCCTGCTGGGAGGAGGAGGAGGAGGAGAGAGGTCCGCCCGAGTGGGGACCCTGGAGGGGCTGCTGCCAGCACGGGAGCCCCCAGGCGCCAACCCCCCCCCGCCGGCACTGCCCTCGCCTCGCCGAAGGGACGGGGTGTCCCGTGCTGAGGGGAACAGAGAACCAAAAAACAGGGGGAGGGTGGTACCGGGAGGGAAGCAGGGGTGTTTTTCCTAAGGGTGTGTTTGTTTGGGTTTATTTGTCTTTAAAACCAGAATCAGTCGTTAGTAGATGGCTAATTGGCAAATAAAATTGATTAAAATTCTCTGAAACAGTGAAGATGCATGGGCAAGGCACGATTTTTGCCCATCCCTGTTGGCTTCCTATCAAATTCCTCATAAAAGCACCAAGACCCTCAGGACAACTGTCGGTTTCCCTGTTTTCACGGGAGCGAACCACCGCCGCATGCCCACGAGCGAGTGCTTGTGCGGCCCTCGCCTCCCCAGAGCCGACGGCTCCCGGCTGTGCCCAGCCCCAGAAGCACCCTCCACCGCGGGCTCCGTAGCAGTCAAGGCTGGGCAGAGCTTCTGCACGGGCAGGAGGGGTTTTTCCTTCATTAATCATGACATAGCAGGTGTGACCTCCTTCAGGGAAGGATACGTCAGGGGCCAGCCACGGCAGCTGGGGACACGGGATCTGGGTCTGACACCCGCCGTGCCCTGGGTGCCTTCCTGCTGGCGGTCAGGCTCCCCAGAGTCCAGCCTCCAGCAGTAGCCAACGGGTTTGCAAAGCCCTTCTCCTGGGAAGGGAGGGCTTCTCCTGGAGCTGCCTTTTGCCTGGTCCTAATGAGGTCACCAGAGGAAAACCTGGAGCGGCGGAGGTCTGGAGGAGGGGATGGAGGGGTGCCGGCTAACACAGCCCTCCTGAAACTGAGCAAACATGCAGCCAGAAGCCCCAGGCTTGAAGGCAAAGAGTAAAACCGCAGATGCTATAGCCCAGGGGAGGAAAAGCCTTTGACTCTGCAGTATGTTCCCAGCTGTATTTGTGAACCCTACCCAGTGACGTAGAGGGGCTCCAGTCTCCTGAAGATGGATGTGTTTATAGCGGGCCAGTGCATCGAACGAGGCAGAATTCAGGTGCTGTGAACCTTGATTTTTGTCTGTCATGTAGCGTTTCACCAGGATGGGAATATCCTGCTGACTTGAAAGCACGGGATTTTAGATGAGCTGTAGGAATTACGTCCTTAACATGGGAAGGATTTCAGTTACCTGGGAGTTAGGCACCAAGTAAGAACGTGGGCACGTTTGATCAGCTGGCCCTTCGGAAAATAATTCTAGGTAGCGCATGGGAATTCAGCCAGGAGTGAGCATCACTGCTCTTCCAAAAGTGTCACAGGCCTCCCGGGAACCAGGGCTGCAAATGTCCCTGGTGAGCATGGCCAGCGCTCGCCTTCAAAGGAAGGGATCCAGCTGTTGAATCACCGCACATCCCTGCAAACCCAGATCTTCCTCTCAAGGGCTTTACACAAAAAAACCACCCCAAAGCTAACTACATCGCGGCTCTGATGAAGCAGATCTGTGCTTGATCTGCAAATAACAGGGCCATGGATGGGGGAGAAGTCTGTGTACGTAATGTTCTTTGGGGAAAAGGGACTAAAGGTTGAAAACGTGCTACCATCACAGAGGAGGTGCGCTGGATGTCAGGAACCAGAGAGGGGAAAGGCAGGAGAACCGGTTTGCTAAAGCAGACCTCAGATCCTGCACAAGCACATCTTCACTCGTATCCCCAAGGAGGGGTATTTTATCGGTGCTGATTTAACAGCCCTTGCCGAGCGCCGCTCTGCCAGGACACAGGAACGCATTTGTGTTCAGGTGCAACAACAGGGACATTTAAACCGCCTCCGCACATTCTCCCGCTGGACAATGGGATTTTGTCAAGGTCTGCGGGAGAA
Organism: Pluvialis apricaria; assembly: GCA_017639485.1. Classification (NCBI taxonomy): domain Eukaryota; kingdom Metazoa; phylum Chordata; class Aves; order Charadriiformes; family Charadriidae; genus Pluvialis; species Pluvialis apricaria. The sequence continues at coordinate 67,824,423 of CM030012.1, read as the reverse complement.
TGAAGCACGCTTTTCCATTGCCATCAATCAACCGGGTACGCGACATGTGAGTATATTGTGTATGTGGGTGGATACACTTTCATGGCCATTTTGCAAGGCTGATTAAAGCTGAATTCGGTGTTTACCTGAACAGAAGCTATTCTGTGAGCACTAAATTGGCAGGTTCGCTGTTTGCCGAGTGCTGGGGTGTTGGCTGCTTGAGGGTGGGATCAAAGTGGTGCATGCCCTCAAACACACCCCTTTCATCTTCACATTCCTTTGAAGGAGGACTGACATAGCTGCCAGCTCAGGAAGAATTTAAAAATTCCTGCAGAGATTGCGTTTGTGCTCTTCTCTTTTCAGAGGCAAAAGATGGAAAAGACCTGTCAGGCTGTTCTTCCTCTCCACATGAGACTGCACATTTGTCAGCATTTTGTCTACATTGCGCCACAGCTAGTGCGGGGGGGGAGGGGGTCCTTCCATTTCCAGCTGGAAACAAGTCACTGGAAGGGAAGTTTTGCTGCCATTCAGCACTTCTCCTCCCCTTTATTTATGAAGCCATTAATGTATTTCTCTCTGCACGACCTGTTTCAGCAGGTGCTGGGGAGCTGTGGATGAGAGGTGCTCCCTTGCCCGCCCAGCCCGGGGCCACAGAGCAGCCCCGCTGCGCGCAGAAGCGCCGAGCGGCGTTTCGAGCCCCCACATCGGCTCACAGGGGCTCACCCATTGTACGGTTCAGCCAAGTCAGCGTTTGCTCGTCAGCTACCGCTCCGAGCCAGCCGATAACAGGGGGACGTGCTCTCTCCGCTTCTGGAATGAATCTGCCACCCCAGCCCATGCTGAAGCTGATGCTCAGGATGAAAAGTGGCTATACCGTGCCCTCCCCAGAGTCAAGCTCTTCCGGGGAGCCAAGGTGCCCGTATGTCACAGCACCGGGAGAGTTATAAATGGCTTTGGCAGAACAAACGTGCGATGGCTTTGAATCAGAAAGCAGCCAAGCCCGATGCCTCCCAGATAGCAAGGCAGAGCGACGAAGCCGCAGAACAAGAGACCTCTTTCTATCGCAAATAAAAATGTCACAAAAGCAGAAATGGAAAGCGAGCGGCTTCGTACTTCAATTAAATGACGACATCTCATTCTGTCATACCCCCCACTCCTAAGTGGCACACACACTTGCTACGCAGCTCATCGGGGGCTGGAGGGACGCCTCGCTCCAGACTGTCTCTGCACGCTGTGTTTTCTCGCATACTTCTACAATCGCCTGCGTCTACAGCGAGAGACCTCGGAGGCAGCAGGGTCGGAAAAGCGAGAAAGACAGAAGGTGGGGGGGGGAGGGAAGAGGAGAGAGGAGCGGGGCCCTTAGCTAACACTCCTCTGCGTAAGCAAACGCATCCGCTCTTTTTAAGAAATATCCTCTGGCTTGACAGCTGCAGCTGAAACCCTTGGGACAGCCAACATCCAGCAGTGCCGGGGGGTCTGTTTGCTACCCACCCCGGTCTCCCACCCTCCTGGGAGGCACATTGTCCTGAGGCAGCCACTGCAACCCCGGCGATGGACATGCAAACCCCGGCACCCAAAATCCACCCTCCCCAGCAACCCCCCCCCCCTCCCCGCGATGTCGCACGGCTTGTTTGCTCCCGGTGCCTGCTGGCAGCCAGGCGAGGAAAAAAAAACAACAAAGCGACAACCACGGGAAGGCCACCCTGAAGGAAGCGAGTGCACGTCCTTTCGTGGCCTTTTTGGGTGAGGGACCCCTCCGCCGCGCGCCCCTCCCAGGCCCCACAAAGGCAGCACTCACAGCTCGGTGCATGTTGGACATCGGCGGCGAAGCCCGGCGGATTCCAGAGCAGAGCTAAAAGAGGAGAGCCATCAGACGGCCTTTCTCAGCACTGGTTGCACAGCATACAAGATCATGTTTTGATTACAAAAGCCTCGTCTGGGCTCCCAGCCAAGAGCACTGGCTGCCTAATATACCAAGCACAGACAGGGTTTTGAGTGCCTGTGTCCTCCTCTCCAATCTCACTCTCTTTTTAAAAGAAACACTCCCCCTTTTCCCCCCTCCTGACTCCTTTTAACTTCCTGATGCCACAAGCCTGCGTTCAAAGTGGGAAAAGCCAGGCGAACAATGAAAAATGGATCAGGGAAACAGCTTGACTTCACTTCGTGGCCATTCATGGGGTCGTGTTGTTTGTTATGCATGGCTAGTTGCATGCCTGGCGGGGGACCGGGAAAATATCTGGGGTCCTGAATGTCTTGTGAGTGCGAGTATGTGCACGAGCCTTCATGGGAAAGCAAGTGCCAGATTTGCCTTTTTCTGTTTAATTTCAATATTCCCCGGGAATGATTTCCCTGCTTTTAAAATGTGCCTTTCTTTCAGGGAAGGAGCAGAAGCAATGCTGTGGGGTCGGCATTACCATCCGGCACTATGACTAGCAGAAACCCCATGAAAGGAGAGAGCCCCCCAGTAAGTCCTCATCTGAAAGCTGCCAAAATGACCCCCAGAAGAGTCACAAATGATGGGGCTTGGAGAAAACAGGCAGCACTCATCTGCTGCACTCTCAGGTTGCCACACTTGAACCCTTGCCTCAACACCACGTCCCGGCTGTGTGTTATGTCCTCCCTCAATGCAGGCTGCCCTTTCCCTCACCCTCCGAGGGACCCAGATCAGGCAAGAGGCGAACAGGAGATGGAAGCGCACAGGGGAATATTTTGTTGCCCAAGGACTGATGCACACCCCAACCTTAATGAGGGCCCTGCTATGTTTGTACGTTAAAAAAAACGAGCAGGCCCACTGCTGGTACCTATCCCCCTAAGACCTTCGAGCAGGTCAACCACTCACAAAATCCAAAAAGTTCAACCCCAAATCCAGCATGGTTCAAGGGAAGCCTTCAAAAGCCTTTGAAGAACTCTGAATCTGGCCCCTCCTCTGCACATAACTCTAGCTATTGGAGATCAGGGCTGAGGCACTAAAGGAGCTGGAAGCATGGCTTAGTAAAAGCGCTCAGAGGGAAAGACTGACCCATATTAATTAGTAGATATTCAAATGATGAAAGGAAATTGAAACAGGCAGTGCCTCTGCATTCATGCTGAGGAAGGAAATGAAGACTCTGCTGTGGATGGAAACTTAGGAAAAAGACACCAGAGCTTTGCTAGAGCCCAGGTGCTTGTCGAGAGGTTTGTGATGGACAAGCCTGGGCAGGAGGTGCAGAGCGGAGCCATGCGGGGCTTTTCCTTGCCCTGGGAACACAGGGGAGCTGGGAGGATGGTGCTGCCTTGGGTTTCCAAGCTGGCACAGTCCCTTGTGAGAGGGGAGTGATGGCCCATTTTTGGTTGGGCTGGTGGCTGCAGGGACAAGGAAAGCCTTGGGAGACGCTGCCAGACTGAGTCAGGGAGTCAGTGTTCATGGAAACACTTTTTCCAGCAACGGTGTATTATCCTGTTTGTGCGGTGACCATGTTCCTGGGCTGAAGTAGTCTGCACACACTGCTAACACCCGGGTCCAGGTTAACACAGAGACCCACACCATGACCCCAAATACCAAGGCCAGGTTCTTTGCGCAGCGCAGTGCAGGGTAAACACCACGTGCAGCGGGGTCCATTACGCTACCCATGGATCGCAGTAGCTATGGGACCATGTCATGACTAGTTGTCAAAGCGTAAGCTAAGTGCTTGCAAGGAGGTTCTACAGACCTCATAGCCATGGCACCCCAGGCCCCTGCTGTTATCAATGGTGTGGCCAAACTCTTCCAGCAACAAGCAGTGCCATGAGCAGGCACAAAGAGCCCCAAAATACCTTTGCCTTTGATAATGTCTCTGGAGAGCTGCAGTTCCCTCCAGGGCAGCGTCAACTACTCCACTGCCCTCAACAGAAGCAGCTGACATTTCTCAGCTGTCCTTTACTATGTCTGAGTGGCATAAATGACAAGCATCTACTTCCGCATCATCATCTGAGACCGATGAGAAGATGAATGCTCAGTTAGCGCTGTAGAAACCCAGGGGCAAAAGGGCCCAGTCAAGCGAGCAGCATCTGCAGCTTCAGCAGTGGGGCAGAACAGGTTGGTCTGGGGACCTGTTTGTGTTCTTGGGACTCTCACAGGATGTAGAAAGCAGAATCCTATAAATATGCTGAGATTTATGGGGTTATATGCATGCACATATGTTTGCTTATACTTGGTGTCATGGCCAGAAAGGGCTGCAGTAACACCAGGGCTGCCCTCAACTTGAGGGCTTGCTCTGAACTGTCAAACACTCTGATTTGCTCTTAAGTCCTGAGATTAGTACTGCCTTCCCATGGCGTGTGTGCCTATCTCCAGGACCATCATCCTGGCACCAGGGAGCACCAGTGCCCAGAGGTCTGCTATTTGGGAAGGAGAGGAGCCAAAGGTGGTCCCCAGTCTCCCGCTCCAGTGAGAAGGGCGTGTTGGCTGCACGACATTTTGGGGGTCCTGCAGGACCTCAGGACACACTGAATCCTTTTCACACGAGCATCCCCACCTCGGTGGCTGAAGCACATCAATACTGCTCTCTCAGGCAGTTGGTGGCAGCTATTTCCCAGCATGCAGCAACTCGACACAGTACTTCAGACAGCGAGCGTATATTACATCCGTGTGCGACAGGAAGGACGTTTGGAGAAACCAGCTTCATTACTCACCCAGGAATTTGTCCACCACCCCTAGAGTTAATCTCTTTATTCTTCTAAAATCGCCAGAAGACCTTTAATAAGCAGGCTGGCCTGATTCTGGGCTCTTTATTGTGCTCTGGCTGCTGCGGGCTGGCTTGTGCCACCTCTGAAGCCTGCTCGGCGCAGCAGGGGCGTACCCAGGGTAGATACCCCGGGCTGGCTCTGCAGTTTCTGCCTTACAGAAAGAGGATCTGTGAGCTCTTGCTGACTATTGGCAGCCCCTGAAGAAGCCGTCCCTGGAGTGGACAGCAGCTTGCTTTCAGGAAAGCCTGAAAGCTGGAGGAATCAAGAGGACACAAGGGGATTTTTGCTGCGTTGCCCTGCTGGGGCTGAGCTACACAGAGCCTCGGCTGACCTCCCTTAGGCACAGCCTCCAGCTGCCTACTTGGAGCCCCTGCTCTCCACTCAGGGCAAAGTTTGCTGGAATTTTTTCTGGGGCAAAGGAAGGAAATCAGGGTATGGACTTGTCCATTTTGTGCTCATGACGGTGAAACAGTCCCTTTCTCTATCTGTGTGCTGCAAAGCCTCTCCCTGACCATTTTCCTCACAAAGAATCACCTCTGACAGGAGTCTACAGTCTCCCCATTCCAGGACAGCATTCAGCAGCTTGCAGAAAGCATTGTCCCACATTTTGACAGCAAAACTACATGTTTCTTCTCTGTCTCTGCCTTACACAAAGGCTGAAGGAAAGAATCAGATCCCTCAACAAACCCAAACCTGGCTGCCCCAAGGAGTGTTCCTGGCTTCCCTTCATCAGCCTTTCCACCAGCAGGAACCGCCTTGGCTTGAAACCCTCCTTTCTTTGCCTTTTGCACTCTGTGAAACTCCTCTAAAGCCGCTCAGTCCCATGCTGCCACTTTTCCCAAGTGTACTTCACCCATCTTCATCTTGGCTCCTCTCCCTTTTTTGCATGGCCGCTATTTAGTCAACAGATGGCACTCGGTAACTGCAGGGAGAAGCTGGGAGCCAGCTGCCAAAAAGCCCACTGTAGAAGGAGCTCGAAGTCTGGCTGTTTTGGGAGGCTGCTCTTATATCGTGTATCAGGACTGTAGATAAGCCGCATGGCCGAGTTTCAGAGGCACTCCTGCACACTGCCGTATGCAGCAATGAACTCACAGATCACGCTGCCCGAGGCTCCTGAGGAGAACTAGCAACCCCTCTCCAGGCCCGTCGCATAAAGGGAGGAATGGGAACACGCAGTGTATCAAAGAAGAGTTTCCCGGCGGCCTGGAGGCATCTTTCGTATCAACCACAGAGCAAACTTCCCCACAATAAGCAAACTCCTCCTTTGCCTCCCTTGCTTCCCCCGTCTCTGATCCGTCGGCCAGCTGCCACTGCAGGATAAAAAGGCGTTTGAGGCGTTTCCTCCAGCCAGCCAGGAGAAAGGTCAGCATATTCCCCAGACTGGGAGGAGGGACCAGCCAGAAACCTTAAACAGGCTTGAGCTGGAGAGACTCATAGGGATGAAAGGACTGCTGAGACATTAATTTTTAAACGTATCGATATACAATTAAGAGGAAAACTAATAAAGCTTGTTAAAGTACATAATGGCAGCTTGGTCCTGCTTAAAATCAGTGAAGATCAGAGCTGCCCGTCAGTGCTAAGGGGCTGCCTTCCCATAGCGACAGCAATCATAGCACCGGCACAGAAACCTCTCGGACGTGCAGAGCAGCCTTGTTCCTGTTGGAGGACAAGTTTGTCCCCTCTTTTCCCCTTCCTTTCGCATCACCCCAGCCTGCAGGTTCTTGCCCCAAGTACCGTGGGTGAGATCTGTGCCTACCCGCGTTTAATGCCACCTTGAATAACTCATGTTCTCATCACCTCACCTGACATTTTCCTCTCCTGAAAAACTTGTAATTCTAGTGTAGGGCCTCTGAAGCTGAGTGAACAATAAGAGGACCTGTCCTCTTAGTTCTTCCCACTTCCAGACATGCACAGCAGGGCCAAATGCAGGTTTGCTGACCCCGTTTGCCAGCCCAGCCTTCAGATGTAGGACACATGACCCAGCCTTGGGAAAGGTGCCAGGCTGTGGAAAGTGGCCGGGACAGCCAGTCAGGCAGGTTCTTTTCATCTTTTATGGAAATGCAGTCCTTGGGGAAAGCATGGAGAGCTGCAGACAGCAACTGGTTGGCCCTGGGTGAAAGCTGTCATCAGCAGGGGCCAAAGGAGGTTCCCTATTCCAGCCCATGGCTTCAGCCCAGATCCAGGAGGACGTGGGCAGCCCAATGGTCTGTAACTTGTAGTTCACAAGCTGCAAATGAGCGTGCAAAGAGCCAGCTGGCTCTTGACACAGTCATGTACCCCTTGTAAACTACAAAAAGACAAAATTATTCAACACAGGGCTGCTTTGGGGCTACACCAGTGGCAACATGACCCACTTTCAGTCTGATGCAGGAAGAAAGAAATGGCAAACTCAGCAGCTGTTCTCCAGGCCCATGAGTGCCTCTCATCCCAACCAAGCTCAATTAAAACCTAACAAACCATTTCATTTCCCTTTGCCAGCACAACTCAAAAGCAAATTCCAGAGACCAACCTTGGCTCCAGGGTCTACGCTGGACTGAAGACTCTTCGTGGACTCCAACGGCATCACATCACACTGATGCTGCATGGGTTCGGTTCAGGCTCAGCTCACAGGGAGACAGGCTTTTCTTGCGCAGAGGGATAAGGCGCAGAGCTGATTTGGAGGCCAAGCGCAGGGAAAGTGCAAGGGCCAGCCTGCAAGAGGCACAGAGACGCCTGAGAAGGGAGGAGATGAAAAGGGGAGTCAAGGTGGCAATTAAATATTAAAGGACCAGTTCAACAATAATTAATACTTGAGTGGAGAGAAAGGGTGGAGGTGCATGAAGCGCTTGCAGACACTTGCTGCGCTGTGCCTGGCTGGCTAAGTACTTCACTCAAGTGGCAGAAAACTCTTGAAATTGCAAATAATCCATGCTCCAGCAGGATGGAAATCATGATTCAAGAGGGTGAATTAAAACCCAGCAGGAGATACTGGTCCTTCTCCCAGCTATGGTCAGAATTTGAGCCACGTTGGCCTTATTTCAACGCCTGAACAAGCCAAGGAGGCTCAGCTTGTGATAAATTTATATCACATTTACCAAGGTCCAAGAGGAGACCACACAATTACTCCTGGGAGGTTTCCTAACTGGACACATCACATCACACTCAGAAAATCCCCTGCAAAATGCTTGGGGAGCCATCATACGCACTTGCCCTGTTCTTACTTTTCTCTGGGCATCCATTTCAGGTCTCTGTGTGAGCTCCTGAGCGAGGTGGCCCTCCACTGGGACTGGGGACATTTTGTTGGTCCTTCTGACTTGGTCCCTGCAGCGTGGGCGAGCACATTGCTTAGGGCTGGTGGCTCTGTGCAGCCCAAACACAAGGGATTAGGGTGGGCTAAAATACAGGGTTTAGAATTGGGTTTGTAAAAAGGAAACATTCAATTTCCTTCCTCCCTGGAATACTGTGTTTCCTTCAGTACCTTCAGAAGGAACTGGCTAAATAACACTCTTCTTTTGACCTGTTGCTATTTAAACAGTTGGGAAAAAACATTTAAAGATGCCTTTTTTCTGGAAGCATCAGCTGAAATATTTTGAGCATTTCTGAAGCTCAGTTTCTAACCAAAAAAAGCAGAAACATTTCAACAATTTGAGAGATGGAACCTTCCCACTCCACTCTCCTCCTTGCTTTTAAGCTAAAACAACTGCTTTTCATCCCTCCATGGCTCTGAACCTCCTGAAATGGGCCGCTTTGGCCAATTTCCTCTCCAAAATGTCAACTGGGTCATCTTTGGATGACTCTGACTCACTGGCACTGACGCCATTGGGACAGAAGAGCTTGGTTCTTGCTGAATCCTGCAAGTCCTGTGGGACTAAGATGAGACTGGCAGAGGCAGAGTTCAGCAGTTTACGGCCAGCTCTGCTTGCTCTGGTTTTCCTCCCATTGCAGGGGACCATGCAGGAGCCAGACCAGCTGTAATCTTGCGGGATCCAGCTGTAATCTTGCGGGATCCAGCTGTAAAGCTAGTATTTGTGGTATGAGTAGGGTAAGGTTGTTATTATGAAGTAAAAAGGGCAAATTCACAGCTGAATACAGGTTTGAGGGATTGGTTCATGGTTAATTCTCTGGTTGTGGCCCTGGGCACGCGATGGATTGGGTCTGGGCTGGTATCAGCTGCTGCCCGTTTTACATCAATGAAGGCTCAGAGGACCAAGGAAATTGCTTGTGCCAGCAGCACTAAGTAGTTTACAGGAGGAAAGTTAACAGTAGCTCAGCTCTGATCAGCAATTAAAACAACAATCAGGAATGGGGCTGGCAGCTCAGCCCTGCAAGGATGCGATGTCTCAATCTTTTATCGGGAACTGCCAGCCCTGTGCAGGCAGGAGGAGTTTCTCTGGCAGAGAGGAAGACCTTGTTAGTGCTACATTCAACAGCCAGGGTTGAGGTTGTATTTCAGCGTAGTTCTTCTGTCCTTCACTATACCTGGTCCTATTCCCCACTGTAGCTTTGACCATCACCATCACAACAGTCCAGAAACCTGCCAGAACCACGAACCTGATTTTAGGGAAACCACCCCTGCTAGCACTAGCTTTTCCCAACTAGCGTTTATGGTTGGAATTTAAACTTGTGCTTGGCAAGACTGTAATATTCCTATTTTGAAGGTGTTGTGGCAAAGCTTAGATTCATCAAGGTAAAGAATGACACACTAAGGTTGTAAAATAAAAAGCTCTCCCCATGTTAAAACTTCCTAGCTGACACCACTGGTCATTCATCTGATTTTCTTTTCCTCAGCACGGACAGACTCACACAGGCTGAGACTTAAATCTGTTAGCACTGCCTTAACACACCCAAATGAGGAAGGGGAGAGCACGAACCCCTTAAATAAGCCTCGCCACAACAGAAAGAGCAACACAGTCCTCTCCTCACAGGGCTGGAGCAGGAGGGCAGACAGTCAAATACTCACTGGAGCTCTCAGGCAAACTTCCCTACTGAAAAATTAGATTAGCAAGGCTGAGAGTCTCCTGGTAACTGATACCTCGGCTGTGTTTGCCGAGTGGTGATAACAAAGCGTACCAGCCTGCAAAGCTACCAGACAAAACCAGGGGAGCCAGCAGCACTTCTAACCTCCTGCGAGCAACACCGCTAACGAAGGAAGTGAGATCCAGGGAGGAGGGACGTCCATGGCGGGAGGGAGACGTAGAGCTGTGTGCACCGCGCAGCATTGCATGGCTGTCTTTGGAGGAGGCTCTGCGGAAACATTTCGAATGCAAACACTTTTCTCTGCTGACACAGAAGGGCTGTATGCAAAGCAGGGGACATAAGTCTCCAAGGGTATATCTACCCGCATCTAACAATACTTCAGGTAGTTGGAGGGTTTTTTATAAGATTTTCTTTTTCCCATTGCGAAATGTCAGTTCAGAAAAAGAGACTTTTTTTCCCATGAAAAGCCCTGTGTTAGCAAATCTCCTGTTTAAAAAAAAAAAAAGTATTCTGAAATCTCAGAGCTGTGGCCCTTTTTGTGTTTCCAAACAGAGTGCCCAGGCCACAGAGAGCAGGAATGAGCTCATCTCTCACCTGCGTGTTCCTCAGCATCAATCAAAATCCCTCTTTTGTGCAAAGCTGCGCCACTGTACAGCTTGGAGGCTCAAGGTATTGCCAGCAAATGGTGCCTCCCGGTGTACTCCTTGTCACGTTTATTAACGACTGGTCCTTCTGGAATGAAAACTTGATGCCTGAGACTCACTGCCCTGCAATACGCCCTTTTCAGCAATAATCCACCTGCATCAAGCCAGGAGCAGATACAGAACAGAAAAGCAGGGTGTGTGGAGATGCAATGTACAGCAGAACATTTGTGGCTTGCTCCCTTCTCTATCAGGATGGCATGAGGAGTCTCGGCCATGTCCTGCTTCTTCCCACATCTTCATAGCAAGAGGATTGTGAACATTTATTCACTTTGAGAACTCAGGTCTCTTGGATCTGCTGGGCTTTACTTCAAAAGCTCCATAGGCTCTTCATGTTCTCCTTCGGGGTCTCTACAGAGGCTATGACAAGCTTGCTGCTCTTGCCTGGAGCCGAGAGAATCGAAGGCTGTGTTAGAACTATGGGTCACACACTGCACACAGCAACCTCTCCACCTGTAGCAGACCTCCTGTGTGCTGCGAACCATGACTGACGGGAAAAACTCCCATTTCTGGGATGGGCACAGGATGTACAGCGTGTGACTGACACCATACCAGGGCTTTCCTGAAGACTCAGCCCCTTCCAGATAAGTGGTCCCACACCTTTATTTATCCTTAGGGTTAAAAAAGAGGGTGTTTGCCCCATTCAGCACATTATCATGGCTAGATCTCCTTTCCTACACTCCAGAGACATGGGTATTTCAATGCCAGGCTTTAGTGTGCTGTGGGACGCTTGGGTATAGCATATTTTGCAGGATCAAGCTTGAAATGTGGGTCTTGTGAACTGCATGAGCCTAGGACAGGGGATGGCTCATTTTGAAGTGTTTGATCTCATGCGAGTATTTCACCTTGTCCTGGCAGGACCACACTGTGCAGGCTCTTTGCAAGATCCTCAGTTCCACTAAAAGTCAGCCATGATTTTCAAACCTTTTTGAAGCTAAAGAAGGTGTTGTAACAGACACAGTTAGTCAAGGTATGTTGATATATCCCAGTGTCTTCTCTGGACTTCCCCAGGCTGAGAACTTATGTCCCAAATCCTCATAAGAAGAATATTTACATGCAAAGGATCAGTCAGTCTGGGATATCTCAGGATGCTCTGAGGGAACTGGCTCACTGTCAATCATGCTGGGAAATGGTGCGAACATATGGGCTGCTTCAGAGCAAATGTGGCTGTGCTCCCAGCACAAGGCATCACAGAAAATGGTACAATATATCTACAGTGAGATTTTCCCTGCCAAGACAACGCTGAATTGGGTCTCCATGGGCCTCCTGCCCCTTCAAACACACAGCAAACTCATCACATCTCTTATTTGCTTCAGTTTGCAATGTACTGGTGCCCAGAAACATAATTGCCATATGCCTGGTACCTTCTCAGCCCATGGTATTGTGTCAACAGCCACTCAAAGGTTTCCAGCACTGCAGGAACCTCGCAGTCACCCTGAGAAGCAGAGAGGGGCCCTGCATGGACCTTCCGGTGCTGCGTGTGGGCCATGCTCCGGCACACACCCTGGGCACATGTGATGGACAGAAATAATAACTGGCCATTAAAATTGCCCTGTGAGCCTCATTCCTCAGTCCCTTTGAAATCTTGTATCTTTATACTGATGCATACGTTGCACAGGATGGTTCCCATCGGCACAGACAACTTTGTGCAAATTCTGGAAGGTGACGGCTCCTCCAAGCCTATCCCAGGACAGAGTGGTCACAAAAGGCTTTGAATAAATAGGCACTAAATCTTTTTTTTTTTTTTCAATAGTTATATTTCTAAGAATTCACAGCATCAGTGCACCTACAAGCCAGAAAAAGGCAATCATAGACCAGTTCGTCTGACTCATGTAAATGGAGTTGCAAGGAGGAAAAAGATGGGCTCTGCTGAGTGCAAATGTCTGCAGAGACATATGTCCTGCTGTGCGCAACAGCATTGCTCGTGCCGTGCTGCCGGCGCAGCAGATCGGCAGCAAATCAGGCCGGCTCTATAAGGGAGAGCAAACACGCATCTAAGCTTTTCTCTCTAGGCACCCAGTGCTGAAGTTTTTGGCATAAGTGTCAGCCTAGATGTACGTGGCTGTTTGGATAAACAGGTCTGACTCAGGACTTGGCATTCAAATTCCAAAGCGCATTTCTATCTCTAAATTAAACCGTCCTGAAGTTGCAGAAGGTGGGTAGCTACATTCACCTGTAAAATAAGCTCTGTCCAGTGAAGGTGAGTGGGGCTGGATTTGCTAACACAGCACCAGCCCTGCCATGGACCTGTATTCTGGCTAAGGAAGCAATTTCACATGCTGAGACAACAGGAGGTTTATGAAGCAGAAGAGGCCAGGACTGCTGCTGCTGTACCCATGGAAGTCTTCCAGCACGGGAGGTGTCTGGCATGCTGTCGCTGGCTTTGAGGAGTGAAAATACCCTTGCTATTTTATTGCTCCAGTGAGCAGTGACAGGCCAGGGTTTGAACGCAGCTGGCTGCAGGTCTGCGAGACGTTGCACATTGCTTGGAAACAGGCAGCCTGCTGCAAACCGAAGCAGCTGCACGCTGATCTCCAGCCTCGCCTTGACCACGGTGACTCCAAGGGCTTGGCTGTCCATGAAACTCACAACATGAGTGATTTTGCACTGTCCAAAACATCATGGTGGTGTCACCACTGCAAGCAGTCAGCTTTGAGCATGTTTTTCCTGAGACCCAGGGTAGCACTGCCTGCAACAAGAGACGCAGGGACGCATCCCCTTCCAAAGAGCCTGATCCAGCCCACTCTGCCTCCATCCTGCTGACTCACCCATCGTGGTTTGCCAGGCACTGTGGGAGAAAACATTCCTCTAGATGGAGGATGGTCTCAGCTTGAAGGAATTGTCTTGTGGGCATCATTTATGTTCCTAAAACAGTTTGGGAGCCCCACTTGCTCATCCTTCCCACTCACTCTTGGGTTTTATCTGTAAGGAGATGAAATCTTGGGACCAGCACATGCCTCCCCTAGAATGGCAATGTCCTCTACCAGTCTCAAACTGGCCAAGCACAGAGAGGCCGCAGAGTGGTAATATTCTAAATGGCAACAGGCACTGGGAAGAGCATCAGCTTCTGGCCGGTGGCGTGTGCTGATGGGCACAGGCAGCTCCTCCCCTGCTGCAGTGCAGGGGCAAGAGCCAAGCAGATTTTGAAGAAAGGGACTCCCAGCTTCCAGGAGTTTGGCCACTACAGCCGCTCCATCCCAGCAGCGACTGCGGGTGGGTGCGAGCCCAAGCAGCAGGTCCAGGCAAAGGTCTAGGAAGAGCTCCTGCTCCATGCCAGCCCCCTCCTTGGATGTGGATGGCACAGCACAAATGTAGCCGTGTTTGCAGCAGTCTGTTCGTATCAGTTGCCAGAAGGACTGCAGGACTTGCTGTTTCTTTCTCTGTGCTGGCACTGGCTGCTCGCAAAGCCAGACGCACACAGCAGAGCGGGGAAGCAGCAGAACGCGGGTGTCTGGCCAGAAAGGCAGGGGCTTGTTTTAGAGCATTACTTTGCAACGCGGCTGCACCGGCTGGTGGAAATGCCTCAGCTGGGGGATAAGCATGTGGTGTGTACACTCTCGTGCTGCTTGTTGTGAATCGCTTCAATCAGGGAAGCAAAACCCTGAGGGTTTACCCTAACTGGAAGAAGTGCCAGTGTGTAGGTAATATTTCCATCTCATTTTCCTGCCCCAGGTGCTTGGGGTATCCACCAAACCATCAAAATGGCTATTTTAAAGCCCCAGGTCCCTAAGGAAATTGGTGCCAGGAGAGCACCGCTTGCTGGCTAGCAGAGCTTTTGCCTGCCTTGCAGCTCAGGATGGGTGATGGGAGCTCTGCTCAGAGCTGGGCAGCACCCTTGTGTGTGTCTCTGGTGCAGCAGCTCCCAGGTTTACCAAGCCTATGACTGGCAGAAATATGATGGTCTGTGTTGTAAAGGCGTGAGATGACCATCACAGCTCTCTCTGGTTTTAAAGTCCAGCCATGTGCTTGGGCACAGCTCGGTGATGTTTTTGTGAACGGGAACCTCTTTGCATACAGGACCTGCCTTGGCATGGAGCGTTTGGTGTTAGTCACGGGCATACACGAGGGCTGAGAAAGAGATGTCTTCAACTGCAATAAAAGCACCTTCATTTTGTATTCCCTTTGCCCTATTCTTATTTTTGTTCATTGGTCACCTCCTGTATTGAACAACCATTATGGATTCAGGTAAGGTCTCCTTTGGCTGCTACTGAGGCTGCCACTGGGAAGCTCTCAGGTTTTGCCCAAGATTTGGCTTTCTCTGCAGGCTGCTGCTGCCATTGTATTTTTGTTTCTGTCCTACTCTGAGGGAGCCAAATGTCAGAAAGGGACTAAAAATGAAGAAGAGCACAGGTAGCTCCAGGGCCAGCTATCATCTTTGCTCACTGTGCCATCCCAGGGATGCCAGCCAGTGCCGTCTCTTTAACAAGTAGTTATATAGCTTAGAACCACAAAATAGCCTGGCCTGCGCTTCCAAAGGGGCCAAACCCCAAATCATCTCCTGGAGCAGCAAGAGCGACAAACAGATGCCAAAACCAATGCCCAAGACATAACAGCAGGTTGTAGGTCCGCCTTGCTAAAAAGAGGCCAAGGCCTTATATGAAATGAATCTATTTGCAGTGCAGCAAGAGGGGTTCTGGAGGCTCAGAGACCCACGATATCAGTCCTAGAGACACAGCTATCTCAGAGGGTGATGCTAGCACTGCGTAAGTAAAAAAAGTGGGTTATCAGGAGCTGATATCCCCTGATCTGTGTGGACATGTTGCTGCCTGTTCCTGACGATCCAAAGAGGAACAGGAGCGAAAGCAGAAAGGGCCAAGCACAGGGGGGATTGTCTTGTGACAGCATCAGTGGAGATGAACCGAAGTGATCTGAGCCAAAATAGCTGATGGCAAATGTTAGCAGTCAGCCAAGAGACTGGAAAACATTGCGAGCCCGGGACGCCACGCTCCAGCACCCTGCCCTGCCGGGTGCTGCGTGGGCTCTGCCGAGCCAACCGCGACTGCTGTGTGAAAACGCTGAGCTCTGCTAACGGGAGTCAGGACATCGTGAATCGAGCTAAATTCTGCTTGGGGAAGCGTTGATTTACGGTGGAGGAAAACGAATTGTGCTGAAAGTAACCATGCTAAGATAGGGCACCGTGAAATGAGCCATGCTGAACTGTGACTGTAGCGCAAAGCAAATCCATTGGGAAATGCTCTTGGTCACGTCTGCAGGCCCATCAGGTTAAAGCCTCATTCTGCTTTCTTAGACTTCTCTAAGGATATGCCCGGCTTGTACTCCTAAAGCTCGGCTTCTACTCCTAAAGATAAAGGGAGCCTTGTTACTGACTTTGATGAGAGAGGGAGGAACCTCCAAACTGGGGGGGGGGGACTTTGCACACGCAGCAAGTGAAGTGTAGTGTTCACTTCTGACTCTGACTTCTCTCGAGACAGAGGAGAGCTGCAGAGACAGCGTTTTGCTTTTTGTTTGTGAAAGAAATGCAAGTGAATGGTGAGCAGGAGGGCTAGGAGAAGCGATAAGCCACACAAAATGAAGAAAAGAGATGCTCCAAGTAAAAAATGTATCAAAGATCAAATGTGAAGTTTTTTCTCTTACCGCTTTCACAGGTCAAGCAGGAGAGGTAAGAAATCAGTCTGCAATTGCCACAAATACCAATTAGTGTCAAAAATACCCAACTCTGCTCCCCGGGGCACTGTTACTCAGTCCCCTTGGCAGCCTTCCTACCTCACCCTGCCTCCTGTGGAGACAACGGGTTTCAGGCAGAGATGTTTGCCCTGGCTCTCCCAGGAGTGGTGCAGTGGAGATGTTTGCCCTGGCTCTCCCGGGAGCAGTGCTTTCTGACCTTTTTCCATGTGTCAATACCTAAGCCTTTTGCTAGCAGAGGTTTTGAGCCCTGCGTGGGAAGCTCATGCCCCAAGCCAGCAGGCTTTCTGCTCTTGGATACTTCTCATGAAATGAGGCGTAGTTGATGGATCCCCTAAGTTTCTCAGGGTCAGCAGCAGAAAATTGCTGTCTCGGGTGACAGAGGGTCTTTTGCAGCATAGCAGCTTCATAAACCTGCCTCACCCCTCAGCCCCCTCTTACATCACCCCCAGTCCACCTTTGCATCCCATTCACCTGCTCATGTGTTTTCCCTCTCCTTTCCCTCCCTCCCCCTTTCTCCTCACAGCTTGTTTCTTTTCCACACATATCCATTAGGGTCTGTCAGCTTTTTTAATATTCCTGACCATACACCTCCCGTTTTTGCTATTTTTCTCTTTGCTTCTACTTTATATTTTTTTGCTCATGTCTCTCTCTGTTCCTCTCGCTCACCCTCCTCCACCTTCCTTCATGTCGGAGGGACACCGGGGACCAGCTGGACCCATCTGATACTGGCAGGTCTCAGAGGTGGGTTGCCATGGCAAAGAGCCAGCTCCCGCACTGCTGAAGAGTGAAAAAAAAGCCAACGTGACTTACGGACCAACCGCTCCAGTCCCGGCCATGTAACAGCAGCCCCGGGAGGGATGCGGGAAGCCCCAATGCCTGCCTTGCGCAGTGCTTCACAGCTAGCGGGGAGCATGAGTGGTGCTGTAGCCCCTGGGTAAGGACAATTAAAAAAAATTAATGTGTGTGTCGAATACCTTGCAGGCCACAGCAGAAACCTGTCGAGCTGTGGGAGTGAGGAAGTGTGATCCCCCTCACTTCACAGACAAGGAGTTCACACATCGGGCTGAGCCAAACTAAAAGCTGTAAGATGCGACTGTCTGTCAGAAGCAGTGGGATGTTTGCAATCCAGCCTATTCCCACCATCCTTTCCGCTCTCCTGGCTTTATTATTATCATTACTGTCGCAAGTATTATTATTTAGTATCAGGAAGAAAGAGAAGGAAATAGCACCCATATCCTTGTCATCACATTAATGCCAGCCAATCTTTTCAGCAGATACCAGGTTTCAGTCTTTCCTGCTGGGCCACATAATGCAAGCTACGCTGTAGCTGCTCCTCGCAGTGTATCTCATCCTACCAGGCAAGCAACATTTCTGTGGCTAAGGCTCAGAAAAGAGGGCTGGTCCTCTGGGTGCAGACAGCACCCTGCAGCCCAGCCTAGCAGGGATCGTGGTGCTGGGACACCAGCGCTGCCTGCAGCCTGTCCTCAGAAACTCCCTCTTGATGGGCTGGGAGAGGCATCAGCCTACTGTCAGAGAGAGTCACCCACCCTGGCATTAGAAAAAGCTTTTTGTTCTTCAAACTGTCTTGGGCATTTAAGTCATTAAGGCAGGAAGGGCTTATTCTAAGCAGCTAGAGGATTAGTGGGAGTTATAGGATACTCTCTGGTCTAATACTCTCGCTTTTTCCTTCAGCTTTTCTGTAGCACATGAAGCAAAAAGGATGCCACCCTCATGAGAAAGAAGGTCACTGCCACAGTAAGGGCCACAGGCATTGCCATGAGGAAGGAGGAGGTCGTAGTCATCACCATGGCCACACACAGGATGATGAGAAGGGAGAAGGTCACTGCCACTCCCATGGCCATACACATGGTCATGAGAAAGGCCCAGGCATGAGTAATGTCATGGTCATTGGCATGGGAGAGGTTGCGGAAGGAGCAGCCACCCTGAGACTTCCACAGGCTCTGTGGGAAGCTCTCCCCTTGGCACAAGGGGACATGCGTGGCTACCATGGAGCTCAGAGCAATTTTGTGGTATCAATAGGCAATGTTAGCAGGATCCTGCAAGGAGGGGCAAGTGTCTGACCTCCTTGTGTTCTCTGTGCTTTCAACTCAGTTGTTTCAAAAATACCATCTATTTCAACAAATTGCTTACTTATTTAACACCGCTAAAATCCAGAGGGTGAACCCACACACTTCAAAATGCTGCCCTGCACCTGCCAGGCGGGTCTGGGAGCGCTTCTGGGAACTTTCCCAGCTTGGGCCAAAGCAGGAACACCACCGCTGAGATGAGGGCCCTGCCACCCAAGGGGATCTGCGCACCGTCTGAGCCTGCAGCCCCGCTCGCTGCACTCCCACCAGGCGTCTTTCCTCAGACACCGTGCGCTGCTCGGGGTGAGGACGGGAAGGGGATTTGGGGGCCGGGCGAGGCGGGTTTGCACCATCTCCGGGCTTGGAGAAGCCTCTGCTTCCTCACCGCCGTGTGCCCCGGAGCTCCTGCCCCGCACCTTGCACGGAGCGGGGCAGATCCCCGGGGGCGGAGGGAGGCGCCGGGCGACCCGGGCTCGCTGCTCAACCGCCCCCCCCCCCGTCCCCGCTTCCCCCGCAGTCCCCGCCGCGCTCCCCGGGGCAGCGGCAGCGCCGGGCCAGCGCCCGCCCCGTGGCTATTGGCCGCCCGCGCCGGGCCCGCCTCCGCCTCCGCGCCCGCGCAAGCGCCGCGCCGGGGCGCTGCCGCCGCCGCCACCACCGCCGCCGCCGCCGCCGGGAGCGTTCAGCACCGCGGACTGCGGACAGCGCCCCGCCGCCGCCGGCCATGGAGGCCGCGCCGGGCTCGCCGCGCCGGGAGCAGCGGCCCGAGGGCACCCGCCGCGGCCGCCGCACCGCCTCGCCCAGGTAGGAACGCGGGTCCCGGCGCGGCGCTGCGGGGGAACGGGACGCCGGGGCCGGTGGCGGGGGCGCGGGGGTTTCCCTCCCCTCGCGGGCGGGGCAGCCGGCGGGGCCGGGCTGTGCCCGGTGAGGCGGGGCCGAGCCGGTGGCCCCGGCGGGTGGGAGATGCCGCCCTGCCGCCACCCCTCGCTGTGCGGGTGCGGAGGCGGCCGGTGCCACCGGGGTGTCCCCGGGGCTGGGCACAGCCCCCCGGCCCCAGTGAGGTGTGTCCCGTCCTCCCAGCGGGAGAGCAGGCAAAGCCCCTCGCTGCCTGCCGGGCTGCCCACCCCTCGGTCTGGGGCTGGGAGACGGGTGCTGCCCAGCTGCTGCCCCCGCTGTTCCGGGCACACCACGCGGAGCCCACCGTGTCGGGGGCGAGTGCCTGGCTTGGCCTCCCTGGCAGGTTTTTTATCCTGCAGCATGGTGACTTCTCCCTTCTGCAGCAAAGGGTGAGCTATTGTTGGTGAAGCTCAGCATGTTTCAGGCAATCGTCCTCATTGCACTAGGCTAGGGGCAAGCACGGTTTTAACTCCAAAGATCTCTTCTATAAAACCCTGCAGCCCTCATCTTCTCCCCGCTGAGCCATATGCTCTCTTACCCGGTGTCTTAAACCAGGTTGGCAGCCACAAGCATTGTCATTTTCTGGAAACGTCAACAAGCCCATAATCATGGGCAAGGAGCCATCCCCAAATTTGCAAGCACATTGCCATTTGTTACACCAGAGGCAACAGATCTTCCGAGCTCTACAGATTGTGTTCGACCAGAGCACGCCCCGAGGTCAAGAGCACACAAATTCCTTCTGAAAGCCAAAGAGTTTCACTTTGGTCTGATACAGGCTGTTCCCGCTGAAACATCCCCGCCTGCCTGCGGGAACCAACAGGGAGGTCACTTCTCTTTAGACAGCCCTGAAGAGCTCAGCCAGAGGCCGGTGTGCTTTTGGGTCTCGGTGCCCCCTGAGTGACTGTTACACAATCCAGCACTGGTTTAAGCCTTGGGCACTCGATGGGGTCAGAGCTATCACCGAAGCCCTGTTAGCTTTGCTTGCCTGAATAATCCTTGCTCGCTCAAACAGATCTTTTGAAATGCATGCTGCAGCCTGTAAGAGTTAAGTTATAGAGATGAGTTAAGCCACCTGAAACATCTGAATTTCACCCAGGCTGCTCAGTCAGAAACTAAAATTCATGGCAATAAAATATAAGATAGCTCTCACTCCTGAGCATGCGTATACATAAATGCTGCTTTATGCAAGGCTCTTCACAGAGCCGCTAAGGGCTTAGCTCTGTAGTCCCCATCCTCTGGCCCTAGCTGATGCTCCTTATCATCAACGCTCAAATCATCATCAGAAAAATACAGATGTTTGAAAACACTGCCTTCCATCTGGCCTTTTTCAGACTGGGATAGCAAGGTGTTGTTTTCCTTTCTCTTCGCGTTTCATTTCTTTTCGTTTCTTTTTTCTTCAAAACAAGGCTTAGCAAACATGATTTTACCAGCGCATTGCACGCGGCCAGTGCAGACAGAGCAAACTGCATCCAGGCCTCCGCTGGCACTGGAGACTGGGTGGGGATGTGGGGCGCGTTGTGCCTGCTTACACACCACCCCACGTACCCACACCGCAGCAGCAGCAGCAGCTGCCTGGGGTAAGGCTGTTCAGACGAGTCAATGGAAAGGATTATAAAACTAAACTTTTCTTGGCAGACTACATGGGAAGCAGTGTTTTGCAGTCTCATTAATTTTTCATGATGATTTATCATACTCAGGAGTCTCATTAACAAAAAGATTGTAGATACTCTCAAGGATACGCGCTATCCTGCTGCTAGACCGAAAAAGCAAAACAAATAGCAACTACATAGGAATTTCTCGGTGCACAAGGATTTGACCCAGCCTGAGGAAGAGGTGGATTGCTCGGGAGGTGTCTCTCCCTGTCTGCGAGACAGGGGAGCTAGATAACGAGGCGAGAGTGAAACGCAGTGAACCCTTCCCTAATCTCTGGACAAGGCCACTCGTAGCTCCATAGGAAACACAAGTAAAGAAGCTCTTTTTTCTCGAGAGCTCCACTGCTGTTATCCTGGTGGTATGTTCAAAGAGAAAACCTCTGTTTAAATTCCATTATAAAACCCTGTTCTTAAAAAGTCATTTACAGCTCTCAAAGAAAAAGCCATTAATCTAGATGGAAGCTGACCTATAGCACATGGTTTTAATTCAGAAAGAATTTATATTTTTTTTTTCATTTGGGAAAACTTATACAGCTGATATGCAAGCAAAACCTTGCTAGAGTAAGAAAAAAAGGGGAAGAACATAAAACGAGCTTCTTTTTTTTTATGAACGGAATTTTGCAGTGCTTAATGTCTAATTGAGCAAAGGTTCCTGGGGAGAAAGGGCTCTGGTTGTAGTCAAGACACAGACTCTTGCCCTTTCTCTCGCTTGTTTTTATTCTCCCTTGATATTCCTCTGTCAACAGAAGAAGTTGTAGTTTGACTCAGGCATCAGACAGCTCCATTCACTTGGTAGGTGTTTCCCACCTTTCATATGCAAAGTGCTGCTTTCCTGATCCTCTCCTCAGTATGCAGAGCGTGAGATAATCTTTCTATTAAATAAAAAAAAAAGAAGTGCTTATAGAAATGGTCTTGGGGATAAGGGTGGAATTAGGCAGAACAATAAAGAAGCCATTCCTTCAAAACGCAGAATATTTTTGGTCCATTTCTGCTCTCTCAGAGATGCATGCGCTCTGCTTCCACGTGACTCGGAGGGAAGCAAGACCAGAGACATGGGAAGCAAGACCAGAGATGTGCCAAAGAGATGGAGTGGCTGAGGAAAGGGAAGGTGACCACATGCTGTCATTTCCCTGTGCCGCAAACCTTCCTCCACCCGAGCTCAGCTCTGTGTGCTGGCAGACTAAAGCTGTCCTGAGGGGGAAGGAGCTGGGCGCAGGCAGCCGACACGGTATGCTTCCAGCAAACCCTCTTGCTGGGGCTTTGATGCTCAGGCTGGTGGGGAGGTGGGCAGCTAAAGCTGTGTCCTGCTGACACCTTCTGTGGGGCAGTGTCTGAGCTTCATAGCGGGACGCTGGTCTCCGCGGGGAGGGAGATAGCCCACGCCTGGGGGTGGACTCACAGCATTCAGCCCTTGGCTCCTGCCACAGGCTCTGCAGTGCCTGCCACTGCTCCGCATCCCAGCAGAGGTGGAATGGCAGAAAGCTCTCTCCTTAGAAATCTTGACTTATCTTGCCTGTTTTCTTGTGGGAAGAAGCTTCAGTCCTTTTGCTGGTTCCCCCACATGCAGTAGGCTGCCTGTGCCCTGGTACTTGTCTCAGAAAAGCACTGCTGCACTCAAAGTGGCTCAATTAGTTTCATAAATTGGATTATTATAATGTCTAGACATCTCAAAGGAAGAGATGGGGAAGCAAATAGCGTGAGAAACGCAGCTCATTGCTGTGGGTAACTGGAGCAGTTAACTCCAGTCTATCCCTTGCCCTACACCTCCTCGTTCCCTCTTTTCCCAGCAGCTCTTTGGTTGCATCCAGCTGAGCTTGAAGAAGTGAATGGAGGCTGTCACGCTGTCTCGGTGGGCTTTTCTGTGGCTGAGACACCATTTCTGCCCACTCAGTCCCAAAGATGTCAAGTGTCTGTCACGGCCCAGACTGGGAATGAACATTTTAAAAAAATGTTTCTCTTCCCCTGATGTTAGTCTTTGCCAGTGTCAGCATGGCAAGCAGAGTCCAGTGCAGTGCTCTGCCCACCTCTTCTCCTGCCTGACAGTAAACAGGTATCAGAAACTCCCCACAACCATTTTTCCAACATAGTTCAGGGTCCCGCGGGGCCAGAAAAGTAATAGCGACATGGTTGCAGGCAAACAAGGACCAGCCTGTATCTCTGGTGCAGACCTCAGCGTATCAAACGTGAAGCCTGCCAGCACTGTGGCTAATTGGGAGTGTAGCAAGTGAAGACTGGAATTCTGCAGAATTGCCAGCAGTGATTACCCAAACCGATCATTATTTGTGAGCTCCAGGTTTCCCTGGAGATTTTGGATAACCAAGGTCACATCGTGATGGAGTTGGGGAGAAGCGAGCATAAGGCAACTCATATCCGGAGGGTGATTGACAGAGCTGTAATTGTTTAGTCTGAAAAAGAGATAATGAAGAAGAGTCACGAGCGAAATGATTTGAACTAGCCAAAGTTATTCTAAAATATGAAGTCACTGAGCAGGCAGTGGATTGAGTTGAGAGACAACACGTGGGGGAAGGACGGAACTTGACAGTGTTTCACAGCAAAGATGGTAAACAAGAAGAATGGGCTTTCGTGTGAAATATTAGCATCACATACATTAACGTATGTGCATAAAAACTGGAGACAATCTGCGCTAGCCGGGAGTTTGTCATCTGCTTTCCCCACCAGGAGGTTTTGTAGCTGAGGGGTTTTTGGAGGAGGAATTTTTCATTGCATGCTTCCTGCATCTCCCTGACCATTTTCAAAGTGTATTTTGTGAAAGCCTTTTTATTCTGTCTAGTGTTACGTATTCGCCATCAGATGAGGCAGACGTGGCAGTACAGCTATCAGACTAATTTAGTTACAAAAAGCCCCTGGTCCCAATCTCCTATGCAGATCCAGCAGTTTAAATGAAAAATAGTTTTGTTTTTGCTTTGAAAACAAGAACATAAATATTGTACAGATGTGGGAATACCAAAAGCACAAGCTGTCATGTAGCAGTGTCTCTGTGAATTATTATGCATTGTAGGAAACCGTCACCTATTTAAAGTGTACAAAAATTAGGAAAAACGAGAGGATCAAGGTAGAGGGACAACAGTAACTTAGAGGTATCAAAAAGGGAGTAAGAAAAGGTCTAGACCTTGCCAAAGCATAACACTACCACAAACTTAGCTCTGATGAAAATTCCCTGACCCAGGACTATTGGTGCAAAACTACCAGCCCCACATAAGGTGCACCTGCACTTCTGTCCCTGGACGCCTGGGAAGAGTGAGAAGAATTACACCCTGAGCCTGAGAGAGGGGACTGAGGGACTCTCCAGGTCAGCTCTCCCAAACAAACTCTGTGTTGGCAATGGGGTGGTTAGCACCTCCCAGTCAGGTTGGTTCTATAATTGGTATAGATGGGCAATGACTAATTAAAGATGTCATTTTACATGTTGACTACCATAGACTGTAATCTTTCTTTCACCCGTCTGCAGCGCACCTGCCCTGTGCTGCACCGGTACAGCTGAACCTGAATCCCTCCCAGTGCAGGGATGACTCTGATGAGGCTGTAACAACTCCAGACAAGAACTTAGATGACATCTCATGAGCAGCTTTGCTGGCATTTGATTTATAATCTCATGTATTGCATTCATATACACCAATGACAAATTTGTAGTCTTCTGTTGTAAACTATCTTTACATGGAGCTATAACACAAACGTCGTGCTTGAAAGGCTGGGTAATCCTGCCACTAATCCATCTGTGACAGCACATTGAGGACTTTGTGCAACATGGCTGATATTATTTCTTTTGACAAATTCTGTGGGTGAATGGGATATCATCGTCACAATCTGTTCAAGAGCTCCTGCTTTGGCCAACAGCATTCTCTCTGGCTACGTTGGACAAGCTCAAGTCTTACCGGTACTTTGCGTTGCAGAGCAGAGGCAACCGAGCACTGGAACTGCTGGGGACAACCTGTCAAGCTTGTCTCAATGAGGTGTGCACACATCTGTCTGCTGGTTTTCTGGCACCTGCTTCAGCACAAACTTTGACTTCTTTCCCACCGCTTTGTATATCTATTGTCATAGTGAACGTTAACGGTCTTGCAGATTCTGTCTGATGTTGCTCTCTTCGGGTGTACGGCCTCTTCCAAGGATGCAAAGAAGCTCACTTACACAGATATGGGTATTTGCATACTATTTTAATATAATTTTGCTATTTCTTCTCTCCTTCCTTGGCCACTACCAAAAAATATTCAGCAAAGGAATCTGATCACCTAAAATAAAATCCCCCATGTAGTTCCCCCCTCCTGCATGGCCTGAGCTCCAGAAAATCTGCATTTGAACATCAGTTACTACTTCTGAGGTCCGTGTCATTGTAATGAGGACCCATGGACATGCCATCTGTGAATTAACTATGCTGCAGCTCTCTTCTGCCTGAAACGCTAAAATTAGCACTGGATGGTGTCTTATCAGTCGAGATTTCTTTGTTACTAGTCCCTGGACTGGTCCACTGTGCAAGTAGAGCTGAGTGCGATGTCTGTGCCATGAGTCTCCACTGGTATAACTGCTACCACAAATATTACTCAGTTGTAATGATTTTAGTGAAATAAGCCCATTTTGTACAGTCATGAAATACAGTTTCTCAGTGTTGATAAACTCAATTGATGTTGGAAAGTACATAGCACAAGCTGCCAAGGCCAATATCTCCTTCTTTCTGGAAAAAATACCAATTTTCAAGCAATACTGAGCTAATAGTATTCTTCAAATCCCTTTTGTCATTGATATTATCATGCCGTTTAACATTGGGTGCAATTCCAGAGACTAGTAATTGCTAAAATGCCATCTTTTTCTGTGGCTGTCTGAAAAAGAAAGGAGAGGGACTCTGCAAATTTTCAAAAATACTCCCTTCTCAAATGTTTGGCTTCATTTTTTCCCACATCGCATCAGGTGCTTCCGGCTAAAGTTCATTTTGCTGTAGTCTTGCTCCAGCACTCCTAATTCTTTGATGACTTGAGACACTTTGTGATTCTAGCTGGCCCGAATCATTCATCACACTGAATCCTCGATGCCAGACACTAGGGCAAGACACATAAGTCACCTGTAGACACCATGGCACGTGCTCTGAACAAGGACCGGAGACTACTGGTGTTTCCATATTGTGCATTCTTTTTGAGCTCCAGATCGCAGGGTGATGCTGAAACCCCCTGACACCTTGGCCAGCTGCATCTCTTGAGACAGCAATTCCTAAGGCATTTTTGGGGTCAGTGTGACCTCAGTTTATTGTGTGTGAAGGTGTTTTTGGTGTCACACAGACTAACCAGTCCCTCAGTATTATCCCTCTCAGTATTATTCCCCCCAGTATTATTCAAACTTTCTCCAAGTTAGCAAAATCTCTCAGGTTCCATAAATCCAGAACTGTAGGAGAGGAATAATTTTTTAAATTCCTTGGAGAGAAGAGAGTGTATCCTGCAGAGACCTCATTATTTGGGAACTGAAGTCTGCAAATGCTTTCTCTCAGTAAATTGAGCAGTCAGAGGAAAGTCAAGCTTCAACAGATCTTGAGAGATCCTAGTCCATCCCCTTCCTACATACCAAGACCAATAATATCTGTTGCTGACATCCTTGGGAGATCTACGTCTAAAATGATCCTGAAGAGCCCAGTGGAGTCTGCAGGATGTGGGAGCTGTTAGGGCATGTGCCAGGCTGGAGGCTGAAGTGCCTTTTACACCGTCACAGCCATCAGTTGTGTTCACTGAACAGTTCACTGTTCAGTTTTTTTAGTGCCAGGGATGATTCACGCTCCTCCTGTCCCCGTGTGGAGCAGAGCCAGTCCTTCTGCAGAGCAATCAAACAAATTCATCTTCCCAAGAAGCCCAGATAATTGAGTGTCGTCTTCACATGCAGTGTCCTTTGGTTTCCATTTCCCCAGATCTCTGTAGTTGTTCTGTGGTCCTGTGATCCTTCCGTTATCACCAGCCAGTGTGTTCTGCCCCCTTCACAGTGAAATATCTTGGAGAATTGTTTGAGGGGATGTTACCCAATTTTTCAAAATTTTGGAGCTACACGCACAAAGATGCGACGGATTCTCCATGAGTTGGAGTGAATGAGTCATGGATGTCTTTATAAAACGTATAATCCAGCTCCGCCCTGAGACTGGCTCTTGGTACAGCAAATAGTGGGTGAGGTTTTACATCTTGTGTTATGTGGGAGGCCTGTGAGAGTCTCCAGTTCGCAGGATGCGATTCCCCTGTGTAACCTTCCTACTGCTCTGCTGTTTTACCATACCTTTGTTTTCTCTCACAGAGAAAAACAAAATGCAGGACCTTGCCAGACCTGTCTCGCCATGCCAGAGATCGGGAACACCGAGCCCAGCTACAGTGGCACTTCCTGGGAAAGAATCTGCCCAGTCCATCACTGCCCAATTCCTGCATCTCCCAGGCTCGGGGGAGACCACCTGCCCTCCTCCAGCCACACGCTTGGGCCAGTCTCCACCCAGTCCAATGGCCAGGTGCCATCGAGCTCCCAGGACTCGCAGCAGCATCACCCATATTACCCCTGCAACCAGCAGGAGCCCCGAGGCAGCTACAGCCTGCCCCCGCTCCCTGGGCACGGCGAGAGGCCCATGTTGTGTTCCCACCTTTCCAGCGGTGATCCTGCGCCAGCTTCCCTCCCCGAGGCCTCGGAAACCCCCTGGAAACAGTGGTCCCCGGGGCAGCAACGGCCGGTGCAGCATCACGTTGTAACAGTCAGGTAAGAGGCACGTGGAGAGCGGCTCAGGGGCTTTCTAAAAGCATCTCCTGAACTTTGGGGTGGGAAGTGGGAGGGGATGAGAAGGGTCTGAGTGTGAATGCACGAAACATGGCTTTGCTCTTCAGTTTGGGACAGCGGCTGCCCCACAATGCCCAGAGGGATCCAGTTTGCTCCCTCCAGCCCCGTGGAGGGTGTACAGAGAGCTGCCATTCCCACACCAGGGAGAAGCAGGATTGGCTTCTCAAGGTGACGCGTTGGATAAAGCCAAGGTTGCTCCTAGATCATGCAGCTGTGATTATGCCCATCTTCTGTGATCTTTGTGTTTTCTCCTTTTGCACTGCAAGACATCCAGCTGGCTAATCTTTTATCTTGGCAGACTTTCTCACTAATATGAGCACAGTTAATTTCTTTTGCTGCCCCTACTGAAGCTGATGCCTGTGCTGGAAGGGAGAGGCAGCAGAGGGTCAGCACTGGCTACACCTGAGCAGGGAGAAATACAGAAGTGGGGAAGATTATTTGGTTTTCCAGGTTGGGCAGCAAGAAGGGTGTAAACTCTGTATTGTCCATGACGTCAGAACCAGGCAAACTCCATTTGTGGGCAGAGCGCCCCAGTGGCTTGCTTGGGTGGTGGAAGTTTCTCGGGCAGCACGGTAAGGGTGCAAACAGGACGGGCATCCCCAACAGCCCGAGCTACAACCTCCGCCCCTTCCAGCCAGCACCGTCCATCCTTGCTGCGTGTGCCTTTTGGAGTCCCCTGTTAGCACTAAAGACCACGATCCCTTTGCTGCCACAGCAGTAGCCACCAAAGTCTGATAAAAGATGGCACACGATTCCTTCCTTGCCTTTGCACAGCGGCGCAGGGTTAGACACAAAAGCCCTTTATGGTCTCATTTTCTAACCATTAACAGAGGATTTCATTTGCTTGTGTTTGCAGTGTAGAGAAATTGCAGGCAGAGGAGTGGAGCCTGGATCCGTTTTCGCTCATACGCTATCAACAAAATTGTCAACTACATTCTCCGTAACAGGTTATTTAAGCAGGAAACGCAGCTGGATTGCAAATCCCTGGCAGAATGTGCAGCACTAGCAGACAGAAAAGTGATAACATAATAATGCTAGAATGGGGTTTTTAATCCAAGCAAATCTGCTTGAGAAGCTATTGTGAGAGAATTAGCACAGGATGGGCAGTGTGCTGCCAGAGAGAGACCTCTCTTTAATAATCTGGTGAGGATTTTTCTTTGCTCCTCTCGCTCCCAAATCTACAGAGCATTAGTGTGATGAGGAAAACACAATATAATTTATTACATGTGCCACTGAGAGTGACTTTTCCGTGGGGAACTCTCCTCCGTTGCTTTTTCATTTCTTACATCCATAACAACCTGCCAGGAAGGACGAGCTGCCACAAGGTCACCAGTTGGCTGCCCGGGATGGAGCAGGGCCATCTGCCCCATGCAGATGTCAGAGTGCAGCACCACCTTCTCCCAGTTTAAGCCAAGAGTGTAGGAGGAAGGCAAAGGGAGGAGGGAGCACTTGCTGAGCTGAGCTTGGCATGGCTCCGGACAGGGGAGGAAGCCACAGCTGGGAGCAGTTCGCTGGAGGCTGCACTGCGACCCAAGACTGTGCCAGGCTGGGGCATATTTCAAAGGGACATTTCAGTGGAAACGGAGAGCAGAATGAAAGGTCCTTCAGATATGGTGACCCACTGAGGTGAAGCCTTTCTGTTAAGATGTCAGTGGAAAGCTTGCCCTCAGGGATTCAGTAACAAACGTAACCTTGCATCCCCTGGGGAAGGCTTCTTTATTTCGTTCCTCAGAGTCCTACAAGTAGGAATCACAAATGCTCCTCTTTGAAGGAAACGCCGGTAAGATGTTTTGAGCAGCTCCACTGGCCTTCTGCTCCTTTAATCTGGACAAATGCTGTCTTTGGAAGGGCCCGGGAAACAAATGAGAGCCACCTTTTTGGAAAATCCTTGCTGAGCTGAACAGGAAACAAAAACTATCTATAGGCATCGCTAGCCCAACAGATGAGGTATGTTCTTGTCAAGAAATAATTTAAAAATTCAGTAGGAAAGTTCTTAAAACAGATAGATTTTCAAGGATAGAGTTGTGGTGTGATTTCTATGGGATTACATTGCTAATGTCTGTTACTTTCCACAGGGTTTCCTTAGAGGGGCAAAAATGAGGAGTGACTACATGTCTTCCCATCCTGTTTGGTTAAAATGCCAATGGGAGAGGAAAAGACTCTGTTATTCATTAGACTAATTCATGTAGTGCCAGTACTCTTGCAGCACTGGCTCAGCTTGGTGCTCTACAGCCCCTGAAAGGGTTACCTCGCTCATGAAGAGCCCAGCACTCTGCTTCCCAGGAAAATAATAAATGAATGCATCTTTTTTTTTTTTTTTCCTGTCTGCAGACATGACAAAGCTTTCAGGATGCCAAAAAGGTATGTTTAATATCAAAAGCTTCCAGTCCTTCTACCCTATTATCATTGCTCTCCCACCCTGCTGTTAGGAAACGCACAGCGTTATTGCTGGTGACGTCCCCGGCAGGCCCAGCTTCAGAGGCAAGGTCAGCGCTCCCCGCTCAGGGCTTCCCATCCGCTTGGAAAAATCTCAGTTTGCTTGTGAGATCAATTTAACCTGCATTAATGAATAGCAACACTGTGTTGGTAGCCGTTCTTGGGGCTGGTGCCTGGCTCTAGGCCATACAATAGCTTTTGATATATATATAATAATCCTGTATGTATGTGTGTACGTATATATAGAGAGAGGATTAATCCAGCCTGGCCCGCCAGATGAGCAATCAGGAGGATAGCCCATCCGTGAAATAAGTTCACCTTTTCAAAAGACAGAGGATCTTTAATACATTTCTCAAAGTTAAAATAATTTGATTGCTTTCAACTTCGGTTTAAAAGCTGATTTTTGCAAACTATTTTTTCTGGAGGGTTTGGGTAAGTATCTTCCATCAACAGATACTGCAGCTGATTCTTTTTTTTATTTTTTTTAACTTTTTTTGTAATTGGACATGGAATCACCCAAAACAGCCTCCAGAAATTAGGTACTCTCGTGTGGAAATGGCAATTTTTGTTCATTTTCATGGCAAAGACTTCATCTATGAAAACAAATTTGACAAAGCAGTCTTAAATTGAAAAAAATACTAGGCCTGACCAAAAGTCATGTGAAAAGCTATTTGAAGGGCTTGTGATGATTTCTAGTTATGAGGAATAGCTGCATTATTTGAGTCAGTGAAGTTGGAGACAAGAGAAGGAAAAGAGCAGGCAAGCAGGATCATTACACCTCGAGGCTGATACGCACTGGTGCAGCCACTCTAACGTTCATAAATATTTCACTTCCCCATGAAGCTCAACTATTTGTCAACTATTTTTGAACAAAGAATTTCCTATATTTCAGAAATACATCAGAATGCAGAAGAACTACCTAGAATCTGCCAAAGCAGAGCAGGAACCCATTCCGATGTCTTATATCTCAACAGATATTTTTGAGGAAGATAAAAATCTTGAGGCAGTAAAACCTTCACTGGTAAAAATTTGTGGGATAGTAACTCTGATAAATCATCCCATAGAAGAGACAGTTTGTCCCAAAAGAAAAATAGAGCTTGGATGGAAAATTTTAGACCAGCTCTTAAGAACAAAAGTAACTGGCAAGAGTTTTGGCCAGAGTAAGCTGCTTCTCTGGAAGGGTTTTGTTTGTATAGAAATGTGATTAAAAAAGTGTGTGCCACCATACCACACTGATACACATTCCAGGCACAGCCCTGGCCTGTGGGCTTGCATGTGTTCTCCAAACCCTGAAGCAAAACTGGTCTGCTACATTTGCAATGCCCTCGTTGTAGGTTCAGCGTTTGGTTTTGAGGCCGATACCAGGGTGAGATTCACTCATCCTACGGATGCAGAAGCCTCTTGTCCACTCCATGAATGCTGCTGGCAATCCTAACATCGGGTACACATCAGACTGCTGCTTTCCATCCTTTTTTGCTGTGCGGATGTCCATACATTTCCCAACAGTAAGGCAGGCCCCTATATAGCGAGTGAATTTAGACAAATGACAATGGACTTGCTTGAGTTAGTTATCTTTAGGGGACCCTTCAGAATAGCCCAAAGACTTCTCAGGGTCCACAGGTTGAAAACCTGCAGGCCAAACTGCTCAGCAGCTACTAGCTTACATTGCACAATGGGGGAAAAAAAGGAAGAAGCTCTTTATAAATGCAAGCTTTTAAGTTAAATATTTAAAGCTTCATTTTGCCCTAGGATGCAAGAGTCTGGTTTTTATTATTTCTGATTGAAAAAGCAGGAAAATGTAGGGAGGCAAAATGTAATTACCCGAGTTAATTAGAATTGCCTGCAAACATCTAGTTGGAGGTATAATATGTTCATTAATAGCTGTACTAGAGCCTCTAAGCTTTTCAATAAATAAATGCTCAAACCAGAAAGACCTAATTCTTTTACTTCCTTTTACTAACACGACATTGGTTCAACAGCAGGTTTCGTGCTAATAGCAGAAGTGCCTTAACAGCTGCATTTTTTCCTCTCCTGTTGATTCCAGTTATTCTCAAATGATCGCGGAGTGGCCCGTAGCCGTCCTGGTGCTGTGTTCAGTGATGGCTGTGGTTTGCACTTTAGCTGGCCTGCTTGTTGGAAATTTGCCTGACTTTTCAGAACCCTTAATGGTAAGTCCCTACAGACAATATGTCAACATGAACATAAGGAAAATCCATGGGCCAAACAGTGATATATTCTTTCTGCCATATAAAATGCTGCCTTCCTTCTCTGCAGATAGAGGCAGTGAGGCAGGACAGTAAATCAGTAAATCAAGGAGGACATTAAAGCCACTAGCAAAAATAACCATGTTTATCAGTGATCTGCTGTCCTTAACCCACATTTTTGCAGCGTGCAACCAAAGCAAGATTCCTTCAGGATGAACACAATGTGCCAGAGTAATGCGCAGTATTTGCTGTTTCTGTGCCGCCACAGAAAGAGCCCAGCATCTGCCAGCGGCAGCCACCAGCCCACCTCTCAGCAGTGCTGTGGACTCGCACTAGTGACCTCACCCCGCTGCAGAGACACTGCCAGCACAAACCGGGATTGCTCCTTTTGCTCCCCTTCCACTGCTGGAAGGCTGGGGTTGCCCAAAAGGACAAGCTAGGCTGGGTGGAGGTTGGATGGAGGATCTGGCTTTGGCTCCTACAGCCTGTGTGTGAGGCTCTTGAAATGGAGACACTGCCCTGTTCTAAGCGTTGCTGCACGGGGTCCTGTTTTCCATGCAGGATCCCACATCTTCTAAAGTCATCCCTGTCTCTCATTAATGGAAAAATCCTGAGAAAATAAGAATAGGCTAGAGTTTGTCCAGGAAGAGGAAAATTACTCCCGTTTCTGTAAGTGACTTACTTGAAGAGGAGGAGAAGAGTCGTATAAGACCAGGGAGAGAGAATTGTAGCCATCGTTGCCCAAAAAGGAAAGGAAAGGTGAAATATTTTTTTCTGTCAGGTCTGGGATGCAGTATTTCCAGGGAAAATTCAATTTGTGTATCTCTCCAAGATGCAGTAATAATCTCATATAGTTTCTGTGTCTAGGAGGAGGATTAAGGAACGCTAAGTTAAACCAAAATGCAAGCTGATGACAAACCCCTTTTGCTTGGCTGCAGGGTTTTGAGCCACGAGATACTGACATTGGCAGAAAGCTCGTTGTGTGGAAGAATGTAGAGAGCCATACAGGCTACAAGAAGACCTTTTCCCTTTCTCCCTATGCCGAGAAGAAAAGGTATTTGAGTTTGGTTTGGGGTTTTTGAGGAAGATGGTGGCTGTAAAGTTATAGATTCAATGTTCCAAGATATCTATGTGAATTACAACATATGTGCTACAGTTAAAAGCAATCAAGGCACTGGAGAGTTTAGTCTGTTTGCCTGCAATGGACTTAGGGTCCACTCTTCATGCATTTACTTCACTATTTACCTTCAGGGGACTGCAGAGGCAACTCAGCACATCTGCACAAGGGGATGCCGTTTCTCACTTAGTCTCATGCAGTTCCCTGAAAAGGGGCACGGTCAACCCAGCACTGAAGAGCTCCAGTCCAAGCAATGCTCTTTCCAAACTATGACGACTTTTATTGCTGCAGCAGCGTTATGTGTGGCACCAGAGCCTTGTCAGTGAATGTAACTCATAGCCAGATGATCTCTAGTTACACAAATACTCTGATCTCTTGCTAGCTATGACGACATTGGCATTAGCAGAGGACAGAGGGCGGCTCAGGGAGAACAGGAAGCGAGGACACGGAGAATGGTGGAACAAATCTACAGAGCGGATGGTTTCTTTTGTGGTCCCCCAGGTGAGTGAAATCTTGATGGGGCAGTAAGTATTACACACCCAGAACTCAACAGCATACAGAATTGTCAAAGTGGTTTAGGACGGAGGGAACTGTTCTGAAAGTGCTTTAAGAAAGCACTGCCTCCAGTCCCACTCTGTGAAGCCTATTCCACCTTTTGGACAGTGATCTTCCAGCACTTCATAACCAAGTGGTTAGAAAAACCTTGTTCTGAAATTCTGGAAAGAGTTGTTTCTCCTTAACTTTCTGGCATACTTCTTTTTTCCCCTTTAGAAATACGCCTTAAGAGCACCAGTAAAAGGACTACTGTTTTTACCATTTACCCATATCAAAAGTGAATACTCTGAAAAAGTGGCATATGCCTCACTCCCTCTCTGTTCCCACTCCCTCCCTGTTCCTTCTTTTTTCTTGAAAAAGTAAGTGGCAGTAAAAGCTGGACAGGAAAAAGAGGAAAACTCCAAGACACCCTATATTTGTCTCAAAATGGATACTAGTCAGTAGAAGAAAAAGGAACAATATATAGATATTTTTACTCCTTTCCCTGCCTCTACTCCGCCTCTGAAACCAGTCAAACCCCAAACCCTCAGGTCCTTGGGAGTTTCTGGCTGAACCCAAGCCCCTGACTTTGTAACAGGGGTGCAGAACCAGATGCCAACACTCACTAAAAGCATGCTGACCGCAGAGAGTGTATTTTGAAAATGCCCCAACGCTGCTCTCCTGCTGCTGACAGATGGGCGAGGAGCAGAAGTCAGATCACACAAGGCAGATGGTACTACTCATGACAAGCTACTGTCCTTGTGACCTCCTTCCCTTCAGGGGGTCCTCCATAGCAGTCGTATACACAGCAATATATATATTTTTTTTTTCCATGCACAGAGAGTCTACTCCAAACAGCCTGGCTGATTCACCTTCATTACCTAATCCTTTTTCTAAATTTTTTTTTCTTCTTTATTTCAGAAAAGAGCTATTCCCAGCTGGTATTTATGTCCACAACTGCTGGGAGCTTATGGAACTTGCAAGCTATTCAGTCCATGTGTCAAATTGAACAAGACAAGGTTAGTAATGTCAGGAAAAACACATATACATGCTGACTCTTTTCTGACTACCGTAATCTTTAATCTCTAACTGAAACAAAGCCAGACAAAACCTAATGTAAGCTACAGAAGAGGTTTCAGCCTAGAGGACTCCAAAGCATTTTAGCTACTTAGCAATACACAGATGATTCCACCTGTCACTAAAGTCCAGCTGCAAAGTAGCAGCTGCCATTAAACAAGAATAAATAGACACTGCGAAGGAGCTCGGTCCAGAAGCCAAAGGTGTCCATCAGAAGCTGCTGAGAATCTTGGGCAGCAGAACCTAATTACCGAAATGGAGCTATTGTATTGGATACTGTGACAGCAAGTTTTGCAAGTGGGAAGTTTAATTGGATTAGCTGTGTTTGCCACAGGATCCAAATTTTCAAATCAGAGAGTATAAAATATAAATAATGGTCAGGGTTTAATTTTTGCAAAAGGCTAGCATGTTTCAATAGCTTTAGGACTTGCAAATTGTCATTGGGAGGATGGCAAGCCATGGCTTGTACACCTGGAGGGGAGGATTACTGCACAGAGCAAGGAACACTACGGGGCTGCACGACGAAGCGTGCAGAGAGGGTCTGACATGATGCTCACTCATCTGTTTTTCAGATACGCTCACACGTTCATTTTAGAGACCTCTGCCAACGTACTGAAGCCAACGAATGCTGCCCAAGCTGGTCTCTGGGGAACTACATTGCTGTCCTGTACAACAGGTCTTCTTGTTTGGAGATAACCCAGGGAGACATCTCCCATACCCTGGCCCTGCTTCGTGCCTGTGCACCAGACTACCACAAAGGTATCCTCACTCCGTCTTGCATAGGCCCTGAGTCTGTGAGACAGAAACACTCTCAGTGTGCCAAAGTCCCAGAAAAATGTACCCGATTCAATGCCATTTACCAGCTTCTTCACTTCCTGGTGGACAGAGACTTTCTTAGTCCCCAGACGATGGAGTACCAAGTACCATCTCTCAAATACAGCCTGCTGTTTTTGCCTACAAGGAAAGGTGCATCTATGATGGGGATCTACTTAGACAATCTTGAATCCTGGGATCTGTTTGATAACTATACATCTATCACCGGAATGGACTTGGGCCTTAAACAGAAACTATTCCAGCACTATCTTTTACTGGATACTAAGTATCCAGTCCTGGCAATATTAGCTATTTTTCTAAGCATTTCTTTTTATTTACGCTCCGTCTTTATTACCTTGATGGTCCTGCTCGCTGTTGTCAGTTCTTTAATGATCTCCTACTTCTTGTACAAGGTGGCCTTCAGATTCGCCTATTTCCCTTTCGTAAACCTGACAGCAGTCGTCATTCTCAGCAGCATTTGTGCCAACCACACCTTTGTCTTCTTCGACCTCTGGAACCTCAGCAAGAGCCAGAACCCTTCCGCTGGGCTTTCTCAGTGGGTGAGTCAAACCATGCACCATTTTGCATATCTCATGCTGGCATCTTGCTTCACAACGGGTGCTGCCTTCTACGCCAGCTACATTAGCAATATAATAGCCATCCGCTGCTTTGCTATTTACATGGGCACCTCCGTGCTGGTGAATCTGGTATTCATGATGACTTGGCTTCCTTCTTCGGCTGTGCTGTACGAGCGCTACATAGCAACCACCTGCATTTACAAGCCAGAAGACTACTGGAACAATGCTGGCCATAAGAGAGTCGCTCTCTCCCTCCATTACATTCTCAGGGGTGTCCAGAACACGCTGTCTGAAACCTCCAAGCTGCTATTTGAAAAGCTTCTGCCTTGTGGGGTCATCAAGTTTCGGTACATCTGGATCTGCTGGTTTGCTGCCTTAGCGATAGGAGGTGCCTACATTTCCTGTTCCAACCCAAAACTCAAACTCCCCACTCTGGAGACGTCGTCTGTCCAGGTGTTTCGGCTGAGCCACCCCTTTGAGAGGTACGATTCTGAGTACTGCCACCAGTTCATGTTTGAGAGGCTGGAGCACGGAGAAGGGCAGCGTATGCCTGTCACGATAGTCTGGGGCATTCTGCCCGTGGATAACGGGGACCATTTCAATCCAAAAAGCAATGGCACCCTAGTGACAGATGTCACCTTCACAATCCAAAACCCTGATGCCCAGAAGTGGCTCCTCGAATTCTGCCAAAAAGTGAAGAACAAAACTTTCTATTACGCCGATGCAGAGCAGAGATCTACTGTGTGTTTCATGGAGGAGTTCCTCAGGTGGATGGACAGTCGCCAGTGCTCCCAGCGAGACCACAGCTTCAACCTTTGCTGTAACCAGTTCTCCTTCCCTTATGGAAGTGAAGTCTTCCTACACTGCATCAAAATGATGCTCCTGGAACAAGGCAGGGAAGGGGCAGAAACATATGATCTGGGCCTCAGGTTTGACGGGGAGGGAAATCTCGCTGCCTTAGTGCTGCAGTTTCAAACTATTTATCACTATAGCTTCAACTACAGCAAAGCCAAACAATTCTATGAGGAAATCAACCTCTGGGTAACAGAGGAAATGAAAACTGCCCCCGTGGGGCTTCAGAATGGATGGTTTACCAGTAAACTAGAGCTATACAACCTCCAGCACAGTCTCAGCACAGAAACGATGGTGGTCATGGGGCTCTCCATAGCCATTTCCTTCGTAGTGCTGCTGCTCACTACCTGGAACGTTCTCCTTAGCGTTTTCTCTGTTACTGCCATAGCGGGCACCGTACTGGTAACCGTTGGCCTTTTGGTCCTCTTGGAGTGGCAGCTCAACGCAGTGGAGTCTCTCTTTATTTCAGCTGCAGTAGGTCTCTCCGTTGACTTTACCGTCAACTATTGCATCTCCTATCATCTGTGCCCCCATTCTGACCGCCTGAGCCGAGTGGCCTTTTCCCTGAAGCAGATGAGCTGTGCCACAGCCATGGCAGCTTCTGCTCTCTTCTCTGCAGGGGTCATTATGTTGCCTGCAACGGTTCTGGCGTATAGGAAGTTGGGGATATTCATCATGATGATCAAGTGTATCAGCTGTGGGTTTGCCAGCTTCTTCTTTCAGTCACTGTGCTGCTTCTTCGGCCCAGAGAAGAACTGCGGGCAGATACTTTGGCCT
Source organism: Pluvialis apricaria (assembly GCA_017639485.1). NCBI lineage: Eukaryota > Metazoa > Chordata > Aves > Charadriiformes > Charadriidae > Pluvialis > Pluvialis apricaria. Next base: position 67,786,612 of record CM030012.1, on the reverse strand, counting down.
TGTGCCCACACCATGAAAGACTACTCTGATGACTCCGGGCTGAACGGAAGCTTTGCCTGTGGGGGGAGTGAGAAGCAGAACCGGTTGCGGAAGGTCCAGGAGTCCAACACTGCAAACGAGCAATACGAGCTCCAGCCCTTGTCCAGAAAACTCAGCGACAGTTTTGACAACAGCACTTCCACAAGCAAGCTGTCCAACCGGCCGTCAGTGCTCTCTGAAGACACACAAGTTGAAGACAACAGATGCCCCAGAACAGGAATGCACCCCTCCCTTCAAAGAGAGAGACAGAATCTGCAGGAAACCCTTGGAGACCAGCAGGTTGGCCTGTGCCAGTGTCCTGCCTTGCAAACTTCCTCTCCGTACAAGCACAGCAGCTCAGGAGCAGAAATTCACAGGGAGAGACTCTGCCAAGATTGTCGATGTCGAAAGTACGGTCCGAAAGCTTGGGATGGGTCTGGTATGACTGGCATGAAAGAAGAAGGGCAGCTCAATAAATCACAGTGCTGTAGTGACACTGCCCAGCAGCAGTCCGATTATACCTCAGACAACAGCCATCTCCCTGCTGCTGACATCTACAAAATTCACAGATGCCTTTGTTCTCTTGGCAGCTCCTTTGACATGCTCAACATCTCCAGTGAGACGTCGATTAGTGATTTTGAGCAAGGCCTAAAGCTTGCTGAATCAGCCAGTTCTTGTCCGGATGTCTTAGAGCTGTCTGATTCGTACGGTCAAACAGAGAGAGGTTACTTGAACGGGAAAAGAGATACCCTGCGGCTGGACCTGAGGGAGACTGTCTTTGATATCTCTCCGGCGGCATCGCAGCAGAACAGCTCTTCGTGGAAAAATCGTTTTGGATTAGGGAGCGAAGGTCCGGTTGTGTTACCGAACAGCCAACCAGACATGCCTGATGTTTGGATCAAACGATCTAGCGCACAAAGTTCTGGTTACAACAGTTGAAACCCTGCAGGAAACAAAACTGTACTGCTAGGGAAAGGGGAAGTCAAAATCTCCTTGGAACTGTAAATATCAGTTTTTTCCTCCCACCTCTCCTAGAGCTGAGACTACTTCTTAGTATTTCAGCTGTGCAAATACCTGTGTTTTCACAGAACCAGCAAATCTGACACTCGTGACAGAACGTGGTATCAGTCTTGATGGAGTAAAAGCCCTTTGACCTTCCAGTGTCTGGTGCCATATTCACAGCTGTACTGCAAAACTTATCGAGTAAACCTGTTTTGTCATTTCCTACAAGGTGGTTAGATTTTGTTTTCTTGTCAAGGTCACATAGGAGAGAAATAATGAAGTGAATCTCCCCAGATATTTAACAAGAGAGAAAGAGAGCTCATGTAAAAAAAAAAACCAAATATATCCAAACCCACAACTACTGAAAATCTAGATATCAAGTGAAGAATGTATTGTTAATAAAAAAAGAAAGTCTTTCATTTTCTACTGAATCAGAAACGGTTTTATGTGAAGTCCAGGTTCATAGATCTCATCAAAATAGTTCAAATATTATAAAAAAATCTTATCGATACTTTTGAGTTGATGCAGTCTCTTGGAGGAGGCTGCAGAATCCAGTCCAAATCTATTTTCAGTAACAATTTCAGTTTGTTTTATCAGAAGAAATTCTGGTACTGCCAAAGATTTTCAGTGTGAGATTTCCCCTTTGAGAAAAGTGTCCTTGTTCCCTCAGTGACTCGGGTGCTTTGCGTGTCATTTTCATCGCTTGTTTCCACTCAAAGCATTCCCCACAAACAAGTAACTTTTTAAAATTTGCGTATCTGGTGAATCTTGAATTTTACTTTTTTTTTTCTCTACCAGAAACAAACAGGAAAACAAACACTTCCTTGCCTTTATCTGTTGAAAAAGAGGAAACGTTCTCTATACAAGTTGATGTAAAATAAATGCTTATGACAAACTTTCCTAAATCTGAGTGATGCTTCTTTTTCACCAAGAACACTGTGGTTCATTTTCTTCATCTTTTAAGCGCCTAATGTATTTTCCAATATAACCAGCAAAAGGAAAGTACACCTTAAAAAGATTCACTCCCTCTGACACCCACAAGTCGTTTTCCCAGCTCTCTGGGAGACAGGTCACAGCTGCCCCATGTCTTTGAACGCTAGGAACAATGCTTGAAATATACAACCTAGTTCAGGTTTGCATTTTCGTAGTGCAGGTCTCACACTAGGCGCTCAGGTGGGTGTTTCGGCAAGCAGGGCTGCCCTCGGCCTGCGAGCCCACGCTGACAGAAATCCTCCCCACACGGGAGCCGCGTCCATTTCGCTTTGGGGGAACTTCTCCACCCATTTTGAAAACTGGGCTGGAAAACGCCGCAAAACCATCTAATAAAGTCGGGAAACATTTTATACAGGTGCGTCCTTTCCCCTTGCAGAACGGAAAGGCAACTTTAACCGCCTCAAACGCCAGCTATAGCACCGGCGCCATGAGGGAAGAGTGTCCGTCCCCCTGCTGCAGGCTGCGGAGGCCTTGAGGGCTCCGGGCCTCGACTGCCCAAACTGCAGGGCGAGGCAGCGGGAGGCAGGGAGAACCCTCCCGGGCGGCGGTCGGCTCCCCGGAGAGCACCTGCGAGGGGAAGCAGCATCCCCTCAGCCTGGAGAGCCCGCCATGCCCGCGGCGCCTTCTCTGAGGGAAGAGGCGGGCGGGAGAAAAGAAAGGGCGCGCGCCCCCGCCAGGCGCCCACTGCGCCTGCGCGCCGCCGGCGTCTGCGCATGCGCGGGGCCACACAACCGTTTGGCGGCGGCTTCGATTCAAAGGGCGGCGGCGGCGGCGGGAGAGTGAGTATGGAGGGGGTTTCCTCCCGCATTCCCGTCTATGGCGTATTTCATCGCCCTGGCCCGTCCGTGGGTGCGTACTCTCTCCGGGACGGCGGGAGGGCTGTGCTCCGCTCCGCCGGGGGGTTACCGGGGCGCGGCGGGCTGGGGTCCGGGTTAGGCCGGAGCGGGGCGGCGGTGTCCGTTAGGGAGCGCCGGTGCCGCCTCGCTCTGTGGTGGCCGTTCCGCAGTCTAATTACAGCCTTTATTCAACTGTTTTCTCTCTATTTAAGCTTCGGTTAACGCTTTTTTTTTTTCTTTTTTTTTTTTGCTAAACGGGTGGCTCTGGGCAGGGCGGGCGGGTGCCCTCTGAGGCGTGCGCCGGTGCTGGGCCTAAGGGCCTGTATCTCCCGCTCGCTGAGGGCAACGGTGTTTTCCTTCACGGGCTCCTTCTTCTCCGAGTCTTTTGACACTGCTTACAACGTTTTAGAAACGTGAGGCATCCAGGCTTAACGTTAAAAACGTGAGAGCTAGTCTGTATCAGTGGGAACTCCCATGTTACTGTAGTATAAGTGTCCTTCTGGGTACGTTATTTGAAAAATATTGGACTTGAGAGTGAGGGGGGAATAGCTTCCTAAACCTCCTATGTGAACAAAGCTTTATATACTCAAACAGCTGTGGTTTAAAGCCAAATAAGCTTTACGTAGACAGCGGGTTCTCTATGGTGTTATTTTAGAAGTGTGAGTTGAAATATGAAGTTCTCTTAACTGAGAGTTTCAAGTGGGCTGTGTTTGTTTTGCTTCCAGTACTAAACAACTTTGCTTGGAACCCTGTGACACGCTGTCCGCTTGATGTTAAGACCTTCTTTATTATCATGCCTGTGTTATCACTTACAAGCTTTCTCTCACTAGTATTAGCCTGGTAACTATGTTTTAACACTGTCTACCATGTGAGCTATCTGTGGCTTGTTCTGGACCCTTAGTCCTGGGTAAAGTTTGAAGACTGCCCTCAGTTGTCGTTACCTTAAAGTCTCTATTCTAGCCAGGTATAATTGTGACTTGCCTCAAATTGAACACTTCAGAGATCCAGTAGTTCAGCATATTGTGGTGATCTCTTGTAGACTGTAGTGTTCTCGTTGTTGTCTTTTTCTTGCAGAAACACAAATGGCTTTTCCTTCAAAGAAACAATGTGTCAGCAAAAGAGCCGATCTAGAGTTCAACAAAGATCCCGATTTTAACTTTAGCTCCAACGTTTCAGCAGATGGTGTCTTCAAAGCTACAAACCAAGGGTAAATGAAAGTAAAATATCGATGGCTTTATTACTTGGTAAATGTCCTAAAGATGGTTTAGTGTGTTGTAGTTTTTGTCAAACTAGCAGACTTGGTAATCACAGAGTGGCGGGGGTTGGAAGGGGCCTCTGGAGATCATCCAGTCCAACCTCCCTGCCAAAGCAGGATCACCCAGAGCAGGTCGGACAGGAACATGTCCAGGTGGGTTTGGAATATCTCCAGAGAAGGAAACTCCACAGCCTCTCTGGGCAGCCTGTGCCAGTGCTATGCCACCCTCAAAGGAATCTGCAAGAATGCAGTGATCTTCTGATAATTGTATTTTACCTGTCTTTTAAGGTTGCCTAAATCTGCCAAGAAAGTGGAACTGCTTTCAAAGAAGACAGCTACAAGAGGGTATGTTTCCTCATGTTTCTATAAATTGCCTTCATGCAGTAATGTTCCCTCTTGGAGGGTTATGATGAACTCTCACCTGTGTACAGCTTTCTTGCCAAGTTTGCTGATTAAAGCTCTTGGTCAGAAACAAGAGCAAATGCTTCCAAAAAGGGCATGTTTGTAGGGGTAGAAGAGGTGTTGAATACTGATGTTTTTGCACCTAAATCTTTGATGTTTGACTCTACAGACCTCTCAACAGATACAAATTAGAAGCAGAGCTGAAGACCGAGAATCAGCTGTTAGAAACAGCCAAACAACAGCTATACTCCAGACTAACAGGAGCACAGGTAAGGAAAGGGGAGGGAAAAATAAATAAATAAATCACTGAGTAATTCTTATATTCTGATCCCTACAGGGTCAGATCAAAGGATTGTCTTGCTCATTTTCCTGTCTCTATCAGAAGTCAGTAGAGTTTGAGTGGGCTGGGTTTTCTGTTCTGACACCTGTGTTATCTCTAGAACCTGGAAATCAGCAGAACTGCAGATGTGTTTGGATGGATAATGCATCCAGATCACTGTTAAATGGTCATCAGAGCTCCAATTCCATTTTAAACTCCTTGTGGGAGGATATTTCAAGTTCACAACGATATACTTGCATGAAATGTTATTAAAACAGCCTCAATATTGCCAGATGCTTCCTAGCTACATCAAGAGAAACTGTAAATAATCACTTGCCACTGATGGTTTGAGGTCTACTAATTCTGTTTCTTCCGTAGCTCCTAACATATGGTAGACAAGCTATTCAATTTCCTGGTTCTTTTTGCCCAAATTCTCTTAACTTTATTAACCCATCACGTAGTGTGGTGTGAAAGTGCATACAGTACTGAAGATGTGAGTTCAGGAATGTGTACGGTCTCATTTTAGTAGTGAAGAACACTCTACTTGGATTTTGGTCACTGCTGTGCACTAGGTCTGAGGGACGGTGACCTCATTCTCTTCTGAGTATTTAACACTCAGCTCAGTTTGTATAAGTTTGTTTCTTCATGCACTACTGTGTCATATTGTTGCCTAATCTTTTAGTGTCTTTGTATTCTTCTGCAAGTTTTTTTCCTGTCTGCTCAGTACTGGTGAGGCCAAACCTGGAGTATTGCATCCAGTTCTGGGCTCCTGGTACAAGAGAGACACAGACATACTGGAGAGAGTCCAGCAAAGGGCCAGTAAGATGATTAAGGGACTGGAGGAAAGACTGAGAGAGCTGGGACTGTTCAGTGGGTTCTGTTTCAAACAGATTTAACTTTCTTGAATCAAGTTTAGATTCAGAATTGGCACCTCGTTGCTCACCACCTCTTATAGGGGACTCTACGAGACGCTTAGCACAATTTGTCGTGTGCGAGAGGCCCTACGGGTAACCTTCAGTCGTAAAAGCTCACTTTATTTCCTGGTTCTCGACCAGTTACTAATCTACAAGATGATCATTCCTCTTATCTCACAGCTTGATTTCTTTAAGAGCCTTTGAGACCTCCTATGAAATGTTCAAAAAGCTTCTGACGCTATCAGCTGGATCCCCCTAATCCACTTGCTTATTGATTCTCTTGGAGAACTGCATTCCACTTGTGAGGTTGATCAGCTTATCCGATTGCCTGGTAATATCTGAACTGCGTAGGGGATAATGCTGTGGCTTAAAGCTTCTAAGATGCCCTTTCCCTCCTAATGTTTATATGCTCTTCAATGCATCAAACTCCTGAATCATTTATGAGAGGGAGCACGAGAAAAGAGATGCTGGGATTGTATGAAAGGAATTTATCTCTAGGATCAAATTTTTCTAGTAATTGCTATGATGTGCGGATGTGATAAATGTATTAATCCTGTCAAGAAGCAGGAGTAAGGCTCTGCAGCAGACTCACTTGCTGTGGTGGTAGAGGCAGAAGGGCAAGATGTGATTCTTGGTGCTAGTGGAGCTCTTGGTAAGCCGTTAGCATCACACTGACTAATGAGAAGATCTCCTTGGCAACTTGATTCACTTACAACCTGTGTTAATGACAGGGCGTTATAAAGGAGTTAAAGGAGGAGAATGAAGGCCTGGTACAAGAAGTTGAGAAGCTCAAGAAGTTTCAGCAGACTTGCATGGTGATTTTAGAAAGCAGAAACATTGATCCTGGTAAGGACTATGCGCTTCTCGTACCATTCTGGTACTCGTTCTTCAGAATGCCTTTCCCCGCCCCCCCCCTCCCCTGTTGTGACTGTTCATAAGGCATTCCGACTTTGCTTCCTGGTAAAGGAAATGCAGCTGTCACTCCAGGGGATTTTATTTTTTCTAGCTTAAGAGAAAAAGCTGCTTCCTGTAGTAGGCCCTGTCCTGGATAAACTTTGAAAATAATTTCGTCTTTCTTGCTGTGGAAAGTTACTTTGAAAAGCTGTTAGTTCTTACAAGCAAAGTTATCTGTATATTAGGGGTTCACTAATGCATCTCATAAATCAGTTACAGGCAGCAACATTTTGGAGGAGGAAGAAAAGACACAAGAATGCCAGAAGCAGACAACGGTAAGAAAACTTTGAGATAGCGACAGGAGTTAAATGGCCTTGGAGAAGTCTGTGTGCGACTGCCCTTTCCTACTGCTGTGGGAACAGCTGCTGAGACTCGCATCTATTGGCATGATATTAAACTGTTTTCCTTTTGGCTCTTCAGCTGTTAACCGAGAAGCTCATAGGAGAATTGAGGCAATTTAATCAAACAGCTGCAACAGAAAAGGAAGAGCTTCAGGTAAGGCTGTGACTTTGTTTCTGACTCAACCAGGTAATGAGCACCTGGGGCTGAGTGAGATTTGGAAGGTTATTTTGCTCCTCCCAGTGCTGCTGGAGTCTCCAAACAAACGAGGCAGGGAAAGCCTGCAGTATTGCTCGGCTCTTGTTATACCTGCGTTAAGGAAACTGTATGGGTTGCTTCCCTTCTAAATAGAGGGCTCAAAGCAAAGTTTGTGGTGGGGCAATGTTAATTCTCATCTCCGTCATCTCAAGTTGAATTGTATACAATTGAACTTGAAACAAGGTCAAAGATGAAAGTGAGATTAATGACTGACAGCTTTCAAGTTAGACCGAATCGGTTCCCAAGTAACGATGGATGTCGGTACTGGAGGTGGAGCTGCCTCTGCTTACACCAACCCCTCTCAAGAGATTGTTCTCCAGACTGTTGCAGGCGGTGGTAAGCGCCGCTGGCAGAACCCTGATCCCCCATCGGGCTGTCACACTGCACGTCAGGGGATTTGCTCTAAATTGCAAACTGCTGCAGACCACTGCCCTCGGGTCGTCTCGCTGGGAGCTAGGGAGTTTGCAAGCACAAGCAGCTTCAATAATCTTGTCTGTATACCGACCAAAATAGTCATTAAATTACAGTTCTACCATTCTTGATAAGAAGCTTAAGAGCTAATTAATAAAATTGCTATTATATAAAACCCTGTAAACTTTGGTCAGAGATAAATTGCCCTTTCCTTCAAGGAACCAAGGTAGAAGGCATCCCGGTCCGGCCAGACTAATCCTGGTTTAGCAGGGGAGACCCTGCTGAGGAGTTCGAATGTTTTAGTTGGAGCTGCTTTAGAACTTGGCTTTGCTATTCAGAGCTTTGGCGTTAGTAAAATGCTGTGTACCCTGACTTCTCTATGCAGGCAGCAATGGCCAAGTGGAAGTCGGCAGAAGCAGCAAGACACCAGTCCCTGGAGAAGCATTCCTCCTTTCAAGCAGAAATTAAGGAATGTTCAGCAATACTTGATGAGTTGGAGCAGCTCCTGGCTATGTGAGGCACGAGGATAGACTGGACTGGGTTTTGGGGTTTGGGGTTTTTTTTTTGTTGTTGTTGTATTTTGTAGTCTCTACTTTGCAAACCTAATTCTTAACGTTTGGGTGGTCTGACAGCCCGAGCAGGTCACTGCTTCGGTGGGACAGCTGCAGGGGTGGCTGGCTGCCTGCCCGTGTGTCCCGTGCTCCTGCTGCTCTCCCCCGTCCTGCCGGTGTCCGTCCTGCCGGTGCCCTGCCTGCCCTCTCTCGCCGCCCCCCCCGTGCTGGCGGCGCTCCCTCCGCTCCGCTCTGTTGTAACTATTCCCGTTTTGTAACCCATTAAACGTGCTGCAAGGACGCGGCCACGCACCGTTACTGCCCCCGCACCGTCGCTGAGAGCTCCCCGCCTCCCCCCGGGCCCCGCCGGCGGGGCGGAGCGCTCCCCCGGGGCCGAACCGCGCCTGCGCGCCGGTGCCGAGGCAGCCATGGCGGCGGCGGTGATCGGGCGGGCGGCCGTAGGCGCGGGACTGCGCGGCGCCCGGCGGCGTCAGACCATGGGGTTGCTGCGGCGGGGCTGCGCGGGGCTGGCGGTGGACGACACGGTGAACGGGCTGAGCGAGGAGCAGCGGCAGGTACGGGCCCGGGGGCGGCCGCCGGGCTGGGGGGGGGAACGGGGGACCGGGGGGGCGGCCCCGGGCGCTGGCGGCGCGCCGCCCCGCCGGGGGTGTGTCGGGGGTGCCGGGCGGTGATTGGCTGCGGCCCTGGGGAGCCGGCCTATCCTCGGGCGCGCAGAGGGGGCGTGGCGTCGCCCCTGGCGGTGAGGGCGCGCCCCGGACACGTGTGCGCTGTGGCCGGCGGGAACCTTCCGCGGAGCGGCGGGGAGCGACCGCCCCCGGGCCCAGCCAGGAGGCTTGGTCTGGCTTTTCCTCGTCGGGGGAAGGCGCCTCTCCACGATAAACGCCGCACAACGGAGCACTGCCTGAAAAAAAAAAAAAAACAACACAAAAACCAACAAACAAACGATCAAACAACCAACTAAACGAAAGGGAAAAAAAAAACAACCCCCAAATAAAAAGTCTGCTATGTTCACGTTGGGCCTGTTTGATCAGAAATATGATCACCAAAGAAACGAATTAATTGGGTCTCGTCAAATCCTCTCAAAAGAAGTGTTGTAGCTCTTCCAGCTTGTTCTTTTGCCCAATGGGCAAGATGGGTTAAAAGGATATGGGGGTGTTGGTTGACAGACAGCTGAACGAGCCAGCAGTGTGCCCAGGTGGCCAAGAAGGCTAGCAGCATTCCGGCCTGTATCACCCATGGTGTGGCCAGCAGGACTGGGGCAGTGATCGTCCCCTTGTACTCGGCACTGGTGAGGCCCCACCTCGAGTGCTGTGTTCAGTTCTGGGCCCCTCACCGCAAGAAAGACATTGAGGCACTGGAGTGTGTCCAGAGAGGGGCAACGGAGCTGATGAGGGGTCTGGAGGACACGTTTGATGAGGAGCGGCTGATGGCACTGGGGTTGTTCAGCCTGGAGAAAAGGAGGCTGAGGGGAGACCTTCTCGCTCTCTACAGCTCCCAAAAAGGAGGGTGTAGCGAGGGAGCGGTCCATCTCTTCTCCCAACTAACAGGTGATAGGACGAGGAAACAGCCTCAAGTTGTGCCAGGGGAGGTTTAGATTGGGTATTAGGAAAAACTTCTTCACTTCGTGATGTCCGTGGTGTTTCTTTGTGTTTCTACATTCAGCAGGTGTAAAAGGAGGAAGATATTCCTGTAGTTCTTATCAGTCTGGTAGAAAAGCTGAAAAAAAAAAACCCACCCCATCAGAACTAAATTTTCAGTAATGCTAGTGAAGCTGTGAATTAAGAGCACTGTAACTTACGAACTGGCTTGGAGTATCAGGGATGTCTGTCTGAATCTATCCCTCAGCCTCTAATTGATTGCAATATTATTTTTAAATGGTTTTAATTGGTTTTAAGCTTTTTCTTCTTTTAAGCTTTATGCTCAAGTTTCCTGCTGTCAACTTTGTAACAATGGAAACATATCTATTGTTTAAAAAATTAAAAAAAAAAATCAACGGGAGGGAAACCTGTTTGGTGATACACCTGTTTGGTGATCCAGGGTCTGTGTAGCCACGGAAACTAGCGTGGATTTTTAATTGTAAAAAAGAGGCTGCTCTGGTTGTGGGGTTGAGCGAAGGGCAGAGAAGCCTGGCTGTATTTTGGTTAGTAGCTTCTGCCCCTTCTACAGGTTCTGGTTAAACAGCAGAGGCTTTCAGTCTCTAAGACTGTTCCTTCACCAGTGTTAATTTGTAGGAATAAAGAACCAAAAGGAAAAATTATGTTATTAAGCACTACCATAATATCCAGACAAAGTTTTAAAATCTTCATATTAAAAACACTTAAGAGACTGTATATATTTTCCTGGTATGCATATAGGCTTCTGCGGAATATGTGTATGTAAGTATTCAGATCTTAAAATTTAGAAAAAGATTTTGAGATTTTTACCACTTGGAACAGCAAGCATACCTGACTTTATCAGATTTCCCCTCTGAAGAAAACAGTGGGATACCTAATGTAGTTCCAGTTTGGTACACTAATGCTTTTTAATTAGTGTGCATGCTTATTACAAGCATCTGCATATAATTAAGTGAAACCGTAAGCAGCTGCTGGATGGGGATAATACATCATAAGCTCTGTTCATCAGCTTTCAAAGTTTCCTGCCCAAAAACACCCCCTGGAGCCCCAGTGCAGGCAGTAGTTAAGTAACATTCTCTTATGTTGGGATAAGATTGTTAAGGTTTAATGCTGAGAGGAACTTAAGTACATCACTGTCTTCTGTTTTAAAGACTAAAGGGCCTTTCATATGGTCTTTCAGCCAATAACCTGAGACCTCGATTTCCTCATGGTCCTGTGCTTCTGGGTTTGGGATCCCGGAGTCGCCTGGCAGTACCCTAGGGAAGCAGACGGCAGTACATTGATGAGATGTAACGTATGTGTTTCTCCTCATCTCTTTCCCTAGCTTAGACAGACCATGACAAAGTTCTGTCAAGAGCATTTGGCTCCGAAGGCCCAACAGATTGACCAGGAAAATGAATTCAAAGACATGCGGGCAAGTATTTCGTGCGTGCATTTAAAATAGATGGTAGTGAAAGCCTGTCTGTGCTTTGATCTGTGCATTAGTCCGGACGAAGAATCCCAGTCCACACCACTGGAACATATGCATTAACTTTTCAAACTTGAAAGCCATAGAGAAAACACTTTCTTCATTTCCTGTTTTATCTTTTCTTAACAACTTTCAGCAACCTGGGGCAGAACCCAGCCAGCATGCAATTTAGAAAAAAAAAAAAAAAGAAAAAGAACTGATAACGGTCTTGTTTGGATTCTCATGGTGGTGTTTCTGCTTGGCTCTGTTCAGACTCCTTCTCTGATATGTGCTTTGCATTCTCCTAGCTAGGACCCTCTCTTGGATGCCTGAGTTTCCTCTCAAATTTGTTGTGGAAATATTGTGTGCAAATGCTGAAATGGAGGGTGGTTTGACTGTCGAGCTGAAACTCGCCTTCCTGATAAAAACAACAAATCCTGTGCAACGGGATGGTTTGATGAAAACGAGAGATCTAACTATTGGTTTTCAGAAGCTCCACAAGACTTAAAAAGCTCAGAACATCTGCTGGGATTTCCCAGAGCTCTGATGTTGACATTTTCAGGGATGTACGCGCAGCTTTGAAGTCAAGTATATAAATTTAGTCTGGCGCACCAGATGTCATCCAGAGCTATTGAATAACACTTTTTGAAGTCTCTGGAGACTGTTCACGGATAATTATCTTATCGCTGGACACTGAGGCCATGTGACGAGCAGTCACCTGTGTGTCCCTCGGGTGGTGGAGTAGAGGCCGCAGGCTGAAGCGGCAGCAAAGAGCTGGCCCCTCCGGCGTACCTGTGGTCCTCATTGGTGACATCCTTTGCTGCTGCATTATGTCACGCCTTCTCTCTTACTCCACGATGCCGTGTGTTGGGCATAGCTGATGGGTACGTCTTGAGCCAGCCGGCAGCTCTGTGCCTCGAATCATGTGGCTGTCACTTGAGCGGTGGCATTGCCAGGGTGATAAATCTGGGTAACAGGCAAAGGGAGGAGTCGGGTCAGGGAGAACAGCTTGTCCTCTGGCAGATGAACTTTGTAGCCTGCGTGTCCCACTGTGCAAAGCTCAGTAACGCTATCCAGTCCCCGTGTGTGTCTGGTGTCCCGGCAGTCTCGAAAGCCTACAGGTTATGTGATTGAGCGGCCCCTGTAGATTCAGCTCCTTCAGCTTCCCAAGTCCAAAGTGTTCACAAGTTCTCTGTTGCGGTCACCTTTATAACTTTTCTAGTCCTGCCTGTGAGGTGGGCAGCACCAGCTGTAACGTTCCCTTCTTTTTAATCCCTCCCAAGGAGGCTTCCTTGGCTTTACTTATCAGTTTCTCTTTTACTAGAAGAGTTTTAAAGTGTGAGCTAATAGCAACTCTTCTATGTGTTTCCCGGGTTGTGGTCATGGCTAGCTTACGCTGACCGCTGTCTGCAGCAGCCGCAGCCTGCCAGGCCGGCACAGTGCTGCCAGAGCACAAGGACAGGGATGCCTGAGGGCAAAAACAAGCGTAAATTTGAGTCATAACACCCTAAATAATCTTTAGCAACAGGTAGCATATGAAAGCCTAGAAGTGCAGTTTTTTAAATTAATGGAAGGGTTTAATTAATAAAAAATTCTCCTTAAACCGGGCAATAAGGTAAATCTTAGGCCCTGTGCTTCCAGAGTTCAACTTAGGCTGGGAATTTTTGCTGAATTCAACAGGCTACTCCCGTGTGTAGCATAACTAACGTCCTTAAGTCTGTCTGGGTTCTTAGTCTCATCTTAGGGATGGAGCTGCTGCTGCAGGAGGGATAGGTGTCGGTGTATTTATCTCTGAGATATCACAAGAATAAGGGAAATTGATGTGTCCTGGGAAGACTTCTCATGCTGGTGCCCTGACTGCGAGTCTGGACTGATTGCTTGTTCTGTATTTGTAGGAGTTTTGGAAGAAACTCGGGGAACTGGGTGTTCTGGGGATCACAGCTCCTGGTAAGTCTGGTCCCACCTTTTACCTTCAGCTGGGTGATTCTTCACACAAAAGAGAGACTTCTTAAACTCGCGCTTTCCGCTTCATAACAACCTTGGCTGTGATGCAACATCCATTTTGCCCAGAAACCCCTATCTTTATGTTTTTTAAAAACTCTTTTGCAACTTCTGTTATTTTTCACTGACTCAGCATCCTTTTTCCTTGTTAGAGTTCTCGACAATTATGAAAGGCCTTTTACAGTTTAAACATATGGTGCAGAAATGGTTTCTCCAGGTATAACATACGCAACTCGAACATGTTTGCGCTTCTCTAACATGAAGTGTTTGCTGCAAGTTTTGAAGAACGAGAGCTATAGATAAAAGTATCCTAGAACAAACATCCATCTCTAATAGGAGAAGTTAAAGGGTATAAAACAATGCTCTGAAAAGCTGTGATAACTAATGGAGCGCTGACCACATCCAACCAGTCAGAAAAAATCAGGGTAAATCTTATTCAGCCTTGTCCAGGTTAGTTGAAAAGTGTTTTGATTAATGTTATAGATTACTGAGGCCGCTATGGGCATGCTGAATGCGCTAACGCAGTGTAATGAGGAGAAGCCCTTAGTGGAGAAAAGCAGCCAATGGGGCCTTTATTTCCCCATCGTAAAGTCTGTGTTTCTGGATGCGTGTGCGCAAAGGCTTCTGCAGAAGCAAGCTGAATAGCAATGCCTTGAAATAATGCCTCTGCGTTTCTTTCAGTGGCGCTGAGTCTGCTTGAAAGAGTCTGTATTTCTGCTTTCTTTCTCTTTACTCTTCCCAATTTACTGCTGCTCCTGTTTTTTCTCACTCTTACCTTCTTTCTTCTTTGATGTTGTGCCTGAGGCTTACAGCAGTTTCCCACACTATAAATAAGCCGTCCCCTCACGAGTCCTGTCCTTTTTGATTTCCTCAAAGATTTACCTCTAAAACCCTCCTATGCCCAGAATTTTTTGCCTTATTTTTGACTGTATAGTTGTGTGCGCTTTCTTTATTGGCAGTGGTTTTGTTGTAGGAGGTGGAGACTGGGATTTCGGGTGTGAAGGTAATGTGAAATCTTATGAGGGCCTATGCTCAATTAAATGGCATGTTTGGGCACCAGTGGAGCACGTCTATTAAGGGAGCATTTGAAATAACAGTGCTTTTTGTTTTCTTCTTAAAACAAGAAAACTATGTTGTTTGATATAATTTTCCGTTGATTTTATAAAGAGCTAAGTTAAGAAATGCGAATATGTAGCTACCACGGAACGGTAATAGAGGCATGTCATATATAAAGAGTAATTTTGAAAGGGCAGCATCATTCTAAATCACACTGTGGTTTGTGTTATATGTGAAGCTGTCTGGCAGGGTTATTTTCTCTTGCAGCACAAAGTGATCATGGGCCAGGACTGCTTACAGCAGGCCATTACCTTTCCTTTCTTGAGGCAATAGCACCCAACGCATCCACTCTACAGGAATGAACAGAAGACTCTCTTGTTTGGGCATAGATGAGAAATTGTTAAATCCATGTTTTAGGATATTGACAGTAAAACCCTACACTCTGATTTATGGTGGAGAGAGGTGGTTTCAGAGGATAAAGAGCCCTGCAGATAGGGACAGGAGTCAGGATGAGTGACATGGGAGGAAAGGCTGCATGTAATGCCAGTGGCTGTTGTGTTAATTTGATGGCTATGGGGCAGAAGCCCTCTTCGAGCCCAGGTTATACACTCGGCTCTTTGGCCACTCTCAGCATACAAACATATCTGCTCTTACCGTCGTTGCTGCTTGCTTACAGCATTCGTGTTGATGACGAGTGAGTGCTCACAGATTACCTCCCCGACTGCTTTGCAGTGTTAGCGTCCTCCTGTTTGAGTTATTCTCTTAGCAGCACAATCGGTTGCTTCGTGCCTGTAGAACAAAGCTTTTACGTTGGGATGTGACTCTATTTGTGTGTGTAGGTGTATGTATATGTCTACGTAGATACGGAGGCTGTCAGCACTCAGGGCCATTATGCATTTCTTAGCCTTCTCTTTTTCCTGCCTTCTTTCTCCCTGTTCTACTGTGCCTTTTGTCTTTACCACCAGTTTTAGACTCAGCTCAGTGTGCCTAGCTAGATTACCAGTTACGACGGTTGTGCTGCTCTGTCTCACTTCATCCTCTCTTGAAATCCACATTCTTGCCACGGCTGAATTACAGCACTTACATTTGTGGATCGTTCTTATTCTGATTTGGCTACCCATCAAAATGCTGATCTCCTGCTCATTTGCGGGCTTAGAAAAGTCCCTGGTGCCTCACTTTTTGAGCAGTTTGAGGATTCCTCACTTGTTATGGGGTCCTTGTTACGGCAAACACACATGGACTTTACAAACTTTGCCTGTGTTCCTTTGTCCTCTCACCTACCACAGGTTGCCCCTCTGTGATTTAATCTTCTTGTTAATTTTAAGGTTGCGCTTAAGGACGGTTAACAAGAAGGACTCACTATTTTGCAAGTGTCAGTAGCATGTTTTAGATGTATCCTTATGCATGCTATATGTATAAAACTATGCTGTACAAGTAAATAATTGACTATGCTGAAGAAGTAATATCACTGTGCCTTTAAGTTAAGAAAACCAAAATTTGGAGAGGATGGGGAAAGCCAGAGGTGCCCAGCTCAGGGACAGTGTCAGGCAAAACCAGAAGCTCTCTTGTGGAGTCTCAGATCTCATTCAAGACTGAGCCCAACCCTGGGACCTTGTGCGTGTGTGATGTGCTCCATGGTGGTTCACGTGAGGTTTCGCTTCTCTTTTCAGTGGAATATGGTGGATCTGCTTTGGGCTATCTGGACCACGTGCTGGTGATGGAGGAAATTTCTCGTGCGTCAGCAGCTGTTGGGCTTAGTTACGGTGCTCACTCAAACCTTTGTATCAACCAGCTCGTGCGTAACGGCAACGAGGCCCAGAAAAGCAAGTACTTGCCCAAGGTATGAGGCTGGAAGGGGGGAAACGAAAGCATTTGGGTTTTGGCTGCATGCAAGGACGAGTGTGTCTCATGGTGTGTAGCATTTTAAGTGCTCGCCGATCTCAGTGACCCAGCCTTTGGGAAATACTGTATTTGCCAAACTTGCCCTTCTCTAGCTTGTTATTTTTGTCCCATTAAGCCATATTGACCTCAGCCTGTGCCAAGGTCCGTGTCTATAGGCAGCACAGTCCAGCTCTCTGGAGCGGTGTTCCTAAATGAGGCTTTGCGGTGGCACTGGATGATAATCTTCCAAGTTCCCAAATCATTTCGAGATTTCTGAATGAAAGTCACTGCTTTTCTGTTTTACGTTCTTCGTTCCTCACTGCCCAAATGCTTGGTTTGCCTATGCTAATTAACTACATGTGAAACTTCATCATTTGGGGCATTGATGTTTGTGACTCAAAAGCATGTTAAACAGATTTCAGTATTTAAAGGCATGGAAAAAACTTAACTAGTACATTGAATCCCAGCTACCGACGTTATCAGTGAAATTATCAGTGCAAGAAACTTGATTTAAACCACGTGCAAAGTACAGCGTCACTTCCTCAAAGCGTCGTGCAGCCTGCTAATATGTAACCCTGAATTGTCCTTGTTGCTGCTCAGATGTATTTTAATGCCCTCGTTCGCTGCCTTTCAATGAGATGTGCGATCGCTTTAGTTCTTACTTGTCTTGGTTCATGACAGAGTACTTAATGGCGCTTAACCAGTTTTGAGCAGATCATGGAGAGTTCTGTGGAGATGCACTGATGGCTTAAATTGGTTGAACATATATCTTAAGCATTGAGTCTGTTTTTTAAAAAAAAAAAAGAGAGATCAAAAGGAGAAGACAGATAAAAGTACACAGGGAGAAGGCAAAAAAAAAAAAGCAAGGAGAAAAGGGCAGGATGAAAAGAACAGTGAAGAGGAAGCAACAGCGATGCCAGAGCCTGGTATGAGCAGGCACAGAAGGAGGGTGTCCATCTGCTATTGTAGTGTGGCTGGGGGGGGACCGGGCTACGAGAACATTGCTAAGAACTTTGCAATCTCTTTTCATCCCCCTCATTGGCCTTTTGTGTTTAACAACTCTTGTTTATGTAAAAGGGCAGTCGTAAAGCGCAGAACGAGGCGCTTGGGAAAGGCATATGGCTGCCTGCATGGTTCTTTTGGCACCTTCCTGGAGGTGGTGTTTTATAAGTAGGGCTGTACTCGTCACATTCAGACATGAGTTGAGTCATCATCCTCGTCCCACTGTGCTTTGGTTCTGTTCCCTCAGCACAGCAGCGCAAGGGAGCTCCCTGCTAGGGCTCTGCCAGGAGCGGCGGCTCTCATTTGCGGTTCTTGCGTAGAACAGCTACTGTGGAGACTTAGTGCAGGGGAAAAAAAGAAAAAGGGAGGCAGGCTAAAGAGGGAACAGAAACAATGCTACTGTTCTTCCTCCCTTTCTTATATTTGTCTTTTCTTCCAGCTGATCAGCGGGGAGCACATCGGTGCCTTAGCAATGAGTGAACCCAATGCTGGATCCGATGTTGTGTCCATGAAGCTGAAAGCAGATAAGAAAGGTAAAGCCTGTCACGTCCTGCCTGGATAGATAACCGGTGTAAATAATGTCTCCTGTCAACTTAGACTAACTGCCCCAACACCACTGAGGTCCGGTGCTTAGTCTTGGGTACACCGGACCACGTTTGCAGGCTTGCGCTGCTTCCCAGGAGGTTCAATGTGTGATAGACACGGGTAGTGAAGACACAAGGTGGATGGTTGGAGGTCTAAAAGTGGACTTCTGATTGTGGTGGTGGAGGTTGGTGGTGTGATGGAACCAGTGGTAGGTGCCTTAGTTTGTCAGGCATTTGTTAAACTGTCTTTGGACTCCAGAAATTAAGGAAGTGGGTTTTCTTGAACTTGGGAAGGATTCGTGCATGCTGGGGGGGGGAGTGGGTGGCTTAAAGGGCATCCTTGGAAGCTTGTTTTGAAATAAAGGGAGTGAGGATATAGGCGTTGCTGTGTCGTGAGCTAACAGATTGCAGCTCTTTGCTTCTAGGAGACTACTTTGTTTTGAATGGGAACAAGTTTTGGATCACCAATGGGCCAGATGCAGATGTTCTCATCGTTTATGCTAAAACTGATGTGAATGCTGTTCCAGCCTCCCGAGGTATAACTGCGTTCATTGTGGAGAGGGTAGGTTTAATAATTCTCACAAGCTTATTGTAGTGCGGTTTTTAAATCTAACTCCATCACCCTAACTGGCTGGTTTAGAAGCCAGCTAGTTTTCTTTTTATAACTGTCAGCCCCTTGCTCAAAAAAAACCCTACTTTCTGCCTGAATTCTATAAACCCGTGAGATTTGTGCTCTGCCCCAGTGACGTGGCAGCTGGGTGCTCCTGCGTTTGGTCTCCAAGTGTGTAACCAGTCTTTAGGTCTAGAAATGTGGAGAGAACGGACAAGATTCAAATATAAAAGGGCTTGCTTGTTGCCAAAAATTGTCAGAGTATGTCCTACAATGCCATTGTCTAACTTCGTGTGAGTTTTTTTAAGCCAAGACATTAAAATAGCTCTATTAATGTCTTCCCCCCATTTTCTTGCACTCTTCCTTTACAATCCTGAAATGACCCAAACATGCGTGCAGAGCAGGCCAAACGGAGCAGAAACGGGCCGTTCAACGGGGAGCCCTTGGAAAATGGGAATCTATTGGGTTTTTTCTTCCCTTTTAATTATTTGAGGCTATGCTATCTACGTCTCTGTCGCCACAAGGAATACAGGAAGCTGTAATACAACAAATGGTACTGGAAATATAAAATCTCAGAGATCAGGAAACCTTCTGATGGACTTAACCTGCGTTAGTGGTTAGAATAGTTCAGTTACTGGCAAAGCTTGCAACCCTTGCTTTAGGAGAGTCAGTGCTGGCAGCTGTCCAAATAATTTATCTATTTTATATTTATGGGCATTGGAAAATGGGCGCACGCGGTTCATACGTGCCCGCCACGTGTGCACATATCACTCGTTTGCGCATCACTCGTGTGCACATCTCTGCTCGTTTGCTTCCTCTGCTCTGGCACTGAACGCCTGCTCTTGCGCCCAGGGTGGGCACTTTGCTCTGACTCCCTTCTGGTACCCTACGTGTCTTCATGCGGTCAGGGGAATTTCACAGCCCTCTAGTGATTTTATTTAATCTGTCAGAACTGAGATTTGAAACTTATTTTTACTGTCTCGACTTTGCAGGGAACGCCGGGTTTCAGCACGGCCCAGAAGCTCGATAAACTGGGAATGAGAGGGTCCAATACCTGTGAATTGATCTTTGAAAACTGCAAGATCCCCGGTGAGCTGCGTTCAAACCGTGGCAGTATGCGCGTGCTGGGTTCCTGTCTTCTTGATCAGATAAATGGGATCGCTAATTGTGTGCGTGTTCAGACTGTGAGCTAGAGGGCTTTGCAGATGGTTATCTGCTCTTTGGCAGCCTCGCAAGAGAGCTGGTGAAACTGGGAACGTGCAGTCTGCTGGATTGCAGTGGGTGAGCGCATCCCTTGTTAGGTCACTCCTTGTTCGCCCTCCTGGACCAAACTCTTACCCACTGCTTCTGCACAGCCTGGGTGAGGCTTCCAAAGGAACTTGTTTGTTTCCGTTAGAGCTCCCCATCTTGTATACAGGAGAGCTTATTTGCCTTGAGTTTATTTTTTTTCCTCCAAAATCACTGGATGCTATCCAACAGACTTCTGGTTTGCCTGTAACGTTTCTGAGTTCTTTTGGGGTCAGGGCCTGAAAATGGACATCCTTTCCCCCATTATTTAGTACAGCAGGGGCTACTGTAATGGCCGTTTTTGTTACTCCAGTGGCTATTTTTGTTGATAGAAAAATTGCAGCCTCTGTTATAGCAAGGGGAGGAGATGCCCTGTCTGAACTTATGAAAATCCTAACCGCATATCTGCAAAGCAAGAAACTCTCCTGCTCCCCATGCACCACCAAAAGCTGCTCTGCAGTAAGTGGAAGAGTTTCAGCTGAAATCTTGACATTTCTAACTTCATTGGATCCCTCCACTCTGAAATGGGAAAGGCCAGTGCCCCAGTCTTCAGATCATCTCCTGGGTAATCATCTACACCGAACAGCGTGTTCTCATGGTAACGGGATTTCCATTTTCTGATAACTCGGAGAAGCACATTGCTGCGGTGTTGAAAGTTCACACGTTTTGCACTCTGGCCATTAATGCTGCTTCTGATCTTCTGCCTTGGAAGCTGAAGCGGTTTGATGCCATTTCATATGTCTGCAGGATCTTTCTCTCAGATCAAGATGTCCTCCAGCACTGCAATTCCATCCACTTTAAAGTACGTGGGTTTCACTGTCAGCCACGCTCTGCTGAGTGGCTGGTGATTTTCTCCTAGGAAGTGTTGTCCGTGGATTTGTTTCGTCATGTTGCATTGGTAAAAGTTGGTTCAGAGCCCCAACATTGTATTTTTTTTTGCCGTGATCTGCAGCCAGCAGGTCCGCCCTCCTTGTGCAGTCCGCAGGCGTGTCCCTCAGCTCACCGCATAGCTATCCATCCCTTTTCCCTGGACGTACAGGACAGCGTTCAGGCTATTCAGGCCTCTTTTTTTAGCTGTGAGATGTCATCACTTGTGAACAGCTTTGCCACTTTATTATTACCGATGCTGGCATTTGTGTTCTGTTCTTCAAAGTAATGTTCCCTGTTAGTATTTTTCTTTCTTGTCTGCGGGGCTTTTGAGCTTTTGCTCTGAAAGCCCAGCTTCATTCTTCCTCTCTCTGGCTCCAATATCATGGTGATGGCTCTGCAGAGGCTGCAGAGCTCCATGCGCTACGTCAGCGTGCTTTTCAAGAAGCAGGAGACAATGCAGTGCATGAGCTTCTGCCACCGAAAAACAGATTATTAATTTCAGGAGACTATCTGTGTCCAAGTCCTGTCTCATTTTCACTTTGCATATCACGCCTCTCAGATCTCTTGTGATCAAAGCCTGAAGTACGTGTCAGTTCTGCTACATGGTGTGATCAGTGGATAATCTCCGTCCATCTACAAAGCACAGTTGTTAGGCTTTAAGTTCTCTCGTGATTGTAAGCGTACAGCCTTGCTGAGATGAGCTTTCTGTTCCTGCTTCTTTTTTTTATTCTTGTTAACATCAGCATGTGCTTTAGGTTGTCCCAAAGCGAAATGGTTTCTTGAGGTTTTTTTTTTCTCAGCCCACTGTCTAATGCGGCTATTTTCCTGTTCCATTTTCACAGAAATAATACTTGTCTTCTTAAAACATTTATTTGTAACAACTGCAATGTTCCGTTCAGCCCCCCTCACGGAAGGGGGGGATACTGGCTGTGTTTGTATTCTCCAGTCTCACAAGAGTAATATACCTCACTCCAGCATGTGACAAGCGGTGCACTTGGACTGCTTGCCTGCGTAACCTTTGGTTCCTGTGCTGGAACGCTCGGGAGTGACCTGGGCGTAGCAGACCAGGATTTTGCGTCGTTTCAAACCCACACTCGGTAGATGTCAGATGGTAATGCTGTCAGTTTGGGTTAGATACAAACTAATGGGATTGTGAAGGGGGTTCCCAGATTTGTCCTCCCAGTCTCCTTGTTCCTGTCGGTACAAATGCAAAGCTGGAAGATCACGGAGAGCACCGCGCTCTTTTAGAAAATAGGGTGGGAGTAATGGCAGCGATTGTAGACGCGCTTTATAACCCATTACTGCCTTTTCCTTTTTGGCTTTGCTTGGACTGAAAAGACATTTGAGGGGCAGGGAGTATATGTACCAAAGCTCAGTGCCTGTCTCACTCACCCTGAACGTTTGCGTCTCAAGCCAAAGAGAAAGGTGAATGGGACTGAAAGTTTGAATCCTCTCCCCAGCGAACACAGGCCCTCAGGGAACAGCTTATCTTAGTTTTGTGCATAATTAAATCACTTTCCTTTGCTGATTGCAGCTGAAAATGTCTTGGGGACGCTGAGCAAAGGAGTCTACGTCCTGATGAGCGGATTGGACCTGGAGAGACTCGTGCTGTCTGGTGGGCCACTGGGGTAAGGGTTTGTCACCTTTTACGGCAGGGTCCTTCACGGTCACCTCGCCCAGCGGGTCCCCAGCTGGGGTTGCAGCTCCCAGTCGGATGCGTCTTGCATGGAGAACTGGGATGGACACTGGAGTGGCTTCTGAGAGAAGAGGACGGGCCGGGCGGAGGTGGCGGGGGTCAGCGTTGTGGGAAAGGAAGCAAGCCGCAGAGGAGGCGGGAGCAGGGTGATGCCGGAGCTGCTGGGCGCTCTGGCGATGTCGCAGCTGCTTGCTGCTTTGGTGGATTCCTTCCGGAGGGCGCTCAGCTCGGTGCTCTGCGCAGCCACCGCTCGCGCTGCCGCCGCTCCACCTCTTCCTTCAGTTTCTCCGCACCTCTCTGCTCCTCGTGCAGTTTTTTGCAGTTTGAAGGCATCTGTGTGGAACACCCTTTGAGGGACAGGGATAGAAGCAGCAATACCAGAAAGAAAGTTTGCTAATCGCTGCCTGCCGGTGTAGCACAGGCCCCAGCGCCTCCGGAGCATGCTTTTGAAAATACCGGTCTTAACATAAACAATTCCAGAGATGGAAAATCTGCCTCGGTCCCCAATTGCTTGATTGTGTATCCCTGCAGTGTGTATACAGAATCACAGAATTTTCAGAGTTGGAAGGGACCTCTGAGATCACTCTAGTCCAACTCCAATTATTATTATTACTACTCTGGGAATAACCAGCTCATTTGCATTACTGATTCCTTACAATCTAAAACCACCGTCCAGCCTGTCACACAGAAGGATCGTTGGACTGGGTAAAGGGTTTGTTCTTCACTTAGTCCAGTCCTGACGCTCCCACAGTAATTATTTTTTACCCCTGCAGTCCTTGTGTCCTCCCAAGTGGTCTCTCTGTACTAATCCTCATGTAGAAAGACCATCTTCCACAAAGCAGAAGGAGGACTTTTCGCAGTTCTCATTCGTGCCTACGTTGTTTTATGGTGTTGGCTGGTGCTCCTTGAGTTGGTGCTCTCTGGAGGTGCAAGGCAGCGCAAACTGTCCTGGCAACAGTTGTAAGAAAGCTCTTCAGCTCTTCGTATCATTCACCCAAGTTAAGAAGGTAAGACCTTACCACAAGATGTCCCAAATGAGCAATATGTAGAGCACTAGGGAGAAAAATGGAACCTTTGGATTCTGTTCTTAGCATTGTTTGAGTGGAGCTCGGGGAAGGCAGCAGCATATTATTTTAGGTATGAGAACCCTTTTTGCCTGAGATTGCGCTTCCAAGGTTGAGTTATTATTAATTAATAGTTCTGTTGTTTTCCTTTTCCTGCTTTTCTTAGGCTCATGCAAGCGGTTCTTGACCACGCAATTCCATACCTACATGTGCGAGAAGCGTTTGGACAGAAAATTGGCCACTTCCAGGTGAGGCAGAAAAGGAATCGGAGATTTTTGTCATCTTGCTTTTTTTTTTTTTTCTTTAAAAATGAGAAGACAAGGAGCTCTGTCGTGGGAGGTCTTTGTGTGGAGGTTGCCTGGAGTCTGTGCTGGGGCTGCAGGCTGCGATGATGTGGCGAGAAGGTGAAGGGGTCTCTGAGCCCGTTTGCCAGAGGCCGCTGTCGGTGGTGAGGGACTGCGGCTGACCTCCGGCAGTCTGCGGATTGACGGGACCTCCAGCTCCCGCACATGTCTGCTGACTCCACCGCTTCTCATTTGTCTAGTTTCTCCGAGATAGTTTGGGGCGGGGGTGCTCATGCAGAAAATGATCGTCCCCTCCCTGGTGTTAACGTCTCTCTCGTCTTGGGCGCCGCGCAGCTCATGCAGGGCAAAATGGCTGACATGTACACCCGGCTGATGGCCTGTCGGCAGTACGTCTACAACGTGGCGAAGGCCTGCGACCAGGGCCATTTCAACGCTAAGGTGAGCTCGATGCCACCGGGGGTGTTCCTTTCCCTTTGGTCCCCGATCCTGGGCAGGGTGGAGGTTCTCTACTGGGGGTTAAAATGACTCGGTCACAGCCCTGAGTGCTTTCTTTTCCCCCAAAAGAAACAGAAAGCCTGTTCTGCAGGGCAGCAGGTTTAGCAGCATCGGTAGGTGTTTATTGGAAGCCCGAACACAATATCCTGGCTATTGCAGGGGGCCGTAGCCATTGTTCCGAGTGTGGTGTCATCTCCACAGCCGCACTGTCACACACCTCTGTCAAAGGAGGGGACTGAGTGTTTCACAGTTGGAGCGCAGAGCCCTGCGTCCCAAATCAAATCGCGTTGCTCTCCTGTGGGGATGATGTGCGGTTGTGAGACAAAACCTCCCCTGGTGCGCTCTTCTTCTTTTTAATTATTTTGTTTTATTTTTCTGTCTTCACATGGCCTTTGCAGGCCTGACACAAGTGTTGTGTAGTGACACAAAGACTGCTGCTGCTTCTTGCTTGCTGGGGGATGAATCCTGTGCCTTTGCGATCGAGTAGTTCGGGCTTGTTAGCAGATGTTTGCGGAGTAACAGAGAGGTCAGAGCAATGCGGAGACTGGAGACGGGCAGGTGACGCCTTGCCTGACTGTCACTCTCCTTTAGGACTGTGCTGGAGTGATCCTGTACTCAGCAGAGTGTGCTACGCAGGTGGCTCTGGACGGGATCCAGTGTTTGGGTAAGTCACTGGCAGCATTTATTTCTTTGAGGGAGTGCTGGAGAGAGCCAAGAGCAGCGCGAGACCTAGTGGTGCAGAGTCCAGTTGGAGGCCAGTAACAAGTGGTGTCCCTCAGGGGTCGGTACTGGGTCCAGTCCTGTTCAATGTGTTCATCACTGACCTGGATGAAGGGATGGAGTGTACCATCAGCCAGTTTGCTGATGACACAACACTGGGAGGGGTGGCTGACACGCCGGAAGGCTGTGCCGCCATACAGCGTGACCTGGACAGGCTGGAGAGTTGGGCAGAGAGGAACCTGATGAGGTTCAACAAAGGCAGTGTGCGGTACTGCATCTGGGGAGGAGTAACCCCATGCACCAGTACAGGTTGGGGGCTGACCTCCTGGAGAGCAGCTCTGTGGAAAGGGACCTGGGAGTCCTGGGGGCCACCAGGGTGACCATGAGCCAGCAACGTGCCCTGGTGGCCAAGAAGCCCATCCTGGGGTGCATCCAGCAGAGCGTGGCCAGCAGGTCAAGGGAGGTCATCCTCCCCCTCTGCTCTGCCCTGGGGAGGCCCCATCTGGAGCACTGTGTGCAGTTCTGGGCTCCCCGGGTCAGGAAGGACAGGGAACTGCTGGAGAGGGTCCAGCAAAGGGCTACAGAGATGATGAGGGGATTGGAACATCTTTCTGATGAGGAAAGGCTGAGGGCCTTGGGGCTTTTTAGTCTGCAGAAGAGAAGGCTGAGGGGGGATCTTATCAATGCTTATCAATACTCAAAGGGAGGGTGCCAGGGGGATGGGAACAGTCTCTTTTCAGTGGTGCCCAGTGACAGGACTAGAGGGAACGGGCACAAACTTGACCATAGGAAGTTCCATCTAAACCTGAGGAGGAACTTCTTCCCTGTGCGGGTGGCAGAGCAGTGGCACAGCTGCCCAGAGAGGTGGGGGAGTCTCCCACTCTGGAGCCATCCCAAACCCGCCTGGACGCCGTCCTGTGCCACTGCTGGAGGTGCCCCTGCTCTGGCAGGGGGTTGGACTGGGGGAGCTCCAGAGGGCCCTGCTAACCCTGACCATTCTGTGATTCTGATTCTGTGAGAGCAGTGCTCTCTCCCGTCCCACCCTCAGCCCCTGAAATCAGAGAGCAGGAATGACTCGGGGCTTCTTTTTGATTGCAGGTGGGAACGGTTACATCAACGACTACCCGATGGGGCGCTTCCTGCGTGACGCCAAGCTCTATGAGATCGGCGCCGGCACCAGTGAAGTGCGCAGGCTTATCATTGGCAGGGCCTTTAACGCCACTTTTAAGTAACGTCCACCAGCAGAGAGGCAGCACCCCGACCACCGCGAGGCCTTTGCCCGTAGAGGCTGAAGCGCACAACTCTTTTTTTTCCTCCTGCTCGTGATTCTGGGATCGTCCCTTGCGGCCTCTCTTCTGCCCGCTCTGCGAACACACGCTGCTGGACCGGGCTTTGACAAAATGAATCAGATGGTACCATGGAAAGAAGAGCATTTTTTATTTTCCTCTTCTCGTGATCATCCTGATTCATCCTGCTCATAAGCCATCCTGATTCTCAGTGTCACAGGGCTGAGGTTCGTCCAGGGGACATGTCGCCGTTGAAGCAGGCTGGTGAGCAGCCGTTGCTGAGCACAGAAAGTCAACCCAACGCCCACCCCCCCAAAAAAAAGATAGGACAATGAGGGAACAATTCTGTTCTTTAAAAAAAAAAGAGTGCCATTAAATAGCTAGCATTTAGCATATTAGTAGCAGAAGGTGAAATTTCCCTTTGTGACCTTCCGATGGGATTAATAACTTCCACTTTGGGAACTCAACGCCAGCCACATCACGGGGGTGGCTGTCACGAACGCTCGAGCATCATCGATGCACGAGCAGTGTTTTAGGTGATGATCCCTAAAACCTCGTTAAAATGCCACATCTGTTTCTTTGCATACTTCCTTCCCTATTCCTGCTGCTTCTCAAGGTATTTCGGCGCAGCCCCACGTCTTTGCTGCTCTGATTGACTGCCTCCTGCTGTGTTATTCATTCCGAGGTGTCGCCATCCATCATTCTGGGAACAGTTAAAACGTCAGACCTGCATTGTGACATCCATGAATGAAGCAGGCAGGAGGAGGTTGACTTTTTGGGCTGGGGTTATTTGTTTTGGGTTGGGTTTTTTTTTTCTGAAGGTTGTTCTTTTGGCAAAAGCACGTACTCACACTCCACCTTCGGTTGGCTAGAGAAGGCAGAGCGAGCGCAGCAGTATTTGTGGGTGTTTTCAGTGCATATTATACAGCAAATTGAAGTTTACCAAGCTTTATTAAAGAAAATGGCACATTATACTGCCAGCCTTAAAGAGTGAATCACAAAGAAAAATTGGATGTTGTAAATATGACAGAACAATTAATTAAAACAGTTGCCGTGTAGGCAACCTCCCAGCAGTTTTAACAAAAAAGCAGCTTAAAGTTTTGTGTATTTTTTTGGTTGTGGTTGACATCTGTCTATACTAGGTGACAGTAGACTAATACAGAATTTTAAAATGCCACAGATTGAAGAAAAATTCTTCTTCTTGGATCGCCAGGTAGGTCACCAAAGGGTTTTGTAAAAAAAGTTATAAAACTTCACTTTATCCAGAGCTAGAAACAGCTTCTAAAATCATGTTGGCAGTGCCTTCCTCCCAAACTTCGTGTTTATTCGGCTACGGTGGATGGCTCTCACTTCAGGTGTGCCAGGGTCTCGTTTTCAACCTTGCTCTCTGGATGGCGGTAGCCGAGAGTGGACAGAGGTGCCCTGTGAAGAGCATCTTGTTGAGCTGCCCCTGAAACTGCTTTGGAAATGAGCCTTGAGGCACAGGGGGAGTGCGCTTCACACGTGAAACACCGCGTGCGTTTCTCTACATTAATGTAAGAATTTATTTATGTGCCCAGACATTTATGTTTTATCACAGAAGGATTACAGATGTCATCTTCTCCTGTATGGGCAAATCACAAAACCGCTGCAGTCGCTACGCCCCGATCTGCCCCGCGGAAGACCGAGGGCAGGAGTTTCCTGGTTTGCCCGGGCGCTTTGGGCAGCAGATCCCCCGCGGCTGCCTGCAGGTTCTCGGGAAGGCTGTGGCCGGGGCAGGGATGCTCCCTACGGTACCCGCGGTTCCTGCATCCCGGTAAAATGGCAAAGCTAACTGGGAGGGGCGGTGGGAGCACTTGCAGGGGCGGTGAGGAGCACAGGCACAGCGTATCCAGCGCGTGTCGGAAACTCGTTCTTCAGTTCTTTAATATGGGAATGAATCACGGCAATTTTCCTTGAAGGCTCTCAAAAGACCGGAGGAACTGAATCACTGTGCTACGATCCATCTCCGGCCAGAGGAGCTTCTCTAATGAGTGTTAGAGCAGCGTCAGGATGTTGCGAGATTCAGATTGTTAAAAAATAGGTTTTTCGAAGGTGGAAGGGACCTGCAGATTTTTAAAGCTGTCCTCTGACATTGGAGAGGTCTATTTTTTAGTGCACATAACAAATAAAGCCTTCACTTTCTAGGCTGCTCAGCACTTCAGAGTTGAAGGTAAAACGAATCGCTGTCTAATGCTTCACAGGACAGGGTGGAGGGAGACATTCAGAAATCTTAAGTGGGGTTATGTTAACCAAACCTCGCGCCCTTCCACAGCATCCCCGCACTGCTGCCTTGGGAGAGGGATGGCTTTCCTTGCGCCGAGCGGGTTTCACCGTGATATAAAGAGGGCTGGGGAGGGCTCTTTGGGGGATAAGGGTTCTAATCTTTATACGGTACTACTAAAATAAGCTTTTGCCGGGTGGCCTGCGCTGCCGGGGTGGTTCCCAGCAGAGGGTACGCGCAGAGCGTGCCCCGTCCCGCGGGCTGGCAGCAGCAATGGGTGCAGCTTTGCTTTTCCTCATCCCTCCCTCTTTCTTACCAGCCACAGCTTCCCCCCTGCCCCTTAACTCTCATTTTTGAGAAAACCATAGCGATGCAGCTGGGCTGTGCCTCGGGAGTCCTCTGGAGAGCAGCAGAGCTAATGGGGAAGATGCGGTCCAACCGCTGTCTGCTCCGAATTTGTAACGGGCACCCTCCTGCCCCGGGAAGCGCCTGGCTGATGGCGGGGCAGGGCGAGACATGCCGCACCAGCCTGGGTTTGGGGGGGGTCTCACCCCGTTTGCAGCTCCTGAGCAGAGAGGGACGGTGTGGGGAGTGGAGGGAATTATTCACAACGGTAAACGCGGAGTTTGTTTTAGCAGCGTGTGTAAAACGTGGAGAGTTTTGAATGAGGCAGGTTCATAAGGAAGCGGCTTGTGGCTTTTTGGGAATCCAGCAGCGCTGCCCATCCTGGGAAGGGCAGGACCCGGGACCTGCCCCGGCGGCACCCACCAGCTGAAGCAGTTTTGAGGTACTCCCGCCGTTGGCTTGTGCGTGTCAGGCGTCTGTCCTGTAGCAGCGGGGTTAGGACTCGCCGGTTAGCGGTCCAGTGATGTCTTGAAAGAAGAAAGACCACAGCGGGTTGCCGTGCTGAAGCCGCCGGCTCCGGGGGCGTCCCGCTCGGGGGATGTGTGTCTCGCCGTGTGCCACCAGAGCTGCTCCACAGCTCGTGCCCTGCGGTGGAGCACCCGGTGGCAGGACAGTCTGAGCGGAACCTGCTGGAGGTGGGGGAGCTCCCGCTGGGTTTGGTCTCTTACAGGTGAATTTTGCAGCTGGAGGCATTCTGCTGAGAAACAGCTACGCTTGGACCCGGGGATGCACTCGTCTTGGGATCGCAGCCAGCTGCTGCAGCGGGGCAGGCGTGCGAGGCCGCGCTTTCCACCACAAAGAGCAGCTCCTCGGGCTGCCTTGGAGCACTGGAAGGGCAGGGGGGTCTGGGTCGCGCGTTCCTGCCACGGGGGCTGCGGCTCTGCTCTCTTCCAGCTCCCCAGTGTCACTGTACTACCGAGCCGCGACGAACACTGATGGCGTTTGCGCGAGGCAGCTTGTTCTGTGTCCTCGATCGATGCCCCTTTGCTCCGCCAGTCCTCTCTGGAGCTGTTTGCGGGAAAAGCCAGCTTGTCGTGGAAAAGCGGGGCTCGTGCTGTGCTGGGGCACTGCCAGAGCAGGTACTGAAATGTGTGTGATACAGAAACACATGACAAAAAGAAAGTGGAAGATGTAGCGGAGAAGATGGGCTGTAATATCTCCAGTCTTCTGCCTTGTGCTTCTCAGGGCAGATGGGACCGGGGCTTCTCCCTTCCAGTGCCTAAAGGGGCTCCAGGAGAGCTGGGGAGGGACTTTTCACAAGGGCATGGAGTGATAGGACGAGGGGGAATGGCTTCAAACTGGAAAAAGGGAGATTTAGATGAGATATCAGGAAGAAATTGTTGCCTGTGAGGGTGGTGAGCCCCTGGCCCAGGTTGCCCAGAGAAGCTGTGGCTGCCCCATCCCTGGAGGTGTTCAAGGCCAGGTTGGACGGGGCTTGGAGCACCCTGGGCTGGTGGGGGGTGTCCCTGCCCAGGGCAGGGGGTGGAATGAGATGGTCTTCAAGGTCCCTTCCAACCCAAACCAGTCTGTGATTCTCCAAGCCAAAACAGACTGCGTGCAGGGGTGCCCACAGCGTGAAGGTGGCGTTTGCTTTATAAACGTGCCGAGGACATTTGTTTTAAAATATGCCTGCAAGGCATAAAAACTGCTGCGGGGGGATCAGCTGTGCTTTGTGTCGAGGGCTGTTTGCAAAGGGAGCTACGGCCATGGCATGGGGCTGAGCTGTGGCCAACGCAGATCTCGCCTGGTCCGGCGAGGCTGAAAAAAAAACCCCACCAACCCACCTCACGAGTCCCGCAGGTGCCTTCCAGGGCTGCCAGATGGGGTTCCCAGGCTGCCGCCGTGCTGTAGGACCACCTGCCCCTCCTCGGCAGCTCCCCCGAGAGCCCCTCTGCCCCCCGCCCCGGGGATGGCAGGAACCGTCCCCCCCTTCAGGGGCAGTGGGGAGCCTGTGTGCTCGTGTCTCCGCGTGTGCGTGCTCGTGTCTCCGCGTGTGCGTGGCAGAGGATGCGGTTTCTTGCCTGTGGGGCTGGTCCGGGGGAAGGGAAGTTTTGGTAACCGGTGGGGAGGATGATGTTTCCCTCCTGCGCTGGGCTTTGCTGTGTCATTTCAGTACAGGGTGACGCAGAGCGAAAGTGCCATTGGGTCTTGTTTTCACTGTGCGGAGGAGAGGCGCTGAGGCCAAGCCCCGCGGTGGTGCCGGAGCATCCTGCGGTGCGTTGCCCCGTCCCTCTTCCCGAGCATCCCTCCCGCTCCCGCCTTCCCCCGTGCAGCCCTGTATCCCAAAGCTCCACTTTTTGGGGCTCTCTCCTCCCTTATGGCCTTCCCGGGAGCTCCCTGCGGTTAAACGTGGGTGCTGGAGCAGAGCCGTGCTGCCGTGTCACCTCCCGCTTTCCCACACGTGGGTGAGCTGCGTCCTCCGCCGGGGTTGGGGGGAGAGCCCGTGGCTTCCACCCGTGCAGGCGGAGAGGCCGCGGTCCCCGGCGTCCTGCCCGTGCTGGCGGCAGCAATGGTGCCGGGGCTGCGTCAGGCAGCTGCCGCGGGGGGAGCAGACCCCCCCCTGCACCCCGGCCACGCTCCCCCCTGCAGCGGGGCACCCGCTCTCCCCCAGCCCCGCGCGGGGAAGGGAGACTAGAAAGCCATTCCTTTTCAATATATAAAAGAATCTGCTAACTGTGAAGGGGAGACAAAAACATTCTTGAGCCCAGGGGACAATATTGTGTGTGTGTGTGGGTGGGTGGGGGGA